>VCII01000246.1:0-625625 GCA_006030095.1 Triplophysa siluroides | reverse complement strand
GCTAGCAAATGATACGTTTCATTAGTTTTACCCAAAAATTCTTGTTTGCAGCCAAATTTAAGTACTTCTGTTGACAATCAATGAATCCAATCAGAGGCGTCATGCCCATTGATACAGAGGGTGCCCGATTCTATAGGTTCCACAATTCTATAGGAAGACTTTTTATCAGTTATGAGCCGCATCCTCGTTTTCTTTTGGAGATTTTGATCACATATAGGAGCTTAACATTTATCAATCCGGTGACAGAAGCAACAGCGCTGGTTAATGATGTAAGTCAGTGGTCAGTAGCTCAGCTTAGCTCAGCTCAGCTAAACGGCTCTCACTAAATCCTTGGTGTTTCGAGTCTGACGTCATCATGCAACCGTGTTTTTTGGCAAGTTAAACAACGTCTTGGTTACGTATGTAACCTTGGTTCCCTGATGGAGGGAACGAGACGTTGTGTCGAAGACGACAGATGGGGTTCGCCCTTGGGAACCCATCAACTCTGACTACTTTTAAAAAAGGCCAATGAATTGGCGAATGAAATTTGCATCATTCACATGCTTCATTCACTTACCTGTGTTCTGAGGAGCCTGAGAGCCTCTCACGACTACTGCAGAGGGTGATAAGCGTTGTGGCATAAGGGACACAACGTCTCGTTCCCTCCATCAGGGAACCGAGGTTACATAGGTAACCAAGACGTTCCCTTTCTGTCGGTCTCTCGACGTTGTGTCGAAGACGACAGATTTGGTTCCCTCTGGAAAACACCACAACGCCTATCGCGTCACAATCTCTAGCAAAGCGACGGTAACAGGCCTGGGCGTGTCAACTCGAGGCTTTCGCAAACTGTAACCTTCCAGTGTGATAGGTCGGGGGTCCCAGAGCTTCCTGAAGGAAGATGGGTAGGCCCTGACCAGCTACCTTTCACGGACGGGGCCTTATCTCTCTTACTGGCGAGAGGCCATCCGGATCGGGTACCACCGGGTAAGCGCAACTTCCTTAATTAGGGAGCAGCCGCTACAAACACTTTCAGTGTGGAGGGGGAGAGGTTTAGTCTCCAGTCCCTTAGGAACAGCCTGTTCCGATCGAGCATCTTCGTGGGTCTTCTCATCGAGAAGAGCACCAGGATGAGAAGGGGCCCCGGTGGTAGGGGCCCAAGCCTGAGTGTTGGCTCCACCACAGGGAGGGGGGATAGCCAACTCAGGACCTTCTCGTCCTGTCCAGGGGCCAGACATTGGGCTCCAGAGGTCTGGCCTGGGATGCCATAACGTGCCCTTCACCCGAGAAAGCAGGTCTTTCGTCAGGGGAATCGGTCAGGGGGAGTTGTTGTCAAGAGCATTAGCTCCGAGAACCAAGTCTGGTTGGGCCCGTCGGGCATAGTAGTACTTGATGCTCCTCTTTACCTTGCACAGGATCTGTGCAATGAGGTTCACTGGGGGGAAGGTATTCTTCCGCTTGTTGCGCAACCAGCTATGCCAGGGCCTCCGTGCCGAGGGAGGTCTCGGAGGGAGTGCCAAGGCGGGAAAGGGTGGTGTTCAAAGATGTGCCTGAGCCTGCCCGAACAGCACCCCGAGAGCTGGAGTGCGCAGAGGTGGAGTCGCCACTCTCCACAAGGCGTCATCTGACGAGAGAGCCGTGGGCTGTCTGGTTCAGATTGCCTGGGATATGTGTGGCCCGTAGGGAGCGGATCACCTGCTGACTCCAGAGGAGGAGGCATCGGGCGAGACGTTCGTACGCGCACGTGTACAACTCTAGGCACTGATATGCCACGCAGACGGGGCCTCGTCCTTGCCCCGATACTGCGTGCCCATTGCACACTGCGCCCTCAACCCTGCAGGAAAGGTGTCTGTCGACATGCCTTCCCGAGAAAAGGTTTTCAGGAGCCCGCGCGGACGCAGGCTTCCTGTGCCCCCGCGGGCGGGGGGTGACGTATCACTTAAGACCAAGGGGTGAGGGTGCGTCGGCAGAGAGGCCTGCTGCCGGTGTGCCACGCTTTCCTCAGAACTTTACTCTGTAGCCAGTGTTTTGAGCAGTCCCATGTGCATCAGCACGAGGGGTACCACCACCGTCGAGGATGCATCTGTCCCAGGAGCCTCTTCAGAGGGACCGCTGACTGCCTGGAACGCTCCAGGCAGCTCAACACCGGCTAAGTGCGCTCTGCAGAGTTAAGTTCCTTACCAAGAAAGAGGATGATCTCCATGCCGAAAAAGAGGATGCTCTACCTGGGGAGAGCCCACTCTTATTCTCGGAGCCTCATTCTCGGTTGACCTGTAGTCCCAATCTATCTGCGTTCCGGAGCACTAAGTCCCTGTGTGCCCATAACAAATCTCACAAGTGCCTCGCCGAGATAGTTTAGTGCCCGCACACCTCTCTCCCGGAGGAAAGTGAGGGCGGCTTCCACGATCTTCGTGAAGACTCGTGGGGAAGGGACAGACCGAAAGGGAGGACTCTGTACTGACATGCCCGACCTCCGAGACCGAGACATGAAAGTAAGTGTCGGTTAGGTCACTTGCCATGAACTCATCTTGACATCCAGTAGACATCAAGATGTGCTTCTGCGTAGCATCCTGACGGGTAGCTTGAGTTGGTGCCTGTTCAGGGTCTGCAGATCTAGCAACCCTCCTTCTGAGAACGATGAAGTACGGGTCACCACCCATTAAACATCACGGCTAGAGGGACGAGGTAGCCGAGACGGATCATATCTCCTAGCCGCGTTGCGGTTTGGGCAAGTCTTGTCAGACTCCCAGGGACCGGCAGGGGACTAGAGGTACAATCTACTTCATCGACCTCCCGGGGGGGGTTCGATGGCTGGCAGAGCGCATCTTCCGCTGCGATCGGCTCTGCTTACCTGCCTGGCGATGATGTAGCAACGTGCACTGTCTGTGAGAGTGTAGAGGGTTGCTGTTTATCCACGACACTGTGTCTCGCCATGACGCAACGTCGAGTTGCCGAACACCGTCCTGTAGAGGGTGAGAGCGGCTGTGAAAACTCCCAGAGAGAGAGAGAACCCCTTGAAGTGGGCTGTTGGGACGGGGCAGGACCGTCCTTGAATGACCTCCAAACCTGGGGTCCAGCCTGAAGATGTTCTCGGTCTCCCTGGGGTCTTACCATGTTCCCCGTGATGGGTAGCCGCGCGCAAACCCAGGGTACCGCGTATTCAGCCGGCGAGCGTTGGGGGGCAGTGCGTACACTACCGCCACATGCTCACGGTGGCCCGGGAAAGCATGGCCGGCATTTTCGACTTCCGATTTTTCCTGATCTCGACCCCCCGAAGGAGGGAGCTTCAAGGAATTATCAGAGTCAAAGATGCCAGTCAGTCACCCTCCAACGTTGCAAGGGACATCTCATCATCACGCACCGTTTCCGGCACGTGATTGAGGAACAAGACAGTTGGACCTTCTTTTGGGGAACGATCAAACGAGCGAGGTACGAGCGGTCCGTGAGCTAGTGGCTGGCGGATTAGCGCTTGCAATAGTCCTCATGTCACCCTCGGTGCTTGCCGAAAACGGACGGCAGGGCCGTAGTCCTGCGATCACGAAACGGGGAGCAACACAAGGTGTTGACGATTCAGACGTTGCGTCACAGGCGGCTGTCTTTCCCCGGGAACCAGCCGCCTGTGACGCAACGTCTGAATCGTCATCCGCCCGCAGTGCGGGCAGGACGTATCCACTACGGCTGCCTCAACGTGCTGGAAGCCCAACATCCCAGGCAGACATCTTGTCCGTCCCCCTCCTTGATGAGTGTGTTGCACCTGAGAGAACAGCGGGACATGCCACGCTGGAGAAATTTGCTCTTTTAGAAAGAAATTGCTTCTTCTAGAAACATCTCGAACACTTCTGGCACCGCCGAGACGCCCAGGGGAAAGTCGCTGCAGGAAGGGACGATCCGCTGCACCACGTCATGAGAATCCGGCGATGTAGATATGAGCAATTGTAGTCAGGAGCGAAGGCTCTGAAGAACAAAAGGTAAGTGAATGAAGCACGCCGGCTTCCTTTTATACCGGACATCCGGAGGCGGAGCCCGGCATGCAAATTTCATTCGCCAATTCATTGGCCTCTTTTAAAAGTAGTCAGAGTTGATAGGTTCCCAAGGGCGAACCCCATCTGTCCTCTTCGACACAACGTCGAGAGACCGACAGAAAGGGAACCCTAGGTAGTTTAGATGGTTAGAGGTAGGGTTAGTGTGTGGGTTAGGATAAAGGATCCATAAGACTTGAAACACCAAGGATTTAGTCAAAACCAACAAGCCAAGCCCACGGATCTCACTCGGAAAAACCAAGGATTTAGTGAGAGCCGATCGTAAGCACCCGCGCTTTCAGACGTGTTCTATGCTAGTATGTGCTGTCGTTTAGACAAAGCAGTTGTCACCCACTTTCAGTAAGACTCTGCAAACAAATGCAGTGCGAGAACTGGACCCATGAACTGGGTTTTTGAGTTAAAACCGGCACTGCCCAGTCCATTGCACTTATCACAAGCTCACCTGAAACCAATCACACACAGGTACTATCCATCAAACCCACTATAAGAATCAGACTTAAACAACCATTCAGGGCCGAGTATTGTTTATGTTGTTTAGCGTATCGGCTTTACGGAGCCAGGTCCCAATCATTGTTTAAGGAGTTAGTTCTAGTTTCCATAGTCTACTCAAAGTCTTGCCTGTTTTCTCGTGTTGTAATCTTCTGCCTGTGTATTGAATTACACCTCTTGTCAAGCCCTTTGGATTATGTTCGCCGTTAATCAACCCACGCCTGTTTTAGGATAACTCTTGAGTCTGGTCTGTGCCATACCTGTTTGCTGGTGTTTGACCATGTCTTTTAGTAAAGCTATGCATATGGATCCGCATGTTTCACACTGCTGTAACCCCATTACAATTATATTGCATTATATGTTTTTGTTTCATAATGTAAAGAATTTTGTAACGGATAATAAATCTGAATTAAAGGCGTTTTAACAAAGGGTAATTTTTCTTTTTTTTTATTTGCTTTTACTTTTGTGCTCTATGTTCATTTTTTTTCAAACACTGACTCCTTTACAACTATAGCACAAAATTGTATGCAAGATATTTGTTCTCAAAATAAACCAGACTGATGCATTTACTTAAAAATATTTTTTCAGGTAGTGTTGTAATTTAAATCTCGCAATGATTTTGGCGATGTTTTGAATGTAACCACTTTTCAACCATTTAAAACACAACATGCAAATAAAAGTACAATCACAGGTATTTTTTACACAAAATGACCAAAAAACTGTATAAAAGTATTACTAACAAGTCACGTTGCAGACCTTTTGAATCAAGAGAACTACGCGTCCGTGAACTGTAAAATCTAACATTCTGCTTAATTTATTTATTTTTACATATCAGAACTTATAGTCTGTATAATATTTGACCTTCGTTTCTCCCTACATTATCTTAAATGTGTGCTTCTCTGTGTGTGTGTGTGTGTGTGTGTGTTCGTGTGTGTGTGTGTCAATGCGTGTGTATTTTGTGCTCTCTGCGTGTGGAGTTGTGTTTTGTGTAGAAGTTGACCGGTATGCGTTTTTCAGGGCCGATGTCGATATTGATTATTACAGGTCAAGTAGACCGATAACCAATATTTTGAACCTATATATTAATGCATGGTGCAAAAATGAAAAATATGCTCAAAATTAAGAATATCAAGAGCTCTGACAAAAACTTTGCACAAAAACCATGGTTAATACACGTTTATTATAGTAACACTATGGTAAACAGTAAGGAAATAAACGATCAATAGTTCAATCAACATATTTAACTAAGAGTCTTATTGTTTTGTTTTGCCATTGTTTGGGGTTTGGGCAGATCATGTGAAATAGAGCGCTCTGCACAAGGATGTGATCACATAACATGTTGATGCTGGGAAACTGTACCTGTCTTTACTTTCATACATGGTATATAATCCGAGAATATTAATCATAATTTGATCATTTAAAAGTAGACACTGCAAGCTTTCTTTAGACATATCCTTTACGTTTCTATGATGAGTATTCGCAGTTTTATTAAATCTGTTTTAATTATGCTTTTCAAAAGGTGCACGCGGAGAGAGACGGCTGAAATCACTGAGGGAGCTGAGGTTACATCCATAACCAAGACGTTCCCTTTCTGTCGATCTCTCAACGTTGTGTCGAACCGACAGATGGGGTTCCTATGGAAATTGCCACGGTGCTGTGTCATATCACAATCTCTAGCGAAGCTACGGTGACTGGCCTGGGCGTGTCAGACGTGAGCGCTACCGCAAATTTGTAACCTACCAGTGAATAGGTAAGGGGGTCCCAGAGCTTTTTGAAATGGTGGGAAAGCCCCTGCCTTCGGCCCTCACTGGCGGCGGCCTTGTTTCTCTAACAGCGAGAAGCCAACCGGTACCAAAAGGCCACTGGGTAAGCGCTACTCACTCAAATGGAGGATGCACTACATAGACACCTTCCTACAATAGGGTGGAGTTAAGTGGAGACACCAACATGGTCTTGCCATCAGGGGAGAACTCATGGGAAAATTTGCGAACTGAAGTAGTTTACCGAAAGGTGAAGGTCCACCTGGGGAAGGTCATGGGTTTCCAAGGTGGGAACCAATCATGAGGATACATCATACGGAACCACCCGATTGGTGGGGTTACAAAGTCCGGTAGCACTAGGTCCGGTTAGAGCTATATGTGGATAACTCAGTTGGTACCCGGCCTAAGGGGCAGGGTTGCTCTGCCCAGCCCGCCCGCAGAAGGTGCTTGCTTAGTGATGAATGGAATGACTGATCTTCACCCAGTGGGTGATAAAGGGAAGCTAAAGTAGCACACTGACCCACCTATAGGAAGGGGGGAAAGGTGTTGGTGGCATGCAGGACGCGGGCTGATACCGGTTCTACGCGGGGTTGTAGAACCTTGTGAAGGTGTTGGGCATAGCTAAACACGCAGCTCTGCAGATGTCTGCCAGATAGGCCCCTGAGCCAGAGGCTATACCCTGGGTAGAGTTAGCTCTCACTGCTAGTGGGCACAGGCGATCTTGGGATCGGTACACCGTCATGACGGCGTCCACAAGCCAGTGTGCCAATCTCTGTTTGGAGACAGCCCTCCCCTTCCGCTGACCTCAAAAACAAGCAAAGATCTGATCAGGGCTCCTGAAGCTCTGCGTGCGGTCTAATTAGAGGCGCAGTGGGCGTACTGGGGTTGGGTCTTCCTCCCCGGTGGGGAGCGCCTGCAAGTTCACCACCTGGTCCCGAAAGGGAGTGGTGGGAACTTTGGGCACGTAGCAGGGCGGGGTCTCAGGATAACGTGAGAATCACCAGGCCCGAATTCTAGGCAATCAGGGGACACGGAGAATGCTTGTAGGTCCCTTACCCTCTTGATGGAGGTGAGCGCCATCAGGAGAACGGTCTTCATCGTGAGATGAGGAAGAGCGGTGTCTCCGAGGGGCTCGAAAGGGGGCCTCTTGAGGCCTGCCAGGACCACATCAAGGTCCCAAGAGGGTACAGAGCGCGGACGATGCTCTGCACAGTGAGCTTGCTCTTTTCTCGGTTGACCTGTAGTCCTAATCGATCTAGGTGCCAGAGCACTAGATCCCTGTGTGTACATTACAGATCTCCCTAGTGTGCCAAGATTAGGGATGGGAATTTATAAGAATTTAACGATTCCGATTTCCATTATCGATATTGCTTATCGATCTGATTCCTTATCGATTCTCTTATCGATTCTCATTGGGTGAGGGAATAAGTACAAATTTGTTTGTTTTTTTGTATTAACTCGCTTTAATATCTGATAAGAACATAGCACATACTCAGAGTATACACAAATTATGTGTAGCAACCTCAGAACAAACCTAAAAGTAGGCTACAAAGTAAAGTCCAGGACCTATAGAATTTTTCACATTCATCATTGGCCCAGACAAAAAAATTTAATAAAACTGCCATTTAAGTGCCATTTAAGTACCATAAAAACTAAAAACACAGACTAAACAGTCAAGGTCATCATCATCTAAATTTGATTGACAATGACAATGGAGATTATTATTCATATAGTAAAAGTTTACACAATGAAATGGCGCTCACATGAACTAAATAGAGAAGTTACCTTCGGCATTAATAGCAGATGACGTCTCGTTAGCTCCGCTGCTGCTTGACTCACTTGTTGTTGCTGTGTCGCTAAGTAGTAGTGTATCAAACACGCGACAGTCCTGCAAATGAATTGCGTGCTGTGTGGCCAAATGTTTCTGCATATTGGAGGTAGTTCCCTCCTTTGTCGAAATTAAACTTTTACAGTTGTTGCAATGACCGCATTGGCGTCTTTTCTAGTGAAATATAACCACTAGTGATGCGCGGATGGCGGTTAAATCCGCGGGCGCTGCGGATGATCCGCGAGTCGGGTGGGTCGGATAATAAAAAAATACATTCTGATTAATTGCGGGTGGGTTGCGGGTGCATGAGATCAAATATATATATTAACTACATTTCTCTAAAAATACGAATGAGTCTTAAATGCATTTTTCATCAGGCAGACACTAATTTGCACTCATTTAAAAGTAATATGCGCGTGCCGGCGGAAGAGAGGGGGGTCCATTTCTTAAAGCAGAAATGGAGGCGAAACAGATCCGGGAGGGTGGGAGAATTAAAAAACAAGACAAAAGGAAGGAAAGAAAGAAAGAAAGAAAAGTACCGTGTGGGAGCGTTTTAGCGAAGTGGTTAACGAGGATGAATCAAGTGCTGGGTATGTGATATGCAACGACTGTGAGGCACTGTGTGTGTATGAAAGCCACAAGACCTCTAATATGGTACATCATGTGTGTGCTAAATCGAAAGATTAGTTTAAGCATTTGCAGACATAGACAGTGCTAGAAAATGTACCGTTATCCAGTCATTCGTGTGTGTTTGTGTTGCAGTGACAGAAACGGCGATATTCAAAGTCTGAAGGGAGTAAAGCCTGTGTTTATTTTATTAAGAAAATGTAGACTAATCTGGCCAAAGACAAACTTTTTTTTTAAAGCATTTTACGATCATCGTATTATTTTACCATCAGAGATTGGCAGATTAGTTCTAACGTCACTGAATCTGATAACATCATGCTCAAAACAAAGAATTAGAGTCATTAAAGTGACGATCGGGTGCGGATGTCTATATCAGAGAAAATTATACGTGCGGGCGGGTGGATTATTTATTTGAAGCAGCGGTTGCGGGTGACATTTTAGCTCATCCGCGCATCTCTAATAACCACACTTTAGATCGCTTCTGCCTCGATTACATGTTTGCTGCGTAACCAAAACAACGCAGCGCGTTGACACATTTGCAACGAGCAGAACCGATAAGCGGAATCGTTAAGCAGGTACGCTAACGGTTCCAAGGAATCGATTCACTTGGCACCGGTTCTAAAGAAGAACCGGTTCTCGGTTCCCATCCCTAGCCAAGATGAGCCAGTCGTCGAGATAGTTTAATACCCGCACACCTCTCTCCTTGAAGGGGCTTAGGGTGGCCTCCACGATCTTCGTGAAGACTAGTGGGGACAGGGACAGACCAAAAGGGAGGACTCTGCACTGATATGCCCGACCCTTGAAAGCGAACCATAGGAGCGGGCGATGTTGAGGAAGAATCGAGACATGAAAGTAAGCATCGCTCAGGTCGATTGCCATGAACCAATCTTGACATCTGATAGACTCCAGGATGCGCTTCTGTGTGAGCATCCTGAACGGCAGCTTGAGAAGGTGCTTGTTCAGGGTACGCAGATCTAGAAATCAAAATTGAAATCATAACTGCTCCGTCACACAGCTAATATTAAAACATCAACATGTCTTGGTTCTAACAAACAGGAAAAAAACAATATTACTCACATACTTATTCTTAACCTTTCGTACCACAGGTCTTAATGCGTCTCTTCTTAAAAGTATATATAATATCAGCGCAGGTCCTAGCTCCTGCCTGACTTTTATCCTTCTTTTTAAACTTAAAATCCACAGACCTTTTATTTTATGTAATACATAAGACATAGCTCTTTCTACAGTCTTTATAATGCCCGCATGATCTCTTCCCTACGTCAACATGAGAACAACGTCTTTTTGATCTATGGTGGCCACCGTCGTGTTTGGACTGAGCGATTTGTTGCAAATCTATAATACAAGGGGAAGCAGTCAAGAATATGAATAGAGGACAGGGGGTCTGAGGTTTCACTGTGTAGTGGAGTAGGCGGGGCAAGACCATGAGTCGAGGCCGGTGAGTGAGTGTTAATGAGCTTCAGCTGTACACGTACCGGTCTCGTATCACGGAGGAGATCGGGAGCATAAGAGAACGAGCGACCGGACCGTCGAAGTGAGAGGACCGGGCCCGGACACATGTTAAGTTGATTTATGTTTGTGTTGCCGGCAGTCGTCCGTGAGGGGCTGCCGGCTGTCTTTTAATTTGTTATTCTTTAATTAAATGTTTAAATGCTTGCCGGTTCCCGCCTCCTTCCTTCCTTTGATTGAACCTCGTTACATTGGTGCCGAGACTGGGAGACCCCCCCACGGGAGGTAGCAATCACAGTCTCGGGGGTACCCCCCGGCCTGTGAGGGGCGATGGGGGTATGTAGTGGAGTAGGCGGGGCGAGACCGTGAGTCCAGGCCGGTGAGTGAGTGTTAATGAGCGTCAGCTGTACCTGCACCGGTCTCATATCGTGAAGGAGATCGGGAGCATAAGAGAACGAACGACCGGACCGTCGAAGAGAGAGGACCGGGCCTGGGTTTTAGTTGTGGTTTGTGTATGTCGCCGGCAGTCGTCCGTGAGGGGCTGCCCGCTGTTTATTTACTTTGTTATTCTTTAATTAAACATTTAAATGCTTGCCGGTTCCCGCCTCTTTTCTTACTTTTATTGAACCTTATTAGAGTGGTGCCGAAACCCGGAAGGAAGGAGAGACATGCTGTCGGAGAGTCCCTGCCGCCAAGTGGCCTCGCGGTGTCAGAGAGTCCTTGCCGCTGAGTGGCCTTGCGGAGCCGGAGAGTATGGGCAGCGCGGACGAAGGGCGTCCGCCAGTGGCTGCCCGAAGCGGTGGTTCTGCAGAAGAGGAGGAGCCATTGTGGACCAATGCTTCTGTAGGACGGCGACCTTTGCTGCCGCGCCCCTGGGTCGAGGTGGGGTGGCTATCGTCCAAGCAGAAGTGGGGGAGTTGCCACCGTCCGCCAGAGGCTGGAGCCTGCGTCCGTCCGCCCAAGGGGGAGGAGCAGGGGACGGGAACTCGCCACTGCCCGCCAAAGGAGGAGCCACCGCCAGGGGGTGGACGGTCGAGGCGGACGGTCGAGCCGTCCACCGAGCGCCCAGGGCCACCGCAAGGCACTGCGAAGGAGAGAACCCCGGCTGGTAGAGGACCGAGCGGCAGCATGTCGGGGAACCGGACTATAATTTTTTTTTTTCCTCTCTCCCCTTTCTCTTTCCGGTCGCTCCCGTCTCTGTTGTCTCGTCTCGTCTCGTCTCGTCGCTACATACCCCCAGGGGAAAGGTACTCCGAGACTGGGAGACCCCCCCCCCGAGGGAGGGGGAGGGAGCAAGCACAGTCTCGGGGGTTCCCCCCGGCCTGTGAGGGGCGATGGGGGTATGTAGTGGAGTAGGCGGGGCGAGACCGTGAGTCCAGGCCGGTGAGTGAGTGTTAATGAGCGTCAGCTGTACCTGCACCGGTCTCATATCGTGAAGGAGATCGGGAGCATAAGAGAACGAACGACCGGACCGTCGAAGAGAGAGGACCGGGCCTGGGTTTTAGTTGTGGTTTGTGTATGTCGCCGGCAGTCGTCCGTGAGGGGCTGCCCGCTGTTTATTTACTTTGTTATTCTTTAATTAAACATTTAAATGCTTGCCGGTTCCCGCCTCTTTTCTTACTTTTATTGAACCTTATTAGAGTGGTGCCGAAACCCGGAAGGAAGGAGAGACATGCTGTCGGAGAGTCCCTGCCGCCAAGTGGCCTCGCGGTGTCAGAGAGTCCTTGCCGCTGAGTGGCCTTGCGGAGCCGGAGAGTATGGGCAGCGCGGACGAAGGGCGTCCGCCAGTGGCTGCCCGAAGCGGTGGTTCTGCAGAAGAGGAGGAGCCATTGTGGACCAATGCTTCTGTAGGACGGCGACCTTTGCTGCCGCGCCCCTGGGTCGAGGTGGGGTGGCTATCGTCCAAGCAGAAGTGGGGGAGTTGCCACCGTCCGCCAGAGGCTGGAGCCTGCGTCCGTCCGCCCAAGGGGGAGGAGCAGGGGACGGGAACTCGCCACTGCCCGCCAAAGGAGGAGCCACCGCCAGGGGGTGGACGGTCGAGGCGGACGGTCGAGCCGTCCACCGAGCGCCCAGGGCCACCGCAAGGCACTGCGAAGGAGAGAACCCCGGCTGGTAGAGGACCGAGCGGCAGCATGTCGGGGAACCGGACTATAATTTTTTTTTTCCTCTCTCCCCTTTCTCTTTCCGGTCGCTCCCGTCTCTGTTGTCTCGTCTCGTCTCGTCTCGTCGCTACATACCCCCAGGGGAAAGGTACTCCGAGACTGGGAGACCCCCCCCCCGAGGGAGGGGGAGGGAGCAAGCACAGTCTCGGGGGTTCCCCCCGGCTTGTGAGAGGCGATGGGGGTATGTAGTGGAGTAGGCGGGGCGAGACCGTGAGTCGAGGCCGGTGAGTGAGTGTTTATGAGCGTCAGCTGTACACGCACCGGTCTCGTATCACGGAGGAGATCGGGAGCATAAGAGAACGAGCGACCGGACCGTCGAAGAGAGAGGACCGGGCCCGGACACATGTTAAGTTGATTTATGTTTGTGTTGCCGGCAGTCGTCCGTGAGGGGCTGCCGACTGTCTTTTACTTTGTTATTCTTTAATTAAATGTTTGAATGCTTGCCGGTTCCCGCCTCCTTCCTTCCTTTTATTGAACCTTATTACACACTGGTTCGTCAGGAAAGTAATCCTCTGTGTTTGGGAATAAATTATTATAGAAATGCATAGCATAATTTTGTATTATCTCAAGTTGTCTAAGTTTTTAAATTGATCTTTTCTTTAATAAAAGCTTTATATTTTAACTTTTTGAGGACTAGTCTATTCTTGGGCTATGGTTAGACATCTAAAAGATCTTCCCTGATAGCCATAATTCAGCCTAGTTTTAGCCCTAGACCCATATTCACTGTCAATTAGACGTATAAGTGTAGTCGTTTAATTGCCGTCTAATTGATGACTAGTCTATTCTTGGTCTATAGTTAGATGTCTATTCGATTTTCACTGACAACCCAAATTTTGCCTTGTTTTAGACTAGGGCTGTGTTTTTACGGCTATTAGACGTCTTTTAGACTCGAAATTGCTTGCCAGGTAGTGTAGCAGAAAAGCCAGTGATAATAAATGATTTATTCATCGTATTGTTTCTATCCTCAGCAGCTAAAAAAATATCATGCAAACTTGTGAAAGAGTTGGTCTATCAAAATATATCTGTTATCAGTTATAAGCAGCTTGAAGAGGAAAATGAACCAGCAGGCTATCAGTGTTTATTAACGCATTTTGTTTTTCTATTTAGTTATTTTATTTATTCGATTTCAAGAGGCTTATATGTATTTCTTGTTTTTTAAATGCTTTGTTTATTGAAACGAAACTGCACACGGTTCCATTAAGTTTGATATTAAACATCCGATCAAGAGCAAGGTGCTGTGTGAGGTGATGTCCTGTAGGCTACACTGTGAACCTTCTGTTGTTTTAACTTGGCGAAGTAATAAGGACCTGTAATGTGGTCAGTAGACCTGGAACACCTTCATAGGTGTGCATTTAACTGAAAGTTACTTAATGCATACCCATAGAAAGTTTGTCAACCAATCAGATTGAAGAATTCAACAGCCCCGTGCTATAAACTTTTTAAATGCACCGCAACAGCAAGTGGCTTTGTGTGATCCTGCTTATGATCCAAAGTGTGAGAACCTTTGATATAAATTCACTGTATAGACTGAATAATTGATTGTCGAGCAATCGATATTCATTAGTTCAGCACAAATTGTGTAGAAGTTTATATCATAATTGATTATAAAATTATATTTAGTATTACATTTACATTTTTACTTTAACTTAGTTGTAATTTTACAAATAAAATACTCAGGTTTAATAAACTCTGTAGGCTATGGAAGTGTCTTCATGAATAAAATTGTCATACACTGAAGGTTGTTAGCGTTTTTAATTAAAGCCTATTCTCCCAAGGCACATCAGCTGGCAAACAATTTGACAGGTAAGGCGTAGTCTATATAAAGGGAATGAATTTTATGGGGAGTTTGGTCAAACTATGGCAGCGAGACAGCGAATAGTCTTTTTCAGCAAATTTTAGTCCCCTGGGTAGCATGTCAGAAGAGAAAATTCTACACAAATTTAGCCTGCCACGGGAGCAAAATTTTGCAGCGCTTGCAACTTGTTCGCCCAACTTTGTCGAGACAAACCACGACGGAGCTACCCCCTCAGCCCCGAAAATCAGCTGCTCCATGGTGGCTCTTTTTTCTGGAGGTGTTTGGGGCTGACAAAGACCTCATTATGGTGATGCGTTTACTCAGTGATAAACATCCTGCTCCGTCATCCCACTGATTACATACGTATGCCTTTCGCCAGGCACAACGTAATGGAGGCACATCAAGGTTTCCATGCCATTGCTGATGGATGCCTGTGAGGGTGCGGGATCACACAATACATACATACACACACACATATTTCTTTCTTTATGTATACTATTTCAGTGCGCCCTGATAAATGCAATTTCTACTATTTCTTAAGCATTTCTTTAGCGTTTATTTAAAACATTGTAATAAACATCGTTGTCCCAATACTTGACCCACTCTATAACGCAAGATAGAGCGAACAATCGATTCTCGAGGCATCGATATCAACCTAACGTCGCACTTAAGAAGGTTCACCTTGAGTAACCTCATAAGGTATAGTTCGGGGAACACGCCTAGGAAAGGTCTAACTTGAGTTAAGGTGTACCTTTAGAGTCTTCGTATCGTGCTAAGAGACTACGTTATTGGGAAACACAGCCCAGCTCATTAAGAGAAAGATGATCATGAA
Organism: Triplophysa siluroides; assembly: GCA_006030095.1. Taxonomy (NCBI): domain Eukaryota; kingdom Metazoa; phylum Chordata; class Actinopteri; order Cypriniformes; family Nemacheilidae; genus Triplophysa; species Triplophysa siluroides. The sequence continues at coordinate 610,649 of VCII01000246.1, read as the reverse complement.
CTGAAGTAAGCGTACCAGTTAAGGGAGACATACATAATTTGCAAAGCAGTAGGTCCCAAGGAACAGGATTTAAAAAACACTGTAATAGTGCATAAGTATTGGGACACACTGTAATTTTACGTTTATATAGTTTAAAATATTGTATAATACTTTCTCAAATCATTATTCATTTGATGTTTAGTTTTAAGATCGATATCAACCAAAAAAATGTATTCAAGATTTTTAAGATCGATTCTCAACCAAAACATTTGATTCAAGATAAATTAAAATAACTTTTATGTTCAATGCATATGAGTTATCAGGATTTGTAATAAAAAAGTGAATTGTTACACCCCGATGGCAGGTTTTCAGAATATGTAAATTCAGAAATGTAAATATATTAAAACTAGTGCTTCCGACCTTGAATCTTTTCTTTTACAGTCCTCATCTCACATGACGTACAAGGTACCAGCCAATCAGGGAACTATCTCACCATAGCTCATTTGCATTGTTCTACCTTGTTTTACCAGGGCAAGGTCCTAAAGTGTCACGCAAATGCTAACTGGAAAGGAAAAGCAGCATGTAAATGGAAGTGCAAATGTAAATGAAATCGTTTTTTTATTGACTAACACTGTATTCATAGTTTTTTTTTCAATTTATATCACATTTTCAAATCCATTTTGAAATTCAACTATTTATTTAGGCATTCTTTAATTCAATAATGTACTTATTGAGTGATTTATGTTGTTTTTTAAATGTCTTTAATTTGTAGTATTTATTGATGTTTTCATATTTAATTTATTCATTACTTAATAATCACACTTTTTTATTGCCAATTAAAGCATTAAAAGTGCAAATACAGACATTAAAAAGACAGTGAATTTGTTTTTCAGGAAAAGAGATAGTTATGAGACATTAATGACTCGTGCTGCATTACACAGATTTTTTCACAATCAGCTCTATAATAAGAATATCCTTTGCCTTACAACACCTGCAACCCAACTACTATTGGAAAATCACAATTCAAGTAAAATAATTTTCTAAATAAATCATGTTGGCAATAAAAAAACCTTTGCGTGGTGTTACACACAAAAATCTAATAACAAATCTACAAATATATATGCAAATGTTTCCCTACCTAAAAAATAATCCTGACCCTTCACCCCAATTAAAAATTCAATCCAAGTTCACACCACAAATATAACAATACATATATGTACAATATTGTACCAGCATATGATTCACTACATGCATGTGAAAATACAAGACAGACATGTGACGACAGAATTCTCACTGTTCATTCATTCATTGACATAACACTGACATGCTTTAAAGCATCCCAATTTAAATACTTTAATTCTTTCCTAAAGATGAATGAAAATTAATGGAATTCACCTGTTGAATTTGGCACTGGAATCCATTCCAAGTAGAAGAGCCTCAGAAAATAATTTATACTGAATGTACAATATCTTACTTATCTAGACTAATGCTTCTTTGGACTGTTCTAAAGCAGCAGCATACAGAGAGGTAGATGCCATGCAAACTGTTTCAATTTCCATAGTCATTTTCAAGTCACATGACTTTTAATCAAACGGAACTCATGGCTACAGGAACGCTCAGGTGCATTTAGTGTGATAGTTCACCCAGAAATTAAAGTTCTGTCATCATTCACTCACCCTCTTGTTATTTCAAACCTGAATGACTTTCTTTCTTCCTCTGAACACAAAAGAAGACATTTTGAAGAATGATGTCAACTGCCCCTATTCACTTTCATGGTTTTGGGTCCATACAATAGAAGTGAATGGGGGCCAGGACCCCAACTTTCTTCATATGATCTTCTTTTGTGTACTGTGTAATATAGAAAGTCATAAGGTTTAAAATGACAAAAAGGTGAGTAAATGATGAAAGAATTTCAGATTTTAATTCATTCTTTGATTTTGCCACTTCAGTGGCCCATCACTCACTCAGTTAGTAAAAGAGTATAGCTTACCTTAAAGTTTTTTTATTTTAATTCACTCTTTTTTTATTCACCCTAAGGTTATTTAACCAATGTGTTTGGTTAATTTGACAAATTTGAAGAATCTTCCACCTTCTGGAAACTTTACAACTTGAGCTAGGGTACAGTTCTTTTAAACTTTCTCCTTCTGCAAAAATAGAAAGTCATATGGCCTTTGATCAGAGTGTGAGGAAATAACTACAGAATGTTTATTCTTATCATGTTAAAGGTTCCTGAAGCTCGAGGTTCCATTTGTGCCAAAAAGGTTTAAAAACGTAACACTTTATTATGTAAGCTCTTTAACACCTCTGAAGGCATAGCTATGTATATTATCAATAGATCATCCCAAAATATCCCACTATAACATACAATATTAACTTTTATATAATAAATTTTTTTTAGCTCTAAGGTGTTCAGTTTGGTTCAGGTCTGGGCTTTATACAGACCAGTCAAGTTATTCCACATTAGGCTGAATCAATCATTTCTTTTGAACCTTGCTTTGTGCCCAGGAGCATTGTTGTATTTAACTATAAAAGAGCCCTGCCCAAACTGTCGCACTGCTCATGGAAATGCCTAAAGTAGTCAAACCTGTTTATGTCCTAGCTTATTTTTATGCTTTATGGCTTTTTATCGTTTCCTGAAAAAAAAAAAAGCATCTGTGTGCTTACAGTATGTCATTATATAAAAAAAAATCAAATACAGCCCTAGACTCGAGCCTTATTTATAAAACGAGCTAATGCACAGATTTGAGTAGGTATGCAAATCCACAGCAACGTTCATATTTATGAAAACAGTCTTTGCTGCCAAAAAGTGTTTAGTGTTACGTCAGGGTGCGTGAGCAGATGTAGGCACTTTTGCTTGTCTGAGTGCTGCAAGTTTTTGAAAATATAAGCCATTCTTGCCACTTGTACAGAATTTTGACATTGACAGGCACTCTTTTTTTATGTCAAATAAATTGATTAAAAGTGTATAGGATGATTCTTTTGTGTAAAACAGCAAATCACCAAAAATGACTTTAGCTGGGTTTTCACAGACAGGATCCTAGACAAAGCAACGCTGCTCCAATGCTGATCCAGAAGATTTTTTAGTTTCAGTTCTTTTAAAATTACACAAACATTTGAATAATGTAAAACAGAACATTTATAACCGTACCAATCTAAAATAAATATATATTTAAGATTTAATTGTATATGTAAGATAAAAAATATATAAAAAAAAAAACTGAAACAGGAAGATCTGTAAATAAATACGTCAATTTATCATTAAATAAAAGACTGTCTAGGTTTTATCGTACATGTATGCATTTGGCAGATGCTTTTATCTAAAATGACTTACAGTGCATTCAAGCTGCTGTATACGTTTATTTAGCGGTATATCTGTTCTCTGGGAATGAAACCCATGGCTTTTTACTTGGTTAAACGCGTGCTCTTACGCTGAGCTACAGACAAACTTATTGAGTAATACATGACCCATTAAATAAAAAGAGTAACAAGAAACAAGTCTTTAATTAGTTCAGTGTTATTTACATTACACAACTAAAAACTTAGACTTTCAACAACTAAATAAGTAAATAATTTATTTGGGTTAGTTATACATGCACAAAAAAAACTTTGAAGTAATTAAAATGTGTAAATTGCGTGTTTAAAAAGTTGACAAACTTTAATTCTTTAGTACTCGTGTATTTAAGAAACTTTCAGAGAGTTGCATCCTTTTGTAATTAAAGCAAAAATATTTGTCTTAATTTAAAATAATTTTCTGGTCCTGTGTATTTCACGCGGCTGTACTGAGGCTGATTTTATTAGTTAGTTAGTTAGTTAACAGATCTAGAACAAAATTATTAAATAAATATTTAAAAAAAAATCATATTGAACTAGAGAATTAATCAGTAAACATATCCCGTTCCATTCACTATGGTTTGTCTTTCTTTAGTGAACTTTGAACTTTTTGCCGATTCATACGTTAAAAAAACTCATTAAAGACTTTACTTTGTAAATTCTGTGGTAGATATATTAAGCCAAACTCTCAATGGCATCCTTATTTTTGTATTGTCTCCATTCATCTGGAATCTCACTGTCTTCCTGGAATGTTTTATTGTACTGCTTTTCTAGATCTTTCTGGAACCTGCACACAAACCACTTCCAGTACGGCAGCTCTGAGAGGTCAGGAGTGATGCTCCAGTTAGCAAATTCAGGACCTCCTTTTCTGTATTCTTTCCATAAAATGTTTTCATTCAAATAGTTTGAGTAAAACCAATTATTACTCGCTACTTCTGTTGTGCAGAAACAATTAGTCAAATTTGCTGCTTGAAAAACTGTTCTGTAGCTTTATCATCATTTTATTCAGACTTTCAATCAAATGATTTTCAAGAAAATCCAAATCTTTAATTTCTTTGAGATCAACACAAGACTCTCCTGTGAATTTCAGCTCATCTGTGAGTGTTTTGGTGAAACTTCTGAACCACATGTTTCCATCTCCTCTCTTGTTTTTGACCTCCACTGTCACTGCATGCACAGCGTTACTCACAATCTGCTCTTTCTGTTGTAGATTTCCTTTGAAAATGTTTAATATCATTTCATTTTGTTTGAGGAAGTATTTATCCACTTTATTTTTTATGAATTGTTTAAAGTGATCTTTGGGTTGACGGATGTATTGCATATATTGATCAAAGTCCTCTCTCTTTGCAAGGGATTTCAGAATGTATTTCTCCAGATTTGATCTGTTCTCACGTAATGGTCGTATGTCAGACCTCATCTGTGCTGCTAAATCAATAGCAGTTTTGTTGTAAACAGCTTCAAGGATGGACGGTTCAAGTTTGCTGCAGATGAAATCGATCAGTATGGTTGTGGATGTTTCTCCACTCCAGTGATTCTTGAAGATGCTGTAATATTGAGTTTTCTGCTTCTCAAGATTTGGACCATTTTTGTCTCTGAATTCCTTGTGGAGTTCAGAAAATGTTTCACTTGCAGTGTCACACACATAGAGACAGAGATCTGTGATAAACTCCCTTTTCAGTTTGTATGTTTGATTCTCTGATTGATGTTGGTGTACTAACTGTTGCACACAGTCTGTTATTGCCTGAATGTAACTGACATTGTAGCCGTGTCTTCTGACTGCTGATTTTTCCATTATCTTCTTAGTTTCCTGCATTATATTATGAATCAGTTGCCTCACCGAGTCATTATATTCAACATTCAAGGTCTCGTTTCGACCTGATGCTGTTTTATCAGATTGCTCAAGATGTCTCTGTGGTATAATGTAGTCATCATAATCACCTCTGTGGACTATCTGTTCTTGCAGATTTAGTCTCTGATTCACAAAAGTTGGTTCATGGTTTTCAGATAAAACCTGAGTGACATCATCCCATAAATCAAAGTCTTTCAGTGGAGGAATATCTTCTGTCATTTCAGTCACCCATTTATTCCACAATGTGTCAAATTCCTCCCTCAGAACGCGTTCATCTCCTCCTTTCCTTTTTAGACTCACAGCACATTCCTTGCTCCGAGTGTAAAGCATATTTTCATACTCTGTTCTTCTATTATCCAGATTCTCCCTGGCTTTCTTCTGCTTTATTCAATTTTCTTTTGTTTCCTTCACCAGATCATCATGAAGACCTTTAATTTGGGTTTCAAATCTTACTCGCCATTGACACAGAATGTCTTTGTCTTTGTCCCCATCAAAATACGACTTCATTGATTTTTCTACTTTGTCTTTTGTTGTTTTTATTTCGGCTATCAAGTAATTTTCCTGAACCTGTCATGAATCTCACAGGAAGACATGGCGTGGGAACCCAATTGCAGGCAGACACAGACGGTAAAGGTGGTAACACTGATATTTATTAAACATAAAACAGGAACAAAGCAAAAACCCACGAGGGGGAAAACAGGACAGGAATATATAAATTTTAACAATAAACACTGACTTACTAAACTATAAAACAAAACACTTGGTACAAACACTAAACTAACACTTACTTAGACAAGGGCGACAGCAAGACGAGGGCATGAAGCAGCCGTGCACAGCATACAGCAAACGATACAAGTACAATGCACGAGCACAGGACAATGAAACATGAGGACTCTTTATAGGGAACAAACACAGGATCATAACGAGCAACAGGTGCTGGGGATTAGCACTAAGGAGAGGCTGACGAGGGACGAGATGTAAGGAACAATGACGAGACACGAGAAAGAACTATGTCTCTCCCACATAAAACCATCAGGCAATGCCATGGCTCCACTTGAGACAGGAATAAAACATGACATGGTAGTGGAACCATGACAGAACCTCAATGTTTCCATTTGCAATTCTGTTGTAGAATTTGTCTTCAATAGTCAACAAGGCACTCCTGAGACTGAAAGTCCAGTCGCTATAGTTAGTTTCCAGTCTTTTGTATACAGAAATTTCTATTGTGTTTTTGAAGCTGAACACAAAGTTTTCATTCAGCAGTGCAGTCCAAAGATCATCAATACGCATTTTGAACTGTGACAGTGTGATGCCGCGCGCCCCAGAAGCTTTTGAGAGAATGGTGTCTTTATACACTTGAATGTTTCTGCTGTAGTTTGGGTTTGGTGGAGCCATAGGTGGACTTCCCTCCCAGAGCTGTGAAAAATACTTCACATCATTCTGTACATCAAATGCAATGACTTCACTGAAACACTCTGTATTACAGTCTTCCTCTTTAGCAGCAAGTTTTGTCATCTCATCCAGATTATTTTGTTGTCGTCTCCTTCCTTCCATGTTTTTTTCTCCAGCCATGACATCTGAAACATTCTGATGCACAAACATAGAGCTGGAATTTAACTTGATCTTCTTCATCCTCAGGAAGGCCTGAACAACAGTCTGAAGAGTGTCCTGCATCTCAGCAGTGTTTTCTCCAAAGACGTTGATCAAAGTCATATTTCCAAGACCAACAACAAATGTGGCCAATTCATTGTCATGATTTCTTGTTGATTTTCCAGCCAGTTCTAGAGCACGAAGACCCTCAGTATCAACAACCAGAATATAGTCAAACTCCAGCTGATTTTTCATCTTCATCTCCTCTGACACTTTGACCAGCTGCATGAAAGCTCCTCTGGTGCACCGGCCGGCACTGACAGCAAACTGCAGACCAAACATGGCGTTCAACATGGTGGATTTCCCAGAGCTCTGAATCCCTAAAACTGACACAAAGACTCTCTTGTCTCCCAGTTTCTTTATGAGTTCATCTAAAACCGCAGTAACCCAGATCAGAGGAACATGAGCAGCATCTCCATCCATCAGCTCCAGTGGAAACCCAGACATCATCATCTTTGCTGCAAGACCAGGAAGAGTTCTGAAGTCAATCTTCAGGTTTTTCTTGTTCTTCTTCACAGATGAACATGATTCATATATCTGACCGATCTCTCTCAGTATGTGCTCCAAATCAAAGGTTGCAGCCTGTAGATTCTCAGAAATTCTCTCAAGATCTTGTTCAGCTGTAAGTTGTTGTGATTTATCATGTTTCTTTCTAAGATCTATGACTGCTGACCACTTTTTATCATACTCATGATGAAGGGCTGAAACACTTTCAGTGGTGCAGTCATCCAGTAGAATCCCAATCCATTTAAGAAAATACACCATCTCATTTCCTTCTTGTGAGTTCAGTTGTTGATTAAAGATTTGGATAAATTCACTCACACCAGATGTTTGCTGCTGTTCAAGGATTTTCAGCATTTCTGATTTCTTATCACTTTTGTTTTTTTTCTATATTATCACTCTTATGCAGTTCACCCAATGTTGGTCTGTGAAGTTCTTTATTCTTCTGGCACCACTGATGCCACAGTTTTCCCTGACACGGCAGAAATGAGTCTTTAATTTTTGTCAGATCTCTATTCTCCAGTAAACTCATCATCTTCTGTGCTGCATCTTTTCCTCTCCTGCAGTCCTCATCGGTCTTCTCATCTACTGTGATATTTAAATGTTTGGCCACATCTTCAAGTTTGAAAAGAGAAGATGATTCTAAAGATGAGAATGGAAAAAGCTGAAACTTTTGGAAAAATAAGGGGATTTTTGAAAATGAACGTCCTGCCCTGAGCAAGGTTTTTCACTAAAGAAATGTTAACATAAGGTTCACACTAATGAATAATAACAGAATTTCTTAAAATAGCCCAGGGCTAAAAGTTTACATGCCCCTGATTCCTTATACTGTATGATGTTACCTAAACAATCAATGACAGTTTTTATGTTTAGTCATAGTTGTTAAAGGGTTTCTTGTTTGTCACGAGTCATTTAACTGTCCACTGAACTTCAAAACAATCACCCAGGTCCTCCACAATCTTTGCTTTTTCAGCATTTCTGGATATTTGACTCATGTCCAGCAGTAACTGTATGATGTTGAGATTCCTCTTTTTACATTGAGGACAATCAAGAGACTCAAACACAACTATTACAATAGATAGAAACATTCAGTGCTGCCCACAAAGTCAACACCATTCATGTTAAGTCAGGTGGGTGTAAACTTCTGAAAATGGTTTTGCTGTAAATTGTTATTGTTTCATTTATACATCTTATTTTTTAATTTGCTAATGTCCTTCAGAAGATTTAAAAATATATTTTTTTTAAACCAAAACCATTTTCAGAGGTTTGCACCCACCTGATCTGATATTATAAGTGTGAACATTATGTTAACATTTCTTTATTGAAATAACTTGCTCAGGGCAGGACTCGATTAAAAATAAACATTAATTTTGAAAAAATCTGTTTATTTTTCTAAAAGTTTCAGCTTCTTCCAGATTCTGCAAAGAGGTATGTCAACTTTTGAGCACAACTGTATATCCAAATGTATGTGGACATCTAACACCACACCTGTACTGTATGTGCTTGTTTAAGATTTAATTGTAGAGCCACGAGCACTGGCCATGAATATTTATTACAATAATGACTTCCTCTCTTCTGGCAAAGTTTTATATTGTACCATAGTAAGAGCACGCATTACATCATCTACTTCTTGACGTCTCATAAGAGAGGTTTTCGTGACACCATCATCTGGTTCCTTAAGGCTCATTAAAAGTTTAATTGCATCGGTTTGTTGTTCAATGTCCATTACATCATCTGATTCTTGAAGTATCTCCGGAGAATTTTCAATGACATCATCTGCAAATCTATTTGCATTAGAAATGTGAGATTTTTCCCTCAACAAAAGAATGGTCATGTGACACAGACCATCCATTGATTTGATATAACATCAAAAATTGTGTTTTCAAACAATGTACCCTAAATAATAAAACTATTTCCTAAAGAAAAAATATGAAAGTCACTGAAATCCGTTCAAGCCTCGAATCAACACAGCATCGTGATATCTTAAAATACCCTTAAAACATTTCTATTATCCAATCTTTGTATTATCTGGTTTTAGATATGTTAACGTTACCTTATATGTGTTCCTTTATTGGGTAACACAGTCAACAGTAACTTAGTTGGCATTTTTCACCCACATGGTTAATAGCAACCGCCTTGACAAATAATTCTGGATTTCCTACATTCTTTTCTAAAACACTTTGCATACCCTTTGATAAAAAGACAGAATGTGGCAGAGGTGTGATTGCTTTACGTTTTTGGTTAACCATTTTGTTAAATCAGATTCTGCTAAAATAAGAAGTCTTTCCTAGAAAAAAAAACAATTGCTAAAATGCATAAGTTCACAAGCGCACAGCATAAAAGCTTTCCTGTGGCTCAGTTAGAGCATGGCGTTAGCAACACCAGGTCATCCCAGGGATTGCACATACTTAGAAACACATGTATAGTATAATTATATATTAAATAATATTAAATACCAAGCATTGTAACTTTTAGCATTAATGTGACAAGTAGTCCGTCTCTGCTCTTGGTTGGGGATAGAATGGTCTGAGCTGGGATGGTCAGAAAATTTACCATGTTTTCTTGTGGTAGTAACCATGTTTTTTTGGTGCATTGATTACGTAGGGCATTACAGGAGTACCCACTTGTTGTTGTGTTCGCACTGCAGGAACCGGCCGGAATTTTAGTTTCAGAGAACCTTTTCGGAGGAACACTTTAGCCTGCCTTCTCTGAGGCCATGTCTAAATCAGCAGTATAGGAATTACTTGTGATGTAAAGAAACCCTGATTGGCCGAACTTCTGTTGTTAATTGTTTGTCTTTGTTCAATGGACATGCTTAAATGACATTGCTATTGACTGGCTTATGTCACAAAATATTTCCTTTTGCTGTTGTGAATGCGATCATGGAAATGGCCTGAGGGAAAACTTCACGAACGACAGCCCGCTTTACTTGTTCTGGAACTTTTTTCCTGAACTTATCCGGTTGGACAGCGCCTAATGGTGACCAAGTACTGTTTGGTTACAAGCATTCTTCCAAATATCCTTCTCAGTGTTCATCAGAACAAAGACATTTATACAGATTAGGAGCATCTGGAGTGTAAGTAAATAAGGACAGAATTTAAATTTTGGGGGGAGCTGCCCCTTTACAATGGATTTTTTGTCTAAATTTTGTCTATAAACATTTATGCATTTTTTTACATTTATGCATTTTGGCAGACGCTTGTAAGACAACTTACATTGCTTTATGCTATACATTTTACAAAGGTATTTGCAATCCCCTGGGATCGAACCCACAACCTTGCGTTGTTAACGCAATGCTCTTACCACTGAGCTACAGGAAAATGGTTTGTTCTATTACAGTAACGCTGATCAATGCATCCACATAAAATGTCAGCCGTGTTATTTTACAAACTAAATTCCTGTAAAAATCAGTTCAGAATTGAGCTCAAAAAAGCTTAATCAAAACATCATCTGTTTCTCTCAAATCCTGACTAGATGTATTTATCCAAGCTCTCAATAGCGTCCTCTTTTCTGTATTGTCTCCATTCATTTGGAATCTTTCCAGGTCCCTGGAATTTTTTATTGTACTGCTTTTCAAGATCTTTTTGGAATCTGCACACAACCCATTTCCAGTACGGCAGCTCTGAGAGGTCAGGAGTGATGCTCCAGTTAACTAATTCAGGACCTCCTTTTCTGTATTCTCTCCAGAAAATTTTTTCATCTGAATTTTCTGCGTAAAGCCAGTTTTGGGTTGTTACTTCTGTTGTGCAGAAACAATTGGCCAAGTTTAATGTTTCTTTGTAAAAGCGCCCATTCAGTCCAGTACTACGATGGAAAGGAACACTGTGATCTCCAGGATGATCTTCCATCGTGTTGGTGCAGATGGCTTTACAGAAGGGACACTGAACCCAACAGCACTGACAGAAGTGATCGATCAAAATCTCATCTGGTTTCTTCCTGCACTTTTCAATTCGAATGTCATCAATGCTTGTAAAACTGTTTCGTAGCTTTGTCATCATTTCATTCAGACTTTCACTCAAATGATTTTCAAGAAAATCTAAATCTTTAATTTCAGTGAGATCAACACAAGACTCTCCTGTGAATTTCAGCTCATCTGTGAGTGTTTTGGTGAAACTTCTAAACCACATGCTTCCATCTCCTCTCTTGTTTTTGACCTCCTCTGTCACTGCATGCACTGCATTACTCACAATCTGCTCTTTCTGTTGTAGATTTCCTTTGAAAATGTTTAATATCATTTCATTTTGTTTGAGGAAGTATTTATCCACTTTATTTTTTATAAATTGTTTGAAGTGTTCTTTGGGTTGACGGATGTATTGCATATATTGATCAAAGTCCTCTCTCTTTGCGAGGGATTTCAGAATGTGTTTCTCCAGATTTGATCTGTTCTCACATAATGCTCGTATGTCAGACCTCATCTGTGCTGCTAAATCAATAGCAGTTTTGTTGTAAACAGCCTCTAGGATGGACGGTTCAAGTTTGCTGCAGATGAAATCGATCAGTATGGTTGTGGATGTTGCTCCACTCCAGTGATTCTTGAAGATGCTGTAATATTGAGTTTTCTGCTTCTCAAGATAAATTCTTGGATCATTTGTTTGCCTGAATTCCTTGTGGTGCTCAGTAAATGTCTTGATTGCAGTGTCACACACATAGAGACAGAGATCTGTGAAAAACTCTCGTTTTAGTTTGTATGTTTGTTTTTCTAATTCATGTTGCTGTACATGAAGCTTTTGCACACAGTCTGTTATTGCCTGAATGTAACTGACATTGTAGCCGTGTCTTCTGACTGCTGATTTTTCCATTATCTTCTTAGATTCCTGCATTATATTATGAATCAGTTGCCTCACTGAGTCATTATATTCAACATTCAAGGTCTCGTTTCGAACTGATGCTGTTTTATCAGATTGCTCAAGATGTCTCTGTGGTATAATGTAGTCCTCATAATCACCTCTGTGGACTATCTGTTTGAAGTCTTGTAGATTTCGTCTCTGATTCACAAAAGTTGGTTCATGGATTTCAGATAAAACCTGAGTGACATCATCCCATAAATCAAAGTCTTTCAGTGGAGGAATATCTTCTGTCATTTCAGTCACCCATTTATTCCACATTGTGTCAAATTCCTCCCTCAGAACGCGTTCATCTCCTCCTTTACTTTTTAGACTCACAGCACATTCCTTGCTCCGAGTGTAAAGCATATTTTCATACTCTGTTCTTCTATTATCCAGATTCTCCCTGGCTTTCTTCTGCTCTATTGCTTTATTCAATTTTCTTTTTGTTTCCTTCACCAGATCATCATGGAGACCTTTAATTTGGGTTTCAAATCTTACTCGCCATTGACACAGAATGTCTTTGTCTTTGTCCTCATCAAAATAAGACTTCATTGATGTTTCTAATTCGTCTTTTGCTGTTTTCAGTTCAGCTATAAGATCATTATCATGAATCTTAATGTTTCCATTAGCAATTCTGTTGTAGAATTTGTCTTCAATAGTCAACATGGCACTCCTGAGACTCCAAGTCCAGTTGATATATTTTGTTTCCAGTTTTCTGTATACAGAAATTTCTAGTGCGTTTTTGAAGCTGAACACAAAGTTTTCATTCAGCAGTGCCGTCCAAAGATCATCAATACGCATTTTGAACTGTGACAGTGATGCCGCTCGCCCCAGAAGCTTTTGAGAGAATGGTGTCTTTCAACTCTTGAATGTTTCTGCTGTAGTTCGGGTTTGGTGGAGCCATAGGTGGACTTCCCTCCCAGAGCTGTGAAAAATACTTCACATCATTCTGTACATCAAATGCAATGACATCACTGAAAAAATCTTTATCACAGTCTTCCTCTTTGGCAGCAAGTTTTGTCATTTTATCCAGTTCTTCCTGAAGCCGTCTCCTTCCTTCCATATTTTTCTCTCCAGCTGTAACATCTGAAACATTCTGATGTACAAAAATACAGCTGGGATTCAGTCTGACTCTCTTCATCCTCAGAAAGGCCTGGACAACAATCTGGAGAGTGTCCTGCATCTCAGCAGTGTTTTCTCCAAAGACGTTGATCAAAGTCATATTTCCAAGACCAACAACAAATGTGGCCAATTCATTGTCATGATTCCTTGTTGATCTTCCAGCCAGTTCTAGAGCACGAAGACCCTCAGTATCAACAACCAGAATATAGTCAAACTCCAGCTGTTTTTTCATCTTCATCTCCTCTGACACTTTGACCAGCTGCATGAAAGCTCCTCTGGTGCACCGGCCGGCACTGACAGCAAACTGCAGACCAAACATGGCGTTCAACATGGTGGATTTCCCAGAGCTCTGAATCCCTAAAACTGACAGCACAAAGACTCTCTTGTCTCCCAGTTTCTGGATGAGTTCATCTAAAACAGCTGTAACCCAGATCAGAGGAACATGAGCAGCATCTCCATCCATCAGCTCTAGTGGAAATCCAGACATCATCATCTTTGCTGCAAGACCAGGAAGAGTTCTGAAATCAAACTCCAGGTTTTGATTGTTGTTCTTCACAGATGAAAACGATTCATATATCTGACCGACCTCTCTCAGTATGTGCTCCAAACCAAAGGTTGCAGCTTGTAGTTTCTCAGAAATTCTCTCAAGATCTTGTTGAGCTGTCAGTTGTTGTGATTTATCATGTTTCTTTTTCAGATCTAAGACTGCTGACCACTTTTTATCATACTCATGATGAAGGGCTGAAACACTTTCAGTGGTGAAGTCATCCAGTAGAATCCCAATCCATTTAAGAAAATACACCATCTCATTTCCTTCTTGTGAGTTCAGTTGTAGAATAATGCTTTGGATAAATTCACTTACACCAGATGTTTGCTGCTGTTCACGGATTTTCAGCATTTCTGATTTCTTATCACTTTTGTTTTTTTCTATATTATCACTCTTATGCAGTTCACCCAATGTTGGTCTGTGAAGTTCTTTATTCTTCTGGCACCACTGATGCCACAGTTTTCCCTGACACGGCAGAAATGAGTCTTTAATTTTTGTCAGATCTCTATTCTCCAGTAAACTCATCATCTTCTGTGCTGCATCTTTTCCTCTCCTGCAGTCCTCATCGGTCTTCTCATCTACTGTGATATTTAAATGTTTGGCCACATCTTCAAGTTTGAAAAGAGAAGATGATTCTAATGATGAGAATCCTTTATTGATAGCTTTTCTGAGTTCTTCAAAGACAGTAGATTGATTTCTGTCTATCAAACCTATTCTGTATTTTCCTTGTCCTACTTCTTTGAGCGCTGAATTATTCTCAGTAAGAAGACAAATGAGCGGCTTTGAGGCATGATATAAGCTTTGGATCTTTGTCATGCTGTTGTCATTCTTTATTTGAGGTGAAATAACAACATTAACAGAAGACATTTGTGTTATGATATCAAGCTGTTTCTCATTGGCTCCTGCATCACCGTGAAGATTACAGAACGCAACACATTGAGGAAATGTATCTGTTTCGTCTCCAGATGGGCAGTACCAGGCGACCTCCACCACCCCGTCCATCAGTATTCTGGTTCTGCTGCTGCCTGGACAGTTTCTATGAAAGAACGTGTTGTGTTTCTCATTGATCAAACTGTTTATCAGCTGAGACTTGGATGAGGACACAGAGCCAAACCTGAAGAAAGCCACCATTGGAGTTTCTGCTTTGTAGACTGGTTGGGTTTTGCTAACGGTTTGACCTTTATCATTAGTCGTCTTCCAGCTCTTTTTGATTTGTCTAAATGTCCAGAGAGGAAACTCAATCCGTTGTGTGAATGGATTTGGTACAAGCAGAGGAAGAGCAAACTGACACTGTGAGAGTTTAGTCACCATGAGCTGTTTTAAGGAACCATCAGCACAATGAAACACAGCCATCTGAGCATCCATTAAGTTAATAGCATCTAATGTGTTCGTCTCATCAGCAGATTCAGCTGTTTCTCCAAAAATATCACTGAAAGCATCTCTTGTACACAATTTATTACATATTTGTTGTGTGTCGTTCTGTTCATTGTTCTCTCCAATTTTGATGGATCTCACTCTATAGTCCAACATCAGTAATTTTTGTAAAAAGTTTTGAGCAAATTTTTCATCTGCACAGAACTCTTGAGATGGTGAAAGTTCAGTTATCTGAAGAAAATCTGCAGTTTTCAATTTTTTATATTTTCCCTCCAGATGAAGTCTGTCCATCAGTCGCTCTGCAGATAGCTGAAAACACCAGAATACATTGAAAGAGCATCACTAATGAAAACAATGTTAATTTGTATTTTTGGAATGATTCAATCAATCAATCCATCCATCAATCGTTTAATTTGTATAGCACATTTAAAAAAACACACGTTGGCCAAACTGTTTTACAAACCCAAAATTACAATTGAAACCTAAAAACTTGACATAAAACGAGATACAAACACGCCCACAGCAGTGAAAAGATGAGTCTTCAACAGTGACATAATGTGCTCGATGGAATCGCAGCGTTTAACATGTAGAGGTAGGCTGTTCCAGCCATCCCAAAGTCTCCCTTAGATTTTAACCGAGACTCGGGACTTTTAACAAAAGACTTTGAGAAGATCTTAGGGTCTCGCAGCACAATGATACTGTAAAAGATTGGAGATGTACACTGGGGCAAGCCCATGAAGTCAACCCCCCAAAAGCTTTTTCTCCATTTGCACTACCAAGTCTTAGATATTTATATTATTATAAATATTAAGTATGTTTTTGTGTTTTTTTTTTACCTTTTGACAGTCTTCTTTCATATGTTTGGCAGAACTCCTCCATGGCTGTGATCTAATGTAACCACTGCTTTCAGCTTTTTCTGAGCCTTGAATTTTAAGAGGAAAAAATGTATTTGCTCTGCAGATTCTGTCCCACTTTATGTTAAACATTCAGAGGTAGTTTTGGGAGGGGGGTAGATACAGCACACAAGACTGAACTATTATTGTAACATTGACTTAATTAACCAAGTAAAGATAGATTAAAGCCAAGAAACTTTAAATAAAATATGAAATGATATTGGTATAACACATTTAATAAATGAACACATACATTCTTTTTTTATCAACTACGAATGATTTAGTTCAATATATATAAAACAATTATTATCTTTTGAAAAAGTGTTTAAAAACAGACTTAATTTTAAAATACAAAAAAGGGACCAGAATCTGTTTTCTTACCACTTTGATATTCACTGCTCTGCAGATCTCTTGAAGCTGTGTTGTCCATCTCACTAGTGTAGCACTGTTCATTATTTTCAATAAATAGATGTTTAATCTTGTCAATCAATTCTCTCATCTCTGATTGGTTGTTCATGATCTTGTTGCAAGTGTGATATCTTCCGTCACATTTCTCAATCAGCTGTTCCAGTACAGAGTTTTTCTTTTGTTCATCTATGTTATTGTCACACTCTTCCTCTCTGTCATATGTGAAGAGAATCATTGCAAACGACAAAATTTTGGCACCAAACGTTCTCTGTAGCCATTCAATGCCCAATGCAGCATCTGTTAGCTGACCCAGTCGCACAACAAAGATGAAGGCATGGATTTCGTTTTCTTTCACTAGCTGACCAATAACATGATCGGAAGGCTTCAGATCAGTCTCATGTAAGCCGATCATGTTGATCACTGACACAACATGTTCTGATATCTTTCTCTCCACTGGAACAGTGACACAAAATTCAGCATTTTCAAAACAGGGCTGTTTTTCTCCAAGCAGAATGTTGTCACATCCAAACTGTACTGATGCAGAGTTTCCAAATAATGCTGCGTTTAAATTAGGACAGCAGCAATCTAGGAACACCAAAAGCATTGCTCTTAGGATCAATATAGGATCTATTGTAAGAAACAGTGTGACCATCTAATATGGTTAAGTTTTTATCTGATATGATATGGTTGGGTTTTCATACCTTGTGATGAATCATCTGAGGGAACAGGTGCTAAACTTAGAGCTGCATGTTCATTTAGTTTTCTCATTTTCTTTGGCGGTTGCTGAAGAATGAAATAATGTATGTTACTTATTACCTTGCCATAAAAGTGCATAAAAGTGTAAAACATGTATATTCATATAGCCAACACTATACAGTTGTGCTCAAAAGTTTACATACCCCTTTGCAGAATCTGGAAAAAGCTGAAACTTTTGGAAAAATAAGGGGATTTTTGAAAATGAACGTCCTGCCCTGAGCAAGGTTTTTCACTAAAGAAATGTTAACATAAGGTTCACACTAAAGAATAATAATAGATTTTCTTAAAATAGCCCAGGGCTAAAAGTTTACATGCCCCTGATTCCTTATACTGTATGATGTTACCTAAACAATCAATGACAGTTTTTATGTTTAGTCATAGTTGTTTAAGGGTTTCTTGTTTGTCACGAGTCATTAAACTGTCCACTGAACTTCAAAACAAACACCCAGGTCCTCCACAATCTTTGCTTTTTCAGCATTTCTGGATATTTGACTCATGTCCAGCAGTAACTGTATGATGTTGAGATTCCTCTTTTTACATTGAGGACAATCAAGAGACTCAAACACAACTATTAAAATAGATAGAAACATTTAGTGCTGCCCACAAAGTCAACACCATTCATGTTAAGTCAGGTGGGTGTAAACTTCCGAAAATGGTTTTGCTGTAAATTGTTATTGTTTCATTTATACATCTTATTTTTTCATTTGCTAATGTCCTTCAGAAGATTTAAAAATATATATACAGTCCAGCCCGAAATTATTCATACCCCTGGCAAATTGTGACTTAAAGTTACTTTTATTCAACCAGCAAGTTTTTTTGGACCGGAAATAACACAGGCTTCTCCCAAAAGATAATAAGACGATGTACAAGAGGCATCATTGTGGAAAAAAAAAATTCTCAGCTTTTATTTACATTTGAACAAAAAGTGGCATGTCCAAAATTATTCATACCCTTCTCAATAACCAATAGAAAAGCCTTTATTGACTATTACAGCAATCAAACGCTTCCTATAATTGCTGACCAGCTTTTTGCATGTCTCCACTGGTATTTTTGCCCATTCATCTTTAGCGATGAGCTCCAACACTTTCAGGTTGGAGGGTCTCCTTGCCATCACCCTGATCTTTTGCTCCCTCCATAGATTCTCTATTGGATTTAAGTCAGGACTCTGGCTGGGCCACTGCAAAACGTTGATGTCTTTGTCTACTAACCATTTCTTCACCACTTTTGCCGTATGTTTTGGGTCGTTGTCGTGCTGAAATGTCCACTGGTGCCCAAGGCCAAGTTTCTCTGCAGACTGCCTGATGTTGTTTGAGAATTCTGATGTATTTCTCCTTTTTCATGGTGCCGTTTACTGTGATTAGGTTCCCTGGTCCACCGGCTGAAAAACACCCCCAAAACATTAGGTTCCCACCACCATGTTTGACAGTGGGGATGGTGTTCTTAGGGTTGTAGGCTTCTCCTTTTTTTACGCCAAATGAAGGCTACATCATTGTGGCCAAACAATTCAATCTTTGTTTCATCGGACCATTAAACAGAAGACCAGAAGTCTTCTTCTTTGTCCAGATGAGCATTTGCATAGGCCAAGCGGGCTTTGTGTGCCTTATCTGGAGAAGTGGTGTCCTCCTTGGTCTGCGTCCGTAGAACCCAGCGGTGTGCAGTGTCCGTTGGACTGTCTGCCTTGAGATGTTGCCACCAGCAGAGCCCAGATTCATCAGGATGGCCTTGGTGGTGATCCTTGGATTCTTTTTTACCTCTCTCACTATCCTCCTGGCCAGCACAGGTGTCACTTTTGGCTTCCGACCACGTACTCCGAGATTTTTCACAGTGCGGAATGTCTTGTATTTTTTAATAATACTTTGCACTGTAGCCACTGGAACTTCAAAACATTTTGATATGGTCTTATAGCCCTTTCCTGATTTGTGAGCAGCCACAATGCACAGCCGCAGGTCCTCAGTGAGCTCCTTTGTCTTAGCCATGACTGTCCACAAAACCAACAGCAGAGCTTCTGTTTTTCACCTGTTGAGTTGATTAAAACAGCTGTTCCAGATGAATCAGGGTAATTCGGATGCTTTAGAACAGCTTTGACTATTTGGAATGGTATAGAACTTTGGACTATCCCATAGACTGCAACAGTTTGCAAAGGGTATGAATCATTTTGGACATGCCACTTTTTGTTCAAATGTAAATAAAAGCTGAGAAATATTTTTTCCACAATGATGCCTCTTGTACATCGTCTTATTATCTTTTGGGAGAAGCCTGTATAATTTCCGGTCCAAAAAAAAACTTGCTGGTTGAATAAAAGTAACTTTAAGTCAGAATTTGCCAGGGGTATGAATAATTTCGGGCTGGACTGTATATTTTTAAACCAAAACCATTTTCAGAGGTTTACACCCACCTGATCTGATATTATAAGTGTGAACATTATGTTAACATTTCTTTAGTGAAATAACTTGCTCAGGGCAGGACTCGATTAAAAATAAACCTTAATTTTGAAAAAATCCGTTTATTTTTCTAAAAGTTTCAGCTTCTTCCAGATTCTGCAAAGAGGTCTGTAAACTTTTGAGCACAACTGTATATCCAAATGTATGTGGACATCTAACACCACACCTGTACTGTATGTGCTTGTTTAAGATTTAATTGTAGAGCCACGAGCACTGGCCATGAATATGTATTACAATAATGACTTCCTCTCTTCTGGCAAAGTTTTATATTGTACCATAGTAAGAGCACACATTACATCATCTGGTTCTTGACGTCTCATAAGAGAGGTTTTCGTGACACCATCATCTGGTTCCTTAAGGCTCATTAAAAGTTTCAATGCATCGGTTAGTTGTTCAATGTCCATTACATCATCTGATTCTTGAAGTATCTCCGGAGAATTTTCAATGACATCATCTGCAAAATCTATTTGCATTAGAAATGTGAGATTTTTTCCCTCAACAAAAGAATGGTCATGTGACACAGACCATGCATTGATTTGATATAACATCAACAAATGTGTTTTCAAACAATGTACCCTAAATAATAAAACTATTTCCTAAAGAAAAAATATGAAAGTCAACTGTTTGTCACTGAAATCCGTTCAAGCCTCGAATCAACACAGCATCGTGATATCTTAAAATACCCTTAAAACATTTCTATTATCCAATATTTGCATTATCTGGTTTTAGATATTTTAACGTTACCTTATATGTGTTCCTTTATTGTGTAACACAGTCAACAGTAACTTAGTTGGCATTTTTCACCCACATGGTTAATAGCAACCGCCTTGACAAATAATTCTGGATTTCCTACATTCTTTTCTAAAACACTTTGCATACCCTTTTATAAAAAGACAGAATGTGGCAGAGGTGTGATTGCTTTACGTTTTTGGCTTTTACACATTTTGTTAAATCAGATTCTGCTAAAATAAGAAGTCTTTCCTAGAAAAACAAACAATTGCTAAAATGCATAAGTTCACGAGCGCACAGCATAAAAGCTTTCCTGTGGCTCAGTTAGAGCATGGCGTTAGCAACACCAGGTCATCCCAGGGATTGCACATACTTAGAAACACATGTATAGTATAATGCCATGTAAGTCGCTTTGGATAAAAGCGTCTGCCAAATGCATAAATGTAAAATGTAAATGTGTGATGGTCAAAGCATAAAGAAACAGAGAGAGACATATTTTGTTACTTTTAAATGCATCAGAGGCACAAAAAGATAGTTTTTAAACACGGATGCTTAATGGTGTTGCGGGGGGAACCAGACGGTTAATGTTTTTTAATAAAAATAAAAAATGCTCATACAGTTCATCCTCAACAATAAGTTTATACTGTGATCAAAGTAAATTCTGTTGGGTATTTTAAAAGAGCTCAAACAGCATGGACAAGACATATCAAATGAAAAAGTGTTAAAACATATCCACAAATGTTTTTTTAAAGATTAGGCTTTGGATACGAGTAAGAGTAATTGCATGTAACACAGATCATCCACTGATTGATATAACATCAACAAATGTGTTTTCAAACATTGTACCTTAAATAATGAAACTATTTCCTAAAGAAAAAATATGAAAGTCACCTGTTTGTCACTGAAATCCGTTCAAGCCTCGAATCAACACAGCATCGTGATATCTTAATAAATCTGCTAAATATCTACGTAACTAGTAATCTGTAATGGTAAAAGTTTGCACTGGTCTGAAGCAGCAACAAAAAGGCAGTTGCTATGCAAATACTGTTTATTTTTCCTGAAAGTCACATGATTTTCAGGAAACCGGAATGCTGGAGAAGAGAATGCTCAGGTGCATATAATAGTTTCAGTATCCTTCTTTGATATTTTTTCACATTTCTATCCCTATTTTGATTGCCTTCCGAGGGGAACCCCATTGGTCCGTTCATGATCGTGGTCCCCCTTGGTTCGTCAATGGTGGACCCTCAAAGGTGCGAGGGCCCTTAGAATCATATACTCCCCCCCTTACTCTGCCCCTGCTTCAGCTTATTGTTGTAAAAAACACGTAAAAAACACCATCATGTTAAAAGACTACAATAATTACCCTAATTTAATAATAACTTCCTGGAAGTTAACAGGAAGAAAGTAAGATATTCTGATTTTGCTTAAAGACTATGGGTGCACATAAATTGAATGCTACTACTAATAATAACTCGCACAAATAAATCAGTTATGATAAACATTGCTCGTGGTTGGATGCAAACCATAATTATGTTTTCATATAACCTGTAATGTGATAAGTGATACTACATTTATTTGTTCAACTGATGTGAAAGATTAAATGATGATTCAAATCACTTCTCATCAGCATTTCTGAAATCGTCACAGGTAACACATGCTGTCATACTGTGAGACACATCACACCAAACACTGAATAAGTTACGAAAGATAAGTGAGTTTCAAAACAAAAACTTATTTATTTTTAAGCTGCTTTATCTTTTTACCAGTTTACAATAAAAAAATGTAGTCTGGTTATTTTTTCAATCGAGCGTTGGGTCAAAAAGGGATCAAATTTAAGAAATAAAATAATGTTTATTTTTGACCCAACAATGGGTTAAATTGGTTAATTTTCAACCCAGCGTCTTGGTTCGTCCCTTTTAAAATAACCTAGCATTTTTGGTGTACATGTAAAACTGATAGACTATTTATGTAGTTAATCACTATTTAACAGACCCCCTGACACATTTCAAAAGTTTCAATCTATTGAATCTCTTTAAAGTTTATCTCAATCGGTCTGTTTTGCCTTATACATTTTATTAATAAAATGATATTGTCAGAGAGAAGCTTCTCCATACGGAAGCAGATTCTGTTAATAAGAATTTCTTAAAGTCATGGTAATGTCAGAAACATGTTGGAAATGTTGACAGCAACATTACTGAAGTTATTGAGAAGAGAGAAGTCTGGCCCACCTGCTGATGTGCATTTAATGTAATTCTGTGAGAGGTAGAAGTTACTGACTCATGTAAACTGATATTGACTGAAATTGGAGTGACTCAAATTCATTTTTCAAGTATCTGTACCTTCAAAAAAATGCATTCTCTACAGTATGAAGCATATATAATACTTTACACTCCACAACATTTAATTAATACATTTTTACAAGTATATTACAAAAGAAACATGATGAGGTAAAAAACAACTTTTTTTATGTAGTGGAGTGAAAGTAAAAGATATATGCTTTATAAAGTATAACCACTTGGATAAAGATATTTAAAACATGAACTTGAGAGTAAAATACTTAACTACTATCCATGCACGTCTGTTCACTGTGTGTGGGCTGCTTGTTTATATTTCTAATAACATTAGAAAAAAAGTAATTAAATACATGAGAAAAAGTAATAAGATACAAGACTTGCATAATTAGTCTTTATTTAATTCTGGATCTAGATTATACAACTATAAAAAACGTCTCGATTACGTATGTAACCTCCATTCCCTGATGGAGGGAACGAGACGTTGTGTTGAGAGACTGGGGTTTGATCTTGAGAACCTATCATCTCAGAGAGGAATTTCTAAACGAAAATGGGATTGGCAAATGGCACGCCCACGCCAGTCTCCGCCCCGTGCATACGGGTATAAAAGGAAGATGGCGGTCTTTCACTCACCCTTTGGGCTGAGGAACCTGAGAGATATCTCCCGGTCGCTGCAGCGGATCGGTGTAGTGTTGTGGCATAAAGACACAACGTCTCGTTCCCTCCATCAGGGAACGGAGGTTACATACGTAACCAAGATGTTCCCCTTCAGTCGGTCTCTCTACGTTGTGTAGAGAGACAGACTGGGGACGTATCTCTACACACCACGGCACTACGCCGCATTACGACCTCCAGCGGGGCGACAGTGACTGGCCTAGCGAGTCAATGCTGAGCGCTACCGCGAGATGTAATCTTCCAGTGGATTCAGTATCGGACATACTAAGAAGCTTCTACTGACGGTCGTCACGGATGGTGGCGTTCACCCCTGTAACGAGGTCACTTCCGGAGCCGCACTGGGAAAAACACTACTCTCTGAAGAGTGTGTTGCGGAGCCCACATCCTGCCACTTGGGAAGGTACATGTGGAGGTATTCAGCATGGTCTTCCCGTAGGGAGAGCGCATGCGGGAATGTGTCAACACATGTTCGGGAGACAGGATACCAGGTGGGAGTACCACCGGAGGGGAGGTCACAGATTCGCCTTCGGGGGAATCATGAGTGAAGGAAATCTACATACGGGACTACCCTGCAGGGGAGTCACTACGTATGGGGCATTAGTCCAAGTATAGGGGTCCACCTGAGTAGGGGCGACTCTACCAGTACTGGACTTGGTTCTAACAGATCGCTCCGCCCAATCTATTACAAATATGCCAATGCTTAGTGATGGATGGAATGGCTATACTTCACCCTAAGGGGAAATAGTAGGGAGGCTGTATAGCGCACTATACTCACCTGAAGAGGGGAGATGGCGCTTTCTCAGGCGTACGCCCAGGCCAGATGCCGGTCCTACCTTTGTAGGACGCGGACTGACACTGGTTCCACTCGGAGGTCATAAAACCTCACGAAGGTACTGGGCGTAGCCCAACCCGCAGCACTACATATGTCTGCCAGAGTGGCGCACTGGGCCAATGCCCACGAGGAGGGCACGCTCTGTGTGAAGTGGGCTCTCACTTCAAATGGGCAAGGTTGACCCGCGGATTGGTATGCCAAAGAATGGTATCCACAATCCATTGCGCCAATCTCTGTTGGAGACAGCCCTCCCCTGGTGCTGTCTCTGGAAACAGACAAAGGCTGCTCAGAGCTCTAAGGGCTCTATGTGCGGTCAAAAACAAACGCGGAATGCGCGTAGGACACAGCACGTTAAAGGTTGGGTCTTTCTCCCGGAGGGGAGCGTCTGCAGGCCCACCATCTGACGTAAGTGAGTGATGGGAACCTTGGGCACGTAACCGGGCCTGGGTCTCAGGATCACGTGAGAGTTGCCATGACCAAATTCTAGGCATCCCGGGGACACGGAAAGGCCTGGAGGTCCCTCACCCTCTTAATGGAAGCGAGCGCCGTCAGGAGCGTCATTTAATGAGGAAGAGAGGCGTCTCCGAAGGGATCGAACGTGCCATCCAAGGGACCACAAATTATTTCAGCACGCTGCAGTTTTAAAATGTATTCCAACTAAGACATTTAACTTGTCAGAAGTTGAGCTACAAAACAAATAGACCGTTTCTGATATTTTGGCTGATGATGCGAAAAAAATATTCTCAAAGAAAGAAACCGGCTAAAGTCGCAAGTTTCTTGGCTCGCACCGCACTGACCTAATTTTGCTTGGTCGATTTAATATTATGATCAGTTTTAACTTTCTAATGGTAAAAAGGTAGTTTCTGAAAAGAATGATAAGAAGCATGAGGCGTCAAACAAAGAAAGAAAGAAACAATGTTTCCCCTGAAACCCCTGCTCTCTAAAAGACATTAAGGCCAGACTGAAGTTTGCCAGTGAGAATGTAGACAAAGACCAGAACATTTGGAATAATGTTCTTTGGACAGATGAGTCTAAAATTGAATTATTGGACACCGCAATAGAGGGCATGTTTGGCGTAAACCAAATAAAGCATTCCAGGAAAGGAACCTCATACCAACTGTGAAACATGGAGGTGGAAGTGTAATGGTTTGGGGGTGCTTTGCTGCAGCAGGACCTGGCCAGCTTACCATCATAGAATCCACCATTAATTCTACTGTATATCAGGGGGTGCTTGAGGAACATGTGAGACCATCCATAAAAAAACTTAAGATGAAGGGGAACTGGTCCCTGCAACATAACAATGACCCAAAACATACCAGTAAATCCACCAAGAACTGGCTGAAAACTAAGAAATGGAGAGTACTGGAATGGCCGAGTCAAAGCCCAGATCTGAATCCCATTGAGATGCTGTGGGGTGACTTGATACGGGCTGTACATGCAAGAAACCCATCAAACATCTCGCAGCTGAAAGAATTCTGTGTTGAGGAGTGGGGTAAACTTTCCTCAGACCGATGTGTCAGAGACTGGTAGATGGCTACAAGAAGCATCTCACTGAAGTTATTTCAGCCAAAGGGGGTAACACTCGCTATTAGTGGGCAGGGTGTCCTAACTTTTTCCTCAGTTAGAATACACATTTTTGTTGAAATCTTCTGTTTAATGAGTAAAACAAAGGTTATTTTTTGTTGTTTACCTGCAATTAAATCACATTATTTTCCAGACAAAAATAAAAACAATATTAACCAGTGATATGTAAAGATTTCTTAATAAAGAACAGAAAATTGAATGGGGTGTCCTAATTTTTTCACATGACTGTATATGATGGGCAGATTTGGGCAGACTTTCAGTATGTTAATGGAGGGCCATTTTTAGAAGAGCCAAGCAATTTTGAATGTTGATTGGTATCAATCCTTCAAGAATTCCCCCATATTCAGTAGGGGTCATATATCTGGCCATTTTGAATTTGCCACGACAGGAGAGTTTTAAGGAGGAGAACATAATTTTAGTTGGAGTTATACCAGGACCTACAGAATCGAAGAACAACATTAACCCTTAACTTGACCCTTTGGTGCATGAACTTCGTGTGCTGTGGGGTGGAGTTCACATATTTTGTTCTTCATTTTTGAAGTGCCCAGTCTACAGAGCTACTCTTCTGTATCTTTCATCAGACATTCCAGCTTTACGCAAGTTTGCTTGATTTGTGGACCAATGACCATTACATAAGTTGTTTAAACTTCAAAGTACTTCTGTTTTTAAGAGACATCATTCATTCATTGTTGTATGTGTGTAGGATGTAACAAATGCCTGCAAACGTTCAAGAAGACATCATTTGCGGGGAAAACCAACTTTTCTGGCTTTGACCGTTCATCCTGGGTCCCATGTACTTCAGAAGAGCACAAGCCGTATGCTAAAATGACAGGGAAGGCAACTGCAAAGGCAGCCCGAAAAAGACTGGAAGCTCAATATGGGGCCAGGTAGTTTGACATTTTTCATCTCAATAATTATGATGCCATAAGGATTGTTGTCGTTGCCTCAATGCATAATCTACTTCTTGGAACAGACAAGCACATATTCAGGTTATAGACTGAGCTAGGTGTTTTAAGCAACCAAAAGCTTGATGAAATACAAAGAGTAATAGACTCTGTAATGGTGCCTCATGATGTGGGAAGGATTCCTCGGAAAATTGACTCTGGGATTACTGGATTTACTGCTTATCAGTGGAAAAATTGGACTACTATATTTTCTCTTTTTGTTTGAAGGGATTGATTGGTGACACACATTATGATATGTGGTCTGACTTTGTACAAGCATGCATTATCATGCTCAAGAGTTATCTCCACAGATAACTGGAAGTAGCTGACAGGTATCTGCAGACATTATTATCTAAATTTGTCAGTCTGTATGGGCCGTTAAACTGCACACCCAACATGCATTTGCATTAACATTTGAAAGACTGCATTTTAGATTATGGACCTTTTAATGTTAGGAATGTTAGGGCAGTATCGTAATAACCAGCGAAACATAGAAGTTCAAATACTAAGACACTTTCAACATAACCAACAGCTTTATATGCCATTGCCTTGTGAATATGGTACTGAATTATCAACATTCTAGCAAGCAAGAAATGTGATACTTTGTCTCTTTACGGAGCCACTGGCATGATGTTTTTGAAACAAACTTCCCAGATCTCATTTGAAATGCTTAATTTAGAGGATGAAGCCCGTATTGAGCCACTGCCCCAATTTCAGGATGTTGTTCTAGAAGAATCTGACAGAGAACATCTGTTATTAATGTACAATACAATATTTCGTGACAGCTGTGCCTTACAGGTAGCTCGTTTGGCAAATACTTCTCTAAAATTAACCGTCCTAGATCCAAATGCAGGTTTCAGGTTTCTGATACGTAGTTACTTTAAAATCAAAGGCATGTCATTTTCAGCATATTGTTGCAAAGGTAACATAGTTGCACCGTCATCCAGACAGATTTTCTTTGGGAGTCCTGTAGAAGTATGGAGACACACTGATGCAACTGCAGCATTTCTCCCCATGGAGCGCATTGCAGGCAGATGTGTACTTAATACTTCAAGTGTGCAGTTAAGTCACACTTAAGAGAAGATCTTGGTCGTAATTCTACTGTGCACAGTTGTTGAGATTTAGGCCAATGTAATTAAAAAAGCTTGTTTGGTCACATTGTTACAGTACAATTTCATTCATTTTTTTGGCATTATCTGTTCATGTAAAGCTTTACAATAAACCTTTTTTGTGATATTGTGAAACGTTTGTTGCATTCCTCTTGATTACTATGATCCATGAAGTTTCATACACATAAGAAAAAATAATTTTCGCACCTTAATAAAGGTTGATTGAATTTCAGTTATAAAAAAAATCTCAAATATACAAACTTAATTTTATTAATGATAAACATATTTATTTAACATATGTTGTACAGACAGGGTGTTTTATACAGTTTTGATGTACAAAAAAGTATCCTCTTTTATCCCCTGCTGTCCTCTCGAAGGCACAACATGCATGGCTAATCCCTCCCACCTGTCTATGATAACAAAGACTGCACCTCTAACTGCTAGTCATTAACATACGAAAGGCCTTCACACCTCACAGCCATCACACCTTATAGCAATTCATACGAACTTCCACCGATTCCTGTATACATCCACATACATGAGGTATCTGGATGTTTCATGAAATTTACTTTTTTATGCTACCTTTCCAAGCACTCTGCCTTAAACATCTGGCAAATTTGAAGTTTAGCAGGGATTTCCCATGCCCACGTTTGTCCGGATACAGCTCTTTTCATGCAGTGTTGTATTTGATATTCACTAAAGGATCGTCCAAGACATCATCTTGTTTATGATGAATCACTGGAAGCTTGTCCATGACGTTATCTGTTTTTTGGGGGAATTACTGGAGGACTGTTCAAGACATTTGTTTTTTTAAGATTCAATGAAGTTGTTCATGACATCATCTGGTTCTTGAAGATTCACTGGAGGACTGTCCATGAATTCATATGTTTTTAGAAGACTTAGTGAAGTGTTTTCCATGGCATCAACTGTTTTTTGAAGATTCACTGGAGGATTGTCCATGACATAATTTGTTTTTTTTAAGATTCAATGAAGTATTGTTCATGACATCATCTGGTTCTTGAAGATTCACTGGAGGACTGTCCATGAATTCATCTGTTTTTTTAAAGACTTATTGAAAGGATTGTCTATGGCATCATCTGTTTTTTGAAGATTTACTGGAGGCTTGTCCATGACAACATCTGGTTCTAGGAGAGGTTTCTATCACATCTTCTGCAACATATATTTGCATTATTAAAGTTTTCCCACAACCAGCGCAGTCTTTTGGGCAGTAAAACTGGTGCGATGGCGCCAGTCCCTGCCCTCTAATGTTTTTTTTTCAGACACACATAAAATACGTTATATGGTGTATATATGAAGAGTTTGGTTCCAAAATTATATTGGTTTTAAGTGGATTTAAGACATAATAACAAAAATACAGCTAACTAACACAACAAAATACATTTAAAACAATTAAAAAATTAAATTTTGCATCATGTGTTTTTTTAATTTTGTTGGAGGCTTGTCCATGACGTCATCTGGTTTTTGAAGGATTACTGGAGGATTATCCATGTTATCATCAGTTTTTTGAAGATTTAGTGGAGGATTGTCCATGACATTTTTTTTTTTTGATTTACTGAAGGATTTTCCATGACCTCACCTGGTTCTTGAAGATTCACTGGAGCAGGCATGTACAGAACCTTTCCCCAAAGTTCCCTTTTTGATGGTCTTTTTGTGAACAGACGGGAAGGTGAGGGTGTCCTGTCGCAACGCGAGTGCGAAGAACGAGATTTCGAATGCTGGAATGCATTTAGAGAGTTATGAGCACCTGCTGCTCCAAAGTTCTCTGCATGGCACTGCAATGGAGGATTGTTTATGACACTCTTTTTTTTTGGAGATTAACTGGAGGATGGTCGTTGGCATCATCTGGTATTTGAAGATTCACTGGAAGATTGTCCATGACGTTATCTGGTTTCTGGGGAATTATTGGAGTACTGTCAATGACTTCATCTAGTTTTTGAAGATTCATTGGAGAACTGTCCACGACGTCATCTGGTTTTCGAAGATTCAGTGAATGATTCTCCATAATTTCATCTGTTTTTTGGAGATTCACTGGATGACTGTCCATGGCATCATCTGTTTTTTTAAGATTCACTGGATGACTTTCAATGACTTCATCTGGTTTTTGAAAATTCACTGGAGAATTGTCCATGACATCATCTGTTTTTTGACGATTCAGTGTATGATTGTCTATCATTTCTTCTGTTTTTTGGAGATTCACTGGAGAATTGTCCAAGGTTTCTTCTGTTTTTTGAAGATTCAATTGAGGATTGTCAGTGACCTCAAATGGTTCTTGATGTCTCATTAAAGTCGCCACTGAATAACATAGTTTTTCAATTCCTGAATGATTGTCCATGACTTCATCTACTTTTTGAAGATTTACTGGAAGATTGTCCATGATGGTTCCTGGTTCTTGGAGAGGTTTCGATCACATCATCTGCAAAATATATTTGCATTATTAATGTTTTCCCACAACCAGCGCCGTCTTTTGGACAGTAAAACTGATGCAGTGGCGCCAGTCCCTGCCCTCTAATGTTTTTTTTCAGACATGCATAAAAAAAGATATATGGCAAGTATAAGGTGTACTGTATATGTGAAGAGTTTGGTTCCAAAATTAGATTGGTTTTAAGTGGATTTAAGACATTATGAGAAAAATACAGCCAACTAAAACAATAAAATACAAAAAAAAAAAAAAACTCTTCATATACAGTGTCTTGCAAAAGTTTTCATCTCAATTCATTTTATTCACATTTTGTTATGTTGCTAACTTATCTTAAACTACTTAAAATATTTTCTTTATATTAATCAAAACTCCATGCACAATAATGTCGAAACAAAAAACTGATTTGTGACTTAGAATATAGATAAGTATTAATACCCTTAACTCAGTAGATGGTTAAAGCACCTTTACAGACTCAAATCTCTTGGGTATTTCACGAGTTCGCCTATGCAAATAATAATGAAAGCAGGGGTAATGATGATAGCAGGGGTAGGTGAGACATGCGTATTTGGCGTGCTGTCCAGGGAGCGGGCTCCAAGCTTGCCGGTTCCTTCTGTACCCGTAACACTCTCCCCCTGATAGGGGCGAGTGCACCGAGCTTGTAAATGGGGAGATGAGGCGAGAAGGTGGAGGGATGTTATATTACTTGTTAAGGAAGGCGCAGGTAAGATTCTGGTCTTATTTATGAGGCTCGCATGAGCTGATAGGATAGATGTCATGATTGCTGATAGCGAACCATCCGTGTTTGAATATGTACTCCGGCTTCTCCCGAAACTTTGTTAATGAAACATAATTTGGATAGATGTCGTGATTGATGATAGCGAATCAGCAGAGCTTGATTATTTGCTTCGGCTTCTCCTGAACATTGTTAATTAAACATAATTTCAAAAGTTCGCCTATGCAAATAATAATGAAAGCAGGGGTAATGATGATAGCAGGGGTAGGTGAGATATACGTATTTGGCGTGCTGTCCAGGGAGCGGGCTCCGAGCTCGTCGGTTCCTTCTGAACCCGGAACACTCTCCCACCGATAGGGGTGAGTGCACCGAGCTCAGAAACGGCCCGAACCCAGAGCTCACCCCAAAAGCGCACAGCTTTTGAACCACAAGAACCACAGATGGAGGCCAGCTGGTGTTGTCCTTGCGTTTGAGTTCCTGCGGGCCGGAAAATGTTCCTCGGAATGTTCGCTTCATCAGTGTGTTTTAGCTGTGAAGCGGAGATCGAAGGCTGGGCAGCTGTCTGCAGGGAGACGTAGAGGCCATATAGCTTGACCTTGCTCATCCACCTTCTGGGGATGACGTCCTGATTGGACAGAGCTATGCGTAGGCTCGTGAAACTTCACTTTACGATTGACTGGGATTGTTGGGAGCGCCCGAAACGTATGACGACGCTGGCGAGGGAGGGGAATGCCCAGTTGGGCTTGGCAAGGAAGTGCAGCGGTGTTTCGAGACGGGATGTGTAGCCTGTCCGGAGCCATGCCGTTTGATGGAATATCATCGAAGATATGTGAAGGAAAGACGGGCTTGAGGAAGAGAGAGTAGAAACGGGTGGCCGCAGGAGCCATGAAGGGAGCTTAGCAATGGCTTTCTGCTGCAACCTGATGATCGTATGCTCTTTCTCGTGAGGGCAGGGGTTTGATTCGTACATGTTGTGACAGAATGTTGTCTTGTGTAGCCGGAATCTGATACTGAAAGTCTGGGGACATGTTTGTTTCTGTCTGGGGAGTGCCCGAGTGCCCATGTGACTGGCAGGTATGCGATGATGTCTAGTTTCGCATAGTGAGTTTTTCAGCGTATAAGTGTCACTGAAACCTCAGTGCGCTCTCAAGGTCTGTTTGCAAAGGTTAAAAACAATCGTTGCGAGTTTACGTCGATAGTGATGAAGCCTTGTGTAGGTGATACCTGTGCTTGCAGATAGAGTTATTCCGGTGTGTGTATGATGCTTGGCTTTATGCGCGAGCAGAGAGACACGGAGAGTGAGCATGTTACCGTCCCCCAAACGTTCTCGATAAAATTAGCTGTTATATCTTTAAATTGCTGTGCGCACTGTATGGGTGGAATACAATTAATTATATCAGAGTTAACATGGTGGCTGGAGTTATGAGTTCAAGATGTGGTTGTGTTCAGGTTGGCAAATGATAGACCAATGAGATCTTAAAGGGACAAGCTACCGGTAAATATACTGATGCGGGCAGCTGTAACTTAAAGGTAACGGCTGCGTGCATTATTTGAGCAAGAGGTAAATGAGAACGGCATGCTGTGTAGAAACGTATGCCGCTGGATGATACAGAATTTTTTTTTTGTTTACCAGCAATCTCTTTCGGATGTGCCGATTATGGTACTAATCTCCGGAAGTTTATGTTCGTTTGACTGACGGTCGCTGAACAGCACAGGCGTAGAGGATGTGCGCGTGCTGGTCAGCGATGTACCATGCTTAAATGCAGCAGTGGCGACGCGGCATGATGGTGGATAAAGCTAAATGTATTTTCAAGTAAAAAGATTTTACTCAACCAGATTCTTGCTTAAAAGCGAGTTCAGCAGTTCAAACACTAGTAAACTCAGTTTATACATCATACATTGTGAAGTATGGGAAATGAGTCATGAATTTGGGGTGGATTAGAGTGACTGCGTGGAATGACAGAATTAATTGGTCCCCCCAAAATGATTGTTTCTCTTTGCAGAAAATGAGTGTACAGCAATTGAAACGTTAACGTTTTGGCATTAACATATCGTTATTGGATTGGGTCGAAATACAGCGATCTTGAGAGCATAACTAGTATATGTTTACTGGTGCCGGCATCTGAACACTCATGTCCCGTTAGCAGTGAGTTAGCGTTTGCAACGAGCCGGTGTTTAGCAGCGAGCTAGCGTGCCGGCAGCAATTGCATCTAGGAACGAACGAGGTGATGGGAGCGACGTAAACAAGTGGGGATACGGAAGCACTCCCCGAATCTGCGGGGAAGATGTATGTGGAAATGTTACTTTGCGAATCGGGCCTGCTGCATGGCTGCAGCGCTATTAAAAACCTGTTGATCCTCCCTTGAATACCTTACGTCCTTCCCGTGCTGACAAAATCTTTTTTAGAATTTGGTTTCCATTCGGGAATAGTTTATCTTTGCGTGTGCATCTATGAGCAACGATTGTTGTGTTACTTGTAGAGAAGGCGCAGGTAAGATTCTGGTTTTATTTACGATGAGGCTCGCTTGGGCTGATATGATAGATGTCATGATTGCTGATAGCGAACCAGTCGAGTTTGATTATGTGCTCAGGCTTCTCCCGAACTTTTCAAATGAATCATCATTAGGATTACATTTTTACATGTTATGCATGTGGCAAACGCTTTTATCCAATGGGACTTACATTGCATTATATTATACACTTGTATCAGAGTATGTGCAATCCCAGGCTTTTATCCAAAGCGACTTACAAAGAGTTTAGGGAGCAATAAGCGATGTCATACAGGAGAAATAATACAGTAGTTGCCAATACCAAGTAACTGGTTTCAACAAAAGCTAGACCACTACATGTTGAGAGAAAGGTTTTTTATTATTTGTATGTCAAGTATTCACAGAAGAGATGGGTTTTAAGTAGTTTTTTTAATGTTGTGAGAGATGTGGTTGACCGGACCAAGTTAGGAAGAATGTTCCACCAGTAAGGAGTTGTGAAGGAGAATGAGCGGGAAAGCGAATGAATGGCCTTATGGGAAGGCAATACAAGACTGTGGTTTGCTGAATGCAGGGATCTTGATGGGGTGTAGGAGTGCAGGAGGGTGTGAAAGTAAGCCAGTCCAGATCCAGTGATAGTGCTGTACGCAAGCATTAGTTACTTTAATCTGATACGGGCTTCAACCGGTAGCCAGTGGAGAGAGATGAAAAGGGGTGTCATGAACCGTTCTGAACCAGCTGGAGCGGTTTGATAGACTTTGCAGGAAGACCAGCAAGGAGAGCACTGCAATAGTCCAACCTTAAGATTGGTTCCAAACCCTCTTTCATTAAGGATTAATGAAGGCTACCTGCTTTTGTGAACCTTCAATACAGCAGACATTTTTCAGAAGTCTTCACCAGATCTGTGTCTTGATACCCTGTCTCAGAGCTCTACTGGCAGTTCTTTTGACCTCATGTCTTGTCTTGTTTTTTATATGCATTTTCAACTGTTGCCTATTTTGAGAGGTACAGTATGTGCCGCTCCAAATCATACTTATTCATTTGAATTTGCCACTGGTTGACTACACTCGAAGTGAATAAACATCAACAAGCAAAACTAATGCTTCTGAGCTTAATTTCAAGTGTCCCAGAAAAGGTTATGAATACTTATGCAATGTACTTATTTCAGTTTTTTGAAATGTTTAATACATTTGCAAAGTTATCACAGATCTGTTTTTTGTTTGCTTTGTTATTATTGTGCATGGAGTGTAGATTAATGCAATTTGTATTTAATTAAAGTAGTTTAAGATAAGGCAGCAACATAACAAAATGTGAATAAAATGAAGGGGGATGCCTACTTTGTCAAGGCGCTGTGTATATATATATATATATATATATGTGTGAATATTAGGGGTGGGAGAAAAAAAGTATAACATATTAATCACGATTCAGTATTCTAATCGACTTTAAAACTTTGTCGAAGTAATTATAATAACGTGATGTCATAAAAAAAAAAAAGGAAGTCAACCGCTAGAGAGGTGCAGCAACAGGTAGAGTTAGAAAGCGCACACCCCACGCAGAGATACAGCGGAGGTACACACGAGCAGTAGAGAAAGAAAAACCCATTCAGCCTTGTTGTACTAAACTTCAATATAACTAAATACATTTCAGGATGGTCTTTCTCTGCATCTACTCTGTGCAGGTGTGCAAAATTAAATACTGTAAAATGTGATTCATATAACCTATTAATCAGTTCTTAAACCTTTAAAATAGAGTTTAGGAAGATGTATGATATGTAACTATTGAAGCGTGTCTTTTGTCAAGAGGCTCAACACGACCGGCAACTTTATTTGCTTGCAGATTAATTTCCGCCTATTAGACAGTTTAGTCAGTTTATCGTTTTATTTTGGTATTGCATCACTCATAGCTCTAATGTTTAAAACAGAGTTTAGGAAGATGTATGCAGTGGCGGTCAGTTTGTGAATCGAATCGTGAGGTACCAAAAGATTCCCACCCCTAATAAATATATATTTATTTATTTATTTGTTTAAAATACACTAATAACAGTTAAGCATTATGTGTTGTCCCTTTCATTTTTTTTTCAAATGAAATCAATATGTTATGTGTTAAATAGCATAGAACAACATTATGTTAATATTAATAGATCCGTTTTAATGTGTACCCAAATGTCTTGGTTATCTTTCTAAACTAACTGAAGGGAAAACCATAAAATGAAATTATATTTAAGGTTATTTTTATGACTAAATTCGAAGAAGAGTGAACTTTACATAATCGGACAGCTGAATACCAAATACAGATCCCCCTTTCATACAAAATGAATGGCTTTTTCCACATGTAATAATAACAGAAATGAATAATTAAGAATAATAAAATAAAATTATGACAATTTATTTTAAAATATAGCCTCAATATTGGACCAGCATGTGAAATATTTCCTGCATGTGAACATCCAATACAAACAGTTAATTATTGTATTCTTACTGTTCATTGATTGATCGTCCATTGACTGATATAACATCAACAAATGTATTTTAAAACATTGTATCATAAGTAATACAACTATATGCTAAATAAAAAATTATAAATGAAAATCACCTGTTGAATTGTCACTGGAATCCGTCCAAGCCTGAAAGTCCCACAGCTTCATAACATCTCAATAAATCTGATATATCTACCAGGTAATATCTAGACTGGTAATATTTTGGATCAGCAACAAGAGGCAGTGTCTATGCAAGTTTCATTTTCCAGAATGTCACATGATAATCAGGAAACCGAAACTCTGCCTGAGAGAATGCTTGGATGCATTAATAGTTTCCGTTTCATTTGGCACACCTCTAGCCTATCCCTATAGTCCATATTTAAAATAATTGTTTGACCTTACCCTTGTGTCCCTACAATACACCTAACTCATATTTGATGGTCAAGAAAAGGATAAATCGGACATGTAAGAGATTGCGACATTTGCAGGTTCGTTATTCCCAGATAACAACTGTTCGCAGAAAGAAATCTCAGAGACAAGGGTTCCAGGTGCCAAGAGTTTAAACTTTATTTGCCAGAGCAAGCAAAGTGAGATATTTAGAGTTTATCTGAAGTGATCTAAACAATACACATCTGACTACATCTTTTATACATTGTTCTCAAATTTTTATCACAGTTTAAACCAATCATGTTTGCCTGACATCCTCTTCTTCCAATCAGGTTTCATATGATATCACATTTCAATGGCCCGTCCCTCTGCGCTCGCTACTGTTATATTTCCGGCCTACCATATTAGAATTTAATCGTAGCGAACGTCTCTCAAAAACAGGTGCCTCTTTATCTTGACACTTTTCCGGTGCTTTCGGACGATACATGATTTAACCTTGTTTTTATTAAAAATGGGCTCATTGTTAAGCGTAATAATGAGCTACCCAGTGTCCTTGGTTGTATGCGATAAAGTAAACTTCTCTACAAAAGTGTGTGCGGTGTACATCTTAGTGTGACTAAATGTATCATACTATAATTAGAAATCTTTCTATAATTAGAAATCTAAATTAGAAAGTTTTTTTTATATAAGAAAACTCAGTAATGTATTTAGAAAAAACACCATATAATCTCTCAAAACTAATAATAACACACAGTAACCCGGATGCAGCAAATTATATTTTTAAGCTTATTCAAAGGCTGTTCGAGTTACTATTTTACATTTTGTCTAGAGATTGTTTGTGAATCGGAGTGACCTGCAGCAATGTGATGTCAAAAACGTCTTGGATAATGTAATGAACTTCGTGAATGGCATGCCATGCCTGTCTCTGCCCCCGTACATAGTGGTATAGTACATCAGGGAACTGAGGTTACATACGTAACCAAGATGTTCCCTTTCTGACGGTCTCTCGACGTTGTGTCGAACCAACAGAATGGAGTTCCTATAAAATGCCACAGTGCTGCGCCAGCGACGTACCATTTCTTGTGTCTGTGTTTCGTCTTGTGTGGAGACACGTGGTGGTATGTTTTGACATAAGTGTTGCCCAACCGGACCTTGAGATCCCCACAACTTACCATCCAACCGTTAGTGTTCATCTTGCCGCCAGTTAATGTTAAGTCTTGTCACCTGTCCTTCACCGTCCCTGTATTGTTATCCCTCATCAGTTATTCCCTTTATATAGTCCTGTTCCTTCCCCAGTCTTTGTTCCCCGATCGGGCCTCACCTTCACACACAACTCACCTTCCGCCTCACCTTCCGCCTCACCTTCCGCCTCACCTTCCGCCTCACCTTCCGCCTCACCTTCCGCCGCCTCTTCACCTTCCGCCGCCTCTTCACCACCAGCCAACCTGGGTGGAAAGTGGGGGAAGCGAGAGTCCTGGGGGTCCCCGTCAGAGGCCTCCAACCCCGAGCCAGTCGTGCCCTTCACCTCCAGCCGACCTCGGCTGAAATAAGAAGAGGCAACTGCGAGCAGCCCGGGGTCCGTTCCAGCCAGTATTCAGTCCGGTGCAGCCGGCATCCCAGCCGGTGCAGCTGGAGACCCCCCGGTGCAGCCGGCGTCCAGTTCGGTCCAGTCTGGCGTCCAGTCCGGTCCAGCAACTGGCGTCCAGTCTGGTTCAGCAGCCGGCAGTCCAGCCGGCGCAGCTGACGTCACAGCCGGCGTACCTCCCGGTGCAGCCGGCAGTACAGCTGACATCCGATCCAGCAGACGCCATTCCAGCCGGTGTCAAGCCTTGTCCCTCCGGCCTTCCTGTCGGCACCTAGTCTTGTCCAGCCGTTATTGTCCCAGTCTGTCCCTGTCGTGTTTAGCCCGTCCTGCCTGTCCCATACCTCCCCACCCCAAGAAGAGTACCCCTGCCATGTCTGTCCCTTCCCGTCCTGAACTTTGTTGTACAAGGATCGAATAGCAGTTTGGGAGATGTACGTTTTCTTTGGCAATTCGTACTGTTTGTCAAAAGTTTGCAGCATGTTTTTAAATGCTGGTTTTTCGACAGTGTTAAATAGCTTCATCTCTTTGGCTATATAGCGAGTTACGCACGTGGGTGTGCGGCATTTCGCGCTGTCACGTTTTTATTTGCACTGCCGGGAAAAGGCATCTGTAACGGATAACTGTCTGGAAGACCCCTCTCCAGCTGTAGTTGTTGTTGCCAGGTTGGAAAAATGGATAGGATGGTTATATTTTAGGTGAGCTTTTAGGTTAGTTGTGTTGCCTCTTTTCGAGGGGTTCGAAAAGGCTACTTTTCAGCTTGCAGTTTTAGTCACTTTAAAGCATTGAGCTGTTAATTGAGTAAGTGTGCTCAGCTGTGAAGCAATCACTGACCCATTAAGCAATCAGGGAGCCTGTATCATATTAGCACTGATTTCTGATGCGGCAGTGGAAGCGGCAGCGCTTGTTTGAAGACCGATGAGGTAAAGACACCTAGAGGGCATGCCACGCTAAACTTTAATCCCGGCCTTCACCAGTCAGTCTAATCTCAATGTTCTGACACTGACTGAAACATGGATCTGTAAAGAGAACACTGCTACTCCGCTACTCCGTCGGCCCTCTCCAACAATTTCAACTTCACCCACACTCCTCGTCCTTCTGGGGAACAGGTTTGCTTATTTCCAACACATGGAAATTCACCCATTCGAATACCATGCAACCACCATCACTTATCCATCAAAAATACATTTTGTTGACATCTACCGCCCTCCAGGTCTACTGGGAAACTTCTTAGAAGAGCTTGACACACTGCTGTCCTCTATCACTGAAGACGGCACTCCACTGGTAATGCTAGGCGACTTCAACATCCACCTAGACAAACCACAAGTAGCTGATTTCTTAACTCTCCAATCCTTGTTTGACCTTCACAGGGCCAACACCCCTCCCACCCACAGAGGAGGACAACAGCTAGATCTTGTTCTGACTCGTAACTGCACCGCTAATACTATTCTAGTTACTCCCCTGCATGTCTGTGACCATTTCTTTATAAAGTTCACTGTAACATTCGTTCCCTCTCTCCCACTTGCTTTCGTCCATGGTGTCTTACTCACTACCCACCATGACCCTTTACTCATCTCTCAACGCTAAGGAAGCAACTGATAAGCTCTGTACACAACCTAAACATCCAGTCTTGACAGCTGTTGAACTGTCACTGGAAT
Organism: Triplophysa siluroides; assembly: GCA_006030095.1. Classification (NCBI taxonomy): domain Eukaryota; kingdom Metazoa; phylum Chordata; class Actinopteri; order Cypriniformes; family Nemacheilidae; genus Triplophysa; species Triplophysa siluroides. The sequence goes on along the minus strand of VCII01000246.1, from coordinate 571,044 downwards.
GTATTCAAACTCATATGATCATGTAGCCCTCTAAACTCTGAATCTCGTGATTATCGTGATCTCACAAACATATTCAACTAGCAGGCTTAACGGAAACTGATCTGCAGATTCAATCAGAAAGTGAGATTCTTGTGAGACTTGTTCCAGTAAGTCACGTGACTGAGGGGAAATGCATGAAAAAATTCCCCGTTCAGTTAAATTCAGTAAAAACATTTTTCAAAGTAAAGTTATACAAAAAAATGATAAATAAAACAGTGAGCTCAACTAGCAAAGAACAAGTAATTCTGTATTGGATTACTGCTAAAATTTAAGATGATTTGGGGCTAAATCAGACTAAAGGGCTCGGCATAGTCCAGGCGAATTGCGCTTTCGTTCTGCGTTTTGGGGTAAAACGAAGCTCGAAAACGTTAAGAGACGGTATGGTGTTTTCGAACAGACCAACACCCCTTTGTTTCTGGAGGCGGGGTTTACATGACGTATGCAAATAGCCTCTGCGCACGTGGAGAGAGTGATCGCATAGGTGTGGGTACATCTGTACCATCTCTGCAATGCGACATTCAAAAGCATTCATGCTGCTCAAATGTTATCGTTTTTTTTTAAATGTAGACATTATCTGACATCACCTCAGCTAAATAAAATGACGCGCTATTTCCCACAGACCGGGTGGCGCTCCATAACACACCCAACTATTACATAATGGGCATAATGGGAACCAATGGTGGTTCAAGGGTGTTTACCGGTCAACACAAAATTTACCGTAGAGTTCTGTTTGGTTTGCTGCAGCGAACTAGTGAAACGAATTGTTGTTTGAACCAGATTTTCTTCGAAATCAGGTCAAGGACGGTCATTTTTCAATTTCGAATGTAGAATGCTGAGCCCTTTAGTCTGCCAGGCCAGTTCTACCAGAAAGACTCAGGAAACAAAGACCGATGAATAATGTTTATTAAACATAGATTTTAATTATAATGTTAAAGATCTTTGGGCATAGGCCTCGTCCGATGAAGGAATCAAGAAAAAATTTATTCTGAGGTTCCTGCCTGAAGATGAGGCAGGGGCGGAGCCTACCCCTGGACTGAGGACGGGGCCCGACCTGGTGGTGGTGGTGGGGAGGATGGAGGTATCACTCATGCGTTAGATTCTGCGAACAAAAGAGAGGGTAAGTACCATCCTTTTATACTACGTGCTGAGGGATGATAGGCTGACCAGTAATTGATTATGATGTGAGGATACTTCCTGATAGAACTTGCGCGGAAGCTTACATTTCTCTGTTTTACAAAGATTTTTTTTACTTTTCATCTATTTCCTGTGCACTTCAATCAAAGATGAAGGCTCTCCTGTAGCTCGGTGGTTAGAGCATGGTGCAAGCCAAGCCAAGGTTATGGGTTAGTTCCCAGGGATTGCACATACTTTGTGTATACAAATGTATAGTTAGGGCTTCATAGTAATTTATCGCGATATCACTAAATCCTATTGAAATCAAGCTGGCTGCGAAATGCAAGGCATCGATTATTTTACTGATGCATAGCTTGTCCGTGAAGGGATCAGTAGAAAATGCTGCTCGATCTAAAAGCAGTGCGAGTTGACCGCTTATAATGTGCATATAAAAAGCAACACCCGTCAAACATGATCATTATAAATATACTTTTTATTATCATGAAAATGTTATCAAGTAACAGTGATAAAAAGATGTCCATAGGCATTTCATGTATTCTAGAACGTGTTATGGTCTTCTTCTGCAGTGCGTATTTGGAGTTTCTGCACGAGAGCGCCTTCTGGAGTCAAAAGAGTCCAAGTCAAGACCGAGTCCAATTGAGACAGTCAAGACAGAGACATAAACAAAACCATGACTACAAGACCACATACTTAACTATTGAGATTTTTGCTATGCAAGAGACAGCATATCTTCTATTCTAAGATAATCATTTTCATTATTGTTTGTAATGATCAAAAATATTTTATTTTACCTTAAAATAAGGTAATTTTATTTGTGTGTGTGCATGCGTGCGCGCGCCTATCCGTGCGTGTTCGATAGATGAGCTGCCAGAAAGAGCAGAGGCCCCACGGCTTGTTTAAAAGCAGGTTTCGGTGCCCATCTTTAAATAACATGTTCATATCGCAATGACAATAAAAATACAAGAAATGTTATCTTTAAGCCCTACTTTCTAAACTTATAAAAATACTCAAATGAAATGCTAACTCTGAAACATGACATTAACTTAACTCTCTTTGTGATGCCTTTGCAGGTGCCTTACAAAATCAGATGTTGTCCCACACGTTTCTGAGAAAGTTTTGTTGCAAAAAGTTTCCTTTCAAGCGGACTGTCGATAAATTCTTTCTTGTATCATTCTATTCTTGTATTATGCCGCTGCTCGCTGACATCGTGTCTGATGAATGATTGATGCTGTTTAGTTCGCGCCACGGACGAATCGATCATTTGAACCGGTTCTTTCTTTTAAGGGTAAAGTGTGTAGGATTTTGAAGGATTTATTCACCAAAATGTAATATATAATACAAAACTATATGATGTTTTATTAACAAAGTTCGGGAGGAACCTAAGCATATAATCAGCACGCCGTTCCATCACCAGCAAATACCTATCAGCCGAGCATGCAATCTCTGCACAACCATCTCGGCTGGTACATCATTAGCAATCACAGCACCTACCCTATCAGCTCAAGCAAGCTCTACCATAAATAGACAAGCAGTCTTACCTGATGCTTCTCGCCAGATAAACATCCCTCCTCCACCCCGGCTCCTCTTACTTTCCTCAGTCCAGCTGGACCCTCGGGGGGGGTGTGTTCTGGGCTCGAGCCGGTTCCGAGCCCGGCGCACTTGCCCTGACCAGGGTAGAGTGCTCCGGGTTCGGATAGATCCGGTGAGCTCGGAGCCCACTCCCTGCACAACACGCCAATACGCATAACATGCATACCCATGCTTTACCAATCTATCCCTATAACGGAGCTGTTTATCTGTGAGGGCGAACTCGTGAAGTTGTGAGTGGTGAAGAAATACCTTACAAAATGAACCGAAATGTTTATATTACCTAACAATGAGCCATTTTATGTATATACACCGCGGGCACAACCTTACATGTAATTTATCAATGTGCACAGCCATGTTTCTATAGTATCACTACACGGACAAACTAAGAGCGTTTCGTAAATCGAAGGATGCACGGGACTAGTTCTTCTTCTTCGGCCATGAGCCCACACCTCCCCATTTATTTTTCCAATCTTATACCTTATACCGCTGTTTATCTGTTATTTCGTCGAGTTGGATTACAACCGAAATGTATTACCTCGTTTTTATCAATGTTTTTTTCACGCGGCACAACTACACATTAGCCAGCAGAGTGTAGAAACATAACACTATTGAGTCGGAACAAACAATGCACGTATTGGTTCTGTTCTTCTTTTTGGCTTTTTGAGGCGCAATACTACTAATAGAGGAGCGAAGAACAATAACAGCATTTACATTAGAAATATAAATGGTTCTTTGTTGCAGTAAGAAGTCAAATTTGCGCTAATGGCGGACCACACATACTCCGCACAAGAGCCGATAGAGCGTCAATCTGTTTGTTCAAAAAAGAGAAAATACGATGCAGCAAGGCGAAGTCGAGACAAAAAACGGCAGAAAACCCGAATAAACATCGGTGTGGCTTTTCCCAAATGGAGGGCACTGAAGCAAAAAAAGGGTTTGCTAAGCGACGCCGAAGTTGCCAGCTTTTTGCTGGACCAGTAAGTTTGTCTAATTTCCGCTATATAAGTGAACTGTATATATATGTGTATGTATGTATGAACTAATAAATATATATAGACATCTACAGACTAACGTAACCGTGACATTGCTATATGAGCACAGAGATGAGATGTTAATAACGCTGCCATTTTACGTAAACCGGTCTGAATGTAATTCCATTGCAAACCTCAGTAACAGCTGTCCTGTTTCGTTGGAGGGCTTCCACTCTTTCTACATCCTCTCTTGTGCGGTCCTCCCGGGTAACGTTAGCTCCTCTGCCTCTCCTCGCCCTGCCTGCATCTCCAACACCCCTACCTCTCCGCCCTCTTCCTCTCCCTCTCCGCCCTCTTCCTCTCCCTCTCCGCCCTCTTCCTCTCCCTCTCCGCCCTCTTCCTCTCCCTCTTCCTCTCCCTCTTACTACCTGTGTAAAGTCCTCTGATTGACTCTGTGATGATGAGAAAAACGTCTGCTAAGACTTTCGCGGTTAGATTACACGCCTTTAGCATTAGCAAGCGGTTTCAATAGGCAGTAAATTACGAACCAAGTTACCGTGCCAAAAAATGCTTTGCAAAAAATGCGAGTACATCACTGACACAATGCTAAACAAGTAACAATAATATTCACTATAACGATTAGAGTAAATAATGAATTAAGTCAATTTAATTTATTTATTTTTCTTTGTAAATAAACCTCGTCACTTAACTTGCAAAGGTTACTCTCTGCTGTCTCAGACGACGACATCTCTGTCCTGTGTCCGTAGCTTCGGTCTGTTGTTCGCCTGTGAGACGTAGATTGCAATTATCAACACCACCGATAATGGCCGCTATCATTTACGGAACCCTTTTGTCCTGTGACGGCAACCGTAGCTTCTCTAATGGGAGGGGGAGGGGGGTGGCGGAGCTGTAGGTTGCAATTTCCTACATCGCCAATAGTGGCCTCTGAAACTTACACACAGAACCTTTAAGTGAACCGGACGAAAAAGTTCACCTGAATTGTTCACGTTTAGCGTCTCCCGTGAACGCTTAATATTACCCACAGATAAATTCAGTTCTTCCCTTTCTGGTGTGCATGACAGTCCCGAGGACTTGAACCAATAAACCGGAGTTATTTAGTTACACTAACAGCACACACTGAACTAAACAGCTGCGTGAATACTGTAGAGAGCTTATGAACACGCGCGGCTCTCGTTCTTGAAAAAAACGTCTCGAGACCGGGCTCGAGTACTATAGCACTACGTCAGACACCAACTCAGAGCCACAAATCCTTTACCATAGCAAACAAAATAGACACAATCGGACCACTTTCTTAAATTACGGAAGGCATCTCAAAATGATTTATAGAATTTATAGAAATTTTATGATGTTTGCATTTGACTAAAATGTTTTCATGAATTTAATATTTAAACTTTATTTAACAAAATTGTCACCCATTTTTTCACCAGTGTGTATATATATATATGAAGAGTCTCCGTTTAAAAAAAATCATATTTTTTATTATGTTATCATGTTTTTTTTATTTTGTTAAACAGTGATTAAGATCATTGTGTCATTTATTCTTTCTTTTTTAACACAGAGTTAAAGTTAAGTTTAAGATTTAAATAATACATAGGCTACATAAAAAAGCTGTTTTTTACGTGCCTAAAATAAACAAATTGAGCTTTGTTTTAAATAACAGTTAGGCCTATATTTCACAATGGTGGCTTATTACCGCTGCAATTTTGAAACAAAACAATGCAGAACGTGCATGTCAGTCTCACCTCAACAGTCAGACCCGTCCTGACATCTTCACTGGAGTCTTTTGCGGCTCTTCCAGCAAATAATTCATTGATTTTCACACACTTGGTGGCTTCTGCTTCGAGTGCTTGTCGTTTTTTCTCTCTTAACTTCTCGGACCCTCCTATACGTTTAGAGATTTTGTGCTTCAACATGTAACCGTCATTGCAGGTCGTCGTAAAGGTAAACGCTCCAGTTACGTAGCCGCCGCTCTGTAGCCAGCAGGTCTGTTTCTTAAATCTGATTGACCAATGTTGGTCACATGTGTCAGTATAGCAGACAGCTAGCGGTCGCATGAGCTTCAACGGCAGAAAGACAGAAGCTGGGAATTGGACTGATAGAAAGCACGACTCACCGGCCCACACACCTCGCGGCCCATCGGGAATCTCCCGGTAGTCCCGATGGCTGTACATGCCTGCTCACAATGCTTAACCAAAGATGTGCTAAGGGTGATTTCCAGTGAACTGAATAAAAGGACCAGGCTACATGGCGACATAATCATGGAGCTGGTGCTTACACAAAACATAATCAAAGAATGTGCTACATCTGATTGCGCTGACACTGCTGGTCACCTTCAACATCATAAACACAATGTGGATTGCAAATTTTGGCCCAGCATCTGAAAAAACAAAAACCGGGAACACTTCACCTGGATGCCACTGGAAGTGTCACCTCACGCAAGAACATGCCAGCACCGCCTGTGAGTGAGCTCATAACAAATGAGCACTCCATTCCACCTTGACATGGCTAATGGAAACATTAAGGGCCCTTGGTCATATAACATCATGCCAGGTACATCAAGTGGAGACTGACTTCAGCTGGGGATTAATGTCCTTCTGGCATTTAACAAGGAGAGCATTTTGACAAATCTGCGAAGAGCACACCGCATGGTTTCAAACACAGCAATCAGTGATGATCGTCAATTCACATATATATTTGCTCTTCACATATTATAAAGGCAGCCTGCCAGGCATTTTCCAGAAATAAAACAGACAACAAGGCTTTAAGAGTACACCACCTAGTGCTTTGCCTTGCTGTTAAACAGCACACATCTAGAGGAGGCAATGGCTGTATTTGAGGATATGTGTGTGCTCTTAACATCGTCAGAGGAAACAGATGTGGTGAATGCAGCCAAAGCTTCCCTGGACCTGACAATAATAAAGGACACCATAAACATCAGTGAGTCAGAAACAATTCCAGAGGCCACAGAAACACCAGAAACTCCAACCTCTGTGTGTGACAGGTCGCTATTCAGTGTTCAGTGCAATTTTGGTAAGGGTCAAGAGTCTAAACATCAAAAGCAACACATGAAAACAAATCTGTCCAGAGCTTATCAAATTACTCCTGAACAGCTACATGAGCATTTTCCCACTTTGGAGTGGAATGCTTCTTGGGGATCGTAGCCGGTTTACCGAAAGCCCAGTTACAGTCAGCCAACAATCCAAAACCAGGGAAACTAACTGTCATGTGGAACAATAGTTTTGGATTGTGAAACCGAGCATCCTTCAAACAAAAATGTTATTGCGTCCTGCTGACTTCATCCACAAAATGTATGGATCCCTACAAGGCAGATACAGAGAACACATAATTATCAACAATCTGTTACTGCCTTGCCGTGATCAACACCCAAAATAAAACTTCTTCAGCCAGAATGAAGAATGGGCAAAGAAAACATTGAGAAAATGTCAGTATGGACAGTGCCCTGGACTCCTCACGCTCCATAGCGATCCGGAGCAGGTCCATGAAGCCCAGGGCACTCGTCCTGCGCATGACGGCCTGCAAAAAGGGTTCATCGAGGCAGCCATTGAAGATTGCCTTCAACTCTGCCTCGCTGAAATACATGCTGTGCGCAATGGACAGGAAATCCGTGGCGAAGATTTTCACGGGGGTCCCCCTCTGCCGGAAGCCGCACAGGATAGGAGCCTGGTAGGCACGTATTGAGTCCTTTGCTGCCCTCTGGGTTCTGTGAGGTTCGGTCATTCGGTCACGAAACGGTCGCTGAAGAACCCATATGCAGGCAGTGAGTGTGAAGGGGTTAACATGATATTGCTTGCTGTCTTGTCTTTGTAAATTCAACACTTGGAAAAGTGTTTCTTTAGAACTTATAACATTACATAACCTGACAATTTTACATATTTAAAACCGGCCGTTATCCGCCATATTGATGATCTTCTTTTCCTTTTAATGGCGAGGAGTAAATGACGTTTGTGGTGCATATCCGCCACTTACTGAGATTAACCATGTGACGTAATAACAAGCGCAACAACTTAAATTATGAGAGACAGGTGCATTAACATCAGTAGTGCTATAACTTTACCTTCCATGAGTTTTTCCAGCATTTGCAACATGTTTGTAATGCCCAGACGTGGTAAATAACGAATAACATTTACTGGCGTTACCGTATTGAGTGTGTTTTTTGTGTACTTGTACTTTTTTAAGTAGCTTTTAAAATGTGTGATTTTACTTGTGCTTAATTTAAGTATGATTTGTGTGATGTATCACACTTCATTATATTTAAAATCACATTTACTGAGCAAAAAAATTAACACATTGCAAGGAAAAAAACGTGACCGAAAATTACTCCAGTGAATGATGGGCTCGAGAGTTTTAACGTCAATCTTTGAAGAGCGATGGAGACAGAGAAGTAAGACTTCGGTAGTGCACCTGTCTTAAAGTTGAAACCCCATCGAACTGCTGAAGACAATTCTCACGATCCAGTCTGTGTCTTGCCCTTTGTATTGTAAACTTTTAGTTTGTATGCCTTAGTTCCTGTCTAGTGTTGTAGTTTTTTGTACACTGTAAAAAATGATTTGAGGATTTGGTTGACTCAACTTATTTTCCTAAGTTCAACTAAAATGTTGAGTGTACATAAGATAGTAAGTTTACCTGTGCCCAACTAATCTGTTTAATCAGACTAGTTCATGCAACAAAGATTTCTCAGTTGTATGAGTTGCATGGAAACCCCGCCCACCGAGCCTTCCAGCAGCGCGCGTCACTCATCGTACACCCCTGCATAAATGCCTAAGGAAACCCCATCAACACACCGAGAACAGGTGACCATGGACCATGCGCATTTACCGACGAGATGCTTGATATCTTGTATTTGTGAAAGTCCCTATTAAGTTGTAATTTACAACTCGATTTACGAATGAGCTATTCTTTCACTTTTTTTAATTGTTCCATCTTTTTATTCAGTTGTGGCGACGAAATTACTCATTTATCTAATTTTTAATTCAGACGAATAAAAAAAGAACGTAAGGAAACACATTTTTATGAAAACTATTCATTAGTATAATATAAAACTGAATATATTCATTATCACGGTATTTCCCAGATAGCACACATACGTCTGGTTTACGTCTATTTGACGTCTGCATTTACATCTGCAAGACATCTACAATACATTGTTTGCTCATCTGCAATACATCTCGCAGATGTCTGCTGTCAGACGTCATATAGACCTCTAGAAGATGTCTGTAAGATGTGTATGATTTAGAATGGATGTAAAGCTGCTCTTTCTAAGATGTTTAGCAGATGTTTTTACGCAGCAGATCTCCAGATCTTAAGCAGATGTATTACAGACGTTCAGACGTCTCCGAGACGTATTGCAGATGAGCAAACTATGTATTGTAGATGTCTTGCAGATGTAAATTCAGACGTCAAATAGATGTAAGCCAGATGGATTGTGCTATCTGGGTTTTAACCGCCACGTCATATGCACATACGTTTTATTTTTAAGTTACAGTCAAGAGAACTAAACGTTGTGTTTTATTTTCGCCCATTTGTTTGTGGTTTTATTAGGACATCATATATATTGAATAACGGAATTTACAGTCAGACTCAAAAACGCTTCAGGAAACCCGTTGGGCCTTCCTCACAACACACTGCGTCACAGGTGACCATACGCCGTGACTGACGAGAAGCCTCCATTTCGGGTTCTAGAGGTAAAATTCAAGTTTATATCCAGATTGTATTTGTGAAAGTCCCTGCTAAGGTGTACAGAACCCTGCATGTGTTCCAGAGCTGACATTAACGCTCGCCTGCCCGCGACAAGTAACGAGCAGAACTGTGCTTTTGTGTGAAGTGCATCTATAGTTGTGCTTGCGAGTTTTCCAGCTGCATTGAATCTACATAACTAGATGCGGAATCCTGTTATTTAAACATGTCGTCTGGGTGAATGAACTGCAGTTTAACGTGCTAACTTACGTGACGCTCGTCAATGTGTGTATGAGGATATAAACGCATGAACTTCATCTCCAGAGTTGCTCTGAGGTTTATTTCACAAGCATGTTACTGTTTAAGTAAAGATATCATCAAACAGACTTAACTCGAGTGTCTTCCCGACGACCCGTCAAAATAGTCCCGCTAACCTGAACACTCATATGAAAAGAATACTGTTGTGTACTATAGTATACAAAAATGTTGTACCCTTGTAGTAAAGTGATAAACTGTTGTAAACACTGTAGTAGCATGTTATTTTCACATATGTCGGGTTAAGATATTGCCATGGTGTAGTTAGAGCTTCTCCATGTTTTTAATGAGATTACCACATTGTGTGTATAACATTTAAAAACATAACAGGAGGATTAAAGTTTGTTTGTGCAGGGTGGCCCTTGTGTGCAGTAAGAAGAATGTGTGATAGAGCCAAGCCTTGAGTTTGAGGATGTAGCAAACAAACATGTAGCCACAAGAAGCCATTGTTTCCCTTTGAGTATTAAAAGACCACTTCTAAAATAATAATTACAATAACAATGTTAATAATAATAATAATAATGAACAGGGCTTGAGGAAAATCAGCTTTATTTAATTCAGGGTTAACATCACACAACTTGAAACAACTTAGAACTACAAAATACATTTGTATCGATTATTAGTACAAATGAAATCATTTATTCGGGTTACATAAACATGCACTAAAAGAGAGAAAGTATTTGAAAAGATAGACCCTATTTTTCTCCAGTTTTGCTATGATTAAAGATAAGTAGTAGTTCACATTCAAAAATTCTGTCATAATTTACTCACCCTATTGTAATTTCAAACCTGAATGACTTTCTGTCTTCCGCAGAACACAAAAGAAGATATTTTGAAGAATACAGTAAGAATACAGCCACTTTCACATGCATTGGTTATAATAGAAGTGAATGGGGGGGCTGTGCTGTTCTTTTTTCCAAGATTTCACAAAATATCTTATTTTGTGTTATGCGGCAAAATAAGAAATACAGGTTTGAAATTATAAGAGGGTGTGTAAATGATTACAGAATTTGCATTCAGAAGGTGTACTACTCCTTTAACTACCTTTAGAGAAATACACCCTTATTCAATTTAAAGATTTAATAGTATTTTAAATTATTTTGTCCTGTTGATGTCTTTGACTTGAGCATCTGTTTAAAATCATGCATCTGTACTGAGCTTGAATTCAGTTTCACTCATTTTTCTGGTGTGAAACATTTATTTGTCACTTTTTGAAAAGATGAACAAGAATGATTACATTTTCTAATTATTTGTATGGCCTATGGATATTTGTCTGAGATTAAATCAACATACATTTTCCATTGCATTTACAATGATTTGTCAAACTACAGCTCTATTTGTGCTGATCAATTCATCAAAATGAAGTCAGTTCTATGATTTCACACAAAACCCCTGTAAAACAGTACAGAAATCTATTAAAAACACCTAAATCAAAATATTATCTGCAAATAGGAAATATATATATATATATATATATATTTATTGTACTGCTCCATTAGAGGTATTTATCCAAGCTCTCAATAGCCTCCTCTTTTGTGTACTGTCTCCACTCATCTGGAATCTCACCATAACCCTGGAATGTTTTATTGTAGTACTTTTCCAGGTCTTTCTGGAACCTGCACACAAACCACTTCCAGTACGGCAGCTCTGAATGGTCAGGAGTGATGCTCCAGTTAGCAAATTCAGGACCTCCTTTTCTGTATTCTTTCCAGAGGACTTTAAATTCAGACGAATTTGGATAAAATGATTGATCACTTGTTACTGCTGTTGTACAAATACAAAGAGACAAGTGTGTTGTTCTTCTGTAAAACCAGCCATTCAGTCCAGTATTACGATGGAAAGGAACAGTGTGATCGCCTGAATGATCTTCCATCGTGTTGGTGCAGATGGCTTTACAGAAGGGACACTGAACCCAACAGCACTGACAGAAGTGATCGATCAAAATCCCATCTGGTTTCTTCCTGCACTTTTCCATTTGAATGTCATCAATGCTTGTAAAACTGTTTCGTAGCTTTCTCATCATTTCATTCAGACTTTCACTCAAATTTTTTCCAAGAAAATCCAAATCTTTAATTTCTTTGAGATCAACACAAGACTCTCCTGTGAATTTCAGATCACCTGTGAGTGTTTTGGTGAAACTTCTGAACCACATGTTTCCATCTCCTCTCTTGTTTTTGACCTCCTCTGTCACTACATTCACTGCATTTTTCACAATCTTCTTATTCTGTTGTAGATTTCCTTTGAAAATGTTTAGAATAATTTCACTGTGCTCGGTGAAGTATTTGTCCACTTCAGTTGTTATAAATTGTTTGAAGTGTTCTTTGGGTTGACGGATGTATTCTATGTACTGATCAAAGTCCTCTCTCTCTGCGAGGGATTTCAGAATGTGTTTCTCCAGATTTGATCTGTTCTCACGTAATGCTCGTATGTCAGACCTCATCTGTGCTGCTAAATCAATAGCAGTTTTGTTGTAAACAGCTTCTAGGATGGACGGTTCAAGTTTGCTGCAGATGAAATCGATCAGTATGGTTGTGGATGTTGGTCCACTGCAGTAGTTTTTGAAGATGTTGTAATATAGACTTTTCTGCTTCTCGAGATAATTTCTTGGATCATTTGATTCCCTGAATTTCTTGTGGTGCTCAGTAAATTTCTTCTTTGCAATGTCACACACGTAGAGACAGAGATCTATGATAAACTCTCTTTTCAGTTTGTATGTTTGGTTCTCTGATTGATACTGCTCTACAGACTTTCTAACACAGTCTGTTATTGCTTGAATGTAACTGTCATTGTAGCCCCATCTTTTGACTGGTGATTTCTCCATTATTTTCTCACATTCCTCAATCACCTCACAAATCATTTGCCTTACCGAGGCATGATATTCAGCATTTAAGATCTTGTTTTCTGGTTTCTGTCTATTCCCTGTAACATATGAAAACATAGTTTTTATTGGAATCACTACATACCACTGAAACAACCCGCTCTTGCTTTTCTCCGGGATTTCCTTAGCTTTCTCTAAAGACATAGTATCATCAGATCGCTCCAAATGCTTCTGAAGTATAATGTAGTCATCATAATCCCCCTGGATGACCATCTGTGTAAAATCTGTCAGATTTAGTCGCTCATTAACAGGAGTTAATCCAAAGTTTTCCGCTAAAATCTTTATGACCTCCCCCCAAAAATTTAAATCTTCCAGGTCAGGAGTATCATTTGACATCTCATTGACCCATTTACTCCACATTTTGTCAAATTCCTGCTCCAGAACATGGACAGGTTCGTCAGTTCCCTTACTTTTCAGACTCAAAGCAAGTTCCTTGCTCTGATTGAAAAGCATATTTTCAAACGCTGTCCTTTTTTTGTCTAGTTTCTCTCTTGCTCTCTTATGATCAATCTCTTTATCCAACTTTTTTTTTGTGCCCTTCACCAGGTCATCATGAAGATCTTTAATTCGAGTTTCAAATATTCCTTGCCACTGACACAGAATGTCTTTATCTTTGTCTTCAGCAAAGTAAGACTTCATTGATTTTTCTACTTCATCTTTGGCTGTTTTCATTTCAGCTATCAGGTCATTATAATGAATCTCAATGTTACCATTTGCAATTCTGTTGTAGAATTTGTCTTCAGTACTCAACATGGCACTCCTGAGACTGAAAGTCCAGTCGCTATAGTTAGTTTCCAGTCTTCTATAAACAGAAATTTCTAGTGTGTTTTTGAAGCTGAAAACAAAGTTTTCATTCAGCAGTGCAGTCCAAAGATCATCAATACGCATTTTGAACTGTGACAGTGTGATGCCGCTTGTTCTTGAAGATTTTGAGAGAATGGTGTCTTTCAACTCTTGAATGTTTCTGCTGTAGTTTGGGTTTGGTGGAGCCATAGGTGGACTTCCCTCCCAGAGCTGTGAAAAATATTTCACATCATTCTGAACATCAAATGCAATGACATCACTGAAACACTCTGTATCAGAGTTTTCCTCTTTGGCGGCAAGTTTTGTCATCTTATCCAGTTTCTCCTGAAGGCGTCTCCTTCCTTCCATGTTTTGTTCTCCAGCCATGACATCTGACACATTCTGATGTACAAACATACAGCTGGGATTCAGTCTGACCTTCTTCATTCTCAAAAAGGCCTGAACAACAATCTGGAGAGTGTCCTGCATCTCAGCAGTGTTTTCTCCAAAGATGTTGATCAAAAGTCATATTTCCAAGACCAACAACAAATGTAGCCAATTCATTGTCATGATTTCTTGTTGATGTTCCATCCAATTCAAGAGCACGAAGACCCTCAGTATCAACAACCAGAATATAGTCAAACTCCAGCTGTTTTTTCATCTTCATCTCCTCTGACACTTTGACCAGCTGCATGAAAGCTCCTCTGGTGCACCGGCCGGCACTGACAGCAAACTGCAGACCAAACATGGCGTTCAACATGGTTGATTTTCCGGAGCTCTGAATCCCTAAAACTGACAGCACAAAGACTCTCTTGTCTCCCAGTTTCTTTATGAGTTCATCTAAAACAGCTGTAACCCAGATCAGAGGAACATGAGCAGCATCTCCATCCATCAGCTCCAGTGGAAATCCAGACATCATCATCTTTGCTGCAAGACCTGGCAAAGCTCTGAAATCAAACTCCAGGTTTTTCTTGTTCTTCTTCACAGATAAACATGATTCATATATATCTGACCGACCTCTCTCAGTATGTGCTCCAAGCCAAAGGTTGCACCTTGTAGTTTCTCAGATACTCTCTCAAGTTTTTGTTCAGCTGTCAGATGATGAGATCTATCATGTTTCTTTTTAAGATCTAAGACTGTTGACCACTTTTGATCATACTCATGATGAAGTACTGAACGACTTTCAGTGGTGTAGTCATCCATTAGTATCCCAAGCCACTTGAGAAAATATGTTATCTCTTTTTCTTTAAGTGAATTCAGTTCTTTGATAAAGATTTGTATAAACTGGCTAAGATCACATGTTTGCTGCTGTTCACGGATTTTCTGCATTTCTGTTTTCTTATCACTTCTATTTTTTTCAATGTTGATACTCTTATTTAGTTCACCCAATGTAGGTCTGTGTAGTTCTTTATTCTTCTGGCACCACTGATGCCACAGTTTTCCCTGACACGACAAAAATGATCCTTTGATTTCTATCAGATCTTTATTCTCCAGTAAACTCATCGTTTTCTGTGCTTCATCTTTTCCTCTCCTGCAGTCCTCATCAGTCTTCTCATCTACTGTGATGTGTAACCTCTCAGCCACATCTTTAAGCTTGAAAAGGGAAGATGATTCTGAGGATGATAGTCCATTATTAACAGCAGTTTTAAGTTCTTCAAATACATCTGACTGACTTCGGTCTTTTAAACCCATTTTGTATTTCCCTTCGCACATTTCTGTGAGCGCTGAATCATTCTCAGTAAGAAGGCAAATGAGCGGCTTTGAGTCCTTGTATAAGCTTTGGATCTTTGTCATGCTGTTGTCATTCTTGTTCATTTGAGGTAAAAGAACAACATTAACAGAAGACATTTGTGTTATGATATCCAGCTGCTTCTCATTGTCTCCCGCATCACCATGAAGATTACAGAACGCAACACATTGAGGAAATATATCGGTTTTCTCTCCAGATGGGCAGTACCAGGCGATCTCCACCACCCCGTCCATCAGTATTCTGGTTCTGCTGCTGCCTGGACAGTTTCTATGGAAGAACGTGTTGTGTTTCTCATTGATCAAACAGTTCATCAACTGAGACTTGGATGAGGACAAAGGGCCAAACCTGAAGAAAGCCACCATTGGAGTTTCCACCCTATATATTGGTTGGGTTTTGCTAACTGTTTTACTTGTTTTCCAGCTCTTTTTGATTCGCCTAAATGTCCAGAGAGGAAACTCAATCTGTTGTGTGAATGGATTTGGTACAAGCAGAGGAAGAGCAAACTGACACTGTGAGAGTTTAGTCATTATGAGCTGCTTTAGGAATCCATCAGCACAATGAAACACAGCCATCTGAGCATCCATTAAGTCAATGGTGTCTAATATGTTGGATTCATCAGCAGGTTTAGCAGGTTCATTGAAAATATCACTATAAGCATCTCTCCTACATTTAGACAAACCATTGCATTTTTGTTGTGTTGTATTCTGTTCAATATTCTCTTTAATTTTGATGCATCTTGCTCTGTAGTCCATTAACAGTAATTTTTGTACATATGTATGAGCAAATTTGTCCTCTGCGTAGAACTCATGACACTGTGACTGTTCAGTTAGCTGAAGAAAATCTTCAGTTTTCAGGTTTTGATATTTGCCTTTCAGGTGAAGTCTGCCCATCAGTTCCTTTGCAGACAGCTTAAAAATACCACAATATTGTACGTTTAGCCAGTATAATGTGATTATTGAAAAGAGTGATAATCTGTACATTTTCAGGTATTTTTAATATGTTTAAAATTAAAGAGTAAAATCCCCAATCGCTATTTGCATCGGTAATTTATACATATACTTTCTTGTTTATACAAATATTTCACTTATCATCTTACTTTTGGTAGGTCTCCTTTCTCAGGTTGGGCAAAGCTCCTCGAAGGCTGCGATGCTGTGTGACTAATGCTTTTTTTCAGACCTTTTTATGAGAAAAACATTTATGAGGAAAAAAGCTTGGAATTTAGCTATTACCACAGATTATATTCCACTTTATAGACAAAATATTAACATAGCATTCAGATGAATGTTTCGGAAATACATGGACTGTCGATACAGACTAATCCTATGCAATTTTACAGGAATTCGTAACTAACCTATTAGGTGGCTAAATTAGGCTTTGGTGTTGAGCTTAAAGTGGGAGTAAAACCTGAAATTAAAATTCTCTCAGCCTTTTGTCATTTCAAACCTGTACGATTTTCTTTCTTCTGCAGAACACAAAAGAAGAGATTTTTAAAAATGTTGGTAACCGTGGTACCCATTGCATTTGTTTTGTGTCCATACAATAGAAGTGAATGGATTCCACCCGTTGTTTGATTACCAACATCTTTTGTGTTCTGCAGAAGAAAGAAACTCATACAGGTTTGAAATGACAATAGGGAAATGAAAGAATTTAGATTTTTGAGTGAACTAATCACTTTGAGTTTAGTGTTTTCCTAATAATCATGTTTTATATGATTAGTTGAACAAATGAATATAAATTTGCCACCTTTTTTTATAGTTACGAAGTTTTGCGTGAAACCAGGTTGGTCTGGGTAACAATACAGAAGTGAGCACAACTAGGTGCTAGATGTGATTAGAAAAATCCAGCTGAAGAGGTGAAATGTTGTCTCAAATAAGTGTTAAAATATCAAAATAAAACAAAATGAAGAAAACAGAGATTATTTTCTTACCACTTAGAAATGTCTTGTTCTGCAGGTCTCTTAAAACGGCGTTATACATCTTTGCAGTATAGCACTGTTTGTTGTTGTCAATGAACAGTTGTTTAATCTTGTCCATCAATTCTTTCATCTGTGATTGGTTGTTCATGATAATGCTGGTGGTGTGATGTCTTCCTCCACATTTCTCCAGTACAGGGTTCATATATGGGATATTGTGACACTCTTCCTGTCTCTCATAGGTGAAGAGAATCATTGCAAATGAGAAAACTTTGTAACCAAACGTTCTCTGTAGCCATTCAATGCCCTTCTTAACTGCATCTGTTTGCTGACCCAGTCGCACAACAAAGATGAAGACATGGATTCCATTTTCTTTCAATATCTGACCAATGATATGATTGTGGTTCTGATAAATCTCATGTAAGCCAATCATGTTGATCACTGACACATGATGTTCTGGTATTTCTTTTGCAACACAGGCTTGTTGTTTTTGTCCAAGCAGAATGTTGTGACATCCATAATTGACAGCCGCAGAGTTTCCAAATAATGCAACATTGAGCTTAGGAAATCTGTGGTCTAGAGGAAGCACCAAAGCATTAAGAGCAACCCTATAGTAAATGTCAATATGATCATCTATGGTTATGTTTATGGTATCATGTAGTTGTGTTTTCGTACCTGCGTTGCTTTGAGATGCACATGAAGGTACATGTGCTACACTTCCCTGGCCTTTAGGTTTGCTCCCTTCTACTGAACTTATATTATATTCCTGAAACAGAAATTGTACTTATTACCAGGGATGCACACAAGTGGTGTGCATGCATGACCAAAATTAAAAATGTACTGTGTAAATAAGTGTCGACCACTCGATTGCATACTGACACAGTGAAAAGCTGTTAATGCACAATCACTGTTTTATAAGGCTCTAAGCATTTTAGAGCCTTATATGACAAAGGCTCTGAATTGCTTAGATCCTCAGTACCCGACTCTCATATTATAGACATTCAGGTAAAATGCGGTCTTAAATTTTGGCCATACCTGAGTTTCAAAATCAGGCTGCATTTTCCTTCCTAGATATATGGTTAAAATATCATACTTATTCATATTGTTTATTATTTTTTATTTACCAGTTATTAAGATCAATTGTATCTATACCTTAGTTAACTTATTCAAGCTTAGCTTGTCAAGATGCAGCAGTGTTGTGTTGTGCAAATCTGCTGCTCCCAAACTCGCTCACTGGGAGCCTGCTGACATCAGTCTATGTAAGACTTTTTACTTGAATTTTGCTTTTAACGTATTAATCAAACTAAAATTGTAAAGACATATTACTATTTATCCCAAGAATAACTGTCAAATCCATGATAATATTGCAAATTCTCTTTTGACATGTTGATAGTATATCTAAAGTAACAATTTCATGCGTGCTGTACGCAGATCCCTCAACTTATGATATCAAAGTAACACAAGAGCAATTAACAAAAGATTTCTTCTGTGGAACATCAGATTGCCTTCTGTGCCTAAAAAAAAATTCTTAACTAACGTAATAAAGACAACAAAACACAATATATCTAATTTACCATAAAAAAACCCTGAACTATTTTAATGGCTGCAAAAGTTCAACTCGGGCTGAGAATTCTGATATGCTGTCAGAAAAGGGCCAGGTTGGGGCATCAGCATCTCAGGCCTAGGCCGGGCTAGCGCCTAAATTTGAGGTGCTTGCAGGGCTCTAATGTGTATGTATATGTTTTTCCTTCACTTACATGCCCGTTTTATGATTTGTTTAGGTCTCATATTATTTAATATGACTTTAGTATAAGCGCTAGAAAAATGAAATTGCATTCAATTGAAGACTCACTTGACTAGATTTCATGACATAAATTGTTTTTTCAATTCCCCCTAGAGGATTTTCTAGGACATCATCTGGTTTTTGAACATTCAATGGAGGATTGTCCGTGTCATCATCTGTTTTTTGAACATTCTGTGGAGGATTTTCCAGGACATCATCTGGTTTTTGAACATTCAATGGAGGATTGTCCGTGTCATCATCTGTTTTTTTGAACATTCTGTGGAGGATTTTCCATGATATCAACTGGTTCTTGAAGTCTCCTTAAAGTTTCCACTGAGAAAAGCAGCATTTTTGCTCTTGCTGGAAGATTGTCCTTGACGTCATCTGTTTTTTGAAGTTTCAGTGCAAGATTGTCAGTGACATCATCTGGTTTTTGAACATTCAATAGATGATTGTCAGTGACATCACCTGGTTTTTGAACATTCAATAGATGATTGTCTGTGACATCATCTGATGTTTGAAGATTCACTTTAGTATTTTCCATGATTTTGTCGTCTTTCTTGAAATTCTGTGGAGGATTTTCCATTTCATCAACTGGTTCTCGAAGTCTCATTAAAGTTTCCAATGAAAAACACAGCATTTCAGTGACCACTGGAAGATTGTCTGTTCCATCTCTTACTTGAAGATTCATTCTAGGATTGTTTATGAAATCATCTGTTTGTTGAACATTCAGAGGAGGACTGTCCGTGACATCCTCTGTTTTTTAAAGTCTAATTAAAGTTTCCACTGATCAAAACAGTTTTTCAGACCAAACTGGAAGATTGCCTATGAAATCATCTTTTCTTTGAAGATTCACTGGAAGTTTGTCCATGACACAAGTTTTGATGACATAATCTGCAAAATCCATTTATATTATTAATGTGAAGATTTGTTGACATTTATTAAACAATTTTGGTCAGTTTTAAACATAGACAAGAACAAATATGCTCACACACATCAGTTTCATTTGAACCAGAAGAGAAGATTCCTTTTCATTATTTGCATATAACCATATAAGGTAGATCACGCTTCATTTACTCAAATGATGTGCACATATGGGAGCACACTTATTACAACTCTTAACAAACAGGTTGAATATTGGGGATTGCATTTTCATTTAAACACAGCACGTTGGGTGTTGCAAAATTCAATCTGAACATAAAAACGCATTTCCAGCTGGCCAGCATCGCTCTTTACGTGTGTTGTTTTGAGGTGTTGAAAACACGTACGACTCCACAGATGATAAAAGCGTTAAATCGCTTGCACGTACACGTTTTCATCATAAACAGTCGGTCTCTCTACATTGTGTATAGCTTACGCTACGGGGAGTTCCCGGGGAGTTCCCCCTCCTTTCACAATACTGAAGCCTGATTGCATCCAGCCGGTAAATTTACCGGCCAATGACGCTCGATCGGCGAACTATGGGCAGAGCCACCCACTATATATATCAGTGCTGAGCAGCATTGCCTCAGATTCTTCTCCTTCACGAAGCAAGCATCAATAGACAATAGACTCATCCAGGTGGATGCTGCACATTGGTGGTGGTTGAGGAGATTCCCCCCTTCCATGTTAAGTGCTTTGAGTGTCCAGAAAGTGCTATATAAATGTAATGAATTATTATTAATAGACTATTTCTCGCATGTGACGACGCTAACAAGAGGACGCCTTTACAAGTTCCTCTGTGGCGATGTCCTTCAGAGGATGTCCTTCAAAGAATGCGATGCGTGCGGGGTCTGATGGAGCTTCCGGACTTGCATGCCGCGTGTGTCTTCTTTCTGGGCCGAGCCCACGTAGAAACCGCGCTTAACGGGTCCGACTGTCCCTTCTGCGAGCAGATGCCGGTCAAGGCCCTCCATGCTAGGATCTCTGTGGTCCTAAATTGCACACCTAACACTGTGGCCCCTCCCTCCGTCGCCACCAAGCCTAGAGACGAGATCTCGTGGCACTGTCCCTATTCTACCCGCATCCAACCGGTGGGATCGCGCATGTTTCATGCTGTCGACGTAGCCGACCGCGTGGGATATTCAAAACAGCTACCTAACGAAGAGGCAGTCGCGACTCACCTCTGTCCGACAGCATGTGGATGGAAATCCACTCCGTTGTTGCCGTCTAAGCCCTGTCGCACTACCAACCTCCTGGCGGAAAAGGCGTATGTAGCAGTGGGCCAAGCGTGGCATTTCAAACTATGGCCGTTCTCTATGCTTTTCAGGCCAAGATGCTCCAGTCACTGGATGAAGAGGGACCGGACCCCGATTTGTTAAAAAAACTGCGCTCTGCTACCGACCTGGCACTCAGAGCTACCAAGATGACGGCCCAGAGTATCGGTCGCAATATGGACAGCCTGGTCACGCTGCAGAGGCACCTGTGGCTGACGCTGACAGACATGAGGGAGTCTGAGAAAGCCCAGCTGTAAGACACGCCCATTTCTCCCCAAAAATTATTGACGACGCCCACCACGTTGTCGAACCAATTAACCAATGTACACCCAGTATGCTGTCTCGGTCTGAGCACGAGTGTTCCCTCGATATGTCACGAAACGCAGGAGGAAGAACCCAAGTGCAGGCAGCAATGAAGGGGTAAAACAGAAATATTTATTAAGCAAGGGAATCGGGGACATTAAATAGGAGGAAACCAATGAGGTGAGATGACAAAGGGATCGGGACGGGCAGGTGACAAAACTTAATGCTAAACGGACAGATGATGGGACAGGTGATGAACGTTAAACACTAAACGGGGAAACAAGGGGGCGGAGCTATACGGAAAACAGGAAAACACGCAGCGAACTGTCACAACATACCGCCACGTGTCTCCACGTAAAACAAAACATACACGCAAGACATGGTACTGTCACGGTCCCGTCCACAAGGCAAGAAATCTTGAAACAGGAAGGATGGAACCCTGACACGATACATGCTGATGGAACAACCGGTGTAGCGGACAGATGCCTCATCAGCCGGATAGTCAGCCGCTCTCCGTCTTTGGACGGTGGGTCAGTCCGGACGGGGCACAGCACGCTTCGACCCCTATCACGCTGTGCGGACGTGTGACGTGCACTTCGTGCACCGGGAAGTGGGTAATGCGCACGGTCATAAGCGGGTATACGCTTCAGTTTGCACACAGACCACCCCGTTTCAATGGCGAGATAATGTGAGAGGTGCAGAACAAAGACGCGCTGGTCTCACAAGCAGAGATTTTTCTCTTCTGAAGAAGCAGGCGATAGAAAGAGTTCCCGCGGAGGATATGGGAAGCGGTCTTTACAGCCGCTACTTCCTAGTCCCCAAAAAAGGCAGGGGTATTCGCCCTATTCTGGATTTGAGACCGCTGAATCGTGCTTTGGTGAAGCGCTCATTCAAAATGATAATGGTAAATCAGATCCGCGCGAATGTTCAGTCTGGGGACTGGTTTATATCGTGGATCTAAAAGACACCTATTTTCACGTCCAGATAGCCCATCGTCACAGACGTTTTCTGAGATTTGCGTTCGAGGGCTCTGCGTACCAGTTCAGAGTCCTCCCATTCGGGCTGGCGTTGGCTCTGAGAACGTTCACAAAGTGTGTAAATGAAGCGCTTGCTCCTCTCAAGCAGAGTGGCATGTGCATCATGAATTATCTGGACGATTGGCACATTATAGCAGGCTGCGCCCCACACAGAGCATTACGTTCTTAGGAATGAATTTGGATTCACACTCTATGAAATTGCTTCTTTCTCAGGAACGTGTACAGTCTATGGTCAGCGCTCTCGCCTTATTCACTCCGGGAAGAGCGGTGTTTTTGAAGAGTCTTCAGAGGCTATTGGGAATTATGGCGGAGCGGTGGACTGCTGGCTCGGACTTCTGCATATAAGACCACTTCAGCTATGGATGAAAGCCCAAGTTCCACGCAGAGCGTGGCGCGACGGACGGTTGCACATCGTGGTGACTCACAGATGCAGGCGGACGCTAGCTCCCTGGGTCAAGACAAATATGTACGAACTAGGAGTTCAGATGGGCAGAATGGTCAGCAGAAAAGTTGTCACTATGGACGCATCGTCGACAGGCTGGGTAGCCCTTTGCGACGGCAGACCGGCTTATGGTGCTTGGACGAGCACTCAGGCGACGTGGCATATAAACTGCCTAGAGCTGACGAAAGTATCTTTATTTTTGCAAAGCTTCCTTCCTCTCATAAAGGACCGACATGTCCTTGTTCTGACGGACAACACAACAGTGGTGTCCCATATCAATCATCTGGGGGGCACATTGGCTCCTGCTCGCTTCAGAAGATGGCGGAGCGCCTCCTTTTGTGGGCGGACAAGACCCTCCTGTCGATCAGGGCAGTACATGTTCCCTGCAATCAGAACTGCGGCGCGGACATGCTGTCCAGAGGCAGCTCGGTTCACAGGGAGTGGAGGTTACGTCCGCAGACTGTGCGGCTGATCTGGAGTTTGTTCGGAGAGGCGGAAATCGATTTGTTCGCCTCAGAGGAGACGGAACACTGCCGGCTTTTCTTTTCTCTGAAGAACGTGCCCATAGAAGGGGATGCTCTTTCGAGTCGCTGGCCCAAGGGGTAAAGATGACTGTATGGAAAGGCTGCAACTTAGACGATGTTATGTGCCTAAGGTTCCTTCTACTACGTATAGAGCGCAAGTCATTACGCTGCAGGCATTTGATCCTCAGACTTCGGAGCAGGGACCACATCCACTTTGCCAAGTCCATGCTCTGCGGATTTATCTACACAGGACTAGTGATTTAAGACTAGCAGAGCACCTGTTTATTTGTTTCGGGGGCCGCTCTAAAGGGTTGCCGGTTTCGAACCAGCGGTTATCACATTGGATTGTAGAGGTGATTGAGTTAGCGTACGCTTCTAAGGACGAGCCTTGTCCGTGGGGTGTGCACGCTCACTCTATAAGTAAGGTAGCCTCATCTTGGGCTTGGGCAAAAGGTATGTTTATTCAGGACATTTGTCTGGCGGCAGGGTGGTCTTCACGAGACACCTTTGCTAGATTTTACAACCTCGAGATTCCATCTTTTGCACCACACGTTCTGTCTGTGCAATGATTTGTCTTGGTATTGGTTGTTGACGAAGCTTGTCCACGCCCCTCCGTGATAGGATGGGTGTCGACTAGATCTGGTAGTCCGGTATATTGTATGTTTAGAATATTATCCCTTGGTTACAAGCAATATGTGATTATTATGTACAGGCTCCAGTAGTACTGAGGCCAGTAAGGTGTGGGGGATAATGCTAACGTGATTAGTTCTGCTCAAGTTGAGCTGAACGTTTCTTTTCTTACCCCCTGGGGGAATGCAGTTAACAGGCTTGGCGATGTTGGTCTGGCTCTCTGCACTGTTTAATGTAGGTGGGAATACAACACAGTGGGATTTTAAGCGTTCCCCATAGCGTAAGCTATACGCAATGTAGAGAGACCGACTTGAAAGGGAACGTCCCGGGTATGTATATAACCTCTTTTTCCTGAAAGGAGGGAACGAGACATTGCGTACGCCGCTGTTTTGTAAACCTCAACACAGCAGTTTCTGTTTGTTCAGTCAAAGATTCTGAGGCAATGCTGCTCAGCGCCGATATATATATAGTGGGTGGCTCCGCCCATAGTTCACCGCTCGAGCGTCATTGGCCGGTAAATTTACCAGCGTGATGCCATCAGGCTTCAGTATTGTGAAAGGAGGAGGAAGTCCCCATAGCGTAAGCTATACGCAATGTCTCGTTCCCTCCTTTCATGAAACAGAGGTTATATACATAACCGAGACATTTACTTAGTTCAGTATCATTCAGAAACTGTTTTTGTGGCGCAACGTTTCCGTAACTTCCGTAAGTTACGGTGGATCCGGATGAATTAGAAACCAAGGTTAATTATTGCAATGGCAGATCAACACTTTGACCATGTTTGTGTATATTTGTGCATAATCTCTCCCCTTACACTGCCTCCAGCACGAAAGTATTTGGATTTGGATTCAATTTATTGTCATTACACATATAACAAGTACAGTGTAACGAAATGGATTTAAGAAGAAAAATACAGCAAAACATGAGGTAAGTGGGGAGAAAAAAAACACAGATACAATAATACACCATAGACAAGACTTGCAACAGGGTAAAATAATCCAGCTCCGATAAGCAGCCATCCGGTCCAGTGCCATTATGACGCCGCTCAACGAACCTGCTTTCCAGGCTGGCGGTTCAAAGCATGCGGAGGAGTGGGAGTGATAAGTCTGTATGTGTGTGTGTGTGATAGTTCTAAGTCTTTGGTTGGGGAGGAACGCAAGAGCGTCTCGCTGCAGTGCTCCCACAGGGTTAAATTTTCCAGCTGCCTTGTCCAAGGCCGTTTCTGGATCCGGGGAGTCGAAAGATAAGATTGTGATTTGTTTAGTCGGGAAACCGTATTCCAATATGTCACGGCAACCCTCATAGTCCAAGTGGTTCAATGGTGATTCTGACCTCCGATATTATCAATTTCCTTCCCAGAGCTGTTAGGGTTTCCCTGATGGCAACCATATTTCGGTTAATAGTCTCAGTCTCAATGCTGACCGCTCTTCCAACAGCTTCAATCAAAACGGGCAGCCTTATGACAACTGTTCCCGTTTTATGAATTTTTCGATAACCTAGGGCAAAGCCTAATCCAATCAGCACAAGACCTGTTATCATGGTTTCAAATCGGTAAATATCCTCGATATCCTCGACTGAAAGAGCCGCCAGAAACACGATCCGCCATCTCTCTCCCAGCCGTCCATAGTGTAGCCAGCTGCGTACGTTCCGTCAGGACACGCGGGTTCCCCCGAACCCAATTTTCTCATCGAGAAAATGGTGTCAATTGCGTTGAGAGACCAGTTGATCACTTCCATAATTTCCAAGTTTGGAGAGCAGTGCAGAGAGAGTCTCTCAGTAGATGAGACGAGACAAGACAGGAGACAAAGCAGGGAAAATATGGGCAAGGACGGGGAGTGAGAAAATGCAACCGCCTCCGCTAAGAGCCAAACGAGAAGAGAAAGTAGCACATAGACAGGTGTTTTCACGTGGATGGATCACGTTTGTGTTATACAGACCCAGATAGCAAACTGACGTTGAATCAATGTTGATTGATTTTTGGTTAGAAAGATCATTATCGTTCGTCAAACATATTTCGACGTTGAATCAACGTTCACTTTTTTGTCGGTACATCAAAACGTTAACGTCGAAGTTACAAAGTTACTGGTTTCAACAAAAGCTAGGCCACTACCTGTTGAGAGAAAGGGTTAGTTTTCTTAAAACTTAAGTATTCACAGAAGAGATGGATTTTAAGTACATTTACATTACATTTACATTTAGTCATTTGGCAGACGCTTTTATCCAAAGCGACTTACAGATGGGGTAAACAATTGAAGCAATTCGGACAACGCAAGTAGAACAAAAAGCATAAGTGCAATCAATAAAACTGGCTTCATAAAGCCTACCACAGTATACAGTGCTAAGTTAAGTTAGAAGTGTTTTTTTTTTTTTTAAGAGTAGAAAAGAGATAGAAGTCAGAACTGATCGGTAAGGTGTTGACGGAAGAGATTCTTAAAGATGGCTACAGAATCTGCAGATCTTGTTGCCGCGGACAGATCGTTCCACATAAGTGGAACCGATCCAGAGAAGGTTCGTGAGATCGATTTTTTACCTTTTTGGGATGGCACCACAAGACATCGTTCGTTTGCAGAGCGCAGAGATCTGGTGGGTACATACGTCTCTGCATTAGCGAAAGAAGATAAGGGGGAGCCGAACCAGTGGTGGACTTGTAGGCCAGGAGGAGGGATTTGAATTTGATGCGAGCCGCAAAAGGGAGCCAATGTAACTTTAAGAAGAGAGGAGTGACGTGTGCTCTCTTCGGTTCATTGAAGACCACTCTTGCCGTTGCATTCTGGATCATCTGTAGAGGTTTGGTTGTGCAAGCAGGGAATCCAGCCATTAGAGCATTGCAGTAGTCCAGTCTGGACAGAACAAGGGCCTGGACTAGGACTTGCGTAGCATGCTCTGATAGGAAGGGTCTAATTTTTCTAATATTGTAGAGAGGATGAATCTACAGGACCGGGCGGTGCTGGCAACCTGATCTGTGAAGTTAAGCTGATAATCGATCACCACTCCCAGGTTTCTGGCCTTTCTGGAGGGTGTGATGGTTGATGAGCCCAGTTGAATAGAGAAGTTGTGATGAGTCTTTGTGTCAGCCGGGATTACAAGCAGTTCTGTTTTTGCAAGGTTTAGCTGCAGGTGATGGTCCTTCATCCAGAGCGAGATGTCGGCTAGGCATGCTAAAATGCGTGCAGAAACTGTTGGATCGTCTGGCTGAAATGACAGGTGGAGTTGTGTATCATCCGCGTAGCAGTGATAGGAAAAGCCATGTTTCCGAATGACAGAGCCTAGGGATGTCATGTATACAGAAAATAGCAACGGACCAAGCACTGAGCCCTGAGGCACCCCTGTGTCAAGATGTTGGGACTCGGAGACCTCACCTCTCCACGATACTCTAAATGACCTACCTGAGAGGTAAGACCTGAACCATTCTAGGACCACTCCAGAGACACCCATAGCCTTGAGGGTCGACAGGAGGATGTGATGGTTGACAGTGTCAAAGGCAGCAGATAGATCCAGCAGGATAAGAACTGATGAATTTGAGGTAGCTCTTTCCAGTCTCAGTGCTTCAATGACAGAGAGCAGCGCTGTCTCAGTGGAATGATCGCTCTTGAAACCAGACTGGTTGCTGTCCAGGAGGTTGTTCTGGGTGAGATAGGATGAGAGCTGGTTACATACAACACGTTCAAGAGTTTTTGCAATGAATGGGAGGAGAGATACCAGTCTGTAGTTTTCTAACAGTGCAGGATTAAGAGTGGGTTTCTTCAGTAGTGGTGTAATACGCGCCTCTTTGAAGAGTGTGGGAAAATGTACCAGTGGAAATGTACCAGTGGTAAGAGACGAGTTGATAATGTGGGTCAGAGTGGGAACAACCGATGGAGAGATGGCCTGGAGGAGATGAGTGGGGATGGGATCTAGTGGGCAGGTAGTCGGGTGGTTAGAAGAAATGACCTTGGAAACGTCGTCTTCAGAAAGTAGAGAGAAAGAGGGGAGCGAGCATGTGTCTAGGGGTCGGGCGTGATCAAGAGGCAGTGGCGCAGAGAATTGACTGCTGATGGTGGTCGTTTTCTTAACAAAGAAAGCTGCAAAATCATCAGCTGTTAGTTCAGATGGAGTTGAGGGGGCAGGTGGGCAAAGAAGAGCAGAGAAGGATTTAAAGAGAGTATGAGGGTCTGGAGATTTGTTGATTTTAGCGTGGTAGTACAGGGTTTTCGCAGAGGAGACATCAGCAGAGAAAGAAGAAAGGAGAGACTGATAGAGCAAGAGGTCAGTAGGTTCATTAGATTTGCGCCATTTTCTCTCGGCAGACCTGAGCGTGGCACGATGCTCACGGAGAACATCAGATAACCAGAGGGCAGAAGGGGATGCACGAGATGGCCTAGATGTAAGAGGGCATAAGCTGTCTAGGCAGGAGTTTAGTGTGGAGAAAAGAGTGTATGTGGCGCTGTTGGCATCCAATAGAGAGAGCTGTTCAGAGGGAGAGAGCGTGGCAGAGACTGCAGAAGATAAGCGGGAGGGAGAGAGTGATCGTAGGTTGCGCCGGAATGTGACCAGTGGGGAAGGATGTTTAGTGTCTGGAGAGGTTAGGTCGAGATCAAGAGTGATTAGGAAATGATCCGACATGTGCAGCGTGGTAACCTGGGGGTTATGAGTGGGGCAGTAGCGTGTGTAGATAAGATCAAGTTGGTTACCAGATTTATGGGTTGCAGAAGTGGACACTCGCTTGAGGTCAAACGACGCAGTCAGGTTGTTGAAGTCAGCAGCCTGCGGTTTTTCAAGGTGGATATTGAAGTCTCCAAGTACCACCAGAGGAGTACCATCCTCGGGGAAGGATGACAGAAGCACATTAAACTCCTCCAAGAAAAGTCCAAGCTGACCTGGGGGACGATAGATGACTGCAACATGAGTTTTAACAGGGTAGATGACAGTAACGGCATGAGACTTATTGTCATGAGGGTGGCAACTGTTTGAATTTCCAGTCGTTAGGAATAAGTAGACCGGTTCCTCCACCCCTCCCTGATATGCGTGGCCTGTGTCTTTGCAATGTGATCATTGAAGGACAGTTGTTCATCAAATATGACTCCGAGGTTCCTGGTTGTTTTGGAATGAGTGATTGTGGTATTGCCAAGATGGATGTTGAGATTGTGTTTGGACCGTAGGGTGTGCCGGAAACACGAGTAGTTCTGTCTTGGCAGG
Source organism: Triplophysa siluroides (assembly GCA_006030095.1). Lineage (NCBI taxonomy): Eukaryota > Metazoa > Chordata > Actinopteri > Cypriniformes > Nemacheilidae > Triplophysa > Triplophysa siluroides. The sequence goes on along the minus strand of VCII01000246.1, from coordinate 541,871 downwards.
GTTCAGCTGGAGGTGATGCCCTTTCATCCAAGCTGAGATGTCCTCGAGGCAGGCTGTTATGTGAGCTGCTACAGTGGTATCGTCTGGGTGAAACGAGATGTAGATCTGGGTGTCGTCCGCATAACATTGATACGAGAAGCCATGTGCCTGTATGATGGGTCCCAAGGATGTCGTGTAGATGGAAAAAAGTAGCGGTCCAAGCACCAACCCCTGAGGGACCCCAGTGAGCATGTGGTGAGCAGTGGACAGCGAGCCCCTCCATGACACCCTGAAGGATCTGTCGGAGAGGTAGGATTTGAACCAGCGGAGGGGAGAGTCTCTGAGATTCCTAGCGATGACAGGGTTGCAAGCAGTATCAGGTGATTGACAGTGTCAAATGCTGCAGATAGGTCTAGCAGAATCAGGACCGAGGATTTAGATTCCGCCTTGGCTAGCCGCAGTGCTTCTGTGACCGATAGCAGTGCAGTCTCAGTGGAGTGGTTTGTTTTGAAGCCAGACTGCTTGTCATCCAGTAGTTTGTTCTGGAATAGGTAGGAAGACCCCTGGTTGAAAGCTGCCCTTTCAAGTGTTTTTGCAATAAATGGGAGGAGAGAGACAGGTCTGCAACTGTCGGGAGTAGAAGGGTCCAATGTTGGTTTCTTCAGTAGGGGCGTGACCTGGGCCTGTTTGAATGTGGATGGAAAAGTGCCGGTGAGCAGGGAGGTGTTGATGATGTGTGTGAGTGCAGGTGTGAGTGTGCTGGATATGGCCTGAAGGAGATCGGAGGGGATAGGGTCAAGGGGACAGGTGGTGGGGTGGCTGGAGAGAAGCCTGGTGACTTCAGTGTCCGTAAGTGGGGTGAAAGAGGAGAGTTTGATGGATGGAGTGTGGAAGGTGTTTACCGAGGTCTGAGGTACAGAGAATTGTTTGCTGATGGATGATGTTTTCTCAGTGAAAAATACACGAAGTCTTCCCCAGTCAATGATAAAGTGGGCGGGGGAGGATTGGGGCGAAGAAGAGAGTTAAATGTCTTGAAAAACTGTCGAGTGTTGGGTGCATTGCTCACCTTGGTGGTACAGAAAGACATTTTAGCTGTGGTAACACTAGCAGAGAAAGAGGAGAGTAGTGACTGGTAGTCCCCTAGGTCAGAAGGGTTCTTGGTCTTGCACCATTTCCTTTCAGCAGCCCTGAGTGTACTCTGTTGTTCACGGATGATGTCAGACAGCCAGGGGCAGGAGGGAGTGGCACGAGCCGGTCTGGAGGACAGAGGACAAAAGTTATCTAGACAGGATGTAAGTGTTGAGCATAAGGTGTTCGTGGCAGTGTCAGCATCTAGAGATGCAAAGTTGGAGGGAAGAGAGGATGTCACTCTAGCAGAGAGTGTGCTAGGGGAGAGAGAGCGAAGGTTCCGTCTAAAGTGAACGGGTGGTGGTGTTGGTGTAGTGCATGTAGGAACGAGCATGTTGAAAGTGATGAAGTGGTCCGAGATGTAAAGAGGTGTGACTTGAATGTTATCTGTGGTGCAGTTACGGATGTAGATGAGATCCATCTGGTTTCCAGATCTGTGAGTTCTGGCTGTGACGAGGCGCATGAGGTCGAACGAGGCAGTGAGGGTGTGGAAGTCAGTAGCATAGGGTTTCTCCAGTTAAGGGCAGCTATCCTCCGGGAATGATGAGAGCAGCACATCTAACTCTTCCACGAAGTTGTGAAGAGGACCTGGGGGGCGGTAAACTACAACACCGCTGAGCTGAGTGGGAAAAGTGATATTAACAGCATGGTATTCAAATGAATAGTTGTTGCATAGGGATGATAGTGTGGAATATTTCCAGTCATTGGTGATATGCAAACCTGTGCCTCGTCCTCTTCCAGTTTGGCGGGGAGAGTGAGAGAAGGAGTAGTTTGTGGAGAGAGCAGCGGGTGTAGCTGAGTCTTCAGGACGAATCCAAGTCTCAGTAAGACCAAGAATGTGAATCTCAGACTGGCTGGCAAACGCATGGATGAAGTCAGTCTTGTTCCCAGCTGACTGGCAGTTCCATAGACCAACAGAGAGAGTCAGACGTGTAGAAGGGGAGGTGTGAATGGGACGCGCGTGAGAGTGCGCGAGTCGTGCCTTGCGTCTTGGGTGAGAATGCTGCCTACGGTGGAGTACAGGAATAAACTTGAAACACATGATGTTAGTCGACAATTAAATGAAAGCAAAGGTACTGTATGTTAAATATACTGATGTGCCTTGCCAGTGTCTCTGCTCGGTGGAGTCGCGCAGGTAGAGTCACAGGTCTTTACACTCGTCGGTCTTCACATGAGGAGGCTGAACACGAGGGCTGACGCTAGCAGAGGCACTGCTTAAGTATGTGTTGAGATTAGCGCGAACAGAATACAGCTGGAACACGACTAAGCAAAATGTTTTGAGTTTAAATAGTTCTTTATACTAAGATATCAAATATTTGACGATCATTTTGTTGTTGAAGTTGTAATGTGTTATACTGTTTAGGTTTTAAAACGTTCTTGCATTGTGAACTCGTAATTTATCGTCTTATTAGCCCACAGCCTGTTTGAGGTGAGCCGCGCTAAACTGTAAGTAACGTTAAATGTTAAAGCTGTTTTAGTTGTAAAAAACAGCCACTTGCTGCATCCATCAAGTGTTAAGCAATTAATGCTTAGAAATAAATTAGAAATAAAACCACAAAACAGTGTTGTTCAAGCGAGGATGCGATGGGGTTTTACAGCAAACGATTTACGGTACTAAACGGTGTCCTGTTTTTTTTTAACAAAGCCTGTAGGGGAATCATTGTTAGTTTACTATATTTAACGTTAGATCAGTATTTAAGTCAGCATCAGTGTGTGGAAAGGACGCAAACTCAAGCTGTGAACGAAGTTTCACGAAACTTGAGGCGCTTGTACGCCTATAAGTGGCGTCTCTTCTCACCCTGGTGTTCCTCCCACGGAGAGAACCCATAGAACTGCCTGATCAGGTCAGTGTTGCCTTTTACAACAGAGATTAGAGAGTAACCTCTCCCCGTCTACATTGAGAGTATATGTAGCTGCTAGTGCCGCTCATCACGATCTTGTGGAGGGTAAGTCTCTTGGTCAGCACGACCTGGTCACCAGGTTCCCCAAGAGCGTGAAGGCACTCGCCTCCATCAAGAGGTTGGGGGACCCCCAGGCTTTTTTCGTGTCCCAAGGATGCCTAGAATTTGGGCCTGATGATTCCCACGTGATCCTGAGACCCAGGCTCGATTACATGCCCAAGGTTCCCACCACTCCCTTCCGGGGTCAGATGGTGAACCTGCAGGCGCTCCCCTCTGGGAGAAAGACCCAACCTTCAACGTGCTGTGTCCAGTACGCACATTACGCGTCTATTTTTGACCACATACAGAGCCCTTAGAGCTCTGAGCAGCTCTTGTCAGTTTCCGGAGATAGCACCAGGGGAGGGCTGTCTCCAAACAGAGGCTGGCGCACTGGATTGTGGATGCCATTTCTTTGGCATACCAATCCATGGGTCAACCTTGTCCAATGGCAGTGAGAGCCCACTCCACACAGAGCGTGGCCTCCTCATAGCCATTGGCCCAAGGCGCCACTCTGGCAGACATATGCAGTGCTGCGGGTTGGGTACAGTATAGGCATTGGCACCCTTAGGGTGAAGTATAGGCATTCCATCCATCACTAAGCATTGGCATTCTGGTAATAGATCGGGCGGAGCGATCTGTTAGAACCAAGTCCAGTACTGGTAGAGTCGCCCCTACTCAGGTGGACCCCTATACTAGGACTAATGCCCCATACGCAGTGACTCCCCTGCAGGGTAGTCCCGTATGTAGATTTCCTTCACTCATGATTCCCTCAAGGGTGAATCTGTGACCTCCCCTCCCAAGGGTACTCCCACCTGGTTTCTGTCTCCCGAATATGGGTTGACACATTCCCGCAAGCTCTCACCCTACGGGAAGACCATGCTGAATACCTCCACATGTACCTCCCCTAGCGGCAGGATGTGGTCTCCGTAACACACTCTTCAAAAAGGAGAGTAGTGTTTTTCCCAGTGCGGCTCCGGAAGGGACCTTGTTACTAGAGGTGAACGCCACCATCCATGATGACCGTCAGTAGAAGCTTCTTAGAATGTCCGATACTAATTCCACTGGAAGATTACGTCTTGCGGTAGCGCTCAGTTATGACTCGCTAGGCCAGTCAATGTCGCTCCGCTGGACGTCGTAGTGCGGCGTAGCGCCGTGGCGTTTAGAGATAAGTCCCCAGTCTGTCTATCAACACAACGTCGAGAGACCGACTGAAGGGGAAGTCTCGGTTACGACTGTAACCTCCGTTCTCTGATGGAGGGAACAAGGCGTTGTGTCTTCATGCCACAACGCTACGCTGATCCGCTGCAGCGACCGGGATATCTCTCAGGTTCCTCAGCCCAAAGGGTGTGTGAATGACCGCCGCCATCTTCCTTTTATACCCGTATGTACGGGGCGGAGACTGGCGTGGGCGTGCCATTCGCCAATCCCATTGTCGTTTAGAAATTCCTCTCAGAGATGATAGGTACTCGAGATCAAACCCCAGTCTGTCTCTCAACACAACGTGGTGAATCCAGCAAGGGTAGTGATACTGTTTTAAACACTGCCCTTTTTATGTACTTGCTCAATAATTGGTTTTAGCAAATTTTTACTCAAAAGCACTTGCGGACTGCCGCTTTAAGGTGATTTCTATTACAGTTAGTGTATGGATTTGGTTGGAAAGGGCATTACAGACGTAATTGCGCTTTCCGCCATATTGCTTGTCTTGATGTCATCCAAGCACATGTGGAAGCGCTCTACCTAATATTGCGCATACGGGGAGGGGAGCAGAAGCTCATTTGCATTTAAAGAGACTTGTAATGAAAAATATGTGGTGAATTTTGAGCTGAAACTTAAAAGACACATTCTGGGGATACCACTTACAATTTTTTCATCGAAGAAAACACCTGGGATTGCTGCCCTTTAAGGTCCAATTCTCGCTATTCACAAATCATTAACTATGGCTTTTGCCTCAATAAACTCCTAATTTGGTGCAAATTAATAGTTAGTATGATATTGGGTAAGATTAGGGATGTAGAACATGGTCTTGTAGAATATGTGCTTTATAAGTACTAAAAGCCAATATTCTAATATATGCATACTAATTAGGATCTTGTAAAAAGTGAGAATTGGTCCGCAAACTACCGTGTTAGACTATAGTGTTTCATATCATGTCTTAGTGTTTAAGAATGTCCTATATGTTTGTCTTTCTTTCAGACTGTAATTTGACCTCTACAGTTCAAACTGTCATAAAAGGTATTTTCTGCTTATTTACGCATATATCCATGATTATTCATTATACATATTTGTAAACATAGTCTTTATACATATATCTTTAACAAATGTTATCCAGTACCTTATCCACCCTCGATTGGTATAGTTTACAAGTCCTCGACAATGTTAATAATAAACCTTTTCTATGCACTTTACCTACAGCCCCAAACAGTGCATTGCAGATACAGTATTCATTATAGTATATTTTCGGTTTGGTCTCTGTTTATTGTTGGGACCATGAGCCGGCTGTAACACTGTACTCACACACTATGCAAATTATGAGATTGGATCGAACGATTCCTTTGTTTAAGGGTTTTAGTGGGTAACTTAGTTGACAAAGGTTTTTCAGTCACATATCAAATAGGGTAAATGACAAATGTATATTTTTCCGAACACAACACATCTAAATGTCTTGTTTATCTAATAATCTAATCTAAATGAAGGAAAACATATTTATTTAATTCTGCATTTCTGATTTTCATACGTAAATACAGAGTAGGCTTAACTTTACAAAATTAGACAGCGGAATGCCAGCTGTGATATAAATCTTCCTTTCAAATATGAATGGCTTTTCCCACATACTGTAGGAGAGATACATTTGTTCTAGGAATATAAACAATGATGCATATTGTAGGGTTGCTTTAATGATTAGTCACGACTAATCATTAGACAGCCCTAGCATATTGATGACACTATATTAGAGTTTTGAGCCACTCTTGCACATCCTGCACAAATCGACAATTTTTGAAATTGTATATAGATAAAGTTGCATTTTATACTTCATTATTGTTTAAGTATTGTTTATCTGTTAACCTTATCAAGTCAAATTTGTTTAACTCATTGTTCTTGGCAAAGTAAAAAGTTAAAAACATCCTTATGTTAAAAGACAGCATGTGACTGGGGTGTGATTCCTATACTTATTTGGTTATGTTAAACCAATTTCTGCTAAAATTAGAAACCGTTTCTAGAACAACAAACAATTGCTTAGATGCAGATAAGTGCACAAAATCACAGCATACATGTTTGATGATAACAGCATAAAGAGAGGTATGTAATATAATAATTACACCATTGTATTAATTATACATTATTATACAAATGTAAATAATGAAAAACAATAACATCAAATTATCATTTACTTTAAAATATTCACAATATATCAGCAAGTGATATATTTTCTCCACGAACATTCAAGACAGCTGATAACAGAATTCTCACTATTCATTGACTGATTATCTATTGATTGAAATAACAATTTTTGTCAAATTTGTTTTTAAACATTTTAATAGGAATAATATATCTATTTCCTAAAGCAAAAATAATAAATGAAAATCACCTGTTTAATTGTCACTGGAATCTGTTCAAACCTGAAAGTCCCACAGCCTCAAAATATCTCAATAAGTCTGGGTAAATGTCTAGACTGGTTATACTTTGAAGCAACAACAAGAGGCAGTTGTTATATGCAAATACATTTTATTGTTCCAGAAGTCACGTGGTTTCAGGATGGAAATCTGGCTAAGAGAATGCTTTGCTGCATTTAATAGGTTTGTGGCTAATATTTGAAAAGCTATTTTGACCTTCCATTTCTACAGAATTTATTTAATCAATGTATCACAGGGGGCTGAAAGTAATCAAACTCTATTGGCTGAGATGTTTGCTTATTGTGGGTCCAGTTAAAGGTGGTCCCCTGATTGGTAAGTTTGGTTGTTAATGTTTGCTTCATTTATTTTGACTCTTTCAGATCTGTCAGAGGCAGGACCAGCGGTCTTCAGCCCTCATAAACCAGCCTGGAACCTGCCACACAAAGCCATGCAACCAGGAGCTTCCACCCCATCGAACATTGCAGATCGCACAAATGAAAAATTTGTGTTTTCAGTTTTAATTCAAATGCATATTTGTCAAACAAAGAAGTCTTGCAAAAGGTAAACTATCCATTGCTTGTAATTGATTATTGTTGGCTTTAAAGTGTTTTCTTTTAATTGTACTCTTCAATTGTGGTCAATTATCTTAGAAGTACCCTAAAAGTTCATGAAAGTTTTTTTTACACCAAAGCACCCGTTAACCTTGTAATTTCAAACAATTAAATGATCATATAAGTAAGATAAGGAAAACACTTTATTAATGCAATGAAAATAAGAAATCGCATGGGAATCTATTTTTGCATTTGTCATACTAAACAAAAAATCCCAATCTTTCTATTTGTCATTATTCCTTTAAAGCTTTCAAAAGGGTAAAGTTTACTCAGAACTTGCGCACACGAACTGAGACCTGTTGTTGTGAGATTTGATCGTAGCAACCGCTCACGTCCATATTGATGAAGGCCAAGTTTTACGTGGAAACGACCATGCATCCAGTTTTCGGTCGTACGCTGGTTTTATAAATGATGCCCAATGTGTCTATATTCTTTTTACAGAATAACTCATTATCATTCAGCAATGGATAAATATGGTGCATTCCACAGTACAAGGGAAGATGACAGGTCACTCTTACAAATCCTACCGTAATGCCTTCCAGGACAGCAAGGAACCTTGGAGGGATAATTGACGATCAACTTAGCTGTGTAGATCATGTTGATAGCACGACCCGGCCATGTAGATTTTTCCTGTACAACATTAGGAAAATCAGAACATTATTGTCAGAGCAGGCTGCACGAGTCCTCCCTAGGCCTTCAAGCTTGTATGGTCAACCCTTTACAGATATCATAATGCAGCAGCCAGAGTGATCTTTAATGAGCCAAAGATAAGCACACGCCACACCTCCTTTCATCCGGTTATATTGAGTTGCCCGCACCAAATTTATAGATCTGTTATTTGGCTTCAAAACAACCACCAGCTCTGCACCCCATATGCACATGAACTAATTCAGACATACGTGCCCTCCGGATGCTTGCATTCTTCTAGCGAACAAAGTCTTGTGGTGCCTTCCCAACAAACCACCTGACCCAGTAGTACAAACACCTGACATTTCTGATTCTTTCCAACTCGCTATCTTTTCCCTACCCCAAATAATTATATGCAGGGGCGGATAGGACCAAAGAGTGGCCCTGGACTTCTTCACCAGGGGCCTGTACAATGAATGTAGCTGAACAAACTCAAGGTTACATGATTACTTTTGGGTTGACAAAACACAACGTGATCAAGCATTGTTGGTATTATGAAGCAGCTCAAGCTTTGATCCTGAAGCTAAGATTAGTTCACGCGCACGTGCACGTGCACATGAACAAGTGACTTCGGCTTCGCAAAAAAACAATCGCGTTCAAAATGGATAGAGGGAGTTCCGTATGTTCTCAGGAAATAATTATGCCCAAATATTAGACACACAAAAATGTATTTCAGCCATGGATTAATACTGTTTCTGCTGTGTAAACTGTCAGAGAGAACTGTTTCAGAAACACCGTTAATTGCTTAAAGATTTAAATTCAGCACTGCTTTCCTCTTTTTCCAAGCCTTGCATTTTATAAAAAATTATTTATTTTATAACAGATTATATTTTACTTTATGTTAATCACATTTATTTTGTACACAGTAAATCAATCTACATGTTGGTGTTTTATGAAAGGATTGGAGGGTAAGTGTCAGGGGTAAGAAAAAAACACAATTGAGAGACCAGAATCTTTTATCTTGCTATTCACTGCCCTGTAGTTCTCTTAAACTGTGTTGTCCATCTCACTAGTGTAACACTGTTATTTATTTTCAATAAACAAACGTTTGATCGTGTCCATCAATTCTCTCATCTCTGATTGGTTGTTCATGATCTTGCAGGTGTGATACCGTCCTTCACATTTGACAATCAACTGCTCCACTACAGTGATTGTCTTCAGTTCATCTTTGATATTGTCACACTCTTCCTCCCTCTCATAGGTGAAGAAAAGTATTGCAATGAAAGAACTTCGTCACCAAAGGTTCTCTGTATCCATTCGATGCCTATTCTATCCTCATTTGTTAGCTGACCCATTGGGACAACAAAGATTAAGGCATGGATTTCAATTTCATTCACTAGCTCCATCAGAAGGCTTAAGATCAGTCTAAATTCTATTTATTACTGACACATGATGTTCTGATATCTTTCTCTTCAATGGCCCAGTGACACAGAACTTAGCATTTTCAACACAGGATTGTTGGTCTCCAAACCGAATGTTGTCACATCCAATCTGGACTGATGCAGAGGTTCCAAATGATGCAACAGTGAAATTACGAACCCTGGGATCTAAAAGCACCATAGCATGTATCACTGTAAACAAATCTGTTAAAAAATGTAAATATTCTGGCATTCTTTTGGGAAAAAAATTATATACAGGGAGTCTGAAAACAGTCTGTGTTTTATATATGATTATGTCTTCTTACCTATGCTACTTTGAGATATATCATCTAACATTTTTTAAAACGGGTGCTTCACTTTCAGTTGCATGATGATTAAGTTTGCTCCTGTCTGTCACGGTGCACAAAGGGACTCAGATGCAGGTAAGGTACAACACAGTTTATTAGACAGGCTTACTGAGAGAACAAAAGATAGGCAGGGAACTCCTGGCCAAAAATACTCAATACACGCTGGCAGAGAAAACCAAAAATCCACAAATCCGGGAAAGGTAAACGGGAAACAAAAAAAACCGAATGGGGAAAAAATAAATCCAAACCGGCTCACGGGTTGCCACGTTCCTACGGAAAATATGAATAGGTAAAGTACTAAGCACAGCAAGCGCAAACAACGTCACAAATAAATATAACATCGCCACAATGAGAGCTGGCACAGCCAAGCTCAAATAGAGAAAACCAGATGAGGAGCAGGTGAGGGTAATTAACCAAAACAAGGAGGCTAACAGGGTACCAGCCGAGCAAAATCTGTAAGACAGAAAATACAGCAGAGAAATAAAACATCAACCAAAAATAACAAAACACAACCGGCAAAGCCTGACACTGTCCATTAGAAATTTTACATTATCCTGGAATAAGATAATGCATGAAATGATGTATCTGTTTATTATAATAACAGTTCCCTTTCTGTCGGTCTCTCGACTCGACGTTGTGTCGAGAACGACAGATGGGGTTCGCCCTTGAGAACCAATCAACTCTGACTATTATAGAAAAGGCCAATGAAATTTGGCGAATGAAATTTGCATGCCGGTCTCCGCCCCCGGATGTCCGGTATAAAAGGAAGCCGGCGTGCAGCATTCATTTACCTTTTGTTCTTCAGAGCCTTCGCTCATGACTACGAACAGAACGAATTCAATGAATTCTTCTTCTTCTACATTGCCGGATCTATGACGTAGAGCAGCGGATCGTCACTACCTGCAGCGACCTTCCCCTGGGCGCCTCGGCGGTTCCGGAGGTGTTAGAGATTTTTTTCTAAAAGGTCCTTTTCAGGACTGAGCATCTCTTGGGTGCGGCACCCTCATCGAGGAGGGGGATGGACACGATCGCTGCATTAGGTGTCTGGGCGTCCAGCACACTGAAGCAGCGTTCGTTGACACATCCGCCCGCACTGCGGGCAGATTGTCATTCAGAAGTTGCGGTCACGGGTGGCTGTCTTCCTACGGGAACCAGCCACCATTTCGTCTGCTACCCGGGCGTGACATCTGTGGCTACGGCCCCGATGACCACCCACGTTAGCAGCGTTAGTGATATGGGGAACTCTGTGAACGTAAACCCGCCAGCCAAGTGCTCACGGGCCGATCGCACCCCGATTCGCTCTTCTGAACATTCCCCAACCGGCGGTGGCATACCGTCCGGATCCTCAGGCACACACTCGGAAACGATGTGTGACGTAGATGAGATGTCGCTCGCAGCATCGGACGGAGACTGGCATCCGACTCTGACGAATCCGAGCTCCACCCCCAGCGGTCGAGTTCAGGAGGAAGCAGAAGTGATGTCATCCGTGCTAACCCGGGGATATGTGGTTCCTGAGGTCGGAGCGCGGTGCAAACCGCGCCCACCCCGGGTGCCATGTTTTTCCCGGAGGTGCATGAGGAGCTGTGTAAAACTTGGAGCGCTCCACTCACGGACCGTTCCAGTGAAACCAGCTCCGGCTCCCTTACTTCCCTCGATGGTGGGGCAGCCAAGGCTACGTCGAGATCCCCCGGGTGGAACGTCCGCCTGCGGTGCACCTGTGCCGCGGACGGCTACCACCTGGGGGGGAATCGGCCACGCCTACCGTCCAAAGCGCATAAGACTTCAGCATCACTGGTGTCGAAAGCTTGCGATGCCGCGGGCCAGGCTGCCTCCTCTCTCTATGCCATGGCCTTCCTGCAGGTCCGCCAGGCAAAGGTGTTGAGAGAGCTCCACGAGGGTAAGGCCGACCCGGGTATAATGCAGGATCTCCGTGCCGCCGCTGACAGCGCTCTATGGGCGACCAAGGCGGCGACACGGGCCCTGGGTCGGACGATGTCCACGGTAGTGGTCCAGGAGAGACACCCCCGGCTTTACCTTGCGCAGAAGAGTGACACCAAGGAAGTCGGCTTTCTTGATGCACCCATCTCGCAGGGAAGGTTGTTGGTAACACCGTCGAGGACTGCGCTCAGCAGTTTTTGACGGTGAAGCAGACAGTGGCAATTAGCCACATTTTTTCACGCCGCGACTCGGCCGCCTAGAGTCCTCCGAGATCCCTTCACCAAGCACCTTCACAAAGCTGCCAGACACCACCTCGCGGTTAACTACCCATTCCGCACGTTCCATGCGTTCTCCTCCAAGGACGAGACCATACCTATATCCACCATATTCCTCCCCACGGGTAGGAGGTGGCCTCTGCAGCGCATCCCTAATTAAGGAAGTTGCGCTTACCCGGTGTAAACCCGAGCCGGACGGCCTCTCGCCAGTAGAGAGCTAAGGCCTCCGTCCGTGAAAGGTTACCGGTCAGGGGTACCCCATCTTTCTCCAAGAAAGCTCTGGAACCCCCCGACCACCACACTGGAAGGTTACAGTTTCGCGAAAGCATCGAGCTGACACGCCCAGGCCTGTTACCGTCGCTTCGCTAGAGATTGTGACGCGATACAGCGTTGTGCCGTTTTCCATAGGCAACCCCATCTGTCGTTCTCGACACAACGTCGAGAGACCGACAGAAAGGGAACGTCTTGGTTACGTATGTAACCTCAGTTCCCTGATGGAGGGAACGAGACGTTGTGTCCCTTATGCCACAAACACGTATCGTATTCTGCTGCAGTCGTGAGAGGCTCTCAGGCTCTTCAGAACAAGAAGTAAATGAATGCTGCACGCCGGCTTCCTTTTATACCGGACATCCGGGGGCGGAGACCGGCATGCAAATTTCATTCGCCAAATTTCATTGGCCTTTTCTATAGTAGTCAGAGTTGATTGGTTCTCAAGGGCGAACCCCATCTGCCGTTCTCGACACAACGTCTCGTTCCCTCCATCAGGGAACTGAGGTTACATACGTAACCAAGACGTTTTCTAAAGTTAAATAAATATACTACATGGCCAAAAGTATGTTGACACCCAGAACCACACCTGTATGTACTGCAGAATTTTGCTTAGTTTAGGTTTGCTAAATGTCTCTTTAAACTGGTTTATTTGTCACTTACCTCAGCAGGCTGCTGAGAGTCTAATTGAGTTTTGTTATTTTAGTTTATTTTCTCTTCAGCGAAAGGTCTTTTTTCTTTAGTAGGAGTATCTTGATGTGTCACTTGTCTAGGTCTTGATGTTTAACTGAAGGATCATCCACAACACCATCTGCTTTCTGATGCATCGACAAAGTAACTTGCCATCTGTGGCACCAGGAGTTTTCACGGTGGGCTGATGCTCAATGTGGGCCGGCCCACTCTAAGGATATAAAGAAATAATAATAATAATTTCTTATGCTCACTTGTTATAGTTGTGATTTCTGTATCCTAGCCACAGCAGTTAGAACTCTCAATCCCGCTCTCAACTAAGAAAGCTCTTCGACCGTCCACTATTTATACTACCACATAGCGACAGTATTTCAAACGGTGGTAACACCATTAACGTTTCATGCTGAGAGATAGTAAGGAAATCGTTTCTCATACACGTTATTGTCTAAAAGGGACCCCGACACGCAATTATATGTATAAATTACTTATAAAAACATGGCAAAATGGCACACAGACCCTGCAAAGTGCTACCTCGTTAATTATTCAAAACGACAGCCAATGGCAAGTCTCCAACGTCAGCACAAGCAATAACTGGACAAAGAAAAGACTTGTTCGACTTCATGCGGCGACGCAAGCATCTGCAGTCGGCTGACAACAGCAACGCGTTCTGGATAGACAATTTGTCCGACTTTGATCGGCGCTGCAGCCGCCTTACGATCGATCACACACACGTGCCATTAAAGTACCGCGAGAGCAACGCGAGACCTGCCTGTTTGCGCATTCGGCTGTGTCCAATCAGGACGAGTTTTTCATTTTTGCTGAGCGAATGGCGTTCTCCTGCTCCATCTTTGCGAGGATTCCCTGGCCAATCACGCGCCGTATCTTCTTCTTTGCTGAGCGAATGGTGTTCTCCTGCTTCATCTTTTCATCGTTGATCAGCCAATTGCCGCGAAGAGGCGGGGCTGTTTTTATTCTCATGTGTTACCGTAGCTGTCGGAACGTAGCGGATCGGCAAGTTCATTAAGTGCATTTCTACAGCGAGAAAACAAGCTAGGTAAGATAAACTGCTTTCACAACTACAAACAAATTCACATTTCATTTTTTTGCGTTTAAATGAATTCATTTAGCGAATAATTTAGGTGTTTTTTGTGTTTTCGAGGGTGCTTGAGCACCTGCCTTTTTGGCCCTTAATGGCGAAAGTGCCCTTTTGTTGAGGCAACAATATATATATTTTTGTAATTAAAGGCCCTTTTGTGAACGCCTGCCCAATCTAACCATTAGAAAAATGAATTAATAATAATTTAACCCTACATTAAATTACCTTTGGAATGCACTTGGTTAAAAGTCTCCAGCGCCACCACCAGCCGAGATAAGTTAGGACACCCTGTAATTTAAAGTGGATAATGAAATTTATTTGATATTTTCCCATCCACAGTCTACGATAAAGACAGTAAACATGCTGACAGAAAGAATTATATCTTGTTTTTTAAACGTGTAGGTTTAGTTTATGAAGAGGGTCGGTTCCAAACAGGGTTTGTAAGAATGGGTTTGTTTTATCGGAGGAACGTGGCTGCCCAGGGGTCACTCGTTGACCGTAGGCGTGATGAGAGGTCGTAGAACAGGCCACATAGGATATACAGATGAAAGCCACCATCCCACGTATACATACATCACAGTGTTTCGGGCAGGTAAGGGAATCTGTCAAATGATGTTAAATGATATCCCCGTGACATTAGGTTTTAGGCGCTCGGGTTTTGTGACCTTAGGTGTTAGGGTTTGGTGTAGTTGAGTTAGTGGAGATGGTGGTCTAGTGGGTTAAACCACTGAACTGGTAAATCAAAAGGTTGCTGGTTCGATCCCAGCAGCCACCACCAGTGTATCCTTGAGTAAGACACTTTACTCCACGTTGCTCCAGGGGGATTGTCCCTGTAATAAGTGCACTGTAAGTCGCTTTGGATAAAAGCGTCTGCCAAATGCCTAAATCTAAATGTAAATGTAAATGTGTAGTTAAGGGAATCTTTCAAATGATGACGTAGAGGTCTGACGTGGTCACAAGCAAGAAGGCCACCGGTCGGTGTCTTTAAGGTTTATATTAGACGGTAAACGTTCGACAAAACTGGAATTATCTGTGAAATTCTGGCTGCAGCTTTAATTCTTTTCAAAACTCTGACATCATAAGCAAAGCAGACATACCTGTTCAATCGTCAGAACTCTGGAAAAGAAGGAATCCAATGGAACTGAGCTCTGTAGTGTCCGGTCGACAAATCCTGAGGCCAGTGAGCTGAAATCAGCATGTTTACCAGAACTTGAACATATTTTATGTGTACTAACTACTGTGTCAATAAAGAAAAAGACAACAAACTAGACGCATCCTCAGATTACGAAGCACATTTATGAGCTCTTAACACAAAAACACAGCAAGAAAGAAAAGAAAACATTGAAAGGAATATGCATTTTTATAAAGACCAGTTATTACGGATTTTCTTTTCACCAAGTGTTACATTAATAAAGCGTCTCCTACTTCCGCTTCTGCCCTCAGACTCTCGCTGGCGTACGCGGGTGGATCGTGGATTGAATATAGAAATGTCTGCGAATATGACATTTTGCGAGGCCTCTGCTTATTTTGATCTTTAAAAAAAACACCACGGCCGAAAGGTGATTAAAACCTGCTTTCCACGCTCTCGATTCTTCTTTTACCAGGCCACAAGTGCTCCACCTGCCTCCGCTCCTACTTCTGTCCCGGCCTCTACCGCAGCCCCAACCGTTACACGGCCTGCACTTCACCTATCGACGGTAACATGCTCTTTTCATATTTGAGATCGTTTAAGATTGTTTGTGTATTCTTGTGATTTTACGTGAATGACAATCCGTTCTGTCATCTCCCTCTTTTAGTGTGTTTGGAGGATCCATTAGTTCAGCAGCCAAACCAAACCTAAATGTACCGAGGCGGATCCAGGTGATTTGAAAAAGACCTTAATATGTTTAATCATTTTCACCGTCATTATTACGTTGATGTTAATCATGTGCAATATGTATATTCGCAGCCTGCTAGTCAAAGTGCTTCTCCTTCAGCCGGACCTGTTCTTGCATCCTCGGTGAGCACCCGTCTATTTCTTCCGGCATCAATCTACAATTGGGGGTACATTTCACATCGATCAAAAAGTACAGAACAAATATGCTTTCTCAATAAAATGACTGTTGGTTCAGCTTATATATGTTATAAGTGTTACTTTCCTGCTAGTTAACAAGCTTAATCATTAACCACCATTTTGATATTACAAGAGAAAGGATGTTTTCCCTGGTGAATTCCTCAACTGCGTTTCAGACCAACTGTATGCCACTTCACTCTGTGATTAAGCTCTACACTTCTAACACGTGTATCTAAGCGTTCTTTTATCTGTTCTGCCATATGTCATTGTTTTAAGATTGTTCGTTTTTTAAATGAAAAATCTGTCTTTGAGTTCCTTTGTTTGAAAAAAGATATAATCATCACGAATGGACACACAATGAGCCCGAAATGATAGAATTACTCGTATGCAAACTTGAGAGAAACAATGTGGTAATGTTTATATTACATCACTACTTTTTCGTTGCTTTTGAATCAGGAGCATGTTGCCTCTTCTACGCCTGGCCCTGCTCCCGCAGCCGAGCCAGATCAATTTTGGCTGCCTCCTGAAATGAGAAAGACGACCCTGTCACAGGATCAGAGGTGGATTGCCTCTGGTATGAGCCACCAGTCCCTTCTCTCATCTACCGCCAGGCTCCATCTCCAGACCGCTTTTTTACATCACAGGCTTCTGGTATGGATGCCGTAGCACTTGTGGACTTGTTTAGACTGTCCTGTCCTACATGTGGGAAGCAGCTGACTGGCTATGGCGTCCACAAGAGAGCATCGACAGGAACTACCTTATGGTTGCAGAGACTCTCGGGTGTACTGTAACTGTTTCTACCCGTCGTGTGCCAGAAGCCTCCGGAGCCCATCGACGTCCCTACAAGCCAGCGGCTGCTATCAGTTTACGGGAGGGACATTGTCAGCCGTATGGATCATGTCAAGGCTACACTGCAAAACTTTTCCCTGTAAGTTGACAGTAAAATACTGGCAGCCACATTCTGTATTTTCACAGAACCACAACTGTAAACAAGATGTACAGTATTGTACTGTAGTTGCCAGAGACAGTGTGTACTTTTTACATTGTGAACTGTAAATCTTCTCACTCACTCACAGCAATTTACCATATCAGTAGTCTCAAATGGAAATAGAAAACAATAGTCTTAGAATTTTAAACGTTTATTTCTGATGCAAACGCCAGAAAATGTCTTTGTGTAAACATTTTGGCTGAAATGTCAGTGGTACGAAATAAATAAATTCACTCAACAGAGAACAATTAACAGAACATTAACAATCAAGTGCTCTCAACGAATTAACGCATTATATATAAACATGTTGGTAGGAATGCCAGCTGTACTTTTGTGTCGCAATTAACAGTTGGCAGCACATCATTAACAATGCGGTAACCTTACTTCCTTTTAGTCCAATTACAGTGGAGAGTGGAAGTGTCTATACACAGTTCCATTCAAAGTGTGTGAGTTTTCTCAGAAGAAAGGAAACCTGCGGGTGCACAGTAGTGTTCTTTTTTTGCACAACTTGGCCAGTCTTCATTGACGTCACTTTCACCTTGGCTTTTGATCCACGCTCCGGGTTGGTGTTGAGAAAGCATCTACTAGGCAGAAAACAAACAAAAATGATCATTAAGTTTATGCCTCTCCCTCTCTCAACCACATGTCTTTCAAGAATTTGTTTGGATATAGTAACACACCAAAATTGCGATTTTATACTTGCCAGATCTGAGTGGGTTCGCCACTTCAAAAGCGCCTTGATACGAGATTAAAGCCAATGAATCTATATCATCTTTTAACAGTACATTGTCATCAACATTACTGCCATCCCTCACATCGCCGAGGACAAAATCATTTGCTTTAATTTCAGATCGTGAATTCTTATGTTGTTCTAGAACTGATTTACAGCAGAACAGAGCTTCTAAACTTTGCTTAGTGGGAATATAGTGAGCAAAGCTTTCCTTGCCAGATTCATTTTTACCAAGGCAGATGGGGACAGGTTCAACATACTTGACATTGGCCTCATAGAAAGACTTTCTCCTCTTATCACCGTGTAGTGATCATCGGTTTTCATAATGTCTTCAACATTCTTGAGATCATTTTCTGAGTGTATTCTGAGTGTAGTTCTTTCTACACTTACCCTGTGTAGCAAATGAGACTAATATTGAATAATATCCATCTATGGCTACTATCATGGATGTCCTGCAGCCCCTCGGTTACCGACTGAATTACAGATGATGGGAGAATGTGCTTTGCATGCGATTTGAGATAAAACATTGGCATATTCTGCGACAAAAAGCTGAGGAGCTGCGGCGATACCTGGATATATGTGAGGTCAGTGTTGATGCAAAAGAGAAGCTTTCGTTACACTTAAATGGGCAAGGCGCTCTGGGTGCCTTCTTTGATATGAGACTTCAGGTGTAAAATTAAGTTTTTCAAATCACCAACGTACATCTTTCCTGACAAGACACCAATGTCACAGCCCATCGTGTGAGCATTACCTATGAATTGCTCAGCAGACGCATTTGTGTCTCTCTTTTTGTGATCCCTGAATACATGAGCCTTAAAAGCAGCAAACTTTCTGAAGCTTCTGGGGCAACCAGGAATACCACATTTCAAATTAGCATTAGGAACATGACTATGTATTTTCATGTGCTGGCAGTATGATGAGACCGGTCTCAAAGTTAATTGGTGAATAGTTGAGAACAGACTGAACAATTCACTCGGGTTTTAACCTACGTGTAACCGTGGCGCATTTATACATGTTATACCCACTAGGGGGCCGTAAAGGTCACTGTTGTGCCGGTTAAGGAGGGAGCAAGAAGAACGTTGTTATGTGCGCTAATGGCAGCACGAGCCTCTTATTAACATTAAATGTAATCAAATGTAAATAAAAGTGGACGAGCGAGAAAGTCTCGATCCATTCCGACGACCCAGCCACCCAGGAGAGCTCTCAATCCCGCTCGCCACGAAGAAGACTTTTTGACCGTCCACTATTTATACTACCACATAACGACAGTATTTCAAACGGTGGTAACACAAAAAAATTCTATTAACGTTTCATGCTGAGAGATACTAGTCAGGAAATCGTTTCTCATACACGTTATTGTCTAAAAGGGACCTCGACACGCAATTATATGTATAAATGACTTATAAAAACATGGCAAAATGGCACACAGACCCTGCAAAGTGCTACCTCGTTAATTATTCAAAACGACAGCCAATGGCAAGTCTCCAACGTCAGCCCAAGCAATAACTGGAAAAAGAAAAGACTTGTTCGACTTCATGCGGCGACGCAAGCATCTGCAGTCGGCTGACAACAGCAACGCGTTCTGGATAGACAATTTGTCCGACTTTGATCGGCGCTGCAGCCGCCTTACAATCGATCACACACAGCGAGAGCAACGCGAGACCTGCCTGTTTGCAGGGGAAGGGGAAAGGGATTTTTTTTCATGACTTTGTCCACTAGCAGTAACGTTTTTTATTCTTCGTATTTCATAAATTATCGTAAAAACATTATTTTCCATTTCACAATGCATTTAAATTGGAGTAAAGATGATCACAAGGTTGCTGGTTCGAATTTAGAGTTGTTACCTTATGTTGTGTATTGTGCTTCATCGTTAGAAATCATATAACTGGTTTACGCATTACTAACATTATTTGTGTTATTCCTTATTACAATATAAATTTGATGTCCATATGACTATGTGTGTGACACATACAATCTTGAATCTTGAAATTAACATTGTATTAAAAATATATTACACATTCTAGACATTTTTACAGGTCTTTTTACAGTTAGAGTTTAAGCACTATTCCTATTAGAAACAACTAATGTCACTCATAGCCAATCTTTTATTAATTCGTTCTTTTTTTGTTCTTTTCAAGTGCAACATAAAAAAGTACATAAATAAAATTGTTATAGATTAATAAAACTTTGTTCATAAAGTGCAGCAGAACAGAAGACATACATACATAAAACTATTGTACATGAATAATTCTCTTTCTTTAAGCTCTTATTAAAGGAATAGTTCACCCCAAAATGAAAATGATGTCATCATTGGGGACCAATGGTAACAAAAAACCATTGGTCCCCATTCACTTGCATTGTTTTTGTGCCCATACAATTGAAGCGAATGGGGACCAATGTTTTTATTCATAAACATTTTTTTTGTTTTGCAGAAGAAAGTAAAATGGTTTGAAATGACAAGAGGGCAAGTAAATTATCACATTTTTATTTTAGGATGAACTATCCCTTTGAAGACAAAACAAAAAACAACTTTGCACATAAAAACACCAATGTCCATGGCTCGTGGGGAAGAGGGGGCAAGCCAAGTGTCAAGCCACATGGGAGGGATTGAGGAGGACAGGTAATGGGCAGTTATTTTGTTTTTATTTCCTCCAACCACTGCTCGTTTGGTACAGCCTCTACAGAGGGGCAGTATACAATCCCCTTGTATTGGCTGTGCCCAGTTTCCGCTGTCCTGAACTGCCCACATTTCTTTCACGTGTTGTGCAGTACTTTGCGTGTTGGAACTGGAGCAGCAGCAGGAGCAGGACGCAGAGGATAGGTTGAGCCTGAAAGCCTGTGGAGCACCAACCAGTTAGGCCACTGGCGACAGCATCACGAGTTGAGCGCCTGGGGGTGGAGCAGGGAAGACTTGCCACTGTGTTTGCGGTTTGTCAGCAGCCAGTGACAAAACTGGTGGGGCTGAAGGTATCTTCCTCTTCAATTGTGCCTGGCCAACGTTTCTAGTGGGCAGGAGGTATTGGTGAGGCTGGGGAGTGCAGATGTGGGGCGCACATTGGCAGGGAGCAGAGAGTCAGCAGCCACAGACAAGCGGCTAGGCAGTTTCAGTCCCTGCATCACGACTGCATTGTCCTGACTTTTTACCCTCTTATTGTGCCACTGAACTAAAGCGGTGTGGCTCACGTCCACCAGTTGCACGTGGTCTATTGCGTAACATTTGCATTGGCCAGAATGCCTGATTTTCCTGTAGTCCTCCAGGATGAAATCTGTCCCATTCCCCTTCTTCTTGGGACTCCGGTGAATAGCACAGAGTCTGACCAATATGCTCTCAATCAGATGACAACAATCTGGCCAAGTGGAGCAGTGATGGTGAGTGCGTGCCTCTTCACTCTCTCCACCCCTCGAGTAAACTCCTGCCACTTTTTGGGTGACCTGAACCTCCCTGTGTCCAGACTGCTCTGGTGTCTGGCAGCAAACATCACTCGCTGCTTGTCGTAGTCCAGCAGGCTCTGCCAAAGTGTGACCACATTGCATATGGTCACAGAGAGCATAATACATAGTAAATAAGAAAACAAAACACGTGAAAAGGTGAACATGGATGACAAGTCAAAAGTAGAGAAAGCTAAATGTTCCTGACCTGCTGGTGTGTGAGGACCAGAGAGAGCTGGTTCCTAAGCTGCACAAGATACTCTGCCCATTCCTGGCACACCAGAGTTATCCACAGCCTGAAAAAAACAGTGATGAGCAACAATATGAGGATCGTGAAGTTGGACAAAACACAGACACATATACACCTATATACAGGGTTTTTCCTGCATAGAGAAATTGGAGGCACCGCCTCCGTCAAATGTCGTGCTGCCTCAGGCTCTCACCAAACTTATTTTGTGAGTCTTCACAAGAAATGCTGCGTGCATTTAACAGACTGGCATTTGTAACTGCAGTTGTGACAATACGCCACAGTGGAGGCGCTGTTTCGTTATCAGCACACCGAGGCGCTAAAAAGAGTTGCAGAACAAGAGCTAGCTGTGTTTCACGGCTGTTTGTTTTGCATCCAAGTTTAATTTCTTGAAATTTCTTAAATCAACATGATGTACATCATTGTAATGTCTTCTTTAGCTGTGTAGTTGGATCGTTGAATCAGCGTATACTGTACACAGCGAGTTCGACAGTATGAGACTCACACACGAATGACTCAATTGAACCGATTCATTTAAACTATTGAACTTTTCAGTCACTAGCAAATATAAGAGATCAATGAATCGTTTGAATCAAACAACAGAGAATGCGAGATGTGAATGAACTTTTCTCATTTAGAAAGACTGGTTAATTCAGTTGGCTATTGTAATTTACTTGAAAATGATAAAAAAGCTTAATGAGATTAAAAAAAACATTTCTGTTTGGTTGTATAAAAGTAATGTTTAATATAACTTAATAATTGTCATTTTTATCTCATTTTATTAGAACTTTTAACTCAAAGTCACTTTGGTTAGGCCACTTAAAGGTACGGTTGGCCTACTACGTGTGTGTGTACAAAATCAGGACGGCATCACATGCGCCTCATTTTGAGCCAGGAAAAACCCTGATATAGATGACCAGACACCTCATTGCGTTCTTACCTGCCAAGATTTCTGCCAATCTTACCATTTCTATTAACATATCTGCTCGAATTGCAGCATATTATTGTCACATAAAAAGTTCTTTAGACTTATAAGTTGTAGTTCTAAATTCGGATTGGTCAATAGCTGTGCTTTATTCATGATCAAGCACAGTTATTACCGCCCCTGCACCTAACGATTCAGTGTATATAATATGCTATTTACATACCGCAGACTGATCAGTAGATGCTGAGGTGCATGTCTGTGGCATGGAGTCAACAGCCAATGAGGTGAAGGCAGCAGCCAAGGAGGAGAGAGACTCAGTGGAGGGCAGAAAGCGGGATGAAACAGAGAAGCTCCGTTCATCTGAGAGACTCCATATAGTAACATCCAGGGTTTGGTCTTCATCGAAGCCCTCATCTTCCTCGTATCCTCCTTCATCCACATCCTCAAGCATCTCCTCCGAGTCGGGATCCACCACAACCGACTGTACAGTCTGACTCAGGAGGTAGTCAACACCAAGCAGATCTCCTACAAAAGAGAACAAAAAGACACATACACAACTAATTATATTCAAACCATTACATATAGATAAAATGCAATTGTAATTAAACTTATGTGTTTACAATAACATTTAAACAAAAGTATTATGTAGCCAGATAAGACATACTCGTGTATTTGGCAGGTGACCTGAAAGTTGGCACAAAAGCCCGGCCAAACACTTTCAAGCTGTTGGTGTTAACACAGTGGGCCATATCCCCAGGGTCACTGCTGCAGTCGCCCGATCCTGATTACACCTGTTCAAGCCTTCCAGGAGGTAGAGCTGGAAATTCAGTGCATTGGCACTAGTTCCTATACGGAAAAAATAGACCAATAGGAAAGGACATGATTTTCTATCTGAATATAAATACATCATTAAAGAGGAAATGTATCAAACGTTATGTGAGAAACCAACCTGGAATGAACCTGTTCAAGTGGCAGTGGAAAGACTCCAGGGATGTGGACCCTCTGGCACAGCGATACCTGGTCAGGGTGACCCCCCCCTTTGAGGTGCTGCCGACCTCAGTGTAGAGTGGCATTCCTGGAATGTCCTGAATGCACCTGACATGCCGTTTCTGCACACGCCAGACGTGCTCCATGCGCACCTCATCCAGCAGTGGCACACCCATAATGTCTCTCCCATTTGCCCTGCCCAGCTCCTGCAGCAGCTTCTCGATGAGGCGTATTGTGGCCTCCTCACCGCGTGTCCTCCTGCGGCAGTAAAGGATGAGCTCTTTCTTACCGATGCTCCTGTCCACCAGGAGGTCAGTGATAGCTGGCACACCCTCCTGCACCTGTCGTCTTTTTCGCCTGCCGCAACAGGCTGAGGTCTCCTGACCCCCCTCAAAGATGCAGGCGGACAGACATCCCATGAAGGTGGGGTAGAGGGGATAGGCGTAGGGATAGCCTCCTCATAAAGTTATGTGAGAAACCAACCTGGAATGAACCTGTTCAAGTGGCAGTGGAAAGACTCCAGGGATGTGGACCCTCTGGCACAGTGATACCTGTTCAAGTTGTTGTCCAGATGTCCAGCCGTATGTGGAGGTCTGGCCACTTCCCAAACCTGGTCTGCAGCTTGCTGGTTGCCCCCTCACTCGCGCAGCAGCCGCAATCCACATACTGCAGGACTAGGGTCTTTCGGTACCGCTCCATGACACCTGCAACCATCCTGTCCAGTCCTGGCCCCTCCTGCACTGACAGGACACTGATCAGTATCTGTCCCACCTCATTGCCAATGGAGGTTACCCAGAGTCCTGTCCCCCATCCATGGCCAGCCAGCTTCTTTGTGATCTGATATTTACAAATATGACAACATATTCATGATGTATTTTACAACTGACAACAATATTAACGTTTATCTATACTGTTAGACCATACCACCCATTTCTACAGTAATATATTGGCAACACCGTTGCCTGCTAGATACTGTAGGTATTTTACAGTAAACTACTTCAATGACTGTTTGAAGATGCATAATTAAAATTATATATTAACTCACTTAAGTCACACAGTCTTAGATGAACCTCAACTGAGAATAACAGATAAACACATAAATCTGTCAAGATTTTACCAGAGGAGAATTACATACAAACACCATTAACATCTTTACTTATTACAGACACTACTTTCACTTTATTTCTGTCATACTTCTACAAAAGCTCTGCATAGTGGTTTCATTATGATTTTCACTTTCGAGCTGTTCCAAATCTGTGTAAATGTATTTGGTGTAATGAACACAGAGAAAGATATTTGGAAGAATGCTTATAACCAGACATGTTTGCCTCCGATTGACTCCCATAATAGGAAAAAATACAATAGTAGTCATAAGTGACAGAACTGTTTGCTATCTTTCTCTGAAATGTATACAGATTCTTAAAGGTGAGCAAATGAAGACAGAATTTTCATTTTTGGGTGAAGTATCCCTTTAAGTCACCACACTGGTGATCAGTGTGTGCTTTGGTTTGACTCTTGAACCTTGACGTTGTATTGTTATTTTACCCATATTTTTCAGTAATTGCATTAGTGTGTGGTAATGTACACTTATTCAATCATATTGAAAAGCTGTTTAAGTTATATATGTCTGCCTTTTAGCTGAAACTGCATCTGAAAGCAGTTGATTTAAATAATAATTGAACATTTATGATTACAGCTGATGGAAAGCTCTATGTAAAATTATTTCTTGGCCATTGAGGCACACTTATACACCGGACTTACAAACCTCATTAATGGTGGAAAACAATCATGGATAAGTTTTGTACTATGCGTACAGCAAGCATTGCAGCATGAAGCGGTTCTGTTGATTGTCACCGTTGTTGAGATTCATATGTGGATTGCAGATCTCTCCGTGTATACCACTGGTGCCGTAATTAAATCCTTTGTGTATTTATCAAATCAGCACTTTTGTAAATTAATAAAGCTGTAGCACATTATTAATTTGACTGAGTCACATCACTTCATAACAATTTTCCACCATAAACTTACATTGTTTAGAACACACATTCAGGAAGAATCAACATTAATTATAAGATCCAACAGCTCAACTAACTAACAATGATCACACTAATAATGACTGACAAAAATTCTACATTTTAACCTCAATAAGAGCTACAATAACTAGCTGGCAACAGAGTAACCAGTGTATTGCTGAAAAAATGGCTGATAGGGTGGTACCTCTGTGTATAACATAGTCTGATTGTGTATTACCTGCTTGGTGGATTCCATCTTTAAGATGGTACCAAACATGGATGTGATGCTGGCCTTGATGTGATCAATTCGGGAGAGGATGTCCCTGCCATACACAGACAGCAGCCAACCACCGGTGGGGATGTCAATGGGCTCTGGAGGCTCCTGACAGACCAGGGGAAAGAGGCTGGGTCGATCCACAAAGTCAGCACACTCCCCAAGATTCCTCCTCATGGTTCTCCTTCAACTGCCGCACCAATCGAGCTAGAGCTGCGTCCGGTCCCGAAGCAGCATAATAACACGGATGTCACAGGCAAACCTGACATGCACATTGTTGCTGTGATTAGTAACATGTTCATTGGAGTGTTATTTCAGTGAATTGAGTTCTCACAATCTCCATATTAACTCTGCTTCACTCACTTTCGGGTAAAGATCAGCCGGAACATTTTCAGTCTGGCTTGTTGACAGATAGTTAAGAGAACACGCAGTGTGCCTGAGATTCTCTGTCACCATCAGGTAATATCTGTCAATGTCCAGGACCACCCTTGCCCTCTTGTGAACCCCATAGCCCATCAGGTTCTTGCCACAAGCTGGACAGGACACCCTCACCTTCCACAGGTGATATGGCATCCACACCATCAACTGATGAGTGAAGAACCGGTCAGGTGTTGGTGTCTGGTGGTAAATAAGGGCTGGGACAGGGGTTCATACCACAGATTCAAATCTTGCCGCAGCTTACCAGAGTGAAATAAGGTGTTGGCAATCCAACTCTGGTCCTGCACAGGGATGATCTTGCTCCATTCACCGGGCAACCAGAATGAAGCTGAGGTCTCAGGAGGGGCTGGCTGGAATCCTTCAGACCCCTTCTGTTTGGAAGACAATTTGGTTTTAATATAAATAAAGGCTTCACTAATATACACAACAGCCTGTATAATACATTGGTGTTGTTATGCTCACAGAGAATGAAACATGGCCGTGGCTTCTCACAGAGGATGAAGAAGGGTCTGCGGTCTGCACAGATGAAGGAGATGGGGTGTGGGCCTTCACAGAGGATGAAGAAGTGTCGGGGGTCCTCACAAAGGATGAAGAAGGGTCTGCGGTCCTCACAGAGGATGAAGAGAGGGTGGCGGTCCTCACAGATTAAGGAGATGGGTTGGGGGGCTTCACAGAGGATGAAGAAGGGTCTGCGGTCCGCACAGATGAAGGAGATGGGGTGTGGGCCTTCACAGAGGATGAAGAAGGGTCGGGGGTCCTCACAAAGGATGAAGAAGGGTCTGCGGTCCTCACAGAGGATGAAGAGAGGGTGGCGGTCCTCACAGATGAAGGAGATGGGTTGGGGGGCTTCACAGAGGATGAAAAAGGGTCTGCGGTCCTCACAGAGAATGAAAAAGGGTCGGCGGTCCTCACAAAGGATGAAGAAGGGTCTGCGGTCCTCACAGAGGATGAAGAGAGGGTGGCGGTCCTCACAGATGAAGGAGATGGGTTGGGGGCTTCACAGAGGATGAAGAAGGGTCGGCGGTCCTCACAAAGGATGAAGAAGGGTTGGCGGTCCTCACAGATGAAGGTGATGGGGTGGGATCTACTAAATTGGGCTTCAGTGAAGCCAACTGGGAGCAGCCAAAGCGTGACTTTGTGAAGTGTAAAGAAAAACAAAATGAATGTCATTATGCAACATGATGGAAGTTACATACAACATTTGAGTGTATCGCATACTGTGTGTGTGTGTGTGTGTGTGTGTGTGTGTGTGTGTGTGTGTGTACTTGTTTAACTCTCCTGTTATGTGCAAATTTTAGCAATGATTTTATGTTTTTAATTGACCCCAACAATTTCAATATATGATTAAGTTCTCAAATTGTAATTGTTATTTGCATTTTAAGTCACAAAGTTTGTTTAACTGATTAGATTTGTATGTAGTTGCACATTTGATTTGATTGATGTGTTCTCTAAATGAAGTTCCTGCAAAAACTACAGTTGATTTTCAAAACTCTTTTAGAAAACAAATCAGAAAGCCTCACAAAAGGCATGGGAAAAATATATGAAAATAACTGAAAACATTATACATCATTTCATACGTTTATGTTATTATCATATACACTCAATTAAAAGTCTAACCTTACCACTTCTTAGATTAAAAATGCAATCATGATTCTTTTGATAAGATGTCAAAGAAGATCAACTATACTTGTGAAGGCAAAATGTAAATTATTATAAAAAAAGGTTTACAAATCTAGTGTTTTGCATGTTTCTGTGGTGGGTAGGTTTATGTCATGGGTTTTGTGATATAAAACATGGGTGCTGTCGATGTTGGGTCAACAACATTCTTCAAAATATCTTAATTTGTGTTCTGCAGAAAAAAGAAAGTCATACAGGTTTGAAATGACAAGGGACTAAGTAAATGATGACCGAATTCACTTTAACCTGATATAAAATCAATTGAGTCTATGTGATGTCCTCACTAACACAAAATCACACAAGGTGTGTGTGTGTCTGATCAGTTTGCCGAAGTATGCTCGAATAATTTTGAACTTGATGGGCTGTATATCCACAAATACAAAACACATTAACTACAGGGAATATTTCACCATTGACAAACTTGGAGGAGGCCTCAGGAATGATCGTGGGGCAGGAGCCATCTCTGAAGACCCAGACTGTGGAGGAGCAGCAGGAGACTGAGCGGCAGGGGCAGGCTATTAAAACAACGGCAAAAGGGCATAAGATAAAGTGGAACAGCATAACATCATTTTTAACAGACATGTGATAGAACCCTAACCCTAGATGGGGATTTATCTATCTAAAAAAGATAAGAAACAATACTGATTGATATTGTCTGCACTATTGTTAGGTGACCTGTATACTTCATAATATGTGATGAGATACAGATAACATTGCTTTACCTTCTGACAGAGGTCGTGCCATTTCTGCTGCCTCGGGGCTGGTCTATTGCCTCCTCCAGAAGGCCAGGCCCGGCAAACACCCTCAACCTGGACATCCATTCGCCTTTAGTGGTCAGCTAAGAATAACATGGAAATAAAAGCAAAGAAGTTCATTTTTGCAAGTACTGGATGTATACACAGAGTACTAGTATTAATATATTCAACTATAAAAAAAACTTTCATTTCAATCAAAACCTCAAGCGAAGTAAATTACGGCATGCCTTGATTTAACCATGTTTTTATAACAATAAAGGACAATATTGGTTTAAATAGTTAAACAATGGCAACCACAAATAAAATATGGTTTTGTTCATCTATCCATAGCTTAACCATGGTATATGTGGTCAAAATGTGATAATGTTGTTTCATGAAAGGTAATTCATATGCAAAAAAACATGGTTAATAAACGTTTACTGTAGTAAAACCATGGTACATTTTCGTAAGGTATACCTATATTTACAACTGTAGTTCTTTTCAGTCAAAAAATTATGAATATTATGCAAGATTATGGGCTAGTTGTGATAACATGACCACAGTTTTTAAACACAAAACCGAAAATACGGTGGAATCATGGCTACAGACAGAATTAGCCAATACAACACGGGCTACTAATAACGTCTCACAAAACAAACGTTTTACATCAACTTAATGTGGATTTCACTCATGAAAAGTTGGTGTTAAGTTAACATTAGCA
This sequence comes from Triplophysa siluroides, assembly GCA_006030095.1. Classification (NCBI taxonomy): domain Eukaryota; kingdom Metazoa; phylum Chordata; class Actinopteri; order Cypriniformes; family Nemacheilidae; genus Triplophysa; species Triplophysa siluroides. Next base: position 512,708 of record VCII01000246.1, on the reverse strand, counting down.
ATTGCTGAAAGCAAGACGGCTTTGTGTGACGGATGAAAACATAATGCTTGCTAAATCATGAATACAGTAAACAGAAGAATAGTCACTTTTGATGGTTTCTTTGCTGAATCTGCGCTCGTCCTTCAATTTGACAACGAGTGTAATCGCAGTGAAGGGAGACACTCGAAAAACTACGACGAATGCATGACTCATTGAGACTGTAATATACAGCAGAAGAAAAATAAAGTTTATGACTTTGCTGATTTATCCGCTACCTGCGCTTGTCATCCAATCTCAGTCTGCGATTCTTCTTTTTCTTATGAGTTTTAATGGCGGTTGCCATGTTTAACTTCTGTTTTACTATATGCAATTTGAATATATACTTCAGCAAATTTTAGGGGCTGTTTGGCCAAACTGTCCACCTCTTAATTTACTGATACCCGCAAATTCGTGGTATCCAAAAAAAGTTAATGCTAATTCCAGTTTGTCTTGTTCTAAAAATACTCTGTAATATTTCATCTATCAAATCTTGCCTTGCTATAGATGTTCCGCTTGTTAAACTATTAAGAGCAGATAAAGAATCCGTGCAAATCACTGCCATGGTTGGTTGAACTTCTTCAACCCCCTGTAATGCCAAGGAAATTGCTATTAATTCAGATGTGAAAAGATATATAATTTGATGTTCTCTTCCAAATGTTGACTTTAAACTGAGGGATAAACTGTAGACATAATCCCAGAATCTGGGTCTTTTGATCCATCAGTGTATATCTGAACTGCTCTGAAATAGATGTGATCTATATACACTATTCAAGTCATTGTTTTCCTTGTTGCGTCTATGCTCATGCAACTGGGTGTCTATTAAAGGCATAGGAAAAAGCCAAGGGGGAATGCAGGCAAAGCCACAGAAGGAGCAACACTAACATCACTTATCCCAATATTTCTTGCTTCCTCATTAACAATCCACCCAAAACTTGATACTTTCTTACCCCCATATTCCCAGCAATCTCTCAGGACGTTTTTAATCGGGTGACTTTCTGACTGTCCTTATATGTTTATCCAGTATCTCATTCTCAACTTGCTCCTTCTCATTCCTAGAGCCATTACTCCCATCTCCACCTGAAGTGACGATCTTACTGCTCCACAACATATCCTTAATGCTTGAGACTGGATTGCCTCAACCTTTGAGAGATCAGTTTTAGATGCGGAACTGTATGCCATGCTTCCATAATCCATAACGGCCACACATATACTTTTAAGAGATTGACGACAAGCTCCCCATTCAGCTCCACCTAAACATCTCATCATATGAATCACTTTTTCCCTTTATCCATTACTTTCTGTATATTGTAGTGTATTCAATGAGGAACAGTATTATTTAAACACTATTCTTCGTCCAACTTGTAAGAATTATCATGAGCTTTGATCACAATTATAAGTAATATATTCTCCACCACCCTTTTTAAGGGAAACAAATATCAATCCAAATTGGTATGAATTTAATTAATTATGATCGATTATTCGTTTGTGGATCAAATTCGGGGAAATCACATCGGTAGAAAGAATCGGCATGTTTAGGGACTCCAGATTATGAGCATGAACTACAAACAACTTCACCTGTGAAAAAACAGGACTTTATTACCTAGACCAGACACATACACACAGTTAAGCATTGGAAGAAGGTTGAAGTTGAAGCAGAGAGAAGAACAGAGCATGGATTTATGGCAGTATATGATATTCAGTAGATCAATATAGGCAGCTGTTCCTCGTAGGTTCCAATGGCGACGCTGATTATGCTAGGGGTGACTCGTCACATCCCCCCTAAGTGTCGACGTGGGCCGGCGGGACATCCTGCAGAAAGATGAGGAGATGAAGGGGAGGGGGGTCTTCCTACCTGACCGGGATGTCCAACCTGACCACATCCTCGACAGATCATCTGCATTGCCGTGGGAAACCCCGCCCGATGTGTCACAGTAAAGTGGAAGTCCCGGAGTTCCAGAAACCACCGGGTCACACTGGTGTTGTGTTCTTCGCCTTGGCCATCCACTGGAGGGGAGCTCCTTCAGAGTAGGTAATAGCGGAGCTCCAGGACTGCACACTTTATGGCCAGGGCCTCCATCTCTACGGTGGCGTATCGAGTTTCCGCTGGGATGAGAAGACAACCGGGTGTTCTTCACCCCCCTGTTCCTGGGACTGCAACGCTCCCAGGCCGGTGTCCGAGGCGTCGGTCTGTGATGATGCCAGTGCCTCTTTCAGGGTGAGGAAGGCTAGTTCTGCCTCAGGACTCCAGATGACTTGTTCCGGCTCCCCCTTTTTGGTCAGGTCGGTCAGGGGGCTGGCTACAGAGGAGATGTTGGGGATAAAGCATCTGTAGTATCCCGCTAACCCCAGAAAGCTCGTACCTGGGTCTTATTCCTCGGTCGTGGGGCATTCCGGACCACTTCCACCTTCTCCTGAGGCTGGATCAGTCCTCTACCGACACGGAAGCCCAGGTACCGAGCCTCGTCAAGTCCGAGGTGGCACTTTGTGGGTTTGCGACCAGCCCGACTTTCCTCAGGTCACCTACCACTCTCCACAATCTGTCTAGATGGTCACCCCAGCTCTCTAAATGGATGACGAGGTAGTTAATGTAAGCCGTTGCGTACACTTGATGGGGTCTGAGAAGGAGTCCATCATTCTCTGGAAAGTGGCTGGGGCGCCGTGGAGACAAGGGCAGCACCTTATATTGCCAATGTCTAGAGGGCGTGCTGAAGGCAGTCTTCTCCCATGCGTCTCGGGCCAAGGGTACTTGCCAGTATCCCTTGGTTAGAGATCTAGAGTGGTGATGTAGCGTGCCTTCCCCAGGCGGTCAAGGAGCTCATCCACTTGGGGCATGGGGTAATCTTCGAAGCTGGAGGCCTCGTTCAGCAGACGGAAGTCATTGCAGAAGGGGAGAGTGTCGTCAGGCATGGGGACCATCACGATAGGACTCAACCAGGGGTTACGGGAGGGCTCTATCACCCCCAACTCCTTCATGCGGTTGATCTCTTCCTCTATAGCCAGCCGACAAGCCTCCAGCACCTGGTAAGGGCGCTGCCTGATAACGAGGCCGGGAGGGGTTTGAATCTCGTGCTGCACGATCCTCAATGATAGGCAAAGGGATGAGAGGGCTGGAGGGAGGACGCATGGGGGACGTCTTCTGACATGTCGGGCAGGCTTGGCAGTACCTCCGGACTTCGGCCTCCAGTCCGGGCCACTGGAATCAGTCTCGGATCCTTTGGGTCGTGTTGGTGGCTCCCAAATGGTCCACCATGGGATGGGCGTGAGCCAGCTCTAGTATGGTGGCCGTCTTTCCTTTCCGTACCACCAGCAGATGTTTTTCCTCCCATCGCCTCAACAGACTGTTCTTAATGACGAAGTACGGGAGGGGGTGTGGGCCCGGGAGTCGAACTTCACCCTCAACGACTCGTACCTGGCCCCAGCAGTTCCGAAGTCGCTCGTCTTCCCTTTGCTCTTTTCCAATAGAGCCTTCTGCTGAATCTGTGGAAAGGGTTCAGAAAAGATGTTAGGGCTGTGACACTCACCCTTCCGTTCGCTTTCCACACCGACAGGACGGATGGACAATGCCATTAGCTGGTCAAAACCTGGGCAATCCCGCCCCAAATAAAACCAGCACGGGTAGTTCCACCACAATCCCCACCTCCAACGTCCAGGCACCCTGTTGTGTAGAAAACAAGGCAAGGCTCACAGAATGCAAAACAGCCCTTTCTGCTACTTTGGAGGCCGTGGGTTCTCGGAACCTAGTCATCGTAAACCCACTGGGGAAATTTCTGTGCCACGATGACTAAGGACAAACCCACATGGGCGAGAATCTCCGCCTTGAGGGCCTCATTATTCTCGTTGGCTGGGGGAGGGAGGGAATAATAAGCCTGTTGGGCCTCACCGGATAAGAAGGGTGCCAGGATCCTTGCCCATTCTGTCTTGGCCCAGGCCTCCCGAATAGCGACCACCTCAAAGGTGTGGAGGAAGGCCTCTACGTCATCCTGTTCACCTAGCTTCATCAACAGATGATGTGCCTTCTCACAGGCATCGAAGTCTGTGCGGCCACGTTCTCCAACATCTTCTCCTCAGCATGCACCGCACGATCCTGGGGAAGGGACTGGGCTTCGGAGAGCTGCTGTTGACGGACGCTGATTTCATCTCCTCCATAGGGGGAGAGACCGGGATCAGCAAAAGATACGGGAGATGGATTAGGTGTTGCTGTGTGTGTCGTCACCTCATTAAAGTGCCCGCATTCTCCACAAACTGTGATGGGTGGAGGAACGACACGCACAAGAAATCGCAGATATCACACCCCAGAGGGAAAATGTATTGAAGTACCGACAGTGAGAGTCAACAACAAAGGTGAGTGTCCTGGGGTGAAAGTCTCCTTCCTTTCTTCCGTGCTCTTCGTGTTCGTGTCTTGTGAATTCTCTCTCCCCCTCTCCACCTGAAGAACAATAGAAGTATAGAGGCATAGATGAGTTCAAAGGAAACATAAAATACAAAGTCCAGTCACACTGTGTTTTGAATCATGTTTTTTTTTAGGACTTTGCTAATGACCGTTTGCTAACCTTCTGTCTGTTTACCCTGTGCTCAGCCAGTCTGTCCACACGGTCCATTCCTGGAATGTTTTGCTCTTTCACAGCCTAAAACGGAATCATTTGAAATGGTAAAGAAAAAAACTGATTAGTAAAATCACATCCTAATGGTAGAATAAATTATTTAATTGTATTACAAATTAATTTCTGCTCAGTGCAAGTTCCTATTGTGAAATGTACATACCAAAGGCTCCTCGGGCTCCTGAGAGGGGGAACCTTGTCAGGGTTACCACTCTTTTTTAGAGATCATTTTCCAGGACTGTCCCGGACTTTTCCAGGACATTCATTATGATGTAAATTAGACAAATAACCTAAAGTATCCTAGTCTTTAAAAAAAAAACAGTTTATGAAGATTTTTTAATAAAAATAAAATAGAAATTCACAAAACATACACACATACACACACACACCAAGCTTCTGGTATAAAACTATTTATTATAAATCAGCAATGCCAAAGCTTTTCTCATTTAAGCTTTCCCTTTCCTCTCCTTCCAACTGTAAATTCCAAAAATAAAAAATAATCATTAGTCTAAAAATCTTTCATTTACTTTCACAAACAATCTAAACAACATGCATATCTACTGAAAATGCATTTTTAAAATCCAATGAACACCAAAATAATGAACTTTAGGAATTTTAGTGCACTTGCTTTAAACTTTCTTGCAGGTCTTCCAGACTTTGTTGAAGAGCTACAAGCACTTTCCTTTACTCTGTGACACTTTTTCGATATGCATTTGATTTTGACAGCAAGGTAAAGTCCTGTTTTATCTCTGCCCTGACTGGCATACACGCATAGAGACGTGCCATGAAGATTGGGTAGAGAGGATGAGCATTGGTGGTGCAGCCCACTGCCAGCCGACGCATGAAGTGCCAGATGTCCAACCTGATATTGAGGTCAGACCATCCTCCAAATCTAGCCTGAAGCTTGCTCTGCCCCTTCTCTACGCAGCAGCCAGAGTCCACATACAGCAGCACTGGTGGAGCCACGGCAGCCTGGCTGTACCTGTCAAATAGGCTGGAGACCATGGTGTCTGGTGCCGCACCTTCCTTAGCAGTCAGGACACTGGTCAAAATTTGGCCTGTCTCATTACCAACAGACGCCAGCACACTCCTCCATATAGTGCGGCAAGCGGTCAAGCCACTGTCCCCATGGTTCTCCATCAGCTGTTTCACCAGTCTGGTGGGGCTGTTGCCCAGCGTCCGCTCCCTCAGCATGCGTACGACACGAACGTCACGTCACACGCATATCCCTCTGTGTAAAAGAGAAGATTTGCTTTATTCCTTATTTCAAGCTAAATTAAAAACAATTTCATTTTGCTATGCATTAAATTTACATGAGACATTTCTGCACATATACTTTATTATGAACCGTTAAATATTATAAACTCATTGCAAGATTTTTCTACGATGCGTGTAGACTGTAGCTCACTTCCGTGTCAAGATCAGACGAAACAGTCTTCGATGAGGCAAGTGGAGCTGGTCCAGGATAGTCTGACTGGTATACGGGTAATTCGGGCGAGAAACAGTTACAGTACACCCGAGAGTCTCTGCAACCATAAGGTAGTACCTGTCGATGCTCTCTTGTGGACGCCATAGCCAGTCAGCTGCTTCCCACATGTAGGACAGGACAGTCTAAACAAGTCCACAAGTGCTACGGCATCCATACCAGAAGCCCGTGATGTAAAAAAGCGTTCTGGAGATGGAGCCTGCGGGTAGATGAGAGTAGTGTTGTCACGATACTGGAATTTCTAACTTCGATACGATACCTTGAAAAATATCGATATTCGATACCATTTTCGATACCACGGAGAAAAAAACTGCCACAACATTAAGGGGGTAATTTTTTTTATTATTATTTAAAGATAAATATAACAAGTCTAGAACATGACAATGAGGTATATTTTACATGAACAAAAATGTCTTGAGGTAGTGCACTTGTTCAAAAGCCTAAAGTGCAAGTAAAAAAAAAGTGAAAAATACTTCCAAAACATGTATTAATCTTAGTTAAATGTTAATTTAAACTAACATTTACTAATACATGTACTAATTAAAATCCAAAGTTCTATCTGTTGATATTTGGTTTCATTGGACCAGAGCAAACATGATCCGTTGTATTTTTATTACATACTGTCATCAAAGATTAAAATATACTGTAGCAAATGCATTGCTCATCGTTCATAAATGCTGGTTAATACATAACATTATTTGATGAACAGATTTTAATGCCGGATTCACATATCACCGATCCACACACGCAAACGTGCGCATCACACGCGAAAACAATGCTCACTGGATCGACATGAAGACAAATGACAGAATTGAAGTAATCATTTTTTGAATTAAGTTAATTAAGCACAAGTTAATTTTACATTTGACCACAGTTAAAGTATTTAAAGGATTCACAGTTAAAGATTCCTCAGTCGGACTATATTAACTTTAAGAATTACGGTGAAAAAACGAGACAACATTCATATCAGCAACAATACTAGGCCATCTTGGTTAATGTTTCAGTAATGTTAAAATAATAACAGTTACCAATCTCTTGAAATTTTTTATATAGATCCGGGTGTCTGTCTTTCAGGTGCTTTGCTATATTAGTTGTTAGCGCCTTTTGTTAGCACTGCTCTGTAGCAACTCTTGCATATTGGCTTGTTTATGTCCTTCGGCTTTCCATGTTCATTTGCTTCATATCCAAAATATTTCCAGATAGCACTCCTGCTGTGTTCTTTATCAACCAAAGCCGGTTGCGGAAGCGCCGCACGCGCCATATTTATATTCACTTCACTTTTGCTATTTAACCAGAGCGAATGAGACGAGACACGTGACAGGCACTGCGGTCACGTGTGGTGTTTGTCAACGCGCCTTTTGAGATAAGTGAAAGTGACAGCTCGGCTAGGATCGGTGTATCGATACTTCGGGAAATTAGTATTGGTACCGTTCAGATATTTCAGTATCGATACTTATCGAAATATCGATATTTTTGACAACACTAGATGAGAGAAGGGACTGGTGGCTCATACCAGAGGCAATCCACCTCTGATCCTGTGACGGGGTCGTCTTTCTCATTTCAGGAGGCAGCCAAAATTGATCTGGCTCGGCTGCGGGAGCAGGGTCAGGCGTAGAAGAGGCAACATGCTCCTGATTCAAAAGCAACGAAAAAGTAGAGATGTAATATAAACATTACCACATTGTTTCTCTCAAGTTTGCATACGAGTAATTCTATCATTTCGGGCTCATTGTGTGTCCATTCGTGATGATTATATCTTTTTTCAAACAAAAGGAACTCAAAGGCAGATTTTTCATTTAAAAAACGAACGATCTTAAAACAATGACTGCGCATATGGCAGAACAGATAAAAGAACGCTTAGATACACGTGTGTTAGAAGTGTAGAGCTTAATCACAGAGTGAAGTGGCATACAGAGTTGGTCTGAAACGCAGTTGAGGAATTCACCAGGGAAAACATCCTTTCTCTTGTAATATCAAAATGGTGGTTAATGATTAAGCTTGTTAACTAGCAGGAAAGTAACACTTATAACATATATAAGCTGAACCAACAGTCATTTTATTGAGAAAGCATATTTGTTCTGTACTTTTTGGTCGATGTGAAATGTACCCCCAATTGTAGATTGATGCCGGAAGAAATAGACGGGTGCTCACCGAGGATGCAAGAACAGGTCCGGCTGAAGGAGAAGCACTTTGACTAGCAGGCTGCGAATATACATATTGCACATGATTAACATTAACGTAATAATGACGGTGAAAATGATTAAACATATTAAGGTCTTTTTCAAATCACCTGGATCCGCCTCGGTACATTTAGGTTTGGTTTGGCTGCTGAACTAATGGATCCTCCAAACACACTAAAAGAGGGAGATGACAGAACGGATTGTCATTCACGTAAAATCACAAGAATACACAAACAATCTTAAACGATCTCAAATATGAAAAGAACATGTTACCGTCGATAGGTGAAGTGCAGGCCGTGTAATGGTTGGGGCTGCGGTAGAGGCCGGGACAGAAGTAGGAGCGGAGGCAGGTGGAGCACTTGTGGCCTGGTAAAAGAAGAATCGAGAGCGTGGAAAGCAGGTTTTAATCACCTTTCGGCCGTGGTGTTCTTTTTAAAGATCAAAATAAGCACAGGCCTCATAGTCGCAGACATTTCTATATTCAATCCACGATCCACCCGCGTACGCCAGCGAGAGTCTGAGGGCAGAAGCGGAAGTAGGAGACGCTTCATTAATGTAACGCTCGGTGAAAAGAAAATCCGTAATAACTGGTCTTTATAAAAATGCATATTCCTTTCAATGTTTTCTTTTCTTTCTTGCTGTGTTTTTGTGCTAAGAGCTCATAAATGTGCTTCGTAATCTGAGGATGCGTCTAGTTTGTTGTCTTTTTCTTTATTGACACAGTAGTTAGTACACATAAAATATGTTCAAGTTACGAAGCTTTTTATCTAACGTAAATATTCATGGCAATGGATGCTGACATCTCAACGGTTTGAGGTCAAATTAAAATGCTTTTAGATAAAACATTTTTTGAACAATGGTGAAAAAAATCCAGAGCCTTTTACGATGACCTCGTTGCCCCCCCAATTTCATCATTGCATGAGCCATGAGACTAGACAGAGCAAACATTGTAGTCTATGGTCAGGGATGTAAACAGCTGCGTGACTTTACATACAAATCTCAACTAGTTTTGCACAGCGGAGCACATTGAAGGCATAGGAGTTTTCGTCACAAAAAGGGTTGTGTGGTCAAGGGTTGTGACGTGACATGAAAGAGAGAAATTAGGCGTGTGGAATCCACAAAGGCATTTCTGTGCTCCACCAAAAAGTGTTGCCTGGCCACGGACCTGTATTGGACATTTATCTATATGTACAAATAAAGACCTCTAGGTTGTATTCAATGGGTTTAGGCATGTTTTCTCATGAACTTTTGTCAGTACTTACCCTCTGAAAGACTTCAAACCACTTCTTCCGACGGGGAGCAGGTCTGTTGCCAGCTTCAGAGGGCCAAACCCCTGTCCGGGCAAACCGTGGCGGACGGGACATCCACTCATTGTCCCCGGAGGCCTCGTGTGACTTTTTAGACATCTCTGACACATTTGAAGCATGTTTAGAATGACTGGTTACCAGGGCCGTGCAGAGACCTTTAAAGGGGCAGGTGGCAGGTGCTCAAAGTAAAAAAGGGGCACATGGAACAAGGCTATAAATAGGGCTGTGCTCAAAACATCAATACTGTATATCGCGATGAATTCCTTGCTGATATATGTATGAATATGGATGCTTCCGTATTGATACAGCAGCAAATGTCATGATGCGGTTTTAAAAAAGAAACAGAAAAGACCATTCTAATGTTTAAAAGTATAAAAATGTTTTATTTGCACCTATACATAAGTCTCGGATTAGAAACTGAAGTGAATTAAATTGTCCAAACTTTAAAGGGATAGTTCGCCCAAACATTTAAATTCTGTCATCATTTACTCACCCTCAGATTATTCCAAACCTGTATCAATGTTTTTGTTCTGTTGAACACATATTTGGAAGAATGTCAGTAACCAAACACATCTCATCCCCAATTTACTGCCATAGTAGGGAAAATAAATATATTGGAGTCAATGGGGGATAAGGTCTGTTTTGTTGCTGACATTCGTCCTTTGTGATTAGCAGAACAAAGAAATGTATACAGGTTTGAAACAATCTGAGGGTGCGTAAATGATGATGTCATTTTTATTTTAGGGTGAACTGTCCCTTTAAGGTTTCCTCTCTGATGTACAGAACAACAGCTGTTTTGTCATATTAAAAATGTAATTCTGTTCTAAGCCTCTTCTGAATTTATTCAGTGAAACTTTTCTCCCCCAAACAGCAAAGATCGATTCAAGAAGTGAACACGCACCTGTGTTTATATATTGCTGTGTGTAGATGTAGCATTAGCTGCTCAGCTAACGTCACTTCCGTTCAGGGTAGACCACACACACACAAACGCTGTGCAGGCTTTCTTCTCGGCGTTCCTGTAAAATACTAATACTACTTATGATAATAACAATAAGAAGTAGACAAGCACACCGCTCCGATGAAAGCGACAGCGGCGAATGGTTTGTATCCTGGTTAAGGCGCTAAGCTACTGAAGGCGTCTGAACGTGAGGGGGCGTGCCAGATGAGGTGGTCAGGTGAAGGGTCATCACGGGGGTAATTTAATGTAGGGTTAAATTATTATTAATGAATTTTTCTAACAGTTAGATTGGGCAGGCGTTCACAAAAGGGCCTTTAATTACAAAAATATATATATTGTTGCCTCAACAAAAGGGCACTTTCGCCATTAAGGGCCTAAAAAGGCAGGTGCTCAAGCACCCTCGATAACACAAAAAACACCTCAATTATTCGCTAAATGAATTCATTTAAACGCAAAAAAAAGAAATGTGAATTTGTTTGTAGTTGTGAAAGCAGTTTATCTTACCTAGCTTGTTTTCTCGCTGGAGAAATGCACTTAATGAACTTGCCGATCCGCTACGTTCCGACAGCTACAGTAACACATGAGAATAAAAACAGCCCCGCCTCTTCGCGGCAATTGGCTGATCAACGATGAAAAGATGAAGCAGGAGAACGCCATTCGCTCAGCAAAGAAGAAGATACGGCGCATGATTGGCCAGGGAATCCTCGCAAAGACGGAGCAGGAGAACGCCATTCGCTCAGCAAAGAAAAAGATACGGCGCGTGATTGGCCAGGGAATCCTCGCAAAGACGGAGCAGGAGAACGCCATTCGCTCAGCAAAGAAGAAGATACGACGCGTGATTGGCCAGGGAATCCTCGCAAAGATGGAGCAGGAGAACGCCATTCGCTCAGCAAAAATGAAAAACTCGTCCTGATTGGACACAGCCGAACGCGCAAACAGGCAGGTCTCGCGTTGCTCTCGCGGTACTTTAATGGCACGTGTGTGTGATCGATCGTAAGGCGGCTGCAGAGCCGATCAAAGTCGGACAAATTGTATATCCAGAACGCGTTGCTGTTGTCAGCCGACTGCAGATGCTTGCGTCGCCGCATGAAGTCGAACAAGTCATTTCTTTGTCCAGTTATTGCTTGTGCTGACGTTGGAGACTTGCCATTGGCTGTCGTTTTGAATAATTAACGAGGTAGCACTTTGCAGGGTCTGTGTGCCATTTTGCCATGTTTTTATAAGTCATTTATACATATAATTGCGTGTTGGGGTCCCTTTTAGACAATAACGTGTATGAGAAACGATTTTCTGACTATCTCTCAGCATGAAACGTTGATGGATTTTTTTCGTGTTACCACCGTTTGAAATACTGTCGCTATGTAGTAGTATAAATAGTGGACGGTCGAAGAGGTTTCTTAGTGGAGAGCGGGATTGCGAGTGAGCGCTCGTCCACGTTGAGAGCTCTTCTGGGCGGCAGGCTCGTCCACTTTTATTTACATTTGATTACATTTACGTTCACGCGCGTCAAAACACCGAAACGCGCTTAGCCTGTAACGTTACCGTCGTATACTCACTTCACGATGAGCGGTAAACGAGAACTCCATGTCCACAGAGGATATATCTCAAATTGACATCTTTATTAGAACACAACAATAAGAGGCTCGTGCTGCCATTAGCGCACATAACAACGTTCTTCTTGCTCCCTCCTTAACCGGCACAACAGTGACCTTTACGGCCCCCTAGTGGGTATAACATGTACATGCACTGCACTTGCATAAATGCGCCACGGTTACACGTAGGTTAAAACCCGAGTGAATAGTTCAGTCTGTTCTCAACTATTCACCAATTAACTTTGAGATATATATATATATATATCCTTTGATAGGTGAACATTTATCATTCCATTCGCACGACCTGCGTTTGATTTTCGATTCTTTTTTTTTTTCCATCTGACGAAGATCGACCGTGAATGCGCAGCTAAGTTCATCATAAATAGCCTTACAGCTATAATTCACTTGTTGAGATGCAGAGGCGTTTTTCAAAAAAGAATTGTGAAATAATGCAAGGGATCCAGTCTCTTAACCCAAAGAGTGGAACATTCTTAAGTGAGGAGCCTATGTTTGCCTTCGCTCAGATCTTTGATCTTTTGTCTTTCTTGAACCTTATAAATAGGTTTTCCATGAGCTGTTTAGGCTTTGTAAGATTTCTGTTATCACACCAGTCAGCAGTGCTTCCTGTGAGAGAAGCTTCTCAGCTTTAAAACTGATTAAAACTCATCTTAGGACAACAATGGTGGATGAATTCTTAGTGTTGAGTCAAGTAGGGCACACAGCCTCAACATGGATGAGTTTGTGAAACGGTTTGCAAGTTCTCACCAGAACCGTAGACTTGTTTTGTTTTAAATTCCTTTAATATATACCAGAATATAGGCGCAGGCTCCCCGTGACCCGAGGTAGTTCGGACAAGCGGTAGAAAATGGATGGATGGATGGATATACCAGAATTATTATTTATATTTTCAATCAGTCAATTTCTGATTCATGTTTAATTGCATGTTTTGCAATTCATTTTTTTTTTTTTCTTGAAATGTTATAATGCACTTTATCCCATTGTTCTTGGTGCTTAAGCATTATATCTGAAAATGTTTGGGATGTTTAACACTTATTAAAGACCCAGATTTTATATTCAACAGAATGACATTAGTGTCCCGTGTGTATGCAGTCTGTGTGTTACGGGATAGAGACTCTGACAATTGATAGTATGTGAATAATTTTTTTTTAAGCTAAATCACGTTGCAAACACCAGGTTAAGTCAATTATTATTTATCTTTTGATGCCAGGTTAGGGTTACACACTGACTTTCTATCATGGTCTATGGACCCTCTGAAGTTGCCTTGGCCACCCCATGTGAAAAACTCTAGCTCCGCCACTGGTTTGCCACAGCGTGGCGGAAAAGGTTGAAGCTGGCAGAATATGTAGCAATAAAGGATTATATTGCAAGCTCTCCTCATATTTATAAACATTTTTTGGGCTGCAATAATTATGGGAATTGACTCATTGATTTCAATTGACTTCATTAAGTTTGTCAAATGGATACACGCAAGGTATTTTTGATTGTTTGCACATTTTCTTGCACATTTGCACATTTTCTTTCTACTGGTGATTGGCGTTATATATCCTCGTTTTGTCTGTAACATTTACATTAAGGAATTTAGCAGACGCTTTCATTACAAAGTGACTTACAAAATCGAGGAAACAATGAGGCTATAAATCTTAAGGAGTCCACTATAATACAAGAACTGCTATCACAACCATTAAAAGTGCTTGGCAGTAGCCTATCTGCATGCAAAAAATGCCTCATCATTTGAATGTTATTCAATTATGTGGCAAATTTCCACATAAAATGTTATTGCATTAATATTTTTTCTAATAATGTTTGTTGGATGAAATCAAACTTTTTCTGTTGGAACTATCACAATCACTTTGAAACAATATGATTAAGTCAAACTTGGCTATATCCGGCCTAATGTAATTTTTATTCAAATCAAACGTATATACTTTATATTAAACCAATGTGTTTTCAGTCAAACATAATACACTGAACATATTACACTCACCTAAACTATGTTTTCATACTGATTTAATCTTGAACAATATTCTTGAATAAAAAATTCTTTACGCAAAATCTTTTTTTCCAAAATATGCGCTTTTTCCATCCATCCATGCATTTTCTACCGCTTCATCCGGGGCCGGGTCGCGGGGGCAGCAGTCTAAGCAGGGATGCCCAGACTTCCCTCTCCCTAGACACTTCCTCCAGCTCTTCCGGGGGGACACCGAGGCGTTCCCAGGCCAGCCGGGAGACATAGTCCCTCCAGCGTGTCCTAGGTCTTCCCCGGGGTCTCCTCCCGGTGGGACATGCCCGGAACACCTTTCCGGGAAGGCGTCCAGGGGGCATCCGGAAAAGATGCCCGAGCCACCTCAGCTGGCCCCTCTCGATGTGGAGAGCACTCTACTCTGAAGTGGGCAAGCCACCCTTTTCCGACTGAGAACCATGGCCTCGGATTTGGAGGTGCTGATTCTCATCCCAGCCGCTTCACACTCGGCTGCAAACCGTCCCAGTGCATGCTGAAGGTCCTTGTCTGATGGGGCCAGCACGACAACATCATCCGCAAAGAGCAGAGATGAAATCGTGTGGTCCCCAAACCCGACACCCTCCGGCCCCTGGCTGCGCCTAGAAATTCTGTCCATAAAAATTATGAACAGAACCGGCGACAAAGGGCAGCCCTGCCGTAGTCCAACCTGCAACGGGGAACAAGTCTGACTTACTGCCGGCAATGCGAACCAAGCTCCTGCTCCGGTCGTATAGGGACCGGATAGCCCTTAGCAAAGGGTCCCGAATCCCATACTCCCAGAGCACCCACCACATGGTGCCGCGAGGGACACAGTCGAATGCCTTCTCCAAATCCACAAAACACATGTGGATTGGTTGGGCAAACTCCCATGCACCCTCCAGCACCAGTGTTCCACGACCGGGACGAAAACCACACTGTTCCTCCTGAATCCGAGGTTCTACCATCGGCTGGATTCTCCTCTCCAGTACCCTGGCATAGACTTTCCCGGGGAGGCTGAGAAGTGTGATCCCCGATATGCGCTTTTTGTTTTAGACTTTATGCATGCTCAATAAGGATTCAATAAATTGGTAATGAAAACAGGAGTCAAGAGTACTTTCTTTCAAATTTTCGAGAAGTATAAAATTATTTTATGTATTTTATTTAGCAATGCAATTGTATTTTCCATCTTGAATGCATACGGAACACCTATACTTAAACTGAGATGAGAGAATGGCGTCGCCTAGCTGCCTCAAAATGCATCTTAGAAGTTTAAAATGACTTTGATCCAAAAATCAACACAAAAATACAAACCGTTTTAATAAACGTAATCGCTTAGGAACCTCTAAGACAAAAGGCTAGGCTTTGCAGCCAGCCTGATGACTGGTTTTACTCGACAAAGCATGTGAAACAATATTAACATGATAATCGCCAACTAGCTCGAGTGTTTATGCATGTTCTCTAGGTTGTTTTTTTGTGGGCAGTCTGCTTTATTATTGTTTTTGTTCGTGCGCTCTACCAGCGCTAAAAATGCTTTTGTTCTGCACCCTTTAACTCCAGTAAACTCGGGATATCATGTAAGTTAGTTGTGAATATAGCTTAGCCCTATTATAAGCTATATGTTCAAATGATTTATTAATAAAAATGCTATTTACTTGTATTCAGTGCTTTTTGTGTTCCATTCGCTCAGTTGCTGTAGATAGCTGCACAAATATTGGCTCAATTTTATTTCATTTCGACTCAACGATGTGTTCCACTGTAATTTGTTTTGAGGCTTTCTATATTTTAACTAAATATATTAGCCTATATAAGTTTTATTTTACTTTTATTTTCGTTTGACAATTTATATTTAGCTTAAGATGCAGTGTCGGCCATGGCCCGCCACTTCAGTCACTGTGCCCTCTCACTTTTTGAAATGATAATAAACGAAATCGTTTAAAACTATTTGCCACATGAATTTGATGAACACTGATTAAAGAAACAATACCAGCAGAACCATATATGGCGTCTATTTTATTTTTCAGATTCCGTTTTTCTCTGCGTGTATTCTGGCATGAAATTATTTAACTTTTCAGAATTCTTCTTAAGAGGTTAATTATTTTTTGTTAAGCGAAAAGCGTGTCTAAAAAAACATGAAACGTATACAATTAAACAACAATTATTAAAAGTTTAAGTCATAAATTTAATAAACACAAACATTTCATTATTTCAAAATCACGTTTAGTGAGAAAGTCATCCCTTTTTTATCATGTCGCCATGATACAAAAATAAAAAGTCTTATTATGTTAACAACAAGAAAACATGATATTCTGTGTTGTTAAAAGCATTAAGCAATCTGGGTAAACAAATAATACAGAAAATGCGCTTTTTATCTCATGCCAAGCGATAGAGAAACTTTTTAATATAGGCTACAGCAGACGGTCCTATCACAACACATAATGCTTTATACAGAACATACTGTACATATCGCTTGACTCAGCATATAGAGTTTACATTATTATTTCATGTGTTTTTGTTAAAGAAACCCAAGCTATCTGAATAGCATGTGAAAGTCGGCTGAAGAGAAATGAACTCCTCAGTCTGTGCAGACTTTGAGACAGACAGATGGCGTTAAGCGAGTTGATTTTTTGCTTTAATCATTTTCATTGATAAATATAATTTCCAACATTGCTTCATTTAATACAGATGACGCTATTTTGTCAGTTTTAGCCCATTTTAGCTCATTTTTCCATGAATTAGATTTTGGGCCA
Organism: Triplophysa siluroides; assembly: GCA_006030095.1. NCBI lineage: Eukaryota > Metazoa > Chordata > Actinopteri > Cypriniformes > Nemacheilidae > Triplophysa > Triplophysa siluroides. Next base: position 495,823 of record VCII01000246.1, on the reverse strand, counting down.
GACACTCCTGCCTTTCATGCATTGAATGTTAAATTTCTCCTTCAAATACCAGCGTTTCAAATCTTAATTGTATATGTAGCTTTAGATCTTTTTACTTTTCTTATTATATACATGTCACAATAATAAATCATTGTTCAATTACATATGGAGTTAGAATGTCAGTCCAAATGAGTAATATTTTCCTTTTTATTTTACATTTACAAAAATGGCTTTAAAAACCAACCCTCTATGCAAATAAAAACTAATACCATTAGAATGCTCTATATAAACTTACTAAATATCACATTATTGTGAAGCCTGAATAACTGTGATAGTGAAACTAAAGATAGAGGACATCTATTTAGTGTACAGTTGTGAAGTGGTGTTCAGGTTTTAAATTATAACAAAAGAAATTTAGCTATTATTTACATTTCATACTTTTCATCCTGAATGTAGTGAATTAGAAATGCAAAAGTTTTAAGCAATAATTGTAATCCTAACCTTCACTTGTTTCATTCAACAGATTGATGTATCTGTAATACCATTGATGTCAGAGAGAGAGCTAGCCAAGTACATCCCCTGTTATGGGGACAGAGTGGCAGTTGTGGCCTTTTGTCGAAAAACGCAAGATTCCATTTCAAATAAAGACAGAAAAAGTAACTTGTTTGAGAGGTTAAGGAAACGAGTATGCACCACAAGTACCAAAGAAGAACATCGACAACATATTTCAAAACGATATGTTGGAAACTCAAATGCCAAGAAGAAATCTAAGCGTGTCGAACTGGGCTGGATGAACTTCAGTGCAAGAGAAAATGACTTCAAACAAGTTCGGTCTGCTAAAGGTGGTGGAACCAGGCATGTCTCTATGGATGTGAAGTCAACAGTTAGAGATGTACAGAAACTAGCAGAGGGGCTCTTTTTTCCAAATGGTAAAACCAAACTTCTAGAACTGAAAAGTCTTGACTGCAGCATTCGAGATTTCTCCCACAGAATGGTTGAATCAGAATTTACCATTGAAGATTTGTATGAAGAAACAAAGGTTAAAATTCTCAGACTTTATCTTTTTACCAAAACCAACGATATAGAAAGTACTGCAGAGAATTCTGACACAAACTCTGAAGCAGATGTCATGTTCACCGAGGGCGCCCAAGATGATGGTCAATCATCTAGCAGCTCTGGCATCAAGGAATGTGAAACAATTGACCTCACAACTTTAGAAGAGTCAGAGGAGACTAGTTTTATGTTACACCATCCACTTTATATCATGGACCAGCAAATATCAGTCATGCAGACTGAGACAGTGTTCGATTACATGGAGACAGAGAACAGGGATGATATAATGCAAGAACAAATGGCAGCACTGATTCAGGAAACTTCTGAAAATGTGAACACAGTGCAAGAAGTATGGAGTCCAGAGGCATTCAACACCAATACCCCAGCACAGAACGTAAGGATTGCAACTGATGTGGAAGAGTCGCCATTTGAGGACTCATTTGACAATGGGGTCACAATTGGAGGAGGTTAAAGTGATGTTGGGAATTTGGAGGATACAATTCCACTTGAGGATCCTCCATAGACAATTATTTTGGTGCGAAGAGGACAAGCTCTATGTGATTTGATGCGAGCTTTCAGTGACCCGGCATTAACGGACAAAGAGATCAGTATTCGAATGAAACTCCCTAATGGACAGATTGAAGAAGGTGTTGGCCCAGGTGTTTTTCGTGACTGCTTGTCTGAATTCTGGGATGAATATTGGTTAAAGGGTGGGATGCTGTCATGTATTTCCCTATACGTCTTTCCCTCCCATTTCTTGAAGAAGCTGTATACGGTACTACATATAGCAGTGTCAAAGATTCCTTTATGCACTATGTGGCAAAACATGAGCGTGATGTTTTTGAAGAGGCAATGACAAACTTCAGCTCAGTTGATCATGAGTCGCTACTTGATGTTCTAGATTCGAATGATTGTCATCACAGGCCTACAGAAGAAAATCTTCCAGAACTTTTGGCTCAGTTAGGCCGAAAAGCTCTCATCCAAACCCCTATGTTTGTGATTGAGTCCTAGAGACCTATACTTAAGGATCTTGCTAATACTTTGCCACCACAGAAATTAGCAAATATTTTGCAAGAGCAAAAACCAACACCTAGGTGTGTGAGGGAAATTCTTGTTTTTCCTGAATCCTGAAGTGATGACAGCCCAGCAGAGTTTTGTATCTAGACTCTTGAAGAAATACATTATGGAATTGGATGACACCACCTTAAAAAACTTCTTGCGCTTTTGTACAGGGGCTGATTTGCTTACTGGTAACCGCATCACGGTGAATTTCATTGAAACAAGTGATTTTCAGTGTCGTCCACAAGCTCACACATGTGGTTGCTATCTTATGTTGCCTTTAAACTACCAGAACTATCCAGACCTTTGCAGCGACTTCAACGCTGTTCTTACAGTTCAGTTTGGGTGATGGATATTGTATAAGCACTGTACTGGTAAGTATTCTAATAAATTAAATATATAATAAATCTTAAGTAATTCAAATATTAAATGAAGAATTGATAAAGTAACTATCAATGCTTGTTAAATATGAGTAAATACAAACTTTGGGTAAATTTTGCACAGTCATTTTTGAACCAGTGTATCAATTATTGCTTTTTCAGGTGATTTGTTTTGCAGTAACTGGAATGTCCCAAGTCATTGCCTCAGCAATTGTGGAATGGTCCACATAAACCATGTTGTACTTAAACTGAAAACAGAGGGATTTTTATTTTAATGAAGTATCCTCAGAAATAAGATCTTCTGAAAAAAGTGACTGAAGATTTGTTTAGGATAAAATCACCATCACGAAGAAAAGCAGTTGGTTAATCCAAATAAAAACAGACATAAGCGTTTCACTTCACACAGACTGCATTTCAGGCAACAGAAATATGGCATTTTATGAAAAGGCTGTTAATCCACATATAGTTTAGAAAGATAACATACAATTGCATACATCTTTAAATCTGTTGAATCAGAAACCAAGAATTAACATGATTCAGTAACGACCAATCACATGATTTACGTTGCCAGAGTGTACAAAATTAAGAAATAATATTGTGCAGTACATTTAAAGAAAATTCACATTAGGGCAGAATATTAAAAAGGCATTCCGAAGTGTAGTCAGTGTAAAAAGAATCAATACATACAGTCTGACTGCAGACACAAATATAACAGTTAATGTAATTCAAATCTAATGTCATTTTATCTCATGAAAACTGAATGAAAGCAAGCTTAGCTCTGATGGATTCTGATTGCCTGACAGACATTCTTATAGGTGTGAAATTATCCCCCCCAAAAAAAGCATCTATGAATCATCTCCTGGTGAGCTAAACACTATAAAGTTTTGTACAACTTTAATCCGTTCCACCATACATTCTACAACAGAATAACCACAGATCACAAACCTCCCCTTATTAAAATAAATGAGTTAAATTTTTATAAAAAAATACAGATGAGCACATGTGATGAGTACAGAATAGAAGTTTATGATACGGACTCGTAACCACATGATAAGATGCTTCTGCTCCAACATAAGATAGGCCAAATTTAAAGAATTACTTTTTAAAGGAAGCACCATTGGCATTATATGTGACGTTTGTAACTAAAATCATTCAATGACTTAAAGCCTTATGTGCCCAATAGTGTTTCAGAAACACACCAAATACAGTCACTGACCATCTAGACATTTCTGACAAACAAGAGCTAGAAAAAGCACTGATCACCAAACCATGAACAACTCTATAGACATGAGCTAGGAATGTAAAGCACAAACAGTTAAGTTTAGTCCCTTTGCCTCCTAAAACATTTACCTTCCTGGAGAGTTTAGATCAAACCACTAAAACATCTGACTGTTATTTTCAAGTAACATGTAAGACTATGATTGGCTGCTTCCTATGCATTTTATTAGTATTGGATCAAAACTCTACAGTTAGGTAGATCTCAAAGAGCAAGACTGAACGAACAGCCTTACCACAAGAGAAAGGAAAAACAAACTCCGTTAACAGCCAATTGGCTGTGCAACGGAAACATGACTAACTATAACAGAATGTACAGAAAGCAAATGTTTACAATGACAAAACTGAGACATGCACTTTTTGTGTACCTGAAAGGTGGACTGCAGCAGGTAGATGTGCTGCTCTTTACAAGAGTGAGATCTTCAGAGCTGTCAATGCTGCTACAAAACACTACAACTAGTCATATCTGACGAAATCTCTCTCCTAAACTACAAACACAAATGTCAATACAATCTAGCTTCAGGGGCCTGTACCATGAAGCTGGTTTAGGTGGCTAGCCAGCTATGTTTCAGTTTAGTTTGTGCCAACCCTGGGTTTTAGGTACCATGAAAGTAGCTCGGCTTTAATCGGTGTTCGTCGCCATGGTATCTTACGCTGCACGGCTAACCTGCTCCGGGGCAGGTTATGTTCTGGATTCGAGATCTCAGACTGAAGTGTGACCAATCAGCTGTGAGCAAAGAAACATAGGTTCCCAGCGGCTGTTCTCTGTTGCAATGTCTTCACCTTTTCTCCCAAATCCTGTGGACATCTCCGCGCAAATTGTTAGACGAGCACTTCGTAGAGAAAGAGTTTTTAGGGACAGACAAAATCCCCTTGACTTTCCTGATAGTTACTTGTACGAAAGATACAGATTTTCCGCAGAAGGAATGTCTTATCTTTGTGAACTTCTTGAGCCGCACATAACAAATGTGACTCGTCGAAGCCATGCCCTTACTGTACCGCAAATGGTATGTATTGCGTTGCGTTTTTTTGCAAGTGGTACATACTTGTATGTGGTCGGTGATGCAGAGAATCTAGGGAAAAACACGGTCTGTCGAACCATTCGCAAGGTGGTCCTCGCTCTGCAGGGGTACATAAATAGCTTCATTGTGTTCCCTGGACATTTATCCACCATGTCCATAAAAGAGGGCTTTTATAAAATTGCCGGTAAGATATCTTGATAGGGTGACATCACATGAACAAATTTAACCTTTCACGCTCATTTTTTTTGAATGCTCATATTTCACACTCAGAAATCTATTATACAATAGTATGTGGTAGCTACCTGTTAGGAATGGTTTTAAATATATATTTTTCTATAAATTATATTTATAGGAGCAATATACTGCACACATGTTGCAATCTCCACAGCGCTAGGAGAACATGAAGCAGATTATGTGAACAGAAAGTCCTTTCACAGCCTTAATGTTCAGGTAGGGCTACTATATAGCCTATGTGAAATTATTTTTATTTGCATTGAGATCAATCTTTAAATAAATAGTAACTAACAGATAGGACAATTATTTACTGTACATTTCATCTGCAGATGACTTGTGATCATGAATGCATGATCACAAGCTTGGATTCCAAATGGCCTGGCTCAGTGCATGACTCACGCATTTTCCGTGAGTCTATTTTGTGTCAGCGCTTTGAGGAAGGCAAGTAAAATTTGGAACAGTGCACTTTAAAGTTAAAATTTTAATAGCAAAACTTACACAATTTTCCCCTTTTCTGTTCTATGACAGGGCTTTTTGATGGCCTATTGGTAGGAGATAGAAGTTATGCATGCCAGAGGTTTTTGCTAACCCCTTATCCTGACCCTCAGACAGGGCCACAAAACCGCTTCAATGTGGCCCTCAGTAAAACCAGGGTCAAGATCGAGATGAACTTTGGCATCCTAAAGGCACGTTTCAACTGCCTTAGGTGTTTAAGAGTGTCACCAGAGCGGGCATCACAGATAGTGGCTGCATGTGCCATTCTGCACAATATAGCCACTATCAGAAAGGAGCGAGAACCACCACAAAACCAGCTTCTCCCTGATGAAATTGACCCCATCACACTTGACCACCCAGCTGGCGCAGCTGTCAGAGATGCAATCACAACACAATATTTTACTTAATAAAAGCACACTGACACTGCAGATAGGTCTCAAACTGTTTTATTGGGTCATGTGGAGGAAGAAAGAGAGCAAGAGAAAATTACATTAATAAACAATCAAAGTGTTCATACTAAAGGGTTACTTGGTTAAAAACAAAAAGTTCACATACTGAGATCAGTTTTTTCCAGCTGTTTGATCTCCATTTATTTTTTTTAATTTGGAGCCTCCTCAGCTCACAGTCCAGCTCCTTCAGTGAACAGTCTAGTTCTAGACTCCTTTTGTAAAGCGCCCTGACCGAGTCTGTTTCCACCTGAAACAATTCCACCACAAACAATCATTACACGTTTTCTGGAGGTTGATCAAATCACAAAAAGTGGCATGACTTTCTACAAACATAGGACTGACTGTAATTTATGTCAAAGGTTTAAAGCATTACCTTGTTCACATTCCTTCTGTAGCCCATTGAGGTAGAGGCTTCAGTTTCTGGGGCAGGTTGTGAAAAATCCTACAGTAAAAGAGATGTGTAAGGGCCAGTCACTTAATTATGACATTCAAATGTGTGCCATAATAAAAAGCCCAGTGCATTCACCTCAGCAACTGTCTCAGAACACACAGACAGAGTGTCTTCATCATTTGGTTCACCCTAATAAATAAAAGGCCAATGTACAGCATAACTGTTATAAAGCAGGTTATGTTCATTGTGTTCTGTCTTCTGCATACTGACCTCTGTGCAGGAGACTGTGTGCTGGCTTCAACAGAGACACTGTATTTCCCTCTACTGCAGAACAGAGTCAGCCATATTTAACTCTTTTTAAAACATTAGTAATGCATTGCACACACATACCCAGTGTCACTTGCTTAGAGGAGCCAGCACCAGGGTCAGACTGTACAGCACTTGCAATCCCATCCATAATCGGCCGCCCCTTATTGTTACTCAGTGCCAACTCCTCCGCCACAGTGTAATCTTGAGGAGGTGGCCCTCCCCCAGTTTTCCTCATTTCACACTTTTTTCTGTTTGCTGCAAACAAGCGTTTGTGACTAAATATTCACAAAAATAATAAAAGGTTGTGGTAAATACTCACCACTTTGAATTATATTCTTATATTTTGTCTTGATCTGCTGCCAGGAACGTTTGGAGCTGGGGTTGCATCTAAAAATCAATGAATATCAATCTTTCTTAGGATGTAATAGCTTAGCCTATACATTCACATTTTACATACATACGTATGTATGTATGTAGACTATGCATGTATGTATGTATGCATGTATCGACACGAATACACATATTTTCATTTTAGCATTTAATATATTTTTTATATAGCCTAATTAATTTTACATTAATTGTTTAACTTACGCATTAACGCAATCAGCAATCTTCCTCCAAGATTGTTCTCTTGCTTTGGCAGCAGATACAGTGTTACTGCGTGCTTGAAAAACACTTCTATATTCTTCATATTTCTGGAGAATAATCTCTTGCTCCTGCGCGGAAAAATATATCGCTCTCGCTCTATCCATATTGAACGCGATTGGTTGTTCAGTGCCGACGTCACTGTTTTATGTGCACGCGCGCGTGGAGTAATCATAGCTTAAGGATCAAAGCTTGAGTTGACAGAGAAAGTTCATGAGCTGCGTCATGGTACCAATAAAGCCTCATTGCATCGATTTGGTTTTGTCGACTCAAAACCAATCCTGTAACCCAGAGTTTGTTCAACTACCATCATGGTACAGGCCCCTGGTCATCTGAGGCTTTTAGATAAACAATATTTGAAAAAGGAAAGTTGCTATAACCTTAAATAAGCGTATCATTAATTAGCATTGATATTTGGCATTATAACAAAGGAAAGCAGAGTATTACAAGATTTTCAATTCAAGTTTATTTATATAGCGCTTTTCACAATGTGCATTGTTCCAAAGCAGCTTTACAGGAGCAAATAAGAAAACACAGAGGTAAAACACAGCACAGTGCATAGTGTTTATAGAACAAGCAAGATCATTCTAATAGATAATATCTAATAAATTAATAAATAGATGCAGTCTCCCGGTGAGCAAGCCAACACTGCCCTGCTGTGGCGAGGAACCAAAACTCCCTATTTGATGATGGAGAAAAAAACCTCGGAGAAACCAGGCTCAGCCGGGAGGGCCAGATCCCCTCTGATGTCATAGCTGCTCTCAGTGACCCCGACCAAGTCACCGAGCAACATCCCCGAGGAAGGGGGGAGAGCCCACCGCCCGCGACCCAGGCAATCCCACTCGCCGAAACCATGCACGTCCAGCCCGGTCCCACTCCGCGATCGACACCAGAAAAACAGAGGAACAACCAGAGAAAATAGTAATGGCATATTGGAACATTATTCCTCTGCTGTCTGACATCGACCACAAAGCAAGGGGACAGGAAAACAAATACCAACGAGACAACGAACACCCAGCTACCCCCAATCAGGGCCACTGAACTCAGCTATAACTTCAAACTGCTGACATGTGATGTAGTTTAGCATTTAATACCAAGCATTGTAACTTTTAGCATTAATGTGACAAGTATTCCATCTTTGCTCTCGGTTGGGGATAGAATGGTCTGAGCTGGGATGGTCGCCTTTCTCTTGGGTGGAAATGGAGTTGCCTTAGATGGAGCTGGGATGGTCAGTCAGTCCGCAGCTGGCCTAGTCTCTAAGTCGGGGCCTGGCAGAGCTTTCCCTACCTCGAGATGGGCATCCCGAGGCGGAGGCAGAAAGAAAATAATTAGCGTAGCTGCTGTTCATTTACTATGCATTAGTGAAAGCTTGGGTGAAAAGATGTGTCTTTAATCTAGATTTAAATTGGGAGAGTGTGTTTGACCCTCGAATAGTATCGGGAAGGCTATTCCAGAGTTTAGGTGCTACGTATGAGAAAGCTCGACCCCCTTTTGTAGATTTAGTTATTCTAGGTGTTATCAAAAGTCCTGAGTTTTGCGATCTTAGAGAGCGTGATGGGTTGTAATGTGATAGAAGCTCTGTTAAGTAAGTAGGGGCTAAACCCTTTAAGGCTTTATAAGTAATTAAAATAATTTTAAAATCAATACGATACCTAATGGGTAACCAGTGAAGAGATGATAAAATTGGGGTAATATGATCGTATTTTCTTGACCTGGTTAGGACTCTGGCAGCTGCATTTTGGACTAACTGTAGTTTGTTTATTGAAGATGCAGGACAACCACTAAGAAGAGCATTACAGTAGTCAAGTCTTGAGGTCACAAATGCATGAATAAGAGTTTCTGCGTCAGCAACACATAAAACATTTCGTAATTTGGCAACATTACGAAGGTGGAAGAAGGCTGTTTTTGTGACATTTGAGATATGATTTTTAAATGACAGGTTGCTGTCTAATATAACGCCTAGGTCTTTAACTGTATTTGTCAGTAACAGTACAGCCTTCGATTTGCAGGTTATAATCTGATATATTCTGTTTACGAGTCTTTGTGCTATAAGTAATATTTCTGTTTTGTTAGAGTTTAAAAGAAGGAAATTACTAGTCATCCAATGTTTCATATCTTTGATGCACTCTGCCAGTTTGGATAGCTTGAAGGAATCAGCTGGTCTTGAAGAGATATATAGCTGAGTATCATCTGCATAACAGTGGAAGCTAATTCCATGTTTTCTAATAATGTTGCCCAGGGGCAGCATGTATATGGAGAAAAGCAAGGGTCCTAAAACCGATCCCTGAGGTAATCCATAGTTTACTTGCGTTAGATTAGACGATTCCCCATTTAAATGGACATATTGATATCTGTCAGATAAGTAAGATCGGAACCATTTTAGTGCCTGTCCCTGAATACCGGTAATTTTGTAAACGATCTAAAAGTATTTTATGGTCTACAGTATCGAACGCAGCACTAAGGTCAAGCAGGACTAGGAGTGAGATGTTACCTTTATCAGATGCCATAAGTAGATCGTTTGTAATTTTAACGAGTGCAGTTTCGGTGCTATGATGCGGTCTAAAGCCAGACTGAAATTTTTCGTGCATGTCATTATTTTGTAGGAAAGAGCACAACTGAGTGGACACTACTTTTTCTAGTATTTTAGACAAGTACGGGAGATTTGAAATCGGTCTATAGCTTCCAAGTTCACTGGGGTCTAAGTTTGGTTTTTTGATAAGAGGCTTGATTACAGCCAGTTTAAAGGGTCCTGGGACATGGCCTAGATTAATTGACGAGTTGATAATGTTATAAATGGGCTCAATTGCAACAGGTAGGATCTCTTTTAGTAATTTGGTTGGAATGGGATCTAATAAGCATGTTGTCGGTTTGGATGTTGCAATAAGTTTAATTAAATCTTCCTGTTTTAGGTGAAAACACTGTAGCTTTTCTTTCTGGGTGATGGTTGATACTAATTCATCAGACACACTTGGAGGTTGGATTTTAACTACGTCGTCTCGTATTTTCTCGATTTTTTCTGTAAAAAATGTCATGAATTCATTGCTACCAAGGTGTGGCGGAATAGCCAGGTCAGGAGAAGTCTGTTTGTTTGTTAGTTTAGCAATTGTACTAAATAAAAACCTTGGATTGTTTTTGTTAGTTTCTATGAGGTTACGGAGGTGCTCGGCTTTTGAGGCTTTTAGTGCCTTTTCATAACAGTTTGCACTCTCTATCCACGCAATTTTAAAGACCTCTAAATGGGTTTGTTTCCATTTTCGTTCCAGTTTACGCGTTTCTCTTTTTAGGCCGCGAGTGGTGCTATTGTACCATGGTGCTTTGATCTTCTCGTTAATCTTTTTTGACTTCATAGGCGCGACCGCTTCTAATGTATTAGAGAAAATAGTTCCCATGTTGCTGGTCATGTCATCGAGCGATTCTGTATTAATTGGCAAAGTTATTAAAGGAGTCAGATCTGGCAGATTCTTAACAAAACTATCTTTAGTAGATGAGGTGATTGTTCTACCAAGTCGATAACGAGCTATACGACTGATTTCTGCAGTGCGCAGTGTATATGTTATAAGATGATGATCAGTGACATCGTCGCTTTGAGGTATAATATCGATATTGGTTAGATCGGCTCCGTGAGATATAATCAAGTCTAGAGTATGATTAAGTCTATGAGTGGGTCTGTTGATGTTTTGTGTTACACCAAAAGAGTGTAGAAGCTCTTTAAACGCCACTGCTAAAGCATCGTTAGCACTATCTACATGGATATTAAAATCTCCAACAATCAGTACTTTATCAACGTTAACCAATAGGTCCGATAAGAAGTCCGCGAACTCCTTTAGAAAATCAGTGTAGGGCCCAGGGGGTCTATACACAGTAGCCAGTGTAAGAGAAAGCAATGGTTTTTTACTTTTGTTTGGAACAATTATGTTCAACACAAGCACTTCAAATGATTTAAATTTATGCTCTGTTCTCTGAGTTACGGTAAGAAAGTCTCTAAAGATTGTTGCTACACCACCACCTCGACCACCACCACCTTACAAGACACTAAAGATGCTCAATTAAAAATATAGCCAAAGAAAGTGATGCCCATCAAAACATCCAGACAATAGAAACAATTGCATGCATTTCAGTTCATATGTCATTTAATTTCTAAACCAGAATGACATTAAAACAGAAGTACAACCTCAATTAAAATTGAAGATAATTACAGATGTACAATAACAAACATGAAAGTGATACTTTTTGTCAAAGTCTATTCTTATATCATCCAAAAAAAAACAGCAAAGACAGAAAATGTTATTCCTCAATGTTTTTTCCACTTACGATTGTTTGTCTTTGTTTCTCAAGCTAGAAAACACACCTGCCTGTAATATTCTTGTGAATTAAAAGACTGCAATTAGCTGCTTAACATGACTTGGATCAGAGTTGGGAAAAAAACTTAGCAGTAATGTAAAACTCCAGGAAGAAAAATAAACAGCCTTTGCTAGAGCCATTAAATCTGCAACTGTACTACAGAGTGAGCCACAATGTCCACTCCATCCAGCTGTTGAATTCACATTCAGCAATAGAGGAAAAAACAAGGAACAAGGCACACACAATTAAAGAGGACACATAAGTTAATCAGAAACGCCATCGAAGTCTAAAGAGCAGCAATTAGGATAACCTTAAAGTCCCTTTTCCAAGAATTCATCTCAGTAGATTGAGGTTACTTAAATAAGAATCCAGGAATCATTCCCTGAGCACCAGATTCATACCACCAGCACAGGTCAACTCAACCACAGGAGGCATGTCAGAAACTCACAGATGACACATCAATGGGAAACAAACCTGTGACAAAACAATGCAAACAGGAACAACAGACAAAACTGAAACCACTAGACAGTTCCGTACAGAGAGAAACAACTTCATATTCAATCCGAGATAGGGTCGTGTTAAAATAGTATACATTACTTTAACTCAACGAAATAAGCAAATAAACAAGTAACAGCAACTGGGGCAAAAATATAAAATAGGCGAAAAAAAAAAGCAAATCAGAATTTAGTGTAGCTTACATTGTTCATATCTGTTGGTCTGTTGACTTTGTCATGTTTTTAGATGGCATGTTTTCATAGAAACATCCTAAATCTAAACTCACACCAGTTATCAACAGTGAGCAAAGCTAACAAATATGCAACACTCATACAGGCATGTTAACCATTAGTCTGTAGTAGTGGAGCCCTCATGCCAAAAATGTGATAATTCTGACATATTCTAATCAAACAAGTGCAGGAAACACATAAGGCTACATAATGGTTTGGCATGTGACACATGGAGAAGGGTCTACTGTTGATGGATCCGTAGAACTGAAAGAGGTAAAAAAAGACACAAGTAGCAAAAAAATAATTAAAAACTGTACGTTGGACAGTTGGGAGTTCACTTGCTTCAGTTCTCCATTTCATGAGACTACAGAACACACAGCACTTGTGATGAGTGATTGTGCCATCTTTAAAAACACAAGTAGAAACAACTTACATGCTCACAGACCAGCAATAACATCCAACATGCACACCAGAACTGCAAAATCTTTCTACGTTCAAGACTCAGGGGTTGGATATCCAAATGTAGCTTCAATCCACAAACGATAAAGGCAATGGCCAGGGAAGGCAGACAACAGGCATATATAATGAAACAGGCAATGGTCTGGGCAGGCAGCAAAGGTTCACAAGACGATAAACAAATCCAATACTGTACCATGGCGCCCGCAGCCAGGGGCCCGTTCTTCGTACCTCGGTAACTCAGTTAGCAGGATTTGATTGTTGACGATTTCACATGATCTTGGATTGTTCGGTTCTTCGACGCTCATCCTGGACTTGTTGTCTTAGCAACAGGTCCGTTAGCTTAAACCTGCTGAGGAGCAGGCTTACTTCTTATAAACAGGATCAGATCGCGGCCATGACGGAGTCAAGTCGGCTTCATTCATATTAATAATTCATAAAAATAGTTTTTTTTTGTAAAAGGAGATATTTGCCATATTAATTTGTTTGACCTCCATATTAAATATATATAAAAGCACAGACAGTTTATATGTATATATATAAATACAAATTTCAGTCTCTTAAAACCCCAGTTTTACCAATAAATATTATATAAGGGAACTAAAGATTATGCAGTCATGATCATGTCAATGAGCATTGTATGTGTGTTTCAGTCTTGACAAATGTCATATTCTACATAATAGGCCTCTGAGTCCTCAGATTATTTTCTGAAAATAAATGATAATATTTGCAGGAAATAATATTTTTTATATTATTAGTAATAATTTTAAACAAAATGGAATTGAATGGATAAGGAAGATGACTGGTTAAATCTTTAAGATGGTTTGTGACCTAATGTGCACCTACAGTATCACCAGCACTGAAGCAGAATGACCTGAATCTGCTCGAGTCAACAATCTTCAGTCACATTTATGATGGGACTGTTTGAAGACACCATTCCCTGAGCCAAACCTGTGACACTGCAGCTCAAGTCAGGACAGGATCATGAAATGACCTTCGGGCAACTGATAGGAATGAAGGATTTCAGTGTATAATAAGTCTAAGGAGTGAACCTGACAGGGCCTGTACATATCATCAGAAAAGAGAGGAGACCTGTGATGGAGGCGCAGCCTGATGATGATGTCCTAACCACTACACTTAAACCACTAGACTGAGCTTCATGAGACGTAACTTTTGGAATACCATTTTCTTTATTATTCTAAAAATAAAAACATCACAGACATGCTCATGGATTTTATCTTCATGGATTATAGGGAGGCACAAGTGTCATCTTTTACCAGCAATAAGAAATGTTAGGTCAGTAAACAATACATTGTTTTAAAATCTCCAATCTTTCTAAAACTAAATCTCTAGGTTGTTTCTTTATAAGGTCAATGCATTGAAGTTTTTGCATGTACCTTTAAAGACTTTAAAAAGTTTATGCGTCTTGTGTCTTTTGTGGAGAGAAATCAATAATTCACAATACATTAAAAGCAATAACATAGCACAATAAAATCATATTTTCCTCATCTCTGTACCACATTTCTGTGCTTACTCAGCAGATGAATGCCTTTTAGATGATGTGGACTCCTGCAACTGCTACTGAGTTTATCCAGTTTAAGAAATGTTATTGAAATGGAAAGTCTTCAGACACTTTCCTAAGTATCCTATGTAGTGAACACTGATGGGTATAAAACACTTTATTTAGTCGGGTAAAACACCATCTCATTGCAAAAAAACACTAAAAAAGAGAATTTATTAAAACAAATAATTAAAAGTTAACTTATCAAAATATATAACTTCAGTTTACAACTGCTTTAAAATGTTATAAATATCTCTGAAAGTAATCTTTCTGTGCATCCTTTGAAGTGTTCCTAACAAGGTTTTAAAATGTGTCATAATCTTCAAGCAGTTGAGAAAAAACAGACGTGACTACGTCTTTTGACGCAACAACCAGCCAATAGCAGTGTTGCTGATCACTAGTTCTTCTATCGATATATGCTGCCTTTCCAAACAGCGCGTGAGCGTGCATTGATCCCAGACAATTTAATCCAGATATTCCAATCGTACACAATGGTGCGTTCGTATCCAGATCATGATTTGCGAGATTAGGTCATCTCGGATGTTTCATTTGATCTTGGATGTAGTCAGCGCCGTACGAAGACCGGGCCCCAGATTTACAGTTAACCACTAAACAAGACTTGACTTCACAGAAGTGTAAACAAACCAGGCTTATGTAGACAGGGGTAATGAGACACAGGTGACAATAATTAGGAACAATGAGTCCATGCTAAGGATTGTGGGAATTGTAGTCCAGAGTGAATGTATAGATCTGGGGGGAGTGCCCTCTTGTGGATCTGCAGGTAGTAATGGATGAAACAAAGCTTTTCCAAGCTTTGAAACAATTGAACCAAAGAGCTCTATGCATGCGTCTCAAAAATGAGACAACAGATCAATTTAGCTGATGCTGTACATTGTGGCACACAGCAGTGGTATATAGAAGTGATGTTCTACATTTCTAAAGTAAATGTTTTTTGCAAACAACCTCTTTTGAAAAAAATCTTTGCTCATAATTCCTCCACCACCACTGAAAATGGCTGTAATTATTTGATCATCTGCATTTTGTAAATATTAATAGTGTTAACATCACATCAAATGTCTTCTTTAATCACTTTTGTACGTAAGATGTCCAGAAGAAGATATCCGCCACCTACTGTACTGAAGTGTACATGGGCCAGAGATTAAACATGTGACGTAATAACAAGAGCAACAATTTAAGATATGAGAGACAGGTGCATTAACATCAGTAATGAAATAAAACTATAGAATAAACATGAATAAAAAAGATGTACATTTGATGTAAGAAAATAAATGAATTGAACAATTATAAATGCATATACAAGTAAACATCACATAAATTAAAGCTTTATTTAAATTTATTGTTGTAACAAATTATCCTGTATCTACAGTCGTTGAACCCCACATCCTAATGCCATCTCAACACAGCTGTGTCAATTCTTAAGCTATATTTTGGATAAAGCAGCTGACCACCGTTGCCACCTTCGCCTGTCTTTGCCATCCATCATGTCCCTCATTGCTGCAGTCAGACTGGACTCTGACCATGGATTGGAAGGGACATCGAGGTGCTTATGTCCTCCACTGGCTTGCCCATCCATGCAGCATCCTTCAGAGTTGTTGTCACAAACTTTTGACATCCCCAAGTCCTCTGAGCATGATATTGTGTACAGAGTCAGCAAAACCATCATGGGAATTTTGAGGAGGGCGATTTGCTTTCCAACGAGAGATGACCTGGAGGCAGTGGGAGCAGGATTTGCACAGCTGGCTGGATCACCAGCTTTCACAATACTAGTTTGTACAGAACTACGGCTGTTATATCCAAATTAAACCTCCAGCACATAACTCCAACTGCTACTACAACAGGAAGCTGTTTCACTCCATCCAACTTCAGGCCATCACTTATCACCAGGGGACATTTATTGATGTCTTTGTGGGATATACAGGGTCTGTGCACGATTCCAGGGTGCTGAAAAACCTTGGTAAAAATGAATCTGGCAAGGAAAGCTTTGCTCACTACATTCCCACTAAGCAAAGTTTAGAAGCTCTGTTCTGCTGTAAATCAGTTCTAGAACAACATAAGAATTCACAATCTGAAATTAAAGCAAATGATTTTGTCCTCGGCGATGTGAGGGATGGCAGTAATGTTGATGACAATGTACTGTTAAAAGATGATATAGATTCATTGGCTTTAATCTCGTATCAAGGCGCTTTTGAAGTGGCGAACCCACTCAGATCTGGCAAGTATAAAATCGCAATTTTGGTGTGTTTACTATATCCAAACAAATTCTTGAAAGACATGTGGTTGAGAGAGGGAGAGGCATAAACTTAATGATCATTTTTGTTTGTTTTCTGCCTAGTAGATGCTTTCTCAACACCAACCCGGAGCGTGGATCAAAAGCCAAGGTGAAAGTGACGTCAATGAAGACTGGCCAAGTTGTGCAAAAAAAGAACACTACTGTGCACCCGCAGGTTTCCTTTCTTCTGAGAAAACTTACACACTTTGAATGAAACTGTGTATAGACACTTCCACTCTCCACTGTAATTGGACTAAAAGGAATTGTGTTAATTGCAACACAAAAGTACAGCTGGCATTCCTAACAACATGTTTATATAATGCGTTAATTCGTTGAGAGCACTTGATTGTTAATGTTCTGTTAATTGTTGACTGTTGAGTGAATTCATTTATTTCGTACCGCTGACATTTCAGCCAAAATGTTTACACAAAGACATTTTCTGGCCTTTGCATCAGAAATAAACGTTTAAAATTCTAAGACTATTGTTTTCTATTTCCATTTGAGACTACTGATATGGAAGTAAAAGTTTGAAGAAGAAAAATGATATTCTCTGTAGAAATAAAATTTATTGCAATATATAAAACATGTTGTAATAATGAAGTGGCATAACAGTATAATACAGTAGTTAATACAGTCATAGTTCTGAAAAAAACACAGTCATTTGCTGGCAACCCAGCTGCCAGAATGTAAATTGCTTTGAGTGAGTGAGAAGATTTACAGTTCACAATGTAAAAAGTACACACTGTCTCTGGCAACTACAGTACAATACTGTACATCTTGTTAACAGTTGTGGTTCTGTAAAAATACAGAATGTGGCTGCCAGTATTTTACTGTCAACTTACAGGGAAAAGTTTTGCAGTGAAGCCTTGACATGATCCATACGGCTGACAATGTCCCTCCCGTAAACTAATAGCAGCCGCTGGCTAGTAGGGACGTCCATGGGCTCCGGAGGCTTCTGGCACACGACGGGTAAGAGGCTGGGGCGGTTGACAAAACCAGCACACTCCTCCATATAGTGCGGCAAGAGGTCAAGCCACTGTCCCCATGGTTCTCCCTCAGCTGTTTCACCAGTCTGGTGGGGTAAAAGAGAAGATTTGCTTCTAATAAGATTCCTTATTTCAAGCTAAATTAAAAACACTTTCATTTTGCTATGCATTGAATTTACATGAGACGTTTCTGCATATACACTCACCTAAGGGATTATTAGGAATAGGAACACCATACTACTACTGTGTTTGACCCCCTTTCGCCTTCAGAACTGCCTCAATTCTACGTGGCATTGATTCAACAAGGTGCTGAAAGCATTCTTTAGAAATGTTGGCCCATATTGATAGGACAGCATCTTGCAGTTGATGGAGATTTGTGGGATGCACGAAGCTCCCGTTCCACCACATCCCAAAGATGCTCTATTGGGTTGAGATCTGGTGACTGTGGGGGCCATTTTAGTACAGTGAACTCATTGTCATGTTCAAGAAACCAATTTGAAATGATTCGAGCTTTGTGACATGGTGCATTATCCTGCTGGAAGTAGCCATCAGAGGATGGGTACATGGTGGTCATAAAGGGATGGACATGGTCAGAAACAATGCTCAGGTAGGCCGTGGCATTTAAACGGTGCCCAATTGGCACTAAGGGGCCTAAAGTGTGCCAAGAAAACATCCCCCACACCATTACACCACCACCATAATTGCATTAATGAGAAATTGAACAGGTGTTCCTAATAATCCTTTAGGTGAGTGTATACTTTATTGTGAACCGTTAAATATTATAAACTCATTGCAAGATTGTCTACGATGCGTGTAGACTGTAGCTCACTTCCGTGTCAAGATCAGACGAAACAGTCTTCTATGAGGCAAGTGGAGCTGGTCCAGGATAGTCTGACTGGTAGACGGGTAATTCGGGCGAGAAACAGTTACAGTACACCCGAGAGTCTCTGCAACCATAAGGTAGTACCTGTCGATGCTCTCTTGCGGACGCCATAGCCAGTCAGCTGCTTCCCACATGTAGGACAGGACAGTCTAAACAAGTCCACAAGTGCTACGGCATCCATACCAGAAGCCCGTGATGTAAAAAAGCGGTCTGGAGATGGAGCCTGGCGGTAGATGAGAGAAGGGACTGGTGGCTCATACCAGAGGCAATCCACCTCTGATCCTGTGACAGGGTCGTCTTTCTCATTTCAGGAGGCAGCCAAAATTGATCTGGCTCGGCTGCGGGAGCAGGGCCAGGCGTAGAAGAGGCAACATACTCCTGATTCAAAAGCAACGAAAAAGTAGAGATGTAATATAAACATTACCACATTGTTTCTCTCAAGTTTGCATTCGAGTAATTCTATCATTTCGGGCTCATTGTGTGTCCATTCGTGATGATTATATCTTTTTTCAAACAAAAGGAACTCAAAGGCAGATTTTTCATTTAAAAAACGAACGATCTTAAAACAATGACTGCGCATATGGCAGAACAGATAAAAGAACGCTTAGATACACGTGTTAGAAGTGTAGAGCTTAATCACAGAGTGAAGTGGCATACAGTTGGTCTGAAACGCAGTTGAGGAATTCACCAGGGAAAACATCCTTTCTCTTGTAATATCAAAATGGTGGTTAATGATTAAGCTTGTTAACTAGCAGGAAAGTAACACTTATAACATATATAAGCTGAACCAACAGTCATTTTATTGAGAAAGCATATTTGTTCTGTACTTTTTGGTCGATGTGAACTGTACCCCCAATTGTAGATTGATGAAGGAGAAGCACTTTGACTAGCAGGCTGCGAATATACATATTGCACATGATTAACATCAACGTAATAATGACGGTGAAAATGATTAAACATATTAAGGTCTTTTTCAAATCACCTGGATCCGCCTCGGTACATTTAGGTTTGGTTTGGCTGCTGAACTAATGGATCCTCCAAACACACTAAAAGAGGGAGATGACAGAACGGATTGTCATTCACGTAAAATCACAAGAATACACAAACAATCTTAAACGATCTCAAATATGAAAAGAACATGTTACCGTCGATAGGTGAAGTGCAGGCCGTGTAATGGTTGGGGCTGCGGTAGAGGCCGGGACAGAAGTAGGAGCGGAGGCAGGTGGAGCACTTGTGGCCTGGTAAAAGAAGAATCGAGAGCGTGGAAAGCAGGTTTTAATCACCTTTCGGCCGTGGTGTTCTTTTTAAAGATCAAAATAAGCACAGGCCTCATAGTCGCAGACATTTCTATATTCAATCCACGATCCACCCGCATACGCCAGCGAGAGTCTGAGGGCAGAACCGGAAGTAGGAGACGCTTCATTAATGTAACGCTCGGTGAAAAGAAAATCCGTAATAACTGGTCTTTATAAAAATGCATATTCCTTTCAATGTTTTCTTTTCTTTCTTGCTGTGTTTTTGTGCTAAGAGCTCATAAATGTGCTTCGTAATCTGAGGATGCGTCTAGTTTGTTGTCTTTTTCTTTATTGACACAGTAGTTAGTACACATAAAATATGTTGAAGTTACGAAGCTTTTTATCTAACGTAAATATTCATGGCAATGGATGCTGACATCTCAACGGTTTGAGGTCAAATTAAAATGCTTTTAGATAAAACATTTTTTGAACAATGGTGAAAAAAATCCAGAGCCATCATTTTAGACATCTCTGACACATTTGAAGCATGTTTACAATGACTGGTTACCAGGGCCGTGCAGAGACCTTTAAAGGGGCAGGTGGCAGGTGCTCAAAGTAAAAAAGGGGCACATGGAACAAGGCTATAAATAGGGCTGTGCTCAAAACATCAATACTGTATATCGCGATGAATTCCTTGCTGATATATGTATGAATATGGATGCTTCCGTATTGATACAGCAGCAAATGTCATGATGCGGTTTTAAAAAATAAACAGAAAAGATCATTCTAATGTTTAAAAGTATAAAAATGTTTTATTTGCACCTATGCATAAGTCTCGGATTAGAACAGAAGTTAATTAAATTGTCCAAACTTTAAAGGGATAGTTCGCCCAAACATTTAAATTCTGTCATCATTTACTCACCCTCAGATTATTCCAAACCTGTATCAATGTTTTTGTTCTGTTGAACACATATTTGGAAGAATGTCAGTAACCAAACACAGCTCATCCCCCATTTACTGCCATAGTAGGGAAAATAAATATATTGGAGTCAATGGGGGATAAGGTCTGTTTTGTTGCTGACATTCGTCCTTTGTGATTAGCAGAACAAAGAAATGTATACAGGTTTGAAACAATCTGAGGGTGCGTAAATGATGATGTCATTTTTATTTTGGGGTGAACTGTCCCTTTAAGGTTTCCTCTCTGATGTACAGAACAACAGCTGTTTTGTCATATTAAAAATGTAATTCTGTTCTAAGCCTCTTCTGAATTTATTCATTTTTTTAAATGATAACGATGATAAGAAAAACAACACTGGCGAGTATAATTCGGAAGAGAAAATCAGAATAAGCCTGTTTAACCTGTCATACTGTCATAATAATACTTCCAAAGTATTAACAGTTTTAGTCAAATAACATCAAGACCAGACCCCTCGACGCCCGTGAAACTTTTCTCCCCCAAACAGCAAAGATCGATTCAAGAAGTGAACACGCACCTGTGTTTATATATTGCTGTGTGTAGATGTAGCATTAGCTGCTCAGCTAACGTCACTTCCGTTCAGGGTAGACCACACACACACAAACGCTGTGCAGGCTTTCTTCTCGGCGTTCCTGTAAAATACTAATACTACTTATGATAATAACAATAAGAAGTAGACAAGCACACCGGTCCGATGAAAGCGACAGCGGCGAATGGTTTGTATCCTGGTTAAGGCGCTAAGCTACTGAAGGCGTCTGAACGTGAGGGGGCGTGCCAGATGAGGTGGTCAGGTGAAGGGTCATCGCGGGGGTCATTTAATGTAGGGTTAAATTATTATTAATTAATTTTTCTAACAGTTAGATTGGGCAGGCGTTCACAAAAGGGCCTTTAATTACAAAAATATATATATTGTTGCCTCAACAAAAGGGCACTTTCGCCATTAAGGGCCTAAAAAGGCAGGTGCTCAAGCACCCTCGATAACACAAAAAACACCTCAATTATTCGCTAAATGAATTCATTTAAAAGCAAAAAAATGAAATGTGAATGTGTTTGTAGTTGTGAAAGCAGTTTATCTTACCTAGCTTGCTTTCTCGCTGGAGAAATGCACTTAATGAACTTGCCGATCCGCTACGTTCCGACAGCTACAGTAACACATGAGAATAAAAACAGCCCCGCCTCTTCGCGGCAATTGGCTGATCAACGATGAAAAGATGAAGCAGGAGAACGCCATTCGCTCAGCAAAGAAGAAGAAACGGCGCGTGATTGGCCAGGGAATCCTCGCAAAGATGGAGCAGGAGAACGCCATTCGCTCAGCAAAAATGAAAAACTCGTCCTGATTGGACACAGCCGAACGCACAAACAGGCAGGTCTCGCGTTGCTCTCGCGGTACTTTAATGGCACGTGTGTGTGATCGATCGTAAGGCGGCTGCAGAGCCGATCAAAGTCGGACAAATTGTATATCCAGAACGCGTTGCTGTTGTCAGCCGACTGCAGATGCTTGCGTCGCCGCATGAAGTCGAACAAGTCTTTTCTTTGTCCAGTTATTGCTTGGGCTGACGTTGGAGACTTGCCATTGGCTGTCGTTTTGAATAATTAACGAGGTAGCACTTTGCAGGGTCTGTGTGCCATTTTGCCATGTTTTTATAAGTCATTTATACATATAATTGCGTGTCGGGGTCCCTTTTAGACAATAACGTGTATGAGAAACGATTTCCTGACTATCACTCAGCACGAAACGTTGATGGAATTTGTTCGTGTTACCACCGTTTGAAATACTGTCGCTATGTAGTAGTATAAATAGTGGACGGTCGAAGAGGTTTCTCAGTGGAGAGCGGGATTGAGAGCTCTCCTGGGCGGCTGGGTCGTCGGAAGGATCGAGACTCTCTCGCTCGTCCACTTTTATTTACATTTGATTACATTTACGTTCACGCGCGTCAAAACACCGAAACGCGCTTAGCCTGTAACGTTACCGTCGTATACTCACTTCACGATGAGCGATAAACGAGAACTCCATGTCCACAGAGGATATATCTCCAATTGACATGTTTATTAGAACACAACAATAAGAGGCTCGTGCTGCCATTAGCGCACATAACAACGTTCTTCTTGCTCCCTCCTTAACCGGCACAACAGTGACCTTTACTGCCCCCTAGTGGGTATAACATGTACATGCACTGCACTTGCATAAATGCGCCACGGTTACACGTAGGTTAAAACCCGAGTGAATAGTTCAGTATATATATATATATCCTTTGATAGGTGAACATTTATCATTCCATTCAGCTAAGTTCATCATAAATAGCCTTACAGCTATAATTCACTTGTTGAGATGCAGAGGCGTTTTTCAAAAAAGAATTGTGAAATAATGCAAGGGATCCAGTCTCTTAACTCAACACATTCTTAAGTGAGGAGCCTATGTTTGCCTTCGCTCAGATCTTTGATCTTTTGTCTTTCTTGAACCTTATAAATAGGTTTTCCATGAGCTGTTTAGGCTTTGTAAGATTTCTGTTATCACACCAGTCAGCAGTGCTTCCTGTGAGAGAAGCTTCTCAGCTTTAAAACTGATTAAAACTCATCTTAGGACAACAATGGTGGATGACAGGTTAAGTCACCTTGGAATTCTTAGTGTTGAGTCAAGTAGGGCACACAGCCTCAACATGGATGAGTTTGTGAAACGGTTTGCAAGTTCTCACCAGAACCGTAGACTTGTTTTGTTTTAAATTCCTTTAATATACCAGAATTATTATTTATATTTTCAATCAGTCAATTTCTGATTCATGTTTAATTGCATGTTTTGCAATTCATGTTTTTTTTTTTCTTGAAATGTGAAATGTTATAATGCACCTTATCCCATTGTTCTTGGTGCTTAAGCATTATATCTGAAAATGTTTGGGATGTTTAACACTTATTAAAGACCCAGATTTTATATTCAACAGAAAGACATTAGTGTCCCGTGTGTATGCAGTCTGTGTGTTACGGGATAGAGACTCTGACAATTGATAGTATGTGAGTACATTTTTTTTAAGCTAAATCACGTTGCAAACACCAGGTTAAGTCAATTATTATTTATCTTTTGATGCCAGGTTAGGGTTACACACTGACTTTCTATCATGGTCTATGGACCCTCTGAAGTTGCCTTGGCCACCCCATGTGAAAAACTCTAGCTCCGCCACTGGTTATGCCACAGCGTGGCGGAAAAGGTTGAAGCTGCCAGAACATGTAGCAATAAAGGATTATATTGCAAGCTCTCCTCATATTTATAAACATTTTTTGGGCTGCAATAATTATGGGAATTGACTCATTGATTTCAATTGACTTTCATTAAGTTTGTCAAATGGATACACGCAAGGTATTTTTGATTGTTTGCACATTTTCTTGCACATTTGCACATTTTCTTTCTACTGGTGATTGGCGTTATATATCCTCGTTTTGTCTGTAACATTTACATTAAGGAATTTAGCAGACGCTTTCATTACAAAGTGACTTACAAAATCGAGGAAACAATGAGGCTATAAATCTTAAGGAGTCCACTATAATACAAGAACTGCTATCACAACCATTAAAAGTGCTTGGCAGTAGCCTATCTGCATGCAAAAAATGCCTCATCATTTGAATGTTATTCAATTATGTGGCAAATTTCCACATAAAATGTTATTGCAGTAATATTTTTTCTAATAATGTTTGTTGGATGAAATCAAACTTTTTCTGTTGGAACTATCACAATCACTTTGAAACAATATGATTAAGTCAAACTTGGCTATATCCGGCCTAATGTAATTTTTATTCAAATCAAACGTATATACTTTATATTAAACCAATGTGTTTTCAGTCAAACATAATACACTGAACATATTACACTCACCTAAACTATGTTTTCATACTGATTTAATCTTGAACAATATTCTTGAATAAAACATTCTTTACGCAAAATCTTTTTTTCCGAAATATGCGCTTTTTCCATCCATCCATGCATTTTCTACCGCTTCATCCGGGGCCGGGTCGCGGGGGCAGCAGTCTAAGCAGGGATGCCCAGACTTCCCTCTCCCTAGACACTTCCTCCAGCTCTTCCGGGGGGACACCGAGGCGTTCCCAGGCCAGCCGGGAGACATAGTCCCTCCAGCGTGTCCTAGGTCTTCCCCGGGGTCTCCTCCCCGGTGGGACATGCCCGGAACACCTTTCCGGGAAGGCGTCCAGGGGGCATCCGGAAAAGATGCCCGAGCCACCTCAGCTGGCCCCTCTCGATGTGGAGAGCACTCTACTCTGAGCTCCTCCCGAGTGACCGAGCTTCTCACCCTATCTCTAAGGGATCGCCCAGCCACCCTGCGGAGAAAGCTCATTTCGGCCGCCTGTATTCGGGATCTTGTCCTTTCGGTCATGACCCACAGCTCATGACCATAGGTGAGAGTAGGAACGTAGATTGACCGGTAAATCGAGAGCTTCGCCTTGCGGCTCAGCTCCTTCTTTACCACGACAGACCGGTACAGCGACAGCATTACTGCAGAAGCTGCACCGATCCGTCTGTCAATCTCCCGTTCCATCCTTCCCTCACTCGTGAACAAGACCCCAAGATACTTGAAGATACTCCTCCAATTGAGGCAGGAACACAATACATTAAAATGTACATGCATCATGTAAAGATGTGCACTTTTTATGTCAAACAATAGATAATCAACCATTATAATTAATCTAAAGTAATTTAAAGCATCAAGCACTCATCTCTATATCTGCTTTTGAAGTTCAGGTTAGTAATATCAAATAATTAAGTTTTTGAATTTTTGTTTAAAACAGAGCAAGTAAAGTCCACATTTTTGTGTAATATCTGTTCCCACTTTAGTTTTTTTACATAAACAGACGACTGACACAACATTATTTACTTAAGTCCGATCTCTTATTTTGTCATAATGTATTTATTGAAAAGCATGGCCCTAAACTGCAACTCAAAAAAAGTACCACACTGCAAAAACTTACACAGTCTTGATTTGTAGTACAAATATTTAAACATTCTTAAATCAAAATACAATTACTTGACAAGAAAAGTGACAAAAGATATTTGGTCTTGTTTTATAAAAAATAATATAAGAATAAAGTAAGTTTATGGTAAAAACATGAATATGTCCATGGAGTGAGAAAAGGAAACTTGTAGTACTTGAGAAAAAGCTCAAACTAAATTCAAGTTTATTTTTATCACCCCATGGACAGATTTTATGTTTGTTTTACCATAAACTTACATCATTCTTACATTCTTTTTCATTAAACAAGACTAAATATCTTAGGTAAATTTTCCTGTCAAGTAAAGAAGTTTTAGATAGTTTCACTAAAAACAGGACAAAAATGCTGAGTAAAAATGACATTTTTTGCAGTGCACATTTACAATAATTTATTGTATATTCTTACCTCAGTAATGGTTCTTGCCTGTATGATTTTTATTTCACATAAAGTCCCACAACTCAAGTATTGAACACCTTTGGTTAAACTGGTGGTAACTCGCTATTATAACACACTTTGGTCTGCCCATACAATAAAGGGTCAACCCCTCCCCTCCACAACACAACCCATACATACAAACAAACCAACCAAACAACAAACCTCATAGCACTTCTGCTCCCATTTAAAATTAAGACATTTACAGTACACTCATAACTTAAACTTATAGATCTCAAAATGAGAATGTTTAGCCCTCATCACATTGTGTTTTCTTCTCTGAAAAGTCTATACTATCACATGTTTCCCTTAAAACCTTATTTATGTGTAACATTAAGTGCCAATATATGCATGCAGGACTAACACTATACAATGTACAATCTGAAATATTAAAAGACTATCATCAGAAAATTGCTGTAGAGAAAGAGTCCACATTATTAGCAACATGATGACATATTCAAATAGCTCATTTCCATTGAAAAATTGGCGGACATCCCTGGTGACTGTTGGGCTCTTGCTTTGTGTAATAAAATTGATTATTTTTAACAGAGCATCACTCCACACAAGCATGTCCATAAGGCTAAAATACTTAAAATAATAATGTCATACATTTTAGTAAGTGGAACGTTGCGTGTACTGTACATACACAATCACTAATCCCAGTGCACCCACACTCCTTCTTTAATTCCTTAATATGAACAATACAATATCTGCCGATTTTGCATTATATTTGCATATCATTTTCATACGACTAATTTAGGGTCATAATGAGGTGAATTTCCCCTTTGTTTTTCATAAATGAAAGCAAAATTGTTTTTTTAGTTAGGTATTGCTCAGGATTTCTGGCACCGACTCTATGTAAACTTACACTAAAGGAGCCAATAGCCCATTTTGTTCGCTGGATTAAAAATGGTCTTAGATGCACCTTAAAAATGTTGGGTTTTTCAACCCAACGTTGGGTCAACAATGTACAAACCCAATCGTTGAGTTATAAATTATCTAGCGCTGGGTTGTTTCAACTCAAAATGCTGGGTTGTTTTATTACATTGTTGGGTCAAATATAACCATATTCTGGGATAATTTAACACAACAGCTGGGCTTGTTCACATTTGACTAGATGATGGGTTGAAATAACCCAAAACATGTGCTGAATAACGAACATGGCCATCCACACACAGATATGTCTGGTTAATATCTCCATGGGGACAGTCTATAGGCGTAATGTTTTTTATACTTTACAAACAGTACATTTTATCCCCTCACCATAACCCTAAAGATAATTAAAAAAAAAACATTGTTCTGCACAATTGATCAGCTTTTTTGGCACATGCTCCCCATGGTGACACATGTCCCCATGTATTGGTCTTCATTTAGGTTTAGGTCCCCACCGGGATATAAAACACACGCACGCACGCACGCACGCACGCACACACACACACACACACAGTAAAAAGTGCCCTACCCGCAAGACCAATTCTAAGTATAAATCCAAAATGAATGCAAAGACACGGTTTTTCGTTTGACCTTATTCTATTTATTCTTGAAATAAAAAACATCAATGGTTATATTATGGTAAAAACTATTCTATAATGATTAAGAATTGAAATGTCAAAGTTCACAAAAAGCGTTATGATTCTTGCACTGACTTTAACTGCTTTGTAAGATAAGATTCTATTATCAGATGTATCCTTTGCAACACCTTATTTTATAAAATAATCCTCCAGTGCTATACCTAATAATATAGCTTATTAAATCGATACCATAAGACATTAAAGGTGCCAAAGAATGAATTGATACAAGATGTTCAATTGTTCTCTGATATCTACATGGAAGGTTTGTGCCAAAATTATCCAGAAACATGTCCATTTACAACCCCATGATTTGTCCCTAGAATGAAAAGGTCTGTTTTTACCTTATTTGGAAGGGTCATGAATATTAATATTGAGTTCTCCTCTGCTGATGGCTTTTTTTAAAAGCGCGGAAAAAACAATTGAAAAAACACTTCGGCCACAGGCGTAAACGCCTCACTCACGCTTCATCCTTCCTTTTACTCTCTGGACTAGAGATAGGGTTGGGCGATGTCTACCAAATTGGCATCGGACGATATTGAAACCTTGTGTAGGGACTGGATCATTGAGAGCAAAGCCATAAAACCTCCTCCCACTCCCTTTTGTCCTGGTTTCTTGATCCATCTTCAAAAGACCATAGCAAAACCAGGCTCCAGTGGTCTGGTTGTAGGTTTTGCTATCTCACTGAGAGTCTTGATAACATTTTGGTTACCCTGCGGGATATTTTATGACTCCTAGGCTTCAAAGCATAGGTGTGAAGTCTCTGTGTCTCACTTCTAACTTAACATCTGAGGCTAACCAGAGAAACTTCTCTGACTAATAGGAACTTATGTGATTAAACTGTCCTTCCTATAAATGTATCTAAATGTCTAAGTTACATGTTGGCGCTCACGCCATTTTAAAGAGTCTCTAACTGTTAGATATACAAGTTTAATTCAGGCGTGGTTTGTACTCGTACATCCGAAGGAATCACAACTTGATATAATTCAAACCTGTCCCTTTTGATATCTAAATGTTTCTCTTTTCAATTCCTCATTGTTTATACAAATTGTGTGACCATAGAACACAATACACTCATTATGTTATAATTTGGACTGGTATCTTGTAAAGTTACATACAGGTGAAAATTAGCGGTTGAGTGGACAAAGAATCTCTTCCCCCACTCAACTATGATTGGCCGACTCAAACTCTGAGGGCATGCCCTTCATAAAGATAAATACCGACCAAGGACACCAAGTTTTCTCTCTTCACTTTTTGCTCTTCGGTTGCTTCTCTTCGATCTTTGCTCTTCGGTTGCCTTTCTGTTCCTGAATCGCATCTTTGGACCGGG
Source organism: Triplophysa siluroides (assembly GCA_006030095.1). Classification (NCBI taxonomy): domain Eukaryota; kingdom Metazoa; phylum Chordata; class Actinopteri; order Cypriniformes; family Nemacheilidae; genus Triplophysa; species Triplophysa siluroides. The sequence continues at coordinate 466,760 of VCII01000246.1, read as the reverse complement.
GAGGTGAGGTAATTCTTCCCTATCTGGAGAAGGAACAATGGACTCTGCGGCCTCGTACACCTCGACGAGCCATGCGGCCGGTCACGAGGACCGAGGCAACAAGGCACACAACTTTAAGCAAAACTGCATTCTGAAACCATCTGAACATTTCCATCACTCCAAGCGCATACGAGGACATCCAGCACAGAGCTTTGCAAGTATTCCGTTTCTATAGAATAGCTGCGTTAAGTTTGTGCCTCTTTGTTAAAGATGATTTTAATGATGTTCAGAAATTGTTGCCATGCCATGCCCTCTCTCTCTCTCTCTCTCTCTCTCTCCCCGCTCCCTAGCGCATATGTGTTTCATGTATTTGTTTGTGTCGTCATTATGTTTACTATGTAGAGTAGTGTTTTAATAAACAGACATATATTCATTTGTGATGGGTTTTCTGTGCTCACGCTCACAAACTTGGTCACTTAAACTGTGTCGATCTAGGCTACCATTGCTCTAAATCCTGTTTGAGAAAGTAACGTTACTTATGGCCATGAGATAAGTTTATAATATCATTGATGCAATCGCTGGACGAATGCATACAAATATTGTTATACTTTATATTACAAATCAGACACCGTAAAATATGTATATATAATAACAATTATATACGTTTTCCTTTGAGCTAAACTAATTCCTGACTTTTGATGTTTTAAATAACTCATTTCATGAATGTGATCTTTAAAGATCTGGTGGAGAATCATATTTGGTGAGCTAAACTCATCCTTATTTTAACATACAGCTAAAATCGCTACATAATTGGTGGAGGGAATGCGGGCGCAGTTTTAAACCTTGTTTTGTGAGCGAAACTCAGTGACTATTCACGTGTGTTTCTATGTGTGTTCATTGAAACCAAAATCTCTTTTAAATGGCACTTTATGTATGAATGAAGGTGTGGACCCACCCACCTATCTTGGGCAGACTCTTGAGATTCTCACAGAGAAAATCTCAGCCTCTATCAAAGATTCAGTGACAATATAAAGACGAAGAAATCTCTTTATAGCGCACTATATTATTATTTTACCGCCCTAGATTGAGCGAAGAAATCCTCTTTCAGAGCGAAGAAGACAGAGCGAGCGAATTTCCTCCCTCATCTTACCAAAGGCCTTATTGTAATGCATAGCTAATTGCTACTGATGTGTATTCCAGTGCTATTGAATTAAGCTATTGCGCTCCCCGGGGTGAACAATCAGAATAGCTGACTGATAATGTTCCTCCCATTCGCTTAACACAGCGGATTTTAATAGGAAATAACTACGGGTCAGTTTTACTAATTAAGGTGGAGTTTTACAAAAATCTTGATCAAGTTATGTTTGTTTTTATATTGCGGTCGGCGAAGAATCCCGACCAAGTAGACAAATAACTTTCAGGACGGCGAAGAAATCCCGTTAGTCAGTTATAGTGTAGTATTGTATGTCTATTGTGTGTGTAGGTTGAAAGCCATGTACCCGTGTTCAGGTAAACTGACACGAGCCTTTAGACCTGTGATCAAATTACACTCGTCGCCATAGCAATTGCGCGTTAATAAAAGTGTAATCCCACATAGAATTGTGGAACCGGAAGTCTGGCAGAAGACGTATTACCTTCTCCTAACACTAGAGAACAGGTTGTCTTAAAGTGTTTAACACCTCTCCTGTCTCATCTCTGCCTGACTTCCCCCTTTGTTTGAGCAACGCTGTGTGAAGTCTCAGCCAGTCTCTTCTTTTGTTTGATTTCATTATTCTGCTATCTCACCGTTTACTTTATTTGAGAATGTTTATTATTTATTATTATATACAAACTATAATGATAATTAATATAATTCCGGTATTGTTTTGATGATTTTACTTTTATTTGAATTACTTCTCAGGGATTTTTACATTTTCTCCCTTGCAGTTAGAATTCTATTTGATAAAACTTAAATTTTAATTAAACCAACTTAATTGAATTTGAACTTTGATCAAAACAATTAGATTCCACTCTTTAAGGTGTTTACGATTAACTTTCAATCGCCTTAATTTTGTATCTCAGTTATTCATTTAATGATATAACTTACTTTACTTTACTATGACTCCATAGCCCCCCCTACCTACGGCCCTGTCATAGACCTTAGTGTGCAGCCAGTTCACCCCCGCACCAGAAAGAAGAAACCCTCCTTCTCGATCCTAACCTCTCTCTCTCTTGACATATGTGATTTTGTTTTTCTTCTTCCTATCAGAGACTGAACCTGTCTGAACATCAGTAAAATTCTTGGTAATTATGTTGATGAACCGAATAGCCTAAGTCACAGAATGACCCCATAGGTAACACTCTTCAGCAACATCATTCATAGTTTTTCCTGTGTTCACCCACACCACTTATCCGCCCCGCCTTCACGGCTAGCGTAGATAATGAGCGTTTAGTTTGCGTCACTAACTGACCAACTCAGTTAAGCATACAACACATAGCCCACATATTTAGCTCAGTAGATCTGTACGGACTTGCATCTTGCTCTTTGTGCCTTTCTCTCTTCCCCGGTGTCTCAATATGTCCAGACCATCCAGTCCTGTCACCTGCCAAACCAGCTAGAGACCAGGCAAAGCGCTGCGATGGACTCCTGCCTGGGACCAACAGTGGCACACGGCAACTGCGCTGAGAGCAGTTGGTCGGACGACCTAGACTGGCGAAGGGACCACGATCTAAACCAGAGCTACAACTACAGAGAGCCAACAAACTCATCTGAAGTGCAGAGCCAGGATCAACGTGACCACGCCCACAACCAGATCGTCCAACTAGAGCCAGAGCGAAGGAAGCCAGGAGGATCCAAGAGCACGCGCACTACTGCCTGGACCAGCTGGACCTGCAGATGACAGCGAGGAAGAGGACCAGGAGCTACAGGAAGAGACGAAAAGCTACAAGAGTCCTTTGCAAAACACAGACTGAGCGCAGAGAGCAATTGGAGCAGACGCCAGAGAGAAGCTGGCAGGAAAACTCCAACCTGCAGAAGCTCTCTAAAATGGCCCCGGCAGACAGCAACACAATGCCACGGCCAAGGCCTATGAAGGCCACCTGCAAGCAGTCCACGCTGAAGTCCAACCCATGACTCGGCGATGGAACCAAAATGAACTGAACTTAGCTTGTAGACTACAGTGTGAACGGACAGGAGAATGCAACAGAATCTCTCCTGTCAGACAGGCCAGCCCCCAGCTAAAAGCCCAAAGCTGCAAAAGGGGGGCGAAAGCCCACTGTTCACACCTTACTAGCCAGCAAACATAGAGGGGTGGGGCAGGAACCATCCAGAGGAACCTGCAGACACACGCTGCTTGGCCCCACAGACCCCAGCAAGCTGGCCAGAAACTTGACAGCTGTCACCACTAAATGCTGTCACCCTGAACACTGCAGGAGGCCACAACAAATGCCTACCTGCAAAACATTGACTCTCAGGCATTAACACTGCCCAGTGTGACCACAAGAGACAGATTACCTGCTTAGGATCACCTCCAGCCAAGAGGACCACAGCATCCTAAGCCAGCAGTCAGAAACTGTCAAAGCGGACTATAGCAGCTACAACACCTCTGCTACAGCCATCATCTAAGCCTACGTCAGACGACAGGAAAGGCCGAAAGGGGGAAGAAGACTTCAAAGCAAAACTCTTCTCCCTCAGAAATCTGCATTACACTGCGAGTCAGCGCTACAGTCTTTTTCTGCCATGATCACCTGATATCAGCGGAACTCAGCCCATAAGGCCTACAGAGAAAGCGTTGCCTCCATAAAGACTGTTTCAATCCTGCCCATCTCTGCACATCACAAAGAACTGTTTCTTCAGGTTACACCACAGCAGCAGATCTTCAGCAGAGACTCAGCAGATGTTACAGCCTGCCAGGAACAGCCAAGCACCAGACAGGATGCCCTGAGACAACATGGAGCTGCCCACTTTCGTCGGACCCGAAAGACGGCGCCCCGTGGAAACCCAGCTGGCAACCTAGGAGCCACTGACCCGTTCCGGCCCAACAGGCATTCATCTTAATACCATGGAGGACACCTGTCCAGAGAGCAAAACAGTGCAACTACGTCTGAGCCCGCAGAGATCCTGAGGACATCAAAGGAGCTGATTCTACAAGAAACCTTAACAGGAGAATGTAACAAAATGCAAATCAGACTCTGTTTGACCAATGAGTGGCATGTGAAACAAACAACCCTCTTGAATGCCATCCTACTGAGAAAACGTACAGATCTCTGCAACCTGCTTGTCGACCACAGAGACAGTCATCCTAACACAAGATGAGCATGGCATCTCAGCTAGTCGCGAGAACTCAGTCTCAAAGTCGAACCAGCCGACGACCCAAATGTTTCCTGCCCTTACATGCCAAAGGCACATCACCAATTGACATGATGATAACAGGCACCCTACAGGAACTATGGGCAGAAATCTCGGACATTAGCTCTACACTGTTCACACGCTCTCCACAACAACACCAGCATCAGACATTTCCTCTTTTATCAAGTGCGCACAGTTTCCATTGGTCTCATGCCTGTCACACAACGGTAACGTCCCAGGACACCGGTGCCTTGAACTTGAAATGGAATAACCAATGCTGAACCTTCTACTTCCTGGTTCTCGCCAAACTCACAGCCCCATGGGGGGCCCTGTCAAGTGCGAGAACTTTCAACAGCCCAGAGCTTTGCACTCTGGTCAATAAATGAGACTGTAGCACCTGCATTCACCAAAAGGGGGTCACTGTTCAGCTCAACACAAAGTGTGACCAAGCCTTCAACCACACATATTCAATGGAATACGTGGAGCATGGCCCACTCGGGAAGCCACACCCCCTTTTTACTGAATAAATCATCTTTTTGCAGCGTGCATACTGTACAAATGAGTACATTTGCCAAAGATTTTGAACGATGTCTTTATGAAGAGAATGACAGCGATTACCACTCCAAGGAGATGGACCACGCCCTGCACCTGCCATCAACTGCCAGTGCTAGAGCTGCTCTTCACAAAAGACAATGATGCAGAACTAATGTCAACTACGTGGCCCCACTCACAGGACCACATGACATTACATCCCAAGCTAGCTGCATCCTGGGCTACACAGAACGCCACCTAAAAGGTTCGTGAACTGTTAAAAAGAACTGCCCACTCATGTAAATGAGCGCTAAAGACGGTGCCATGTACACACACAATGGCACCTGCGCTTCACCACATTCCTGATTTACCCTTGCTGAACGGAGTTCCATCTGAAAGCTGGACTTGCCAAACACTGCCGTAACACTGGTCTACACTGACAGCTTGACCAGAACGAAAGGGGGGGTAGCCAAGCACCAGCAGAACACTGCTCCTCCCACAGCCTGAGGTCAGACGGAACCACCACAACTCCAAGAGACTTCGATCTTGTCACGCCCTTCACCACTCACCAGTACTTCAATGAAAGACACCGGAGCGTGACACCTGCTTTTGCCCAGCAATCACTGCAGAAAATGTGAATGCCAGAGTGCATGCTGCACCCGGCAAAATTCACAAGAGGAACGTGATGTGAGTGACAAGATTTTGTATCATAACTTTGCCCAGCTACGTGAGATGTGGGGGGGGGGTAGACACCACCACACCCCATGACACAGCACTACAGGCATTAGCAAGGAAGCCAATCATGCCATCCCACCTGCTGTTTCATCCAGGACTGCTGCTGTGCATCTCCGTGGAGACAGGAAACACCCTAACCAACCTGTTGCAAAACCAGCAAATAGGTGCAGGGCTGTCCAAGCAGGATGGAAAAGATGAAAGGTGCCCAGGTTGAGACAATGCCCGACCACTTGGGAACATCCTATGCCTATATGTCGAGGTCCTAGCGACAAATAGGAACCTCCAGTCATCCTGCCATCATGATCCAACTATCCATCGTCAGCTGAAGATTACATTCGCAACCTCACCTCCTGAAAGGGGGGATGTAGGGACTGGATCATTGAGAGCAAAGCCATAAAACCTCCTCCCACTCCCTTTTGTCCTGGTTTCTTGATCCATCTTCAAAAGACCATAGCAAAACCAGGCTCCAGTGGTCTGGTTGTAGGTTTTGCTATCTCACTGAGAGTCTTGATAACATTTTGGTTACCCTGCGGGATATTTTATGACTCCTAGGCTTCAAAGCATAGGTGTGAAGTCTCTGTGTCTCACTTCTAACTTAACATCTGAGGCTAACCAGAGAAACTTCTCTGACTAATAGGAACTTATGTGATTAAACTGTCCTTCCTATAAATGTATCTAAATGTCTAAGTTACATGTTGGCGCTCACGCCATTTTAAAGAGTCTCTAACTGTTAGATATACAAGTTTAATTCAGGCGTGGTTTGTACTCGTACATCCGAAGGAATCACAACTTGATATAATTCAAACCTGTCCCTTTTGATATCTAAATGTTTCTCTTTTCAATTCCTCATTGTTTATACAAATTGTGTGACCATAGAACACAATACACTCATTATGTTATAATTTGGACTGGTATCTTGTAAAGTTACATACAGGTGAAAATTAGCGGTTGAGTGGACAAAGAATCTCTTCCCCCACTCAACTATGATTGGCCGACTCAAACTCTGAGGGCATGCCCTTCATAAAGATAAATACCGACCAAGGACACCAAGTTTTCTCTCTTCACTCTCTTCGAGGACATCCAGCACAGAGCTTTGCAAGTATTCCGTTTCTATAGAATAGCTGCGTTAAGTTTGTGCCTCTTTGTTAAAGATGATTTTAATGATGTTCAGAAATTGTTGCCATGCCATGCCCTCTCTCTCTCTCTCTCTCTCTCCGCGCTCCCTAGCGCATATGTGTTTCATGTATTTGTTTGTGTCGTCATTATGTTTACCATGTAGAGTAGTGTTTTAATAAACAGACATATATTCATTTGTGATGGGTTTTCTGTGCTCACGCTCACAAACTTGGTCACTTAAACTGTGTCGATCTAGGCTACCATTGCTCTAAATCCTGTTTGAGAAAGTAACGTTACTTATGGCCATGAGATAACGTAAAGTTTATAATATCATTGATGCAATCGCTGGACGAATGCATACAAATATTGTTATACTTTATATTACAAATCAGACACCGTAAAATATGTATATATAATAACAATTATTATACGTATTTTCCTTTGAGCTAAACTAATTCCTTGACTGAAATTGAAGTTTTAAATAACTCATTTCATGAATGTGATCTTTAAAGATCTGGTGGAAGAATCATATTTGGTGAGCTAAACTCATCCTTATTTTAACATACAGCTAAAATCGCTACACTTGTGATTGACGACATCGTTGTCTTCTTTAAACAAGCCGTGAAGTTTTTTATACAGCACGAGCTGTAATAGTTGTGTATGAGTCTCTTGATTGTCCTCAATATAAAAAGAGGAATTTCAACATCATACAGTTACTGCTGGACATGAGTCAAATATCCAGAAATGCTGAAAAAGCAAAGATTGTGGACCTGGGTGATTGTTTTGAAGTTCAGTGGACAGTCTAATGACTCATGACCAACAAGTAACCCTTAAACAGCTATGACTAAACATAAAAACTCTCATTGATTGTTTAGGTAACATCATACAGTATTAAGGATCAGGGGTATGTATACTTTTGGACTGGACTATTTTGAGAAATTCTGTTATTACTCTTTAGTGTGAACTTTGTTAACATTTCTTTAGTGAAATAACTTGCTCAGGGCAGGACTAAGTTAAAAATAAGCCTTAATTTTCAAAAATCCTCTTATTTTTCCAAATGATTCAGCTTTTTCCAGATTCTGCAAGGGGTATGTATACTTTTGAGTTGGGCAACTATCAAGTCCGGCGTGCGTCATCTGTGAAGTGTAAGCTTCTCACTTATAAACTCATGCAGATCTTCTTTATACAACACAAACTGTGCAGACGCGCATCTTCTTTATACAGTTATAAAGTCAGACAGGTGTACACAAGCCGAGCAGGCACGTGCAGAGGGGGGGCGGAGGTTGCTTGAGCACCTGCCTTTTTGGCCCTTAATGGCGAACGTGCTCTTTTGTCGAGGCAAAAAATGCTTTTTTTGTAATTAAAGGCCCTTTAGTGAAGGCCTGCCCAATCTAACTATTAGTAAAATTAATTAATAGTAATTTAACCCTACATAAAATGAACCCTGTGATGACCTTTCACCTGACTACCTCATCTGGAACGCCCCCTCACGTTCAGACGCCTTCAGTAGTTTAGCGGCTTTTCCACAAGTAGTCCTGCATGCATAAGTGCGCAACGTGACGTACTGCATCCATTTAAATGCATGCGCATGCGCCTTTACAGACAAAGTTTGTTTACTTTCGTATGTTTTATACCTTATATATAAAAAAAAGAAAACGGGGATGTATTCGATTTCAATAGCACTAAGTGAATGAGCATATTGATGGTGTCTTTAGAATTGTGTGTTTTTGTTTATAGATTTTTATTACAGTGCTGTCTTTGTCAATGTCACAGGGGATGTCATTAAAAAACGTTATAATATTTTGTGATACGTCTTCATATTTGAAATGGCATGGTTTCTTTTTAAATATGTTTAAAAAAGCCCTTAAACAAATTAAGGCTTTAAAATATCAGAGCTTTAATATTTTTTTTACGTTTATTATTTAGTATTATGTTATGTTTCACTTAATATTATACTTTTAAGATACTAGCACAAACCGTAAATCCTGGGACATGGAGGGAACAGCTGTGATGATAATACAGTAAGCAGCAGCCATAACCATTGTTGGCCTTACCAGCTTTTAATGATTTCACTTCATTAATGTGTGTGTGTATATATACATACATATATATGTATTATATATATATATATATATATATATATATATATTGCTTTATTACTCCCTGAACTCTATGTAAGTCATTTTGGATAAAAGTGTCGAAATGTAAATATATAGATATATCTCGGGGCATTCCCAGACACCAGACAACACAAGTTCAGATAACTGTGGAGTGTTTGTGTTGATAGCAAGAAAGTGAGTGTTGTAAACAAAGTCACATGAAAAAGTTAACTACATTTAAGCTAAATATATCCTTCTTGTCAAATATGTTTGCATGTGGTGTTCTGTTGCTTGGTATTAATATATACAAAAACAAATATTGAAATTTTGTATACAATTGTACTTTCCTTTCATGTCTGCTCTAATGTCCACTAATTTTTAGTGTAGTATGCACCCTACGTTGTTATGGAGGGGATTTATTTTAAGGATGTGATAGGATATATGAGACCAGTTTTACTGCACTTATGCTTCTTGTTGTCCTTATGTTGTTCCAATTGCTCTATTGTTTACGTTAAGTCGCTTTGGATAAAAAAAACGTTATCAGTTTGGGTTTTTTGTGTGTAAGAAGATGTATGTGCATAATATGGGATGCCAGGATTTAAAATGTACTGTATGTATGAAATAAGCAGCAAAACCATACGGCCTATAAAGACGGCAAGAAATACTGTACGTTACCAAGCTAAGACAAAAGCAATAAGCAAATCAGCGTACTACCATCTCAGAAATATAGCCTGAATCAAATGTTTCGTCTCAAACCAAGATTAAAAAAAAACGTGTTGATGCTTTCATAACCATCTGGGTGGATTACTGTAATGGACTCCTTACAGGTCTTCCCAAAAATACCATCAGACACCTGCAGCTCATACAGAACGCTGCTGCCAGGATTCTGACCAGAACCAAAAAATCCTCAGGTCCTTACACTGGTTACCTGTTACTTTTAGAATCAACTTCAAAGTATTATTAATTGTCTTTAAATCACTCAATGGTCTAGAACCTAAATACATTAAGTCTCTTAAAAGTCCTCCTCACTACTAATTTTTGACCTTACGAGCTCTTTTAAGGGTGAGATGCTTTGTGAATGACTTTTTTCTTTACTAGGATATTTTCTGTAATTCTAAGGGGAAACACCCACATTTATAAGAGTTTTCGAAAAAAAAATTTACTAGGCGCAACTCTTTGCGCTAAGATTTTTCATGAAAACGAGCCCAGATGTTCACCAACAGTATTAGCTTCTTTTAAATCCAGATTAAAAACACACTTGTTAAACTGTGAATTTACAAACTGAGCACTGTGTTGGTTTACATCAACTGCACTTCGATTTCTTATTTATTTTTCTTTCATTCTTATTCTTTTTATATATACACTCACGTTTTTTACCAATTGTAGTGCTGATTTATTGTTTCTTAAAATCTAAAGTTTTATTTGTGATCTTAGTTGGCGTTTTAAAGATACATTTGATTTCTCTTTGTCAATCATTTTATGTAAAGCACTTTGACTTGCCCTTGTGTCTGATTTTGTGCTATAGCCTATAAATGCTAAAACGCACTTAATCTAAAAACGAATTGGGGTACTTCGCGCGTGTGCACGCTGCTTCAAGACAACTCGGATTTTGGGAATTCCCGACCTCAAACCCAGAAGTAAACGTTTTGACAGGACAAAGTGACATGAATAAAGTCTCTTCTATAAATTATTAAAACATTAAAAATCATATCGTTGTGGCTATCTTTAATATGCCTTGACGCCGCGTGATTGACAGGAATGCATTGAGGTCGGACATAATCACCGCGTAAGGTAAACAGGACACGCATGCGCAGTAACGAATGCAGGACCACACAACACGTTAAGGCGCGTCACCGCGCTACAGGCTGCAGCGAGGGGTATCTCCTTTAACAAGATACAAACCATTCGCGGCTGTCGCTTTCAGCGGAGCGGTGTGCTTGTCTACTTATTATTGTTATTATTATAAGTACTATTAGTATTTTACAAGAACGCCGAGAAGAGAGCATGCATGGCGTTTGTGTGTGCAGTCTGCCCTGAACTGACGTTAGCTGAGCAGCTAATGCTACTGTTATGTCTTCACGTAGACAAGAAACTGGAAACTGTGAATCCTTCTTATGCACTTTATTAATAAGCAATAACAGTCAGCATAACATGCAAGCACGTCTCATGCTCAGTATCCTTCTCACTCGTCTCTCTCCTTCCTATACACATCTATATAAATCAAGAAGCTTGAGTGTCATCTAGTGGTGCATTAATGTAACAACACCACAGTTACATCTACACACAGCAATAAACAAAGGTGCATGTTAACTTCTTGAATTGATCTTTACTGTTTGGGGGAGAAAAGTTTCACGGGCGTCGAGGGGTCTGGTCTTGATGTTATTTGACTAAAACTGTTAATACTTTGGAAGTATTATTATTACAGTATTTACAGTTGAGTGCCTTCAAAACAGTTAAACAGGCTTATTCTGATTTTCTCTTCCTCCGAATTATACTCATCAGTGTTGTTTTTCTTATCATTATCATTTTAAAAAATGAATAAATTCAGAAGAGGGTTAGAGTAGAATAATATTTTTGAATTATAATTATAGAATTATACGTTTTTCAGTTGTTTTCAACGGAAACGCCGCGCTTTAAAAAAAAGCCATCAGCTGACGGTTTCTTTTCGCGCTCAGCACCGTTGCTCTGTGTTTTTCCCACGCTCAACGCCGGCGTTCGACCGTGCGCCCAGAGTTGAAAAATGCTCAACTTGGAGCATTTTGCTGCGCCTGCAGCAGGCGTTCCCTTTCTGTCGGTCTCTCGACGTTGTGTCTCTGCGACGTCCGCTCTTGGGAACCTATCAGCTCTGACTACATTAGAAAAGGCCAATGAAAATTGGCGAATTAAATTTGCATGCCGGGCTCCGCCCCCGGATGTCCGGTATAAAAGGAAGCCGGAGTTCACTCACCGTTTGTTCTTCAGAGCCATCGCTCATGATTACAGACTTGTGTATCTACACTCCAATTGCCGGTTCTACGACGTGTGCAGCGGATCGTCCCTTCGTCCTGCAGCGACCTTCCCCTGGGCGTTTCGGCGGTTCCAGTGGTGTCTGGTGTATTTCCAAAGGCCCTTTTCAGGGCTGGGCAATTTCTCCAGCGGCATGTCCCGCTGTTCTCTTGGGTGCGGCACCCTCATCGAGGAGGGGGACGGACATGATAGCTGCGTTAGGTGTCTGGGCATCCAGCATGCCGAGGCAGCTTTCATTGACACATCTTGCTCGCACTGCGAGCGGATGGTCATTCAGACGTTGCGGTCACGGGTGGCTGTCTTCCTACGGGAAACAGCCACCACTTAGCTTGCTACCCAACTCACGACGACGGGGGCCAAGGCCCTGCTGTCCGCGAAGGCTAGCAACTTGGTAATGTGGGGACTTCAGCAAGCGTAAACCCGTCAGCTAAACGCTCACGGGCCGCCTGCTCCCCGTTTCGCTCGTCTGGCTGTTCCCCAACCGACGGTGGCATACCGTCTGGAAACGATGCGTGATGAAGATGAGATGTTGCTCGCAGCATCGGAGGGAGATTTGCTGGCATCCGACACTGAAGAATCCATGCAGCTCCCTCCCACGGGAGGTTGAGCGCAGGAGGAAGCAGATGTTGAGATGTCGGCCTTGCTCATCCGGGCGGCCACGAGCATTGGGTTGCAGTGTTCTCAACTGCCTCCACCCCAGCGCTCACATCTGGATACTTGGTATCTGGGGTCGGAGCGCGGTGTAAAGCCGTGCCCACCCCTGGTGCCATTTTTCCTGGAGGTGCATGAGGAGCTGTGTAGGACTTGGAGCGCCCTGCTCACGGCACGTTCCAGTCAGACCAGCTCCAACTCCCTCACTTCCCTCGATGGTGGGGTGGCCAAAGGTTACGTCGATATCCCCCAGGTGGAAGGTGCTGTCGCGGTGCATCTGTGACCGCAGACAGCTGCCACCTGGAGGAATCGACCGCGCCTTCCGTCCAAGGCATGTAAGACTTCGGCATCCCTGGTGTCGAAGGCTTACGTTGCCGCGGGCCAGGCCGCCTCCTCCCTCCACGCCATGGCTATCCTGCAGGTCCACCAGGCCAAAGGTTACGTCGATATCCCCCAGGTGGAACGTGCTGTCGCGGTGCATCTGTGCCCGCAGACAGCTGCCACCTGGAGGAATCGACCGCGCCTTCCGTCCAAGACATGTATGACTTCGGCATCCCTGGTGTTTAACTTTTAAACGGTAACTGTAGAGACAGGTCTAGATCAGGTCTCATCGCATCCAGTTTAAGACATTTGTATGCGCTTTATTACATAAAGAGGCGTTTTACTCAAAATGCCTTTAAATGTGTTACCAAAGCTGATCAAAATCGATGCCCATATTAACAGATTGATATATAGACGTTTTTTTTTCTTTTTCTTTTCACAGACGTTTGAATATTAAAATAGAATAAAAAGCAAATAAATGGAAACAGCTAGCAGGGTTAGCAGATAACCTAAAAAATCCCAAGATGTCGTTAATAATTAATACTCCTGTTAACACTTTTCCCATCAAGCGGATGGAATCATGTTTACCGGTTTAGTCACATGGCATTCGACATATACCCAATTCATACACCTCATAAAATAGTTATGAATTTCCAGAGATTGTGTTAGAATATTATGAGACTACTCTATATCAAACTACAATAATCAAGCTCTCATTGACAACCCCCCACTTTTAGAAACACAATAAACACCTTTGGATAGTAGAAACAGTACTGAATACACCCAGAGCATTCACAAACCAGTGTTAGCAACATAAAGGCATGGTTGGTGATCGTGTCCAGAATTTTTTTTTGTCATGTTGGTTGGAAATCTCTTTACATCCTGATAGCAATCAAGAAGTATAGTGGTCAAATAATATTTTATAATTAAATTTTGTCTGTGAAAGAATAAGGACTAAAAAACGTTCGCCCAATCAAAACGTTCTGGCTTCATGTGTACATTTTCAGCCAACGTATTTTGCATACCACTGCGCCCCCTGTTCACACAGACTTCATACGTCATCAGCACGCTCACGTCCGCTGTGTCAATGTAGGTAGAATGGCGGACACTCAGCAACAATCAAACTTTCCTGCGGAACCGACAAAACGAAAGTCAGTTTTTGAAAAAGCAAAAGATGTCCGGATCATGAAAGAATGAAATCTCGAATTAACATCGGTTCAGCTTTTACATGATGGAGACAGCCCTGGCAGGCAAAGGGTCTGGAAGACGATACCATGGTTGCTCTATTTCTTTTGGACAGTTATGTACATGCTTTGAAGAAAAAATAATGGATTTAGTTTATTCGTTACGTGGATTTACAACATACATTCATGTGTTTGGAGGAGGCGTGGCTTTGGACGGCGTATCGCATAGAGGGTGGGATTATAATTTCAGTGCTAGCAGGCTAAAATTAGCACCTTTCCAAATCAACCACACCACCTTTAACAAGTTTGTCACTAGATTTAGCAAATCTTGGCAGTTTTTACAACCGGCTGCACAATGTACACAGCATTTTGAAAAACTCATAAATTTTTGTTGTGAGTGGTGACAGAAACTGAAATGTGGATTGTTCTAAAATGGTTTACGGGATGTGTCTGGAGCGTTCATGTCATCATACAAATATCCTTGGGTCTGTTTGACTGGTAGTGCTGCGCAGACCGATCGGATCTCTGCTCCTGGAGAGTACCGTCATGCAGACTGCAGTTCCAACCCTGTCTAAACATCTGTTTGTAACTATCAAGCTGAAATCTTCAGAACGGTACCTCACCAGGAGCAGGGATGGAGACTGGATTATGACATCATAGTGCCGTGAGAGCAGCTATGTCTTTCTGGTCGCTCTTGTGGTACTATGATGTTAAACGCCAATTGGTCTCCCTACTCCTTTAGTTCTTTACATTTCAAGTTGTCTAACTTGCATTATAGTTTCAAGTCCATTTAGAGTAAACAAACACAGAATATTTGACCAAAACCACCCTGACCTGGTTTTGGTTAAGGTGGTTTTGGTCACAGCATTTGTCTGAACAGCTTTATTTCTATTATACTGTATGTTCTGCAGCACAGGGGCAACAAGAGATATGCTCCCTAAAGCATTTGATATCAGAAAAGCGTTTTTTACATAGCCTTCAAATTAATTTAGTCAATTGTTTAGTATAATCAAATTAAACACATTCTCAACTTCATCTTTCATCTTTATTTGTAACCAGACTGTTAACCATGTATGTGACCTCCAATGGGAAAGAATTTGAATCTTTAACTATTGACATGGAATCAACCATTTTGATTCAGGCATATTTAGATTTTTTTTAGGAAACACTTCAATATTGTTGTAGTCACATTTCCATCTTTATTTTCAGTGAACGCACAGCTTTTGCATTAGGCATTCAAGGTAATGCTAAATTGTAAAGAGACTACTATAATGCTTGCTTATGATGCTGAAAGAATGCATTTACAGCTGCAAAAATACTGTTTTGGTTAACAATGAACTAAAATCAATTACTGAGTTATAGACAGGTCAGTGTTTAAAATGTAAGTAGATGCAAATATGATATTGTGAAAATTACATTATGCTGTACATATCAAATGCAGATGAAGAGGCATAAACTAGCTTACATATCATTCCTCTCATATACGCTCTTACTATACGTGGTGTCAGTGTACTAAACTATTTTCACATTTCCTTATGGTCACATTATTTCATAAGTCACGACAACACAAAACAACAAAAAGTAAAACATGATCTTCGTATTCTTTAAGTCTGTTTAAGTTAATTCAATGAAATGTCCTGACGATAAGTTCATTTATTTGAACTGACTGTATGTTTGTTCTCCAGGTGAAAAACCTCTCCCCTTTCATCCTTTCTCCAGTTTATTGTGTTGTCAGTCTCCAGTCCGGCGCTCTTTAGCTTTTCAATTATACAAAAGACCAAAAACAAATGACAAATATATATTGTAATACATATTGTTACATTTCTTGAAAAAAATGAGTTTGCATTCCCATGCAACACTCACTAACACACTGCTAGTTGTGTTATGTATGGTTTCTATGGTGTATCTAAGAAGTCCTGTGTGGTTGCTACATTGGTCATAAGGACCATTAATATGCTGTAGAAAAATACTTCATTTGAACATAAACAACTTTAGGATAATTTCAAATTCAAATAGCTCGTCTGGTCAATGTAGGACTCTTGCTTTGTGTATTGAAATGGGTTGTTTCTAAACAGACATCACGGCATTCGGCATCCAAACAAACGTGTTCATTATAGTTTAATTCCAGACAAAAATTGTCTGAGCAGTCTTAACTGAAAATAACTCCCCTTAAAACATCTTAAAGTTTGTCACACCATTGTTTTGTCTCAAGATGCACACCACTAATGTTTTTTACTAGGGCAAATATATATAAATATCCTAATTTCACTATAATAATACTAATCATTTGTTACATTTATATGGTGCTTTTCTGGACACTCAACTGTTTTATTGGTCTGTGAAACCAGGCCTTAGTGTACATTACACTATAAATCAACCATTACTGTATTTGCATTACAACATATTCTTCATCAACCTTCTTCATCACTTTCAACATGCTCCTTCCTACATGCACAACACCAACACCCGTTCACTTTAGACGGAACCTTCGCTCTCTCTCCCCTAGCACACTCTCTGCTAAAGTGACATCCTCTCTTCCTTCCAACTTTACATCTTTAGATGCTGACACTGCCATGGACACCTTATGCTCAACACTTACATCCTGTCTAGATAACCTTTGTCCTCTGTCCTCCAGACCGGCTCGTGCCACTCCCTCCTGCCCCTGGCTGTCTGACATCATCCGTGAACAACGTAGTACACTCAGGGCTGCTGAAAGGAAATGGCGCAAGACCAAGAATCCTGCTGACCTAGGGGACTACAAGTCACTACTCTCCTCCTTCTCTGCTAGTGTTACCACAGCTAAAATGTCTTTCTATACCACCAAGGTAAGCAATGCACCCAACACTCGATAGCTTTTGAAGACATTTAACTGTCTTCTTTGCCCCAATCCTCCCCCGCCCACTTCATCATTGACTGCGGAAGACTTCGCTGTATTTTTCACTGACAAAACATCAGCAAACAAGACCTAGGTAAACACCTCCCACACTTCAACCATCGAACTCTCCTCTTTCACCCCATTTACGGACACTGAAGGCACCAGACTTCTCTCCAGCCACCCCACCACCTGTCCCCTTGACCCAATCCCCTCCGATCTCCTTCAAGCCAAATCCAGCACACTCACACCTGCACTCACACACATCATCAACACCTCCCTGCTCACCGGCACTTTTCCATCCACATTCAAACAGGCCCAGGTCACGCCCCTACTGAAGAAACCCACATTGGACTCTTCTACTCCCGACAGTTACAGACCTGTCTCTCTCCTCCCATTTATTGCAAAAACACTTGAAAGGGCAGCTTTCAACCAGGTGTCTTCCTACCTATCCCAGAACAAACTACTGGATGACGAGCAGTCTGGCTTCAAAACAAACCACTCCACTGAGACGGCACTGCTATCGGTCACAGAAGCACTCCGGCTAGCCAAGGCGGAATCTAAATCCTCGGTCCTAATTCTGCTAGACCTATCTGCAGCGTTTGACACTGTCAATCACCAGATACTGCTAGCAACCCTGTCATCACTAGGAATCTTAGATATTTTAGATATTTTCAGCAAAGTTATTTATCTTATTCATTTTTTTAATTCTCTTTTTTGGACCGGCAGCTGTCGGCAGCTATTGTATGTTGATATGGTCTGTGCTCAAATAATTAAGGGGATACTGTTTATCAACTCATTGTCTCATACAAAAGCTGTTGCTATGTGTTATTTATTTTCTTAGCATTTATTTTGTTACTTTGACTGCATTGTAGAATAAAATGATCGAGAATGAATAAAATGCCCCCCTAATTTTTTTTTATTATTGTTATTTTGTTAAACTTGAATAAAATGGAAATTATTTCCATAAACAAAATGTCATATTGGTGTTCATAAATGTCATAATAAAGATTTTGCAATTCAAGTTTATTATGACAGTTTACAAACATTTAGAAGTGAGTGTGTGTGCCCTGCGATGGGTTGGCACTAGATACATGTTTTCAATCTGATATTGTGAAAATCATGCTGCATATGAATAAAGGTGTTTAAACTACTTTACATACTGTATATCAATCTTCTTTCAGCATTTGCTCTTATTGTACATTATGACATATTTTTACATTTCCTTATTGTCACATAAGTGCCAAGAACAGTTACGAGTCTGTTTTTGAGATTCTTAAAAAAAGTACAGAAGATTAGTTCATATCACATTCATTTGAACTGACTTTATGTTTGCTCTCGGGGTGAAACACCTTTCCACCTTTATTAATCCTCCAGTTTATTGTGTTGTCAGTCTCCAGTCCAGCGCTTTTAAGCTTTTCAAATATCTAAAAGACCAGATAGAAATCCATGTGTTTGTATAGGCTACAAAATAAACAAAAGGGTGTTGCTTACTGGTTTCTTACTGGCACAAGTCAAAAGAGCCCATCACAACGTGGCTTCTATAGACTATTTTTAATGTAAAAAAATCAAACATGCAGCTGAAATCTGTGAGTAAAGGGTGCACAAACGTATTTAATCTATAAAAAAGGGCTGCGCCAGGTAACAGGATAAAGCAGTTATTTGTACTGTCTTTGCATTAATGTATGTGACAGAGACATACCTAATTCAGAATGGCAGTCTGTATTAAAGGTTTTTTTTTAACATCTTTTTTCAAAATGAATCCAGATTAAATAGCATCCTCTATAGAAATACACTAACGTAGGCTATATGCACGTTTTAATGCATTTTATGAAGTATTTTATTCTGTGATCTGGGTAAACAAACCACTGTAGCAGATAAAGGGACTGTCATGGCCTGTTGCTGGCGCCTTGATTCGCCACCTGAGGACGCCGTGCTATTCTGTGTTCTGTCTGTGTTTTGTAAGGACTCCAGTTCCCATCATGCTCGTGTATATATAGCCCTTGTGTTCAGTTGTCTGGTGTGTATTGTTCTTGGTGTTTCCTCTGCCTGGATTAACCCCTTTGTATGCCTTTTGTATTAAATACATAATTTACTGCATGTGGATTAGTGTTGGCGACATGAAGCCCCCATGAAGCATTGAACCTTTTCAGCCAATTGGTTCACAAAAGGGTTCATTTTGGTGATGGTGAAATGAAGCATTTCGAAGCAGAGAGGGTTTCCCCTCAAGTGTATCATGAAATGGTTCGTTACTCGAAGCCTTTCAAAACGGTGCACACTTGCGCCATCTTGTGGTAAAATGGTGGAAAAGCTATCTGTGTACATTTATGTTTTTAATGTTTCATGCAATACGTCACTTCACATCGATATATTAAACAAAATGATGAGTTAGTGTAACATAACTGATGGGACTACATTTAAAATATCAATAAATGGAACAAAACAACATTTTAATGAATGTGCTTCGATGAGCACATGCAGTTATTCACAGAAGCATTTGTCTTAATCCTGCTAGTTCACAAGCGAGGCGCATGTAGACATACATGACAAAATAAAATACAATTATTGTAGAACTGTGGACTTGACATTTTATTTTTGTGGGTAATAGAAACATCTAAAGATGTCTATTAAGGAACAGGACGTGTTCAACAGTGCGAGGATATTTCTTTATTATGTAATACTTTTGCAGGCATATTCTTTCCACTGGGACAGTTTTAGTCCCAATTTGTCACTACTGAAGCGAAAAGACAATCAAACCTCCGCGAGCCGAGGGTTCGTGACATGTGTGAATCAGAATACGAAGCAGTCACGTGATTGTGTCTAAAAATCGAAGCTTCGGACGTCACTGATCACGTGGTTATAGCAAAACGAATCAAGCTCCGGTACAGTGTTTCACTGTGAGATGCTTCGTATACAAGCTTCGAGGCCTCGGTGTCAAACGTCACATCACTAGTTCATTTCTCGAGGCTTCATTTGCTCACATTACCACCTGGTGGCCAAAGAGTGTAAAACAAGCAGATACATTACAGATGTGCCTGATGTGGTCTGTGACTAAATAACACATAGACTAATCTATTAATATGAATACAATGTGTATTTTCTGGTGGTATATAATGATTGTATAACATAACTGTGTAATAAAAGTTTTGACTTGAAATGAATGGGGCTATAAAATGTGTGTAAATAATTTATTTGGACATAATAGGCATAAGGGCCAATATTATTATTATAAAACTGAAAAGTGACTCGGTTTAACTGGGCAAAGGGCAGTGAATGTGAATTTGTATACACAATTGGACAATTACTGTAACATCTATGACTAACAATTTAGTTTAAACCTTACATTACTCTGGTCTAATATATTATAATGAAATAAAATGATTTCATCAAACGCAACATTTATAAAACTTTATTACTTTCCCTCTTCCGCTTAGATGATTTCTCGTTCCCGTCTGATTGATGTATCAGGGGTACCATCAGCGGTGGAGTTGAAGACAACATATCCCATCATTCAATGCTTCTACACAGCGTCATCAAGCTACGCGATTGTTGTTGTTTTGATCGTGCGCCCTCAAGCGGCGATTTCTACAAACTGTACCTTTAAGTTGAAATAGGTGAAATTGCAAAACTGAATTATTGATCTTAAATATTAGTATTTTAGACATTCCTACTAATACAGCGTTTCTTAACGGGGGGTACCGATGGAAACAAGATTTTTGAAATGGGGCCGTTCGCAAGTTTACACCAAATATCCAGGCAAGACAATAATGAACATTTACATGGAAAAGATTACGATCTGCATCAGGAGCAGCTAGGGCACAAAGTGTGGTTTTAATGTAGCCGTGAAAGTTTTGACCACACACCACGTGATGATTTCAGCCTATCATAGCATGTTCAGAACTTGAGCGGGACAGTTAGCTCCGCGCCGTGCGCGCAGTGCTCGTGAGTGACGTGCACCCAAAATCCTGCATCTTCACCCCGGAAAGAGCGTTGCTTTGACCGTTATTGTAAAACATATCAATAAGCTCTTATTCGCCCTGAGATGCGAACACCGCCTTGACTGTACAAAACGTTTGGAAAAATATGAGAAAGATCGACAGCTGAGGCCACATCGCGTGTGAAAAAAAAAATGTAAACAGTCCACTTAAAGGCCACGGAGAGTCGAAAAGATTTTAAATGGGTAATATTTATTTTTTGGTAGAACACGAATAAAGGCAGTTTTGCCTTCAGCTGTCCTGAAACGTTCTGAAATACAGTGATTACAGCGAACACAAAATGTCATTCTCTATTACTGAAGGCAGTTCGTCCTGTATAGGCAACATTCAGGTTAGAGAGGCGTATAAATGTGCTGCTAGCAATGTATCTGTTGCACAAGCATTGTGGCGATTTATGTTTCTGCTGGGTGCTCAAACTGACAAGTTCAACAACCTCATGTAGGATGTTGGGGGGCTTAACTTTCCCAAAGCAATGCAAGCAAGTTTTTAAAAGTAACGTGTTATAGTACTTTACCACTAATATAGTCATCTATCAGTGAACAGAAAATGTGCATTTGACATCTTGAGTTGCGCAGACCGATCTGCATTCAACGCGAGAAAGATTCAACATTAAACTGCTCCATAAGCTTTTTAATCATTCTCGCGGTGCTTTGATATCATATGCCCAAATATATTTGCGAAGTGCAGCCAACACATCAAAATACACATGTAGTATCATATAAAATTCGGGATTGGCAAACCACTGCTTTCTAATCTGATTTTCTAATTCTTCAACAACAACACCAATGTTGTTAAGCTACCATGTTGATTCAATGACTAATCTGATTGGACAATAGACCGGCAAAATAAAATATTTTTTCCCCTCTTTTATCGTGTGGCTGAAGGAGGGCGGTGCACTATCGCCCACTATGGGCCAGCCGCCCCTGGTAAATACTGTACATTGCAGTCATCTGGAAGTCATTTTGATTTAGTCACTAACATGACGCAACTGAAAGGCCTGTATCATTTAGGATATTCAAGTTACCATATCTTAGATAACCTGCCCGTAAACGACAAATAGAACGAAAACTGAAACACTTGCATTAAAACGTGGTGAATGATAGGAGCTGAAACACTCGGACACCAGATTACAGCCATTTAAACTGCAGCATGAGTTTACGACACAAGTTCACCCTGCGCTTCAACATGATATTGGCAACACTCTACATTACGGTACCCTTTGTAAAGACTTTATAAATGTGTTCATTATTGATTAATAGGTTGTTTACAAATGCATTATAAAGCAGTTACAAATGCATTATAAAGCAGTTACAAAGGCATGAATAAAAAGGGGGATTCTAACGAAATTCCTGCTAAAAGTGAGCCATTTTAACTCACATGTTATAAATGCTTAATAAATGTATTTATTCATTATTTATTTGACCCGCAAGCAGATTCATTATTATCTAGATTTTTTGCATCTTTGTATGGATAGGACAGTGGAGCGTGAGACAAGAAATTATGGGATGAGAGAGAGGGAATCAGAAAACCTGGATAAAGGACCACGAGCCGGGATTCGAACTCGGGTCGCCGAAAGTGCTGCTGCACAATATGTCGGCGCACAGTCCCCTGAACCACTGGCATCGACATTATCTTGATATTGTTTGCAAAAAAACTTTCAGACTGGAGAATGTAGGGTGTTATGTTGGTTTTTCTTATTCCTCGTGGCGTTTGTTTGTCCGAGTGAGTAGGTTATTGTTCAACACGGAATCAGGCAAACTGAGTGGACCGGCGGCGGCCACTTATGACGCCGCGCGCCTGGAAATTGGGCGAAACCACTGGCAACATACAAGTACATACAATGACCCACACAGGACAATGAAACAAGAGGAGTATTTATGGGGAACAAACACAGGATAATTAATAGGGAACAGGTGCTGGGGATTAAACACTAATGGGAAGGCTAACGAGACGAAAAGGGCGGGAAACACAGACGAGACTCGGAGAGAGAGTATAGAAGGCCCCTAGGGAAACTATCTCTCCCTACACATAACTTAAGGCTATGCCATGACTCCGCTGCAAGAACAAGAATAAACATGGCATGATAGCGGAATCATGACAATTTGAGACACAAAGTAGGCTATATTTGTTTAGTACATTTTTTGTATAATAGGGTCAGCCTGAATCAATTTCATGTTATTACCTTTAGGAGGTCTAAACTTTTTCCTGGGTTGATAAAAATGCAAGACTAAAACTCCACAATCATTAGTCTAAGTATATACTGTTTGCTTGTGTGGTGTTTTGTGGTGTGGACGAATCAAATATTGAGCGATTTACAATTCTAATGATCACTAGGAATGACTGGTTTTCATATTCAAATAGTTCAAGTTTTTGCACATTGTATCACGACACTGGTCACTAAAGGGCTTTTGTTTGGTGTATTGTAAATTAAACATTTTTAAAAGGAATGTCGCGTTGAAATGAATAACAAATTGTAATTTTTGTTTGTTATTTTGTATGTATGTACAGTATGTCTGCAAGACACTTTAAATATCTCCGCGAGTCCCCGTGATTCATGACTTACATTCAAAGTAAATAAATTCCATAAGCCCTCTGTGTCTGGCCAAGAAGATTTTCACATAATTTGACAAATACTAACGGTCCTATTCTCTCCACAGACAATGTATTATACCGTACAAGAGAGTTTTGTAAGCAACTTCTGCTATAAAGAAGAATGAACATTATGGTGGAATATGAATCTATAAATATGACGAGGAAGCAAGAATAAAAATTGTCTTTTGAGAAAAGCCTTCACTTTCATTTATTTTATTTTCATGAATCAGTTATACATGCACATTATATCTTGTTATTGTACATAATAAATGCTAATTTAAAAATGTTCGTGTTGCAATGCAAGTTTGATATGACAATTTACAAATATTTATGAGTAGATGGTGTTTTTTTTCAAAGCCCATACACCAGCTTACATGCACATCATCTTTCTCTTTACTATACTTCAAATGCTCTAATTACAAAACATGCAATGACTTTGGTGAGAAAACACCCTACAAGTTAGAAAATGATTATGTAAAGGTACTTCCTAAAATATATTTGCATTTAATCATATCACTAAATAAGTGGAAAGATCAATATTGAGATCTGTAAATATATTGAATTATCGTTATATTATTTGAGCATGTTTAAAAGTTCACTTTAATGCAATGCATTGAACATTAGTTGCTATCACATCTAATATTTGACTTCACTGTGTGTTTGCTCTCGGTATGAAACACCTCTCCACCTTCATCCTTTCTCCAGCTCGATGTGCAGTGACTGTCCAGTCCGGCATTCTTTAGCTTTTCAGTTATCTGAAAAACCAGAAAGAAATCATGGCATACATAGGCTACAACAACAATTTTCTTTTATAATTCTTGGAAAAATGTGATTGTGCTTGCCCATGCAAAACTGACAAACAAGTTTCTAGGGTGTTGTGTGTGGTTGCTGCAGTGACCCTAAGGAATTCTGAGTGGTTGCTAGGATGCTGTCTGTCAGTAACTAAGATGTTGCTAAGTGGTGATTTACTGGCCCAAGTCAAAAAGCCTCTACTAGTTTGGTTCCAAGACCGCAGGTATATGGGATTTCTGTCCATAAACAGTTTTATCGAATGCACGTGCCGGACCGAAGTTAACTTCCGGTCTGTGTTTGTTTATCGGTCTGGCTAATGGCTAATAATAGAACTATTTCTGTTTTATTTTATTTAAATTAAGGTTAATTTATATGCATATTTTATTTTATAATACTTGTATGAAATAAACAATTTGTTGAATGGGTCGTGTAACTTTGTCACATTTAAGATATACCAAGTAACGGTTCTAACTGGTATCCCAAAATAAGACTGGCTAGACATTCTTACAATGTACAGTTTCCAGATGCAATGTGCAAGTGTGCAATGTGATGGAAAATGTGTAAGAGCTCTTAATTGTTCATGCTGAGTATAGCCGGCGGGACAAAAAACTGTTCTGTGTCTGGCTGTTCTGCTGGTCAGTGCACCGGCCAGATGGCAACAGTTGGAAGAGGGAGTAAGCTAGATGAGTGGGGTCCAGAGTGATTTTCTTATACCTTTTTCTCTTTCTGGAGGTGTAAAGATCTTGGAGGTTGGGCAAGGGGACAGCAACAGCCCTCTCAGCAGTCCTGACTGTTCGTTGCAAGTCTCTTAGTGTCTGATTTAGTAACTGAACCAAACCGGACAGTTATGGACTACATTAACTTGCTAGCGAATGTAATTTACTTTTACTTTATTGTTTTTAGAAATAATCTACAGGGACTCAATGCTTTGTGGATGTGTACCGAAGTTAAGTTTGGACAACTAAAGCGTGCATTTGCAGTAACGTTTGTTTATGTTGTTGCTTTGAAACCGTCTATACTAGACAATTTTCATTGAAGAGGTAATTCAAAAATGTTGCTGAAATGTGTGGCCAAAGGGTGTAAAAATGTATTTCATCTATAGTAGTATAAAGCAATTCTTTGCATTGTCTTTGCATTTAAAAATGTATATAATGCTGTTATAATGACTGGTGACTACATAGTAGACTGAATCCAACTGTTGCTTGTTTTCTCTAATGCTTCATAAATGGCAGCGTACGGCAACCTCTTACTTTAAGTAATGGTTTGGAGGTTTTAAGGGACATCCAACACATGGACCTCACACACATTCTACCACTAATACTTTAGGTCAGATATTATACATAACTGCTATGACTTTGAAGAGCTGGTGGGCTGTCAACAAATGTACAGGATTTGTAGGACATTCTTGTAACCTGAAAGGTCATCTGACGACAGTATTTAGGAGAGGGACGTACCTCATTCAGAATGGCAGTCTGCAGTGAAGGGTCATTCAAATTGTATTTTTCATCATGGGACAAGGTCAATCTGACAAACTGTTTTTTTAAATCTATTTCAAATGAAATACAATATAAAGATTATGCTCTTGATAGAAATACATGATGGTTTTAATCATTTTCATAAACCATTTTATCCTGTTATGTTAACTCACCACCATAGCAGATAAAGGGATGCTGTTTAGTACAGGAGACTTGAACCCATTTCCCAGAAACGGTCGACATGGCAACACAGTTTCCAAATGCTGACGTCTGTGATGTGTATCCTGCTGCCCAGTTTCTAAAGAAGAGACTCCATTGATCAGACCACTGCCAAAAGTCAAAGAACAGACCAATCCAGACCTTTATCCCATCTCCAACGATGGCATTAATCTGGTTCTGGTCCACAGAGCTGCGGATGTTGGCCAGATCAGTGTGATACTGTCTGCAGTAACTCTGAGCATCTGTCCAGGCTTTAGTACTGTTGACCATGATGTACCCAGTACTATCTATTGACAGATTAAAAATAAAATCAGCTCTTCTCGTTCTACATTGTATATTCTTAAATTTAAATTAAGGCAAAACTCACCGTTGTAGCATACAAAATTTAGAAGATTGTAGCATGTCTTATCGTGCCAAAAGCCGGTCATACTTAATGTACAGTATTCATAAGAAAGTAGTCCATCTGGCTTTCCTGGGAACCAGTTTACTGTACTGGGAGTTTCTGATTTCTCCATTAGACCAACCCATCGACCCGGTGTCCTCCTCTTCAATCCAATCCCACACTGATCCACTGTATCCATCATTCACTGTATTTATCATCCTGTTCACATCATTTATAGAGTCTACAGTAGCCAGATCAGTGAACCTCTCTCTGCAGTAACTCTGAGCTGCAGACCATGTCATATTCTGATTTATGTAGTGATACTGTCGCCAAAGCCCAGAAACGCTGCACAGAAGTCCTGTTCAAATGAGGATGTTTAAATAAATGCATGCGCACATATACTTGTGAAAACAGATTGAAATGACGACACCAACCTGACAACAGAAGCAGCACAAACAGACTCATGTCCATCACTGCTCTCACAGCTCCTCTCTGATGTTTTAGCATCACTGCACTCTCATCTGATCTAACTTGATGAGAGTAAGATCAGCAAACAACTTTAGTCATTTTAAAAAATTTATTGACAAATCACAGTCTATTCGGTGATTCTGAATGTGCTTTTCAGGTTCTGGTTAGTTGCATCAGTTTTTGTTTGAAAGAGTGAGTAAACTAGATGTCCACATTTTTCCCAGTTCATGTCTGTTGTCTGTCTGATGTCTGTTCTGAAACATGTATGTAGTTATTATTTCATTACATACAGAGTGTTTTAATATACACAGAGACTTCCAGAGTATTATTTATTTACTTAATCTATCTTATTTTTATAACGTTAAATTTGTTTCTCAAAGGTTTTATAATGAGATTTTGACAGAACTTAAGTCATATCTCAACATGTCACATATTGATCATGAGTCAACGCATTGTAGTGATCAAATATTTACTTGTTTTTAAAAAGCAAACAAAACTAATTTACAACCTTCCCTCGTCATGAAAGCTGTAGCGTTTTCAACATGATCACTCAAACAAGACAAATGTTAAATCATTTCTTACCTCAAAATGGGTATTACCCGCAATTCTGAATGGTTAAAGTGGTGGTAACTCACTTTTATAAACTCTTCTCTAAGTTAACCACACCCCTAAACAGCATGTCTAAACACAACCAAACCATATTGCACTTCTGCTAACACTTAAGAACACTTTGCGAAATAAGATGTAAGTTCAGTCTGCTTCATATCATATCTCATGAAAAGTATAAAATACTAAATTTTTACCTCAAAATTTGATAGGCTTTATTTTATTGTATAGCATTAATGCTTCCATTTGAATGCAGGACTAATACAATAATATCGTGCTGATTTTTTTTTTTCCTTTTTATTAAATGTTGAGGACTAAGAAAATGTGTTCATTTGAATTTCCAAGAATAATAACATTAGACTCATTTCAAATTCAAATGGCTCATTTCCATGAAAGAATTGCATTACATCTCCAGTCACTGTTGGGCTTTTTGCTTTGCATATTAAATTTGTTTGTTTTTGACATGCAAAACTGACCAACAGTTTTATAGGGGTTTGTGTGGTGGTTTTGCTGCAGTGAACCCTAAGGAATTCCTGAGTGGTGCTAGATGCTGCTCTGTCAGTAACTAAGATGTTGCTAAGTGGTGATTTACTGGCCCAAGTCAAAAAGCCTCTACTAGTTTGGTTCCAAGACCGCAGGTATATGGGATTTCTGTCCATAAACAGTTTTATCGAATGCACGTGCCGGACCGAAGTTAACTTCCGGTCTGTGTTTGTTTATCGGTCTGGCTAATGGCTAATAATAGAACTATTTCTGTTTTATTTTATTTAAATTAAGGTTAATTTATATGCATATTTTATTTTATAATACTTGTATGAAATAAACAATTTGTTGAATGGGTCGTTTAACTTTGTCACATTTAAGATATACCAAGTAACGGTTCTAACTGGTATCCCAAAATAAGACTGGCTAGACATTCTTACAATGTACAGTTTCCAGATGCAATGTGCAAGTGTGCAATGTGATGGAAAATGTGTAAGAGCTCTTAATTGTTCATGCTGAGTATAGCCGGCGGGACAAAAAAACTGTTCTGTCTGGCTGTTCTGCTGGTCAGTGCACCGGCCAGATGGCAACAGTTGGAAGAGGGAGTAAGCTAGATGAGTGGGGTCCAGAGTGATTTTCTTATACCTTTTCTCTTTCTGGAGGTGTAAAGATCTTGGAGGTTGGGCAAGGGGACAGCAACAGCCCTCAGCAGTCCTGACTGTTCGTTGCAAGTCTCTTAGTGTCTGATTTAGTAACTGAACCAAACCGGACAGTTATGGACTACATTAACTTGCTAGCGAATGTAATTTACTTTTACTTTATTGTTTTTAGAAATAATCTACAGGGACTCAATGCTTTGTGGATGTGTACCGAAGTTAAGTTTGGACAACTAAAGCGTGCATTTGCAGTAACGTTTGTTTATGTTGTTGCTTTGAAACCGTCTATACTAGACAATTTTCATTGAAGAGGTAATTCAAAAATGTTGCTGAAATGTGTGGCCAAAGGGTGTAAAAATGTATTTCATCTATAGTAGTATAAAGCAATTCTTTGCATTGTCTTTGCATTTAAAAATGTAATAATGCTGTTATAATGACTGGTGACTACATAGTAGACTGAATCCAA
Source organism: Triplophysa siluroides (assembly GCA_006030095.1). NCBI lineage: Eukaryota > Metazoa > Chordata > Actinopteri > Cypriniformes > Nemacheilidae > Triplophysa > Triplophysa siluroides. The sequence continues at coordinate 437,805 of VCII01000246.1, read as the reverse complement.
CTGTTGCTTGTTTTCTCTAATGCTTCATAAATGGCAGCGTACGGCAACCTCTTACTTTAAGTAATGGTTTGGGTTTTAAGGGACATCCAACACATGGACCTCACACACATTCTACCACTAATACTTTAGGTCAGATATTATACATAACTGCTATGACTTTGAAGAGCTGGTGGGCTGTCAACAAATGTACAGGATTTGTAGGACATTCTTGTAACCTGAAAGGTCATCTGACGACAGTATTTAGGAGAGGGACGTACCTCATTCAGAATGGCAGTCTGCAGTGAAGGGTCATTCAAATTGTATTTTTCATCATGGGACAAGGTCAATCTGACAAACTGTTTTTTTAAATCTATTTCAAATGAAATACAATATAAAGATTATGCTCTTGATAGAAATACATGATGGTTTTAATCATTTTTCATAAACCATTTTATCCTGTTATGTTAACTCACCACCATAGCAGATAAAGGGATGCTGTTTAGTACAGGAGACTTGAACCCATTTCCCAGAAACGGTCGACATGGCAACACAGTTTCCAAATGCTGACGTCTGTGATGTGTATCCTGCTGCCCAGTTTCTAAAGAAGAGACTCCATTGATCAGACCACTGCCAAAAGTCAAAGAACAGACCAATCCAGACCTTTATCCCATCTCCAACGATGGCATTAATCTGGTTCTGGTCCACAGAGCTGCGGATGTTGGCCAGATCAGTGTGATACTGTCTGCAGTAACTCTGAGCATCTGTCCAGGCTTTAGTACTGTTGACCATGATGTACCCAGTACTATCTATTGACAGATTAAAAAATAAAATCAGCTCTTCTCGTTCTACATTGTATATTCTTAAATTTAAATTAAGGCAAAACTCACCGTTGTAGCATACAAAATTTAGAAGATTGTAGCATGTCTTATCGTGCCAAAAGCCGGTCATACTTAATGTACAGTATTCATAAGAAAGTAGTCCATCTGGCTTTCCTGGGAACCAGTTACTGTACTGGGAGTTTCTGATTTCTCCATTAGACCAACCCCATCGACCCGGTGTCCTCCTCTTCAATCCAATCCACACTGATCCACTGTATCCATCATTCACTGTATTTATCATCCTGTTCACATCATTTATAGAGTCTACAGTAGCCAGATCAGTGAACCTCTCTCTGCAGTAACTCTGAGCTGCAGACCATGTCATATTCTGATTTATGTAGTGATACTGTCGCCAAAGCCCAGAAACGCTGCACAGAAGTCCTGTTCAAATGAGGATGTTTAAATAAATGCATGCGCACATATACTTGTGAAAACAGATTGAAATGACGACACCAACCTGACAACAGAAGCAGCACAAACAGACTCATGTCCATCACGGCTCTCACGGCTCCTCTCTGATGTTTTAGCATCACTGCACTCTCATCTGATCTAACTTGATGAGAGTAAGATCAGCAAACAACTTTAGTCATTTTAAAATGTATTTATTGACAAATCACAGTCTATTCGGTGATTCTGAATGTGCTTTTCAGGTTCTGGTTAGTTGCATCAGTTTTTGTTTGAAAGAGTGAGTAAACTAGATGTCCACATTTTTCCCAGTTCATGTCTGTTGTCTGTCTGATGTCTGTTCTGAAACATGTATGTAGTTATTATTTCATTACATACAGAGTGTTTTAATATACACAGAGACTTCCAGAGTATTATTTATTTACTTAATCTATCTTATTTTTATAACGTTAAATTTGTTTCTCAAAGGTTTTATAATGAGATTTTGACAGAACTTAAGTCATATCTCAACATGTCACATATTGATCATGAGTCAACGCATTGTAGTGATCAAATATTTACTTGTTTTTAAAAAGCAAACAAAACTAATTTACAACCTTCCCTCGTCATGAAAGCTGTAGCGTTTTCAACATGATCACTCAAACAAGACAAATGTTAAATCATTTCTTACCTCAAAATGGGTATTACCCGCAATTCTGAATGGTTAAAGTGGTGGTAACTCACTTTTATAACACTCTTCTCTAAGTTAACCACACCCCTAAACAGCATGTGTAAACACAACCAAACCATATTGCACTTCTGCTAACACTTAAGAACACTTTGCGAAATAAGATGTAAGTTCAGTCTGCTTCATATCATATCTTATGAAAAGTATAAAATACTAAATTTTTACCTCAAAATTTGATAGGCTTTATTTTATTGTATAGCATTAATGCTTCCATTTGAATGCAGGACTAATACAATAATATCGTGCTGATATTTTTTTTTTCCTTTTTATTAAATGTTGAGGACTAAGAAAATGTGTTCATTTGAATTTCCAAGAATAATAACATTAGACTCATTTCAAATTCAAATGGCTCATTTCCATGAAAGAATTGCATTACATCTCCAGTCACTGTTGGGCTTTTGCTTTGCATATTAAATTTGTTTGTTTTTGACAGAGCATCACTCCACACAAGGATGTCTACTTGACCAAAAGGCTGTGACATAACCATTTAATGCTCTATTCTTGTAATTACTGAGCACAATCAAAATAAACAACCTCAATGTTCTCCATCACTGTTCATCTTTAATTTAAAAACAGACACACTCATATGTCAGTTGATATGTCTAAGAGGACTTTTCCACAACTAATGTTTTTATTTTGACCTAATGATATTACTTTCCATTTGTGTGAGTTAACAATAAAATATCGATAAGTACATATGTGACACTAAACTTTTAAACGGTAACTGTAGAGACAGGTCTAGATCAGGTCTCATCGCATCCAGTTTAAGACATTTGTATGCGCTTTATTACATAAAGAGGCGTTTTACTCAAAATGCCTTTAAATGTGTTACCAAAGCTGATCAAAATCGATGCCCATATTAACAGATTGATATATAGACTTTTTTTTCTTTTTCTTTTCACAGACGTTTGAATATTAAAATAGAATAAAAAGCAAATAAATGGAAACAGCTAGCAGGGTTAGCAGATAACCTAAAAAATCCCAAGATGTCGTTAATAATTAATACTCCTGTTAACACTTTTCCCATCAAGCGGATGGAATCATGTTTACCGGTTTAGTCACATGGCATTCGACATATACCCAATTCATACACCTCATAAAATAGTTATGAATTCCCATGAGATTGTGTGTTAGAATATTATGAGACTACTCTATATCCATCCATCCATCCATTTTCTACCGCTTGTCCGAACTACCTCGGGTCACGGGGAGCCTGCGCCTATCTCAGGAGTCATCGGGCATCTACTCTATATCAAACTACAATAATCAAGCTCTCATTGACAACCCCCCACTTTCAGAAACACATTAAACACCTTTGGATAGTAGAAACTGTATGTGCACCAAGGCATCCATGAACCAGTGTTGCAAACTTAGCACGTTTGTCACTAGATTTAGCAGTTTTGGCGGTTTTACGACCAGAGCCTGCACAATGTACACAACATTTCGAAAAAGATTTTGCTGTGAGATGATGTTCTAAAATGGCTTACGGGATGTGTCTGGAGCGTATATGTCATCATACAAATATCATGCATGACAAAGTTCCTTGGGTCTGTTCGACTGGGAGTGCTGCACACACCGATCAGATCTCCGACCCTACTCCTGGAGAGCTACCGTCCTGCAGACTGCAGCTCCAACCCTGTCTAAACATCTCTTTGTAACTATCAAGCAAACCCTTGATAAGCTGCTTCAGCTGTGCTTAATCGTGGTTGGACCTGAAATCTTCAGGACGGTATCTCACCAGGAGCAGGGATGGAGACCCCTGGATTATGACATCATAGTGCCGTGAGAGCAGACTGCTCTATGTCTTTCTGGTTGCTCTCGTGGTACTTTAATGTTAAACGCCAATTGGTCTGCACAGCGCAACATAAAGTGAAACATGTCTGATGTAGGCCCTACTCCTTAAATTCTTTACATTTCCAATTGTATAACTTGCATTATAGTTTCAAGTCCATTTAGAGTTAACGAAGACAGAATATTGACAAAATTTTGGGTTTAGGGCAGGTCAGGGTGGTTCTTTTCTGTACAGCAGCTTTATTTCTATTATATTGTATGTTCTTGGCGCCCCCCAGTGGTCGAAGCCTATGGCCAGATTAACATTTCGCGTCTAAAACCGCGCGGAAAACGCGAGCTGCACTGCGTTCTCCTTTTTTTCCAAAGGGCCTGGACTTTGCGCTCTCCAGGCATCTGTCGTCGCTAAACCAAGGGCCACGATATCAATTGAGACGAGGAGGTATAAACAAAGGATATATGGATAATATGCACTGAAAATACCTTGCAATAACTCTGCTACTAGATTAATTTATGCTGTTATCATCTGTGTCTCCATCTTCATTGAGCTCGCCTAAATTGGCTGGTTGGTTCTTGTCACATGACCTGAGGTGCGATGCGCTCTTTTTTTCAGGAGGGTCGGCGCTGCATCCAAATAAAAAAATCTCAACTTTTCAGAAAGGCGCAAGCGCACCACAGGTCGTGTGACAAGAACAAACCAGCCAATATAGACAAGCTTTAAACTATAGTGAAAATCCATCATAAATTCCTTTAATATACTCAATAGTAAAAAATCATATATGCAGCTGAAATGTGTAAACAAAGGGTACAAAAACGTATCGATAGCAGTATAAAACATGCACAAACAACTCAAGCTTTGAACTGTCTTTACATTAATGTATATGGTAGAGACATACGTCATTCAGAATGGCAGTCTGTATTGAAGGGTCATTACAATTATTTTTACTATCATGGGAGAAGTTCAATCTGACAATCAGTTTTTTTGAAACTATTTTGATTTAATGATGCCTTTTTTCTAGAAAAAATATTGAGACGTACTGCATGTAGGTGACCCTTAACTTTTGAATGGTTGTATACATTTTTCACAATAATTAGTCCCACCCCGTCTACTCCCTGAAAGCAAATAGGCCTATGGATGCCTCTTTATTATGCATCAAATTTACATATAGTTTGACTCATTTAGAGCCGTGTAATGAATATAAGGAGGCAAATTTTCATGTCTGTGTTTGGTTTTTCCTGCTTCAATGTAAATGCATGTTCCAGCATCAGGGATTAACATAGGTTTAAAAGCCTAGGACATATATGCCCGGTTTCACAGACAAGATTTAAAGCTAATCCCAGACTAAAATTATTGTTTGAGCAGTGTTAACTGAAAATAACTCATCTTAAAACATATTAAAGTGGCAGTCTTTAGGATTGGCCTCTTTGTCGCCATCTCAGTTTGTAATTGCTACTGCAGGTGATGTGCGGAGGTATTTCTTTATGTGAGTTGTGATTCGGCACTGCTCAACTGTTCGTGTGCGGATGAGTCTGATGTTTTGAGTCGTAGCCTGTGACACTGGTGGTCACTGTACATCAGAAGCGCATAATAAACACAGATAACATGGCAGATGATATAACACTAAACAAATAAGAACATAAACAGACACAAATAGCGCAAATGGAGCTGCCAACACTGCCGTTTTGACCGGGAGTCTCCAGTTTTGTTATTTCTCATGGAAACTCTGTATCGCGAACCGGACAGAAATCCATGAACGTGGGTCTCGAATGCTGACAGGCACGGTCATAAACCATTATACACCATTCAACTATATATACTACAACCCCAATTCCAATGAAGTTGGGACGTTTCTGGGTGTTGTTGACTGTGTTAACTGACAATGGTTTTCTGAAGTGTTCCTGAGCCCATGTGGTAAATATCCTTTACACATTGATTCGGTATTTAATTCAGTGCCGCCTGAGGGGATCAAAGGTCATTCAATGTTGGTTTTCGGCCTTGCCGCTTACGGGCAGAGATTTCTCCAGATTCTCTGAATCTTTTGATGATATTATGGACCGTAGATGAGGAAATCCCTAAATTCCTTGCAATTGTACGTTGAGAAATGTTGTTCTTAAACTGTTGGGCTATTTGCTCACGCGGTTGTTCACAAAGTGGTGGACCTCACCCATCCTTGCTTGTGAATGACTGAGCCTTTCTGGGATGCTCCTTTTATACCCAATCATGACACTCACCTGTTTCCAATTAACCTGTTCAACTCTGGAATGTTCCAAACAGGTGTTTTTTGAGCATTCCTCTTCTTTCCCAGTCTTTTGTTGACCCTGTCCAAGCCTTTTTCAAACATTTTGCTGGATTCAAATTCAAAATTAGTGAATATTTGCAAAATAACAACTAAGTTCATCAGTTTGAACACAATAAATATCTTGTCTTTGTAGTGTATTCAATTGAATATAGGTTGAAAAGGATTTGGAAATCATTGTATTCTGTTTTTATTTACGTTTTACACAACGTCCCAACTTCATTGGAATTGGGGTTGTATATGAAAAGCCTTGCCATCATATCAGGGAAATAAGTCCTTAAATTTAAGTAAAATCACAGGCTTCACTAGTCCGTGCTTATTCGCGCCACATGAAATACAGATGTGGGGAGGTCATCTCTAAATCACACAAGGTCCCCAGATAAAACTAATCCTGGGCGAATAGGGCTTAAATTACATTTATCATAATGAACATAAAGAGAGAAAGAACAACCGATGAAACTGCACCTGTCTGTATTAACACAACAAGTGCTCTACATTTTTTGTGTTATCTATTGAAATGTTTTACATGTTCAGAAGAAATAAAGCGATGTCTGCATCCGTTTACAATCCTTTCAGATCCCGGATTTCTTGCTATCTTTGAAATGCCTTGTCAATATTCATCATTGTTTTCACGAGTCCGATCACATTCCCTGTTATTTTTTACTGAAAAGAACTTGCGGACTGCCGCTTTAAAGTATGTCAGCGCCATTGTTTTGTCTCAAGATGCACACCAGTAATGTTTTTTACTAGGTTAGTCCGGGGGGGGCACGGTGGCTTAGTGGTTAGCACGTTCGCCTCACACCTCCAGGGTTGGGGGTTCGATTCCCGCTTCCGACTTGTGTGTGTGGAGTTTGCAAACCATTGGCATCTCTGGAAAAAAGTAGGGTGTGAGTGCGTGAGTGAATGAATGAGTGAGTGTGTGTGCCCTACGATGGGTTGGCACTCCATCCAGGGTGTATCCTGCCTTGATGCCCGATGACTCCTGAGATAGGCGCAGGCTCCCCGTGACCCGAGGTAGTTCGGACAAGCGGTAGAAAATGGATGGATGGATGGATGGGTTAGTCCGGGTTTAAACTATGCCATGTCTGTGAAACCAGGCCTTAGTGTACCTTACACTATAAATCAACCGAAACTATATTTGCATTACAACATATAAAAATCAAGTCACATAAACAAAATCTTAAATCTCAAACTTTATGCATTTTAAAATGTATTAATTTATATTTAATCTGTAAATAGTGCACTCCATCCGTAACCCCGTTTGACCCACCCAGGTCATTTCACACGCGTTGACCACAGAATATTATGAGAATATTATGAGACCACTCTATCAAGCTATAATAAACAAGCTCTCATTAACAAGCTGGTTTTGTTCAAAGCATTTGTCTTTACAGCTTATGCCTATTATATAGTATGTTGATGGTGCCCCCAGTGGTCGAAGTCTTGGATGCAGAAAAAGGCCAGCAAGAGACTTTCTGCAGCCTTTGACATTACAAACGCTTTTTATTACATAACCTTCAAATGTATTATGTAATTACTGGGCACAATCAAATTAAACACATTTGTAATCTTTATTTAACCACGCACGTGATGTTTTTTCTCCAATGGGGAAGAATTCACATGGGATTTGAATCTTTAAATATGGAATTAAGACTTTTTATTCAGAGATATGTGTGGATTTGACTTGCGTTTTAGATATTTTCAGCAAAGTTATTTATCTTATTTTTATTATTTTAATTCTCTTTTTTGGACCCGCTGGGGTCGGCAGGAATTGTATGTTAACATATCCTTGTCAGGTCTGTGCTAAAATAATTACGAGGATACTGTATATCAACTGCTTGTCTCATAAAAAAGCTGTTGTTATGTGTTAATTATGTGTTATTAATTCCTTAGTATTTAATTTAACTTATATAAAGTTATTTTCATAAACAAAATGTTATAATAAAGATTTTACAATTCAAGTTTAATTTTGACACTTTACAAACATTTAGAGCAGATATATGGTTTTCAATCTGATATTGTGAAAATGATGCTACATATGGAAGGCAAATAAAGGCGTTTAAACTACTTTACATATGTTGTATATAACTCTTCTTTCTGCATTTGCTCTTTTAGTACATTATCACATATTTTTACATTCCCTTATTGTCACACTCTCAGTGCCAAGAAGAGTAACAAGTCTTTTTTTAAGATTCTTAAAAAAAGTACAGAAGATTAGTTCTGTAACCCTCTTGGCAAGAACAGATGACCACACAACAGCGTACTGGTGAACAAAGCTTTAATGTGATGCTCCGGGAACAAACAAAGGGTAACAGTCCAAATGAAAAGCAGTAATCCTCAAGAGTCAAGAGTAAACCAAATGAGCACAGAGAGTCTCTAGGGTAATAATCCAAAAAACATACACGGCGACCACACAAGGTAATCTGGCTGGGCGAACTAGAAACGTATTCATCGACAAGGTGGTGGTAAAACAAAAGAGTATATATTGTCCTCGGGGAATTGGTTGCAGGTGTCGGTGTTATCAGAACTCAGGTGATTGGGATGAACTAGATAATAGGGTGCAGGTGTAAAAGTCAATGAGAACAAAAACACAGGTGAGGGAGCGTGGCAAAATGACAGTGAAATGTGTGAGTAAAGGGTGCAAAATCTTATTTAATCTTATATTTCATATCTTATGTCATTTTTCAAACCATGTTGCTTACGGTGCCCTCCAGAATGCCTTCAGATCATGATGCTTATCCAAAGCCATCTTTTCTTAATTACCAAGATAAATTCATCAAACTTTTGATCACTTTTGAACACTAATTGCACAAAGGGACTAACTTGTTTGTTTAAGACGTTTTATTAATGATTTAATTACATCCAATAGTTAATCAAAACCAGATTTTTTTTTTATTATTTATTGTGGAAACAGAATGCTGTCTCACAACTGCTTTATAAAGCATTTGTAAACAACTTATTTATCATGGATGAAAACATTTGCAAATGCTTTATAAAGGATACCTTAAAGTGGCCGTGCAACGGTGTTTCATGCATTCCGACCTCTTTACAATGTTAAACGTGCTGTCTTCTCATGCTTAACATGGTCATCTTGTCAAAAAACGAGTTGGGCGTATTACATAGTATTTCGGTGCTTGATACACTCCCCCAGCGATCGTACTGGTTTCGAAAAGTTTTTTTCGAAAATATATTTTAGTTTCGTAACAAATTTTCTTAGTCCCTTATTGAACAATTCTGCCAGATAAGCACAAGCGACAGCAAGGAGCGCAAGAGAATGAGCATGCGAAGACATCACTTTCACTTGTGTGCAGGAGAGAGAGCAAACGTTCGCGAAGTTCAGGTGTTTGTTTGTTCACTGCATTTAGGTGATGAATGTTACTGTATATAAAGGGTGGATATAAGGGTTGTTTGAAACTGATATATGGAGCCGTCCCAGCGCTAAAAGATGCCGGACATGAACCATATGCGGTGAGTGAAACTGATGTCTGTGTTTTGTTGGCAATGTGCTTTAGTTCAGCCCTCCCTCCCCTCCGAACACGCCGTATGGTTTCGGAAATAATCGCACAGCTGTATCTGTCTTTTATAAATGTGATCAAACTAAATACTCTTCGAAGATACGAAGTATGCAATACTATACTTGTCACGGAACGGGATGAGACAGAACCCAGGCGCAGGCAGGTAAGGGTTAACAAAAATATTTATTTAAATTACAAATCCAAAGTAAACCCACGATGGGGAAAAACACAGTAAATAATATTGACTAACTAAAAGAAACACCTCCAACGAGGGGGAAGAAACTGAGGTAGTTCAGAACTTTGTGAAAGTGCGAGGAGCCAGGGACAGCCCAAACGGAAGGACCGTGTATTGATATGTCACCCAATCTCAAGAATCGTCTGTGATGGGGGGCTATCTGGATGTGGAAGTACGGTTCAGGTATCTGAGATCGAGGATGGGACGGAGACCACCATCCTTTGTGGGCACGAGGAAGTAGTGGCTGTGGAAGCCTGACTCGGTTTGATCTGGTGGAACCGGTTCTATGGTTCCTTTTCCCAGTAAATGTCTCACCTCCGTACGCAGAACGTGCGCTTATGTGCTCTGCACCCGGGTGGGAATTACCCTCCCTATTCCTCACCTGAGTCTCAGGAAGTCTGGTCCAGACTCATCCATCCCTTGGAGGAGTTTGGCTTGGCAGACCTGAAGGACTGCCATCAAATGAAGCGCCAAAGCCGCTTGGCCAGCCGACTGGCGACCCTGGGGAGGAGAGGTGTGTGTCGGGGAACGGAACCAGATTTTTTTTCTTTTTCCTCTGTTGTCTCGCCGGTGCATACCCCCAGGGGCTGCGGACGCCGAGGCGGGCTCCCCGGGGGGGAAGTAAGCACAGTCTCGGTGGTACCCTACGGCCTGTAAGGGGCGATGGGGGTATGTAACGAGGTAGCAGGACGAGAGCCTTGAGACAGGGAGGCGGGGCGGGGGGCGTGAGTGATAATGTGTGTCAGCAGTGCGCACACCGGTCCCGCATCTCTCACAGAGGAGATCGGGAGCATAAGAGGACGAGCTACAGGACTGCTGAGGAGAGAGGAGTGAGCCTGGACATATGTTTAGTGATTTATTGTGTTTGTGTGGGCGGCAGTGGTCCGTGAGGAGCTGCCACCATTTTATTTTCAGTTGTTTGTTTATTTTGATTAAAAGTTTGTTAAACGTTCGCCGGTTCCCGCCTCCTTCCTTTTATTGAAACTCATTACATCGAGGTCATCATAACTTTCCCAAAATACATGATGTACACATATTACTGTTGTATTACTTAAAAGTTTAAATTAACCTGTTTTCAAATACAGAGCGTATTTTCTGTTATTTTCACCAGTTTCTCTATTTTTGATTTTCTGCAAATAGAAGCTATTTTAAATTTTGGAGAAATATTGCTAGTAGTTCACAGAATAAAACTAAAATGATAATTTTACTTAAACACATACCTATAAGTAGTAAATTTTAAAATCAGAAAAAAATTATCTTAATGTTTTCCACGGCTGTGTTTATTTATGGTGTTGTGTTGCTGTGTTAGGCAATATTTAATTTCTAGTTATTATGTCCAAATTCTATTTGAGACACAAAGTACATTTGTTTAGTATATTTTATGTATAATATGGCTTTAAATCCCAGGGAACGCACATACCTCAGATGTACCTCGACTTCACTGTTGCTTTGGATAAAAGTGTCTGTCAAATGCAAAAATGTAAATAGAAAATCTACAGATACTTTGACAAAATTTGAAATATCTCTTATCTGACCTTTATATCAGCCTCTTCAGTGACGAGTACGGACAGTGTATATGTGACATAAGTATTTTCTCAGTCTAGTTGTAGTTCTAATATAGCTGTAATCTGATTGACAGAGTTCACATTACTTCCAAAAGAAATGAAACAAGTTTAATCAGTGCCTTGTGATCAAGCACTCATCATTGGTAGTTGTTCATACTAGTGACATCAAAAATGTTAAAGATTTATAGGGTTTTTGTTTGAGTAGTTGAGTAGCACATAGCCACATACATGCATACACAACATATGAACACTATATAAATGTTGTTACAAAATGTTTATTTGAAACTAAAGTTACATTATATAAATATATATATTATATTACATTGCAAAGGAACAACCTAATCAAGAATGCAACAGTTAGATTAGTCGTGAACAGGGCCAGACTTAGGAGGACGGGAGTTGTTTTCGGGGCACCCCTACTACAAACCGGATTCCAGAAAAGTTGTGACACTGTACAAATTGTGAATAAAAACAGAATGCAATGATGTGGAAGTTTCATATTTCAACATTTTATTCTGAATACAACATAGATGACATATCAAATGTTTAAACTGATCAAATGTATCATTTTAAGGGAAAAATAAGTAGATTTTTTATTTCATGGCATCAACACATCTCAAAAAAGTTGGGACAAGGCCATGTTTACCACTGTGTGGCATCCCCTCTTCTTTTATAACAGTCTGCAAACGTCTGGGGACTGAGGAGACAAGTTGCTCAAGTTTAGTAATAGGAATGTTGTCCCATTCTTGTCTAATACAGGCTCTAGTTGCTCAACTGTCTTAGGTCTTTGTCGCATCTTCCCCTTTATGATGTGCCAAATGTTATCTATGGGTGAAAGATCTGGACTGCAGGCTGGCCATTTCAACACCCGGATCCTTCTACGCAGCCATGATGTTGTAATTGATGCAGTATGTGGTCTGACATTGTCATGTTGGAAAATGCAAGGTCTTCCCTGAAAGAGACGACGTCTGTATGGTAGCATATGTTGTTCTAGAACTTGGATATACCTTTCAGCATTGATGGTGCCTTTCCAGATGTGTAAGCTGCCCATGCCACACGCACTCATGCAACCCCATACATCAGAGATGCAGGCTTCTGAACTGAGTGCTGATACAACTTGGGTTGTCCTTGTCCTCTTTAGTCCGGATGACATGGCGTCCCAGTTTTCCAAAAAGAACTTCAAATTTTGATTCGTCTGACCACAGAACAGTTTTCCACTTTGCCACAGTCCATTTTTTAAACGGCGCTTCCTCCCCAGAGAAAAACGCTGCTGGTACATGTAGTTGCTGCTGTTTGCCCTAAAGTGCTTGTTTTGACAGTGGAAGCCACAAGTGCTGTGTGTAGGAAGTTTCAAACATACTGTACTTAAATGCGAAATCCAATCAACATTAATAATCAACATTACAATTTCAAGTACAATTTGACACAATCACAGCCCTACCATTACGTATTTCAAAGTTACAGTTAACTTATTGATTCATAATAAGAAAACTACTAAAAAGGAACAAATGTGTGTGTTTTCCCTGTATTTCTGGAGGATCTTGAGAGATTATACGTCTTGGATCTAAAATTTGGGAACCCCTGCATTAACATGGAAGCAACAATGAGCTATATAGTTTTCAGCATTTAATAATGTTGTTTCTTGTTAGTTAATGCCAAATACAATTGTTCATGTTATTTTGTGGTGAATAATCAATGTTTTTATGGTGGAATGGTAGAAGGTCACCACCAGCTCAGTGTTTAGTTGCCTCTTTCCTGAGCACCCTCAGGAAGTGTAGCCGCTGCTGGGCCTTCTTGACCAGCGCTTGTGGTGTTGACCGACCAGGAGAGGTCTGCAGAGATGTGGATGCCGAGGAATTTTAAGGATTCCACTCGCTCTACACATTCACCGTTGATGTACAGGGTGGCAGGGGCGGCTCTGTTATGACTGAAGTTCAGGATGAGTTCTTTGGTCTAGGTGATGTTTAGTGCCAGGTTGTTTGATGCACACCACTCACCAAGTTTCAGGACATCGTCTCTGTAATCCGCCTCTTTTACACCTATAATCAGCCCCACCATCGTTGTGTCATCAGCAAATTTGACAATGATGTTCTCTGGGTGGGCAGGACTGCAGTCGGATGTGTAGAGGGAGTAGAGTAGTGGGCTCAGCACACCGCCCTGGGGAGAGCCAGTGCGGGAGGAGGAGAGGTGAGGACCCAGTTTCACCTGCTGGGGTCGGTTGACCAAGAAGTCTTTTATCCAGGAACAGGTGGCTGGTGGGAGCCCCAGGTTGGCTAGCTTGGGGTTTAGAATGTTCGGTATTATTGAGATAAAGGCTGAGCTGAAGTCAATATGATGTAGCTCCCCTGTTGCTCCAGGTGACTCGGCGCTAAGTTGAGAGCGATGGCTATGGCGTCTTTGGTCGATCGTTAGACCGGTATGGAAACTGGTGCGGGTCCAGGGTGGGGGTGAGACAGGCTTTGATGTGTCTCAGAACCAGGTTCTCAAAGCACTTGGTGATGACTGGGCTGAGTGCTATGGGGCGGAAGTCATTGAGGATGTTGTGGGTGACATTTTAGGGATCTTGATGATTATGGCTGATTTCAAGCAGGGTGGGATGACGGCTCGTTCCAGAGATAAGTTGAAAATGTCAGTGAAGACCTTTGATAGCTGCTTGGCACATGCCTTGAGCACCTTCCCAGGTACTCCATCTGGACCTGTTGTCTTCCTAGGGTTCACTGCACAGAGCACCCGCCTCACGTCCTGTGGCTCAAGAGTGAGTGGGGGGCGGGGGGCGGGAGGAGGGTGCCGGAGGCTGGTGAGGGTTGTGGTGGTCGTTGGAGTGATGTTGCTGAGTGCTGTGTTTGAGACTCAAAGCGGGCAAAGAAGCTGTTCAGCTCCTCTGCCAACCCCGCGTCTAAGTCCCCAGGTGTCACAGCACGGCCTCTGTAGTTGGTGATGGTCTGTATGCCCTGCCACACCTGCCTTGGGTTGTTGTGATGTTCCTCTATACTCTTGTATTCTGTTTTGGCAGTCCTGATGCCTCTCCTCAGGTCGGCGCGAGTGACGCCGTACAATGCTCTGTCACCTGACCTGAAGGCTGAGTCACGGGCCGGAGGAGGATCGGACCTGGCTCGTCATCCAGGGTTTCTGATTTGGGAACACCCGGATGCACTTTTCCACAGTGACATTCCCAATACAGTACTTGATGTAAGACAGTACTACGTCTGTGAATGTTGCCGTGTCTTCATGGTAGAAGGCTTCCCACTGTGTATGTTCAAGCAATCCTGCAGTCGGGGGAGGGCGTCCTCGGGCCAGGTGGTGATGGTCCTTTTAGTGGGCATTGTTTGTCGACTGAGGGGTGTGTATGCTGGGGTGAGGAGCAGGGAGAGATGATCTGACCAGCCCAGGTGGGGGAGGAGTATGGCTCTGTACGCATGCTTGATGTTGGAATACACATGATCCAGAGTGTTTTCCCCTCTTGTTGGGCATTTAACATATTGGTAGAATTTTGGTAATACAGTATTGAGATTTGCCTTATTAAAGTATCCTGCAATAATGTGGACGCCAGTTGGGTGGGCGCGCTGGTGAATATTGATGGCATTTAGCAGCAGAGTGAGAGCTGTGTTTACATTAGCGTCTGGTGGTATGTAGACTGCAGTGATGACAACAGCAGCTAGCTCTCTAGGCAGAAAAAAACGGTATGCATCTCACCGACATGAACTCCAGGTCAGGAGAACAGTGTCTGTCCAAAATAGTGCTGTTGTTACACCAACCTTCATGCATGTAGATGCAAAGCCAATACAAATCGTCCATTTTGTATACCATAGTGACCGGGTTATCCAATTTTATTAACTTAAAATACAAAACAAAGACTCACGAGGGGGTAAAACAATAATACAAGGGATAAATAAGAACAGGCAAACAGGGACGTAGACTAACTGACACTATACTAAAAACTGGGAAAACTCACAAACAGGAAAACAAGACGCAACTTCATACAATATAAATCCAACTCTGGAAAAAGAGCGCTGGACCACGAACGCTGGGATACAGTGTATGAACTCTGGAAACAAAACAAACGAGCACCGGACAGATAAACATGACTCCAATTTAAAGGGTCAAAATTAACAGGGAACAGCTGCAAGGGATTAACTAATTAATTAACACTAACTAGGAAACAAGAGGTCGGGGACACTGACGAGACACGAGAAAGCACATGGCATGTCAAAAAAAAAAAGCCATGTCTTTCTCACACTAGACATGTGATACTATCATAATCCTGCCCCAAGACTGGAAAAGCCTGAACGGAAGTGGCATCGTCTGTGAAACCAGGCCTACTGTATGACTATTGCTTGTTCATTAAATGTAATTTAAAAGGGTTTAAAAAGATTTTGAATGGTTTTAGTCCCTTCAAAATTTGTTGTGTATGCAGTGACATGGATAGGTAGTGTGAAACTCCTAGAGTCTGGCTCTGACAGGACTGTTAGGGTAACACATGTTTATAAACAAGCAGCTATTTCATATTGTACTATGTTAAATATTGTACACATCTACCTAATCACATCATGTAATTCTCTTTACACTCTACGAGTCTGTTTTAAAGTTCACTTTATAGAAATGCATTGAACATTAGTTGCTATCACATTGCTTATTTGAATTCCCTGTGCGATTACTCTCCAGGTGAAACACCTCTCCACCTTCATCCTTTCTCCAGCTTATTGTGCTGCTAGTCTCCAGTCCGACACTCCTCAGCTCTTCACTTATCTGAAAAAACAACAAAGACACAAAGAAATCATAGCATTTGTATAGGCTGGTTCAACTGATGGGTTCATCGTGGGTTTTAAGAGATAATCCAAAACATGAACCTTATACACATTTCAATAATTTAGCCCTGATAATAGACTTAGTGACTCTATTGTATCACCAAATACATACTTGACATACTTGAATTAACCGAACACAGAAGACATATACAAACCTTATTCAGAATGGCAGTCTGCAGTGAAGGGTCATTCAAATTGTATTTTTCATCATGGGACAAGGTCAATCTGACAAACTGTTTTTTTAAATCTATTTCAAATGAAATACAATATAAAGATTATGCTCTTGATAGAAATACATGATGGTTTTAATCATTTTCATAAACCATTTTATCCTGTTATGTTAACTCACCACCATAGCAGATAAAGGGATGCTGTTCAGTACAGGAGACTTGAACCCATTTCCCAGAAACGGTCGACATGGCAACACAGTTTCCAAATGCTGACGTCTGTGATGTGTATCCTGCTGCCCAGTTTCTAAAGAAGAGACTCCATTGATCAGACCACTGCCAAAAGTCAAAGAACAGACCAATCCAGACCTTTATCCCATCTCCAACGATGGCATTAATCTGGTTCTGGTCCACAGAGCTGCGGATGTTGGCCAGATCAGTGTGATACTGTCTGCAGTAACTCTGAGCATCTGTCCAGGCTTTAGTACTGTTGACCATGATGTACCCAGTACTATCTATTGACAGATTAAAAAATAAAATCAGCTCTTCTCGTTCTACATTGTATATTCTTAAATTTAAATTAAGGCAAAACTCACCGTTGTAGCATACAAAATTTAGAAGATTGTAGCATGTCTTATCGTGCCAAAAGCCGGTCATACTTAATGTACAGTATTCATAAGAAAGTAGTCCATCTGGCTTTCCTGGGAACCAGTTACTGTACTGGGAGTTTCTGATTTCTCCATTAGACCAACCCCATCGACCCGGTGTCCTCCTCTTCAATCCAATCCACACTGATCCACTGTATCCATCATTCACTGTATTTATCATCCTGTTCACATCATCCATAGAGTCTACAGTAGCCAGATCAGTAAACTTCTCTCTGCAGTAACTCTGAGCTTCTGACCATGACATATTCTGATTTTGAAAGAAGTACTTCCGCTGAAAGCCAGAGGCGCTGCACAAATACTCTATTAAAATGAACATGTTTATATAAATGCATGTGCACAAATACTTGTGAAAACAGATTGAACTGACGATACCGACCTGACAGCAGAAGCAACACAAACAGACTCATGTCCATCACGGCTCTCACAGCTCCTCTCTGATGTTTCAGTCTAATCTAAAACGAGAAAGATCAGCAATAAGTCACGAGAACTCAATGAGTCATTTGGACTTGGATTGGGGATTTATATAATTTTAATATTTTTATAAAGTAGTTTATATTTTTAATGTTTAAAGTCATGTCAAGAGGTTAAGATGCAAAACAGAGGCAAAAAACGGCCCACCATAACTTGTGTACTAAATGTATTTGCATCAAATGTTTTTTTACGAATTATTGTTATACCATCCTTTCCATCGTCCTTTTCTTCGTTTTCTTCCCACATTATATTCAAATATTAAATTAAAAACAAATAAAGAAATACAGAAATACATTACACATGTGCATAACAATTCTAAAATTATAACACATTTGCTTTCTACAGTGTGTCATTCTCACAGACAAATTGTGGCTTGCCGTCTTATTTTGTGACATCTGTCTAGTAAAAGTAAAAACTACAGTTACAGTTCATCTGGTGAGTCATGAAAAGTCTAGTTTTTTTAAGATAAAAAGTAGATATAAATCTTGCTTATAGTATGTTATGTTTCAAAGTAAACAAACCTGCTGATTCAGATGAGACCAGTTCTGCCATTCATTACCATAAGTGAAAATCAAACAGGTTGTTCTGAAAAAAAAATATTATTACCTCAATATATTTTTGTCCTGTAAAAATGTTCACCCGGTAAGATGATGTTGTTTTGCCCGAGGTAAACACTCCCAGTTCTCTCTTTTTTTAGATAACCCCGCCCCAAACGCCGCTAAAATAAAAAGGTCAGCCTGAATCATATCATGTTATTACCTTTAGGAGGTCTAAACGTTTTCCTGGGTTGATAAAAATTGCAAGACTAAAACTCCACAATCATTAGTCTAAGTATATACTGTTTGCTTGTGTGGTGTTTTGTGGTGTGGAAGATTCAAATATTGAGCGATTTACAATTCTAATGATCACTAGGAATGACTGGTTTTCATATTCAAATAGTTCAAGTTTTTGCACATTGTATCACGACACTGGTCACCCTCTGTGTCTGGCCAAGAAGATTTTCACATAATTTGACAAATACTAATGGTCCTATTCTCTCCATAGACAATGTATTATACCGTACAAGAGAGTTTTGTAAGCAACTTCTGCTATAAAGAAGAATGAACATTATGGTGGAATATGAATCTATAAATATGACGAGGAATCAAGAATAAGAATTGTCTTTGAGAAAAGTCTTCACATTCATTTATTGTATTTCCTTTAAACAGTTATACATGCACATTATATCTTGTTATTGTACATAATAAATACTAATTTTTTTTTTGTCTTGTAATGCCAGTTTGAAAGGACCATTTAAAAATATTTATGAGTAGATGGTGTTTTTTTTCAAAGCCCATACACCAGCTTACATGCACATCATCTTTCTCTTTACTATACTTCAAATGCTCTAATTACAAAACATGCAATGACTTTGGTGAGAAAACACCCTACAAGTTAGAAAATCATTATGTAAAGGTACTTCCTAAAATATATTTGCATTTAATCATATCACTAAATAAGTGGAAAGATAAATAATATTTTATGCTACGTTGTCCGTACGCTGTGATCGCCGCCGTACATTGTGATTTTCTTTCCGGGAGTTGGATGTGGACACCAAAAACGGTCAATTTTATTTTTAGTTGTTGCTCACAAATTTATTCGTTTTATACAGCAACTTCCTTTCTCAGCTGAGAGAAGTGTTGTCATTGGACTGTTCCCTGCTTTATTCACACACAGTAGACTGTGGTGTACTTTCCGGTTGTTTCCTGCTTTATCTCTCGCCCCGAGTGTGGGGTTACCAGATTGTTCCTGCTTTATTCTTCATAAAGATTTGGGTGCCGTTCTCTAACGCTTCCTTTTGTGGGTATGTATGGGTTTCAGGTGGACATGAGGTAAGAGGGAACAACCTAACAGTGCAACACCCTGCTTTTTACTTTTAGGCCTATGGATGAGGTCCATACCATAAATAACGGGGGGTTTTCTGCGCTCTTTTGGGCAGTGTTGCTGTTTTGTTTCCATCCAGTGTCAGACTCCAGTCGACTCTCCGTATATTTGTTTTGTTCTTATTTCCGGTTCACTTTTGGTTATTGCAGGTTTTTTTATGTTTACCAATTATGTGGTTTGGTTAGTTTTTGTTTGTAAAATTTGGTTCCCTTTCGATACTTCACTCGTACTGCGTAGCAGGACGCTATGGGAAAACTCCTTTTTCTCCGATGACTGAAGCTTTTCAATAACGCAGTGAATACTGCACGGCCATTGGTGCGTGCAAAGTAAAACTTTGCGCCAATGGAAGCGAAGCTGCACGGACCTATGGCGATGGAGCCCGCCAGAAGGGGCGGGGCTTATGGCTATATAAGCAGACACATCGCCGTAGTGTCTTCAGATCTCTTCTCCTTCAGCGACGACTCGATCTTCGCTACTCGAGACTGCGGGTCGGACTCCTGCTGCTCAGCCTCCTCCAGTGCCGTATTCCCTGCCGCCATCCGGCGACTAGAAGAGGGAAGCAAATTTCCTGGCGTTGTTTCAAATGCCCGCCGTCCCTGTCACTCGTGTGGGGTTCGCCTCCACGCTGCTGACGGTCACGGCGAGTGCGTCTCATGCTTGGGAATTTCCCACGCTCAAGACGCACTCAGAGAGACGGAATGCCCTCATTGCGAGAGTATGAGTCTCTCTTCTCTGCGCTCGCGGATAGCTTTCTTTCAGAGAGCGATTCCGCTCCTCGATCCCTCCCGCTTCAATCCCCAGCGGAGACGAAGCAGCGGGGTAGAGGAACTAAGCGCTCGGGGAGTAGCGAGCTCACGTCCCTTCGGCGTGCATCGCTCTCTCCACAGAGAGATATTGCGCTGGTTTGCTTCTCCCAGCCTGACCAGCGTCCACCGCCGTCCACCGCCAACCGCCGGTGACATGGTCTCGTTTGGCGGAAGCGAATTCGAGGATGACGACGCTATGTCGTTAGCGGCTTCAGACGGGGAGGAGCTATCGGGCTCGTCTTTCGACCCCGCCCCCCTGCCGTCTGTAGAGCACAGCGAACCCGCGCTGTGTGTAGACTCCGAGTTTTTTCGGGTCCTCACTAAAGCTGTGGAAGAGCTGGGCTTGGAGTGGTCCTCTCCGGAGGAGCCCACTCGCAGCCGCCTGGACGAATGGTTCCTGCCGGGGCGCCGCTCAGCCCCTCGTCAGCGGACTTCACCGTTTTTCCCGGAAGTTCACGACGAACTCACCAGGTCATGGCGCGCTCCCTACTCGGCCCGCCTAAGACCCTCATCCTCCTCCGCTCTCACGTCGGTTGACGGCGCAGAGGAAAAAGGCTATGAGAAGCTGCCTCCCCTGGATGAGTCGGTGGCCGCACATCTGTGTCCGCCCCCGGCCATCGGTTGGATGGCGAAAGCAGCTCATCCCTCCAAGCCGTGCAAAACTACATCGGCCCTTGCTGGACGCGCTTTTCGTCCGCCGGCCAAGCGGCTTCAGCACTGCATTCCATGGCAGTGCTCCAGGTATACCAGGCCAAACTTCTCCAGGCGATGGACGAGTCTGGCACTGACATCGCGCCCTTCAAAGAGCTACGGAGCGCAACGGATCTCGCTCTACACGCCACCAAGGTCACGGCCCAGGCGATAGGCAGATCCATGGCCAGCCTCGTGGTGCTTGAGCGTCATCTATGGCTGACACTCACGGAGATCAAGGAGGCTGACAAGGTCCCCTTCCTCGATGCTCCGATTTCCGCCACCGGCCTCTTCGGACCGGCAGTGGAGGGTTTCGCGGAACGTTTCACGGCAGCGCAGAAGTCTTCGCAGGCCATGAAACATTTCCTGCCAAAAAGACCCGGATCCAGACCTGCTCCCCCGCCTCGCCCCAAACCAGCGCCGGCTCAGCAGCCTGTCAAGGCTGCGCCACCCGCTGTTCAGAAGGCTACCGGAAGCGAGACTCGTCAACGCTCTCGCTCGGGGAAAGCTAAAGAAAGCTCTTGTATGTGCCCAAGCACCCTGTTCTGTCCCGGGTGCCGGCAAAAATGTGTTTACTTTTATTGTTGCAAATGCTGGGTCTGTTCTCATGCCTGCACAACCCACCGCTGTTCTAGGATACTTTAATAAAACACAAACATTGTCGGAAAAAGAGCAATCTTCCTCTTCCACTCTCCACGGGAGTCAAGCCCCCAATAGGCGGCGTACCTCCCCAATGCATTCAACCCCTTACCCTACGGGTCGAGGCCTGGCAGGCCATCCCCGGGGTAACAGATTGGGTTATGGGCATAATATCTCGGGGATATTCTCTCCAGTTCGCTCGCAGGCCCCCACTGTTCCGTGGGGTCATCTCCACCCGTGTTCAGAGCGCAAATTCACACGTCTGAACATGGACTTGAGGAACTTACTGGACAAAGGAGCCATAGAACCGGTTCCTCCAGATGAAACCGAGTCAGGCTTCTACAGCCGCTACTTCCTCGTACCCAAAAAGGATGGCGGTCTCCGCCCCATCCTCGATCTCAGACATCTGAACCACGCTCTTATGAAACAGCGCTTCAGAATGATTACACTGAAACAGATCCTCTCGCAAATATGCCCAGGGGACTGGTTTTTCTCCCTGGATCTGAAAGACGCGTACTTTCACATCCAGATAGCCCCCCATCACAGACGATTCTTGAGATTCGCCTACGAAGGGGTTGCATATCAATACATGGTCCTTCCATTCGGGCTGTCTCTAGCTCCTCGCACCTTCACGAAGTGCATGGACGCGACTCTATCCCCTCTCAGGCAGACGGGAATCCGCATTCTGAACTACCTCGACGACTGGCTGATTCTAGCACAGTCAGAGGAAGAACTACGGGCCCACAGGTTCATCCTCCTCAGCCATCTCGAATGCCTGGGACTCAGAATCAACCGTGCCAAGAGCGCTCTGTCCCCCAGCCAACGAATTTCGTTCCTGGGGGCGGTTTTCGATTCGATCCGTATGACGGCCAGAATCGCACCAGACCGTGCTCTGGCTGATCAGCAGCTCGCGGCCTCCTTTACACTGGGAGCGTCACGCCCCCTCAAAGCGTTTCAGAAGATGCTGGGTCTCATGGCCTCTGCGTCTCAAGTACTGCAGTTGGGCGTTCTTCGGATGCGTCCACTGCAGTACTGGCTGAAACCAAGAGTTCCGCCACACGCTTGGCGTCTCGGACGCCTACGCGTCTCGGTGGATCAAGTCTGTGTATCCGCTCTAGCACCATGGAAGAATCCTCTTTGGTTGGAGCAGGGTGTGCCCCTGGGCACCACATGCAGACGAAAGGTGATCACGACACACGCCTCCAACACGGATTGGGGGGCTCTGTGCGATGGCACACCGGCCTTCGGCCACTGGTCGATTCAGGAGAAGGGACTGCACATCAACTACCTGGAAATGCAGGCAGTATGGCTGGCCCTTCGCTACTTCCTGCCGGTCTTACGGGCCCGCCATGTCTTAGTCCGATCGGACAGCATGACAGTGGTGTCCTACATAAATCACCAGGGAGGCCTCTCCTCAAGACGCCTTTTTTCCCTGGTACTTCGCCTCTTGGAATGGGCCCAATCCAATCTGCGCTCACTGAGGGCAACTCACGTGCCGGGCAGACTGAACCAGGGAGCAGATATGCTATCTCGGAGCAACGTCCCTTCAGAGTAATGGACGCTCCACCCCAGGTCGGTTCAGAAAATCTGGGAAGTCTTCGGCAAAGCGGAAGTCGACCTCTTTGCTTTGAAAGACAATACTCATTGCCCAACTTACTTTAGGACAGGGACGCCTTGGCCCACAACTGGCCCAATCGTCTCCTTTATGCCTTCCCTCCGATCGCTCTCATACCACAGACGATCAAGAGGATCATAGAACAGAAGCACAGGGTGCTGTTTGTAGCCCCACTCTGGAAGAACCAGCCTTGGGTTGCAGAACTGTCTCAGCTGCTCGTAGCAGCCCCGTGGCCTATTCCCCTGAGACGAGACCTCCTCTCTCAGGCAGGCAACACGATTTGGCATCCCCAGCCAGAACTATGGGCTCTGCACCTATGGGCTCTGCACCTTTGGCCTCTCGACGGGAGCCTACGGTCCTCCCCGAGAGCGTCATAAATACGATATCACAGTCCAGAGCTCTGTCTACAAGGCGACTCTATAACCTCAAGTGGTCTGTCTTCTCTGCCTGGTGCTCCATGCGCGGAGCAAACCCAGAATACTGTGACATATCACTAATTCTGTCCTTCCTGCAGGAGCTGATGGATAAGGGCCGTTCCCCTTCCACGCTCAAGGTTTATGTGGCAGCAATTGCAGCTTCTCATGCCCCCATAGAGGGCCGAGGAGTTGGGAAAAACGACTTGGTCGTTCGGTTTTTGAGGGGTTCCAGGCGGCTACGCCCTCCTCGCCCCCTCACCGTTCCCATATGGGATCTGCCCACGGTGTTGAGAGCTCTCAAGGGTCCTTCCTTTGAGCCTCTACAGTCCGTGGACCTTCGTCCCCTAACACTTAAAACCGCCCTGCTTCTAGCATTAGCATCGGTAAAACGTGTGGGTGATCTGCAGGCGCTCTCTGTGAGCCCCTCCTGTCTTGAACTTGGGCCGAATGACTCTAAAGTAGTCCTCAAACCGAGACATGGTTACGTGCCTAAAGTGCTCTCTACTCCCTTTAGAGCACAGGTAGTGATACTTTGCGCTCCCCTCCTCCGAGCAGGACCCGGAGCTCAATCTGCTCTGTCCTGTCAGAGCACTTAAGATTTACATTGAGCGTTCCGCCCCTTTTAGGAAGTCGGAACAGCTCTTTGTCTGCTTCGGTGACCGCACCTTAGGGTCTTCCGTCTCGAAGCATAGACTATCTAAATGGATAGTTGAGGCTATCTCGCTAGCATATTCTTCCTTGGGCCTTCAATGCCCTACGGGAGTCAGAGCCCATTCCACAAGAGGTGTCGCCTCTTCCTGGGCATGGTCTAGCGGAGTCTCCATAGCGGATATTTGTGCGGCGGCCTGCTGGGCTTCGCCTTCCACATTTACCAGATTCTACAGTCTGGACCTTCCGGCCTTGCACGCCCGGGTCCTTTCTGCCTAAGACTAGAACGCTCGGCCGTGGTTGCCCTCAACCACACCGGCACCTAGCATTCCCTTGGAACGATTAACCGGATTAGGCCACCTATTAGCTTGGCTTTTCCGTCTTTCGCAGGTTCCCTGCCTCATACCTATCCTCGAGCCATGGCTCTGGGATTTATATTGTTTTTCGTTCCACTTGTAGCACGGCGGGATTGTATTGGTTCCCCATAGCGTCCTGCTACGCAGTACGAGTGAAGTATCGAAAGGGAACGTACTCGGTTACTTACGTAACCTCGGTTCCCTGAGATACGGGAACGAGTACTGCGTTCCTTGCCGTGCTTACAAGCTGCATATGGTCGTCGCTTCAGTCGAATTAACCTGAAGACACTACGGCGATGTGTCTGCTTATATAGCCATAAGCCCCGCCCCTTCTGGCGGGCTCCATCGCCATAGGTCCGTGCAGCTTCGCTTCCATTGGCGCAAAGTTTTACTTTGCACGCACCAATGGCCGTGCAGTATTCACTGCGTTATTGAAAAGCTTCAGTCATCGGAGAAAAGGAGTTTTCCCATAGCGTCCTGCTACGCAGTACTCGTTCCCGTATCTCAGGGAACCGAGGTTACGTAAGTAACCGAGTACGTTTTCTCGTATTATTTTCTTACTTTGTTCATTTATGATTGGATTTCTTTCGTTTCATTTCCCTGTTTTGCATATTATTTTTGAACCCAGCATACACAAGAGCTGTAAGAGCTCTATTTAAGTAAGCACTTGAAGCATCATTTGAGCGCATTGTACTTTGAGGACTTGAAATATGCTCTTCTGTAAAGTGTTCTGTTGACACCCTATTCTCTTTGGTTTCTTGTTTGATTTATCCTCGTAAATTGTCTTATTTTATTTTTTTTACTAAGTTTGATTTGTGTTCAAGTGACGCGGTAGTTTCCTTTTTCCATTATTAACTGAATTTCTTTGTTTTGCCAGGGCCTTGGCACCAGTGGGCATTGCTCTTGATCTTGGTGGTAGAGTTTCCTTCACCGTGTGTCGTGCTCATCTCTAACACTAGTCTTTGTGTGAATATGTGTGCACACAGTTGAATGCAGTGATTCTTATTTAGAAGTGATTTAATTCGGCCTCTGCGGGTAAGCCCCAGTACCCTGTCGTTAACTGGGTTCTGAATGGGATGAAGGTTTTTGTGAGTTCTTATTAGTTTTATCCAATTTTTTTTTTTTTTATCCATGTCTCTGCCTGAGTGAACCTGTGTTTGTCCTTGCGGGTAGTTTAGCTCTAGCTTAACATTCATCTTTGGATGAAAGTCCCAAGGTGGTGTAGGCGTATGTAGTAATTTGCGCTTTGTGTACTGTTACACTGCGCCCTCCAGTTACACAAGTAACGGTTCCTCCACTGGTATCCCAAAATAATACTGGCTAGACAAACTTTTAACTTGCTAGCTAATGTAATTTACTTTTTATTTCTTTTGCTTGTATTCAGAAATAATCTACAGGGACTCAATGCTTTGTGGATGTGTACCGGAAGTTAAGTTTGGACCACTAAAGTGTGCATGTGCAGTTACGTTTGTTTATGTTGTTTTGAAACCGTCCATACTAGACAATTTTCATTGAAGAGATAATTCAAACATTTTGCTGAAATGTGTAGCCAATGTGTGTAAAAGTGTATTTGATCTATAGTATAAAGCAGTTCTTTGTGTTGTCTTTGCATTTTAAAATTAATATAATGCTTATAATGACTGGTGACTACATAGTAGACTGAATCCAACTGTTGCTTGTTTTCTCTAATGCTTCATACATGGCAGCATACGGCTCCAAAATGTGTTTAAATGTTGAAGGGGCACCAATATAAAAAGCTGCAAATGTAAAAAAAAATAGCTTTCATAGTTATTGCAATTATCAGAAATGCATTTCATAACCTAATTATTAATAACAATAATTACTTGCGATAATTCCTCAATTATTCACTAGTTAAATTTTAGTATCTGTAAATCTTTTGCAACATGTTTAGATGTTATTGTAATTGTAGATATCTATCACTGTAAAACTTCGCCAGTCGTGGCCTAGTGGTTAGAGAGTCGGACTCGTGACCAGAAGTTTGCCGGTTAGATTCTCAGGGTTGGTGGGTAACGACTGAGGTGCTCTTGAGCAAGGCACCTTACCCCTACTTGCTCCCCGGGCGCTACAGTCATAGCTGCCCACTGCTCTGGGTGTACGTGTGTTCACCACTTGCTGTACGTGTGTTCACTACTCTCTCGATGGGTTAAATGAAGAGGTTGAAGTCATTTTGATTTAACTTACAACCTTAAATTGAAATAGGTGAAATGTTATACATTGTTAAAACTGAATTATTGATCTCAAATATGATTATTTTAATTCAGTGATTCAATTGTTGAAAACCAGCATAGACATTCCTACTAATAAGACACGATAATTGTTCGCAAAATTAAATTTTTTACTACAAAAATTGGCAAACATCCAATCACACGGAACATGAAAAGCATCATCAGTTTGATTGACTGCTCGCGAATATGAGTGCAATTCACTTTTCTGTTGAAGATGAAGAGATCATTATGAAAACATGTCATGAATTAAAACACATTTGCAGGGCAAGAATACACACTGCTGCAGTGAAAGTTTAAGAAGGCAGCGACTGACTATATCAATGCAGAAGCAACTGAATTTCAATTGTTTATATAGGTTTACAATAAGATCAAAAGATAATATGTATGCTTCATTACATAAAAATGCTTTATATATTCAAGTTTGTTTTTATACGCATATATTTATATTAATTTAAATGCTATCTTTAATTCTAATAATAATAATTATTATATGAATGTGTTTTAAATTATAATCAATAAATATACATTCCATTCCATTCCATTTTCTACCGCTTGTCCGAACTACCTCGGGTCACGGGGAGCCTGCGCCTATCTCAGGAGTCATCGGGCATCAAGGCAGGATACACCCTGGATGGAGTGCCAACCCATCGCAGGGCACACACACTATAAATATACATATACAATACAAATGAACACCTAGCAGCAAAGGATTTTCTCTCTAACATTTGATCAATTTAAACTTTTTTAATTTGGAGCGAGAGATACATGGAGGGAGCTTCACTGCGTCAGATATACGTCACTTTTCTCAGAGCTTATTGGACTAATTTTAGTTTGTGATCTCAGACCCCGAATAAAACCTGCTCCGGAAAAGCTTAGCTGTGTAGCGTAAGTTACCATGGCGACGAAACCCGCTCAAAACCAATAAACCTTCTTGATCCAGAAAACTCTCTGAGTATGCTTTGTGATACAGGCCACTGAGGTGAATGATAGGAGCTGAAACACCGGACACCAGACTACTGCCATTTACACTGAAGCATGAGCTTACGACACAAGTTCAGTTTAATGTTGCGCTTCAACAGGATATTTTCTCTATCGAAGATCTCAACATTTACCTGTTTGTCAGGACTAACTCTACAAAATAGTTGAAAAACGTATATTGTGTTTAGTGTTAGGAGGACAAATGAAATGTTTAAGCATGCTGCAGCGTAAGCATTGATTCACCAATGGCTGGTTTTCATATTCAAATAATCAATGTAGGGCACCAAGTTTTGCACATTATATAAGGTCACTGCAGGGCTCTTGTTTTGTATATTAAAATAGTTGGTAATCCAAAGAGCTGTCACGGGGTTACTCTAAACTAAATCAAAAACTCGAAGTATAAACCAAAAACATAACTTTAATAAGAACCAGGGGAACCACACAGGAGATGACAAACATTAACATTAACAATAACCAACAACAAACTGAAGAAAACACAGGGCTTAATTACAAAATATAACAAGGGATAAACAGGTGCTGGAGATAAACTAATCATAAGACACTGGTGAAAACTAATTAACTAATAATGAAATAAACCAGGGGAGGAAAAAACCTAACAAAACATACAACAAACGTGACAAGAGCACTGTAAACTGTCATTGAACTGATAGACAAAACCATTATAAGGTAAAGATGAAAACAAAATGTCTCAGAAGGCTCATCTTGACCATATTTTAGTCTTTGTGTTTTATGGTATCTTATCCAATACAGAAAATATTCCAAAGTGTCGTTCATTTGTTGCGAATAATATTATGGAAAAAAACTAACATCAAGCCTAATTTTAATGAAAATGTCCAAAATCCTTAATGAATTATCAGAACTATATTTACGTATAAAGCTATTGAATTCTTTTGCGATTATTTATATATAGCATTTTGGATTTTAATATATATATATATATATATATATATCATATATTATATTAAAATTATTAACGAATATTACATTTTTGAGTGATGTCTGTAAAATTATCTGTACTTTACTTTTTGAGTGATTGAAATTCAGATCCACACACACGTTGTTCAGACTTGTCCAGTTTTGTCATTACAACCTTTCCCATAGATCGCCACACCTGTCTATTGTGATATAATCCATTTCATTTGGTCACTTTACATAACGGTCAGCTGTTTTCTTCCTGCCCTAGAGGGCTGATCTTGGTCAAACTACGTTGTAACATGAACTAACATTCTGCTGTTTAGTCAAAGGTCTGACTGGAAGCCAAACACATCTCCTGATGGACAATTCCAATCAACTTCAGTGCAATCCTTATGACCTAGTGTGTGTGTGTGTGTGTGTGTTGTGTGTTTTATATATGGATTTTTATATATACAGCCATAGCCATTGGAAGTGGCAGCACCCCCTGACGTCGAGCGAAAGAGAAACTGAAAAATAAAAATAAATAAATAAAGGCAGATGCTAGGTCCCCCCACCAATATGTGATTGGAATAGAGAAAAGTGTAAGATTGATGCTACTTCACACAACTATTTCAGTGGCGTAAGGTTATAGTGTGGCATAGGAGACCCAAGTTCTATTCTTACTTTTGCTGAAAACACTTTTTTTTTCACATTACAGATCATAATTTGTTTTCAATTAAATGGATTTCAGACTTAAAAATTAATTTTTATTCATAAAATTTAGGTTTAGGGTAAGGTTAGGGGTGCTTAATGAAATTGTTTTATAAAAAATAAACATAATGCATTTTCTTAATGTGTCTATTCACTAATATCCATTGAAAACATTAATAACATTACTGTTTTTGTTTTAATAACGTTACTGCTCCAATGGACAACACAAGTGTCTCATGACATCATGGCTTTAGTGAAGATCTTACGTTACGGGTTAGTTTCTACATGCTGTCGCCATGCAGCATGCAGTTGTGTTTAATCGCGCGACTGGTTAAGTTTATTATAGGTTGATGTTTGGGTGGTTAAGCTGACGCCGCGTGGTTAGTTTTATACAACAGATTGTGCTTTGGCTATAGGCATACATATAACATGCGTTTATTTGTTTGTTTGTATGCCGTATCCTATAATCACACTGGCATCCTTCTTTATTCTCGGCAGCAACTATTTTTTTTCAGTTATTTATTAACATTAAACTAAGCTGCTCACCCATGGCAAAGTCATAACTTCTGCCCTAGCAAAAATAACGCAGAGTGGCAAAACACTCAGCAAAATGACTGCTTACATTATCAGGAAACGCTATTCCGCGCAACATTTCAGTGTCCAGGAACACCTGATTCCTTTGTAAGTCGTAGAGAAAGCTTAAGGATCACCGTTGAGTCCAGCTGCTTGTAATTTCAGCAAATAATTGCGTGTGTTAGTCTCGGTTTCTTTGTTTCTCCTATTTTCCTCAGCCAATTTGCTAGGGGTTTTGCCACACAGGGGAACCTGACTCCTGACATGCTCACATACACATGGGAAAGTCACGTCAATGCATGCCCTCTATATGTGACAGGGGCTGAATCGGAAATCTTATGCTGTCATACTGTATATAGTAGTATCGGTCTTCATCAAACAGTAGGTGACAATTTCCCGGCTGGTGCACTATTTCTCGCGAGATTTGGAAGTGCCTATATTAATGTTGCGTCCGAATACACCTACTTACCTACAATATAGAAAGAGAAAACAGTTAGGTATGTCCGAAATTTTAGTATTCATAAAAGACTAGGTGAGCAATTCCTGGATGGTTTACTGGTTACACACACATTCTGAAGCACCCAGCAACAGATACTTGGGATAGTAATTTTCAAGTATTGCAAATGAGCACATGCTCACCCGTTCTTATGTTCCCTCTCGTTTTATGTTTGAACAACTAACGTTTAATTAAAGTTAAGCCTGAACATTAGTCACATTAGACAATGTTGTGTGTGAGCGATTTGTTTGGCCTTCGGGGTTTGTTATTTTCCATCGCAAGTGTTGATTTACGTGCACAGACTTGGTTTTTGTGTTCGAGTGTGAGATTTTTGGTTTCTGCAGGTTTATATTTTATGTGCAAGCTTTGTCACTGTGCTTGGGCTGCTGTAATTCGCTTGTGTGCCGGGTTCATGCATTAGCAGAGTTTTGTCCAATTTCTTTCGCCATACTCTTGACTTTTATGTTTTAAGTTTTAATGTTAGGTTTTCTTTAGCACTCCGTGTGTGTTAAAACACATATGTTGTGGCAAAGAGAACTAAGATCCAGTGGGATCAGAAAATGATAGTTATTTCATCACAATTAAGTTCTTTAAATGACTTTTGAGTGATTTGTAATTAATATGTGAATACAGAGTAATGATACAATTTATTAGATTAAAGCAGTGTTATGGAAAACTAACAGAATAAATGATTTTCACAAAACTGTTATATTTCTGAATCATTTAGACATGAAGAACCGGTGTATGAAACTCAACTATAGACCTATTTCACAGTGTGACTTGTAAAAACTGAAAATAGGGTAAACGCTTGTCCGGTCAATGCTCTAGCTCCGTTCACTTCACAGAACAGTTGCGGAGACCAGAAGAAGTTAGGCATGTAGCGCTCCCTTTATGCTGATTTGTCTAACATATATCAGACCTTTTTAATAAAGAAATCTCTCTAAAACAATGTTTTTGTAATGTTTGTTTTCCATATTTTTGCATCTCCCATTAAACCATGAACAAATCGGACAACATATGCTACTGGTGCTTTTAGTAAATAAAATGGATGCCTGTGAAAAAAACAAGCTGAATGAATGATTGATTGGCTATGGCAGCAGTCCCTACTTCCGGTCTCCGTCACCATTTGCTGCAATGCATGCTGGGTAACACCATAGTACAAAAGTAATTCATGACTCCAAGCATGCATTGTAGTTGAACTGTTCAGAATTAGTTATAGGATTGTCACCATTGTTGAGGTTTGTATGATGAGTGTTGATATCTGACTGTGTCACCAACTTTTACTTAAATTTGATGAAATCTGTACTTTTATAATTGTGAACCAGAATTTAACATGAGTCATCAATGGACCAGATCCCAATATTGTTTAAAGAAGCTTTACTTTACCACTGTCTGACACTATAAAAAGAAATCCACACATCAGCTTTTCAAAACATCGCTTTCTCTATCAATGTACAAGTGATCTTTTTAAAACACTACTGTAAAAATTGAGAGTGGTACAAGAGTTGCCTTAAAGAAACTCAAGAATCAATAGCCCAACAAAAGCAAACATCAATCACAATAATGATAATTTGTTGAAATTTCAAACATATTCAGCATTAATTGCGGGTGCAAAAGTGATATTGATTCAATGCAATTAATAATTGTCAAATCAACTATTTTTTAACACTGATTCAATGGTTGCTTGCTATCTGGGTATTTACTACAATAATGACTTCCTTTCTTCTGGGAAAGTTTTGTATTCTACCATAAGAGCACACATTACATTATCTGTTTCTTAATGTGTCATCAGAGAAGTTTATAATGACAATCATCAGTAATGAACGGAGACTGAAGCACCAGGAGCTCAGCCAGCTGAGAGGCTCTTCCTCGCGGTGCCATGCGGTGGTACTTGACGCTCGGTCGACGGCTAGATCCTCCTCCGCCCCCTGGCGGCCGGCGATGGCTCCTCCGGATGAGGGCAGCTGGTAGCGAGTCCCCGTTTCCTGCTCCTCACCTTTTTGGCTGTTGGCAGCAAGATTCCGGCTGACGGCCAATGGTGAAGACTCCTTCGCTCCCTCCTGGACGGCCGCACCCTACCTCGGCCCAGGAGCACGGCAACGAGCTCTACGTCCCAGCCGAATCATCTCGTTCCAGCACCACCGCCTCGGGCAACCGCTGGTGGACGTCCCTCGTCCGCGCTGCCCGAACTCCTCAGCACCGCGATGCCCCTCGGCAGCGAGGGCTCTCCGACACCATGTCACTCCTTCCTCCCGGGTTTTGGCACCAATGTAACACGGTTCAATAAAAGGAAGGAAGGAGGCGGGAACCGGCGAACATTTAAACAAACTTTAATCAAAATAAATAAACAATAATACGGAAGTAAAAGGCTACAAGAACATAAACACAAACTTAACATATGTCCGGGCCCGGTCCTCTCTCGTCAGCAGTCCCGTCGCTCGTCCTCTTATGCTCCCGATTTCCTCCGTGAGATATGCGGGACCGGTGTGTGCACAGCTGATTCCAACTATCACTCATGCCATCGGCCCCGCCTCACGGCTCTCGTCCCGCTTTCCTCACCACAACGACATACTGCCCGACCAACTTCTTCAACTTTCCCCCATTTTCTGGTTTTGCACCGAGGTCCAGCTTTTGTTGTTTGGGTGGTTGGGGACCTCTTGCTCTCTGGTTCGCACCACCTGGTGGGACTTGCTCTGTAAGTTTGACTGTGCAGTGCTGCGACTCCAAGTGTTTCTTCAAATTTGACGTAGTGTTTTTGTAGCTAGATAGCACTTTGTCGCCAGCACAGAGTGTACAACGCACCTTAATATTGGCATCTAGCTGACACAAATTCTAAATAGTCTATTTTGAATAGTCTTTCCAGCTATAAGCTGCTTTAGCATCTTGTTAGGATTTAAGGTTACACATAAAAGACACGTAACACGATAAAAGACTAAAATAATGACCCTAATTTAAGAATAACTTCCTGGAAGTTTACAGGAAAAAAGCACAATATTCTGTTTTTGCTTAAAGATAATGAGGGCACATGGATTAAATAATACATTTACGCATTTGGAAGACGCTTTTATGCAAGTGACTTACATTGCATTATCCTATACATTTGTTTCTATGTGAAATCCCTGGGATCGAGCCCACACCCTTGGATTGTCAACACAATGCTCTTGCCACTGAGCTACAGGAAAGCTGTACTTCTAATAATAATGACAATATATATATATATATATACATATATATATAAAAAATAATACAAATAAATAAGTCATGATAAATTTATCGGGGTTGAATGCAAACCATAATTATGTTTTTATATAACCTGAAATGTGAATAGTGATACTACATTTATTCTTCTACCTTCCATGTGTCCAACAGATGTGAAAGACTACAATGATGCTTCAAATTACATTTCATTAGCATTTCTGAAATCGTCACATGTAACACATGAATAAGTTACTAAAGATAAGTGAGTTTCAAAACGAAAACATAAATTTAAGATAAATCAAAAAAGGTAAAGGGTGCTACACGGGTCTCTTAATATCATCAATGGTGCTCTTTGGATAATCCGAGATAATGCTGTATCAAAAATAGAAAAATACTCCAAGGCACTCGGTGGTATATATATTTTTAAGATTTATTTTCACCTGTTTAAATACTCCAGTTTAATAAAAAAAAGTAAAACTACACTTGTTATTTTTTTAATCGACCATTGGGTCAAAAGGGACAAAATTTAAGAAATAAAATAGCATGGAGAAGTTATTTTTGACCCAACAATTGGTTAAAGCATTGGTTAATTTGCAACCCAGCCTCTTGGTTCGTCCTTTTTTGACCCCATGCTGGCATTATTATGTACAACTGATAACCATTTATTTAGTTAATCACTAATTTACTCACCCGCTGACATATTTAAAAAGTTCAAATCTATTGAACCTCTTTAAAGTTTATGTTGCTTTATATAATAAAATGATACTGTGAGAGAGAAATTTCTCTATACCGAAGCTTGTGAAGAACATATTATGTTAATAAGAGCATGTCACGGGGTGACAAAAACCAGAACGGGACTAAGATCCTGGTGAATGCAGTTATTCAGGATTTTCCAGTGAACATCCATTCTATGCACTGTGAATCTGTTGCCGTGGCAGCGGGGCTGATTGCCTGAGTGACAGCAGGTGTGGGGCAATTACAGAGAACGCTGTGAGAGGGGCACACATTCAGAGGGGGCTTTAAAAACAGAGAGAAACAACTGTGGTGTGGATCTCCTCCCGTGTGATGCTGTGTTGTCAGCACCTGTGGCTGGAGGGTGGAGTGGTGGAGTGGGGAGTGGTGGAGTGGTGGAGTGGTGGAGTGGTGGAGTGGGGAGTGGTGGTGGTTGGAGTGGTGGAGTGGTGGAGTGGTGGAGTGGTGGAGTGGTGGAGTGGTGGAGTGGTGGAGTGGTGAAGATTGAAGCTGTGGAAGAGAAAGGAAGGAGTGAAGGATTTGTTAGCGAAGACTTGAGGAATATTGTCAGCAGTGAGAAAGACGCAAGTGATGAGTATTGGATCCGTTGTTTATATACACTAACACTGAAGTGGTGTGGAGAGTTTGGAAAATGTGTGGCACGAGCGAACTATTACACCGAGTGAATTGATGATCTGTCTCCAACTTCTGTCCTCTCCTTGCCGAATGTGATGATCGCTGCACCGTTCTTCTACCTTCCCGGAGTGAAGTCAAGCCCTGATCGAGGACGAGATCCGATCTGGTGGGAGAAAAGACCGGTGGGTGAGTGCTGGCCCGAATACACGGTGTGCGAGTGGAATTGCAGTGCCTGAAGTGACGATTCACACGGTTTGTGCTGTGTGAAGTGAAATTGGTGTGTGGAGAAGTAATAGAAGTCTGCCGTGCACTCTCCTCCTACAGTCTTCTACCCGCTGTCTCTAAAGAAGGGTTTTGATAAAGCAAACGCCCAACTTCCTGCTTTGAGAAGACCTGGCCCTGTTAATGCTGAGTGCTTCATATATTATCAAACTGTGCTGTGTCTGTTCCAGTGCTCAGCCGAAGTGAGCGTCCCGCTCAAAGCGCCCTCCCCGCCTGGTGGTCTCCACACGCCCCTATTGGACACCTTTACCCTGTTCAGAAGAAGAGAGAAGGTATATCAGTTGAAAAGCTTCATACTGTTGAACCGTTGAAACTGTGCTGTGTCTGATCCAGTGCTCAGCCCGAAGTGAGCGTTCCGTCCAAAGTGTTCTTCCCGCCTGGTGGTCGCCACACGTCCCTATTGGAAGCCTTTACCCTGTTCAGAAGAGAAGTGCTCAGCTGAAGTGGAGCGTCCCGTCCAAAGCGTCCTTCCCGCCTGGTGGTCGCCACACGTCCCTATTGGAAGCCTTTACCCTGTTCAGAAGAAGAGAAGGTATATCAGTTGAAAAGCTTCACATACTGTTGAGACCTTGCTGTACTGTTCCAGTGCTCAGCTGAAGTGGAGCGTCCCGTCCAAAGCGTCCTTCCCGCCTGGTGGTCTCCACACGTCCCTGTTGGAAGCCTTTACCCTGTTCAGAAGAAGAGAGAGGTATACCAGTTGAATGTTCCATATACTGTTGGACAGTTAAACCTTGCTGTCTCGTTCTAGTGGCTCGCTTGCCCCCACATCCGAGTACCTCCCTCCGGAGTAACACCAGTGACTCGCTTCGCCTCCGCATCTGCATACTTACCTGGCGGCAAGAAGAAGATTTTAATTAGGACTTATCCAATTCACCAATCTTTTAATTTAATAAATAAACTGTATTATTTTATTCCCTTGTCTGTCTGGTCCTTGACACGTTCCTCGAGGTGGTTCCCCGGGTTTTTCAGGGGTGGGTGCAGTCTGGCTTGGCCCGCCCCGACCTGTGACAAGCATCTTAAAGTTTTCTTGTAATTTCAGAAACAGGTTGGAAATGTTGACAGCAACATTACAGAAGTTATTGAGAACAGTGAAGTCTGGCGCCTCCTGCTGATGTGCTTTTAATGTAGTTCTGTGAGATGTATCTGTTTACCTTCAAAATATTACCTCTCTACATTATGAAGCATATTTCATACTTCCACTACATTTCATAAATACAAATATATTGTACATTTTACATTTAATACTTAAGTATATAACAAAATAAACCAGATGAGGTAAAAAACAAATTTTTTTTTTATTATATATGCTTTATAATTTAGGGAAGAACACAATTCCTAAATTAAAACCTAAGTATAACTATTCTAAAGAAATAAAATGTTTTACTTGAGAGTAAAATACTGCACGTCTGTTCACTGTGTGTGGGCTGCTTGTTTATATTTTTTTATAAAATTGGAAGAAAGTAATTAAATACAAGACTTGAAAATTGGTCTTTATTGAATTCTGGATCTAGATTACACAACTAGAAACTTACACTTTAAACTAAATTAATTAAATCTTTGATTTGGGTTAGTTATACATGCAGCTTTATAGTGATTAAATATTAAAAAAAATAAGCTTTTGGAAAAATTGTAACTTTAAATTTCTTTTACTTGTATGTTTACTAACTTTCATGCATTTGTTAATATATTTCATTGGTCTAAGATATTAATCAATAAACATATTCCATTCCCATTGCATTAAGCATGGATTGTCCTTCTATAATCTACTTTTGCTGATCAATGCATCAAAGTAAAGAAAATAATCTATTCACATGTATTTATCCAAACTCTCAATAGCATCCTCTTTTGTGTATTTTTTCCATTCATCTGGAATCTCACCCTGTCCCTCGAATGTTTTATTGTAGTGCTTTTCCAGATCCTCCTGGAATCTGCACACAACCCACTTCCAGTACGGCAGCTCTGAGAGATCAGGAGTGATGCTCCAGTTAGCATATTCAGGACCTCCTTTTCTGTATTCTTTCCAGAGGACTTTATCATCTAAGGGGTTTGGGTAAAAGGACCCATCACTTGCTACTTCTGTTGTGCAGAAACAGTTGGCCAAGTTTGTTGTTCCTCTGTAAAACCACCCCTTCAGTCCAATACTATGATGGAAAGGAACACTGTGATCTCCATGATGATCTTCCATCGTGTTGGTGCAGATGGCTTTACAGAAGGGACACTGAACCCAACAGCACTGACAGAAGTGATCGATCAAAATCTCATCTGGTTTCTTCCTGCACTTTTCCATGTTAATGTCATTCATGCTCTTAAAACCGTTCTGTAGCTTTGTCATCATTTCATTCAGACTTTCAATCAAATGATGTTCAAGAAAATCCAAATCTTTAACTTCAGTGAGATTAACACAAGACTCTCCTGTGAATTTCAGATCATCTGTGAGTGTTTTGGTGAAACTTCTGAACCACATGTTTCCATCTCCTCTCTTGTTTTTGACCTCTACTGTTGCTGCATGCACAGCGTTAATCACAATCTGCTCTTTCTGTTGTAGATTTCCTTTGAAAATGTTTAGAATATTTTCACTATTTTCGTTGAAGTATTTGTTCACTTCAGTTGTTATGAATTGTTTGAAGTGTTCTTTGGGTTGAAGGATGTATTGTATGTACTGTTTAAAATCATCTTTCTCTGCGAGGGATTTTAGAATGTGTTTCTCCAGATTTGATCTGTTCTCACATAATGCTTGTATGTCAGACCTCATCCGTGCTGTCAAATCAATTGCAGTTTTGTTGTAAACTTCTTGTAAGATGGACGGTTCAAGTTTGCTGCAGATGAAATCGATCAGTATGGTTGTTGTAGTTTGCTCCTCTGCAGTAGTTCTTGAAGATCTTGTAATATTGAGTTTTCTGCTTCTCAAGATAAATTCTTGGATCATTTGTTTCTCTGAATTCCTTGTGGAGTTCAGTAAATTTCTGACTTGCAATATCACACACGTGCAGACAGAGATCGATGGTAAACTCTCTTTTCAGTTTGTATTTAGGACTCTTTGATTGATGTTGTTGTACAGACTTTTTAACACAGTCTGTTATTTTCTGAATGTAACTGACATTGTAGCCCTGTCTTCTGACTGGTGATTTTTCCATTAATTTCTCACTTTCCTGAATCCCTTTCTGAATCAATTGGCGTACGGAGTAATAATATTCCGCATTCAAGATCTTTTTCTCTGGTTTGTTTCTATTCCCTGTAAAAAGTGAAAATAATTTTTCTGTTGGATTGACAACATACTGCTGAAACAGCCCGCTCTTGTTTTTTTTAGAGCTCTCCTCAGCTTCTTCTGTAGGCACAGTGTCATCAGATCGCTCCAGATGGTTCTGTAGTATAATGTAGTCATCATAATCACCTCTGATGACCATCTTTTTAAAGTCTGTCAGATTTAGTCGCTCATTTACAAGAGTCAATTCAAAGTTTTCTGATAAAATCTGTGTGAAATCCTCCCAAAAATGTAAATCTTCCAGGTCAGGAGTATTTTCTGACATCTCTGTGACCCATCTGCTCCACATTGTGTTAAATTTCTTCTCCAGAACATGGACATGTTCCTCAGTTCCTTTACTTTTCAGATCTAAAGCAAGTTCCTTGCTCAGAGTAAAAGCACATTTTCATACTCTGTCCTTTTTTTCTAGTGTCTCTCTTGCTTTCTTCTGTTCAATCTCTTTATACAATTTAACTTTCGTCCCCTTCACCAGTTCATCATGAAGATATTCAATTCTGTCTCCAAATCTTCCTCGCCATTGACACAGAATGTCTTTGTCTTTGTCCTCATCAAATAAGACTGCATAGATCATTTTTCGTTTGTTCTTGTTTTTTCAATTTTTCCAGAAGTGTTTCCATTCGCAATCCTGTTGTGGAATTTGTCTTCAATTCAACATGGCACTCCTGAGACTCCAAGTCCAGTCGCTAGTTTCCAGTTTTCTGTACAGAAATCTCCAGTGTTTTTTAAAGCTGAACACAAAGTTTTCATTCAGCAGTGCCGTCCAAAGATCATCAATACGCATTTTGAACTGTGACAGTGTGATGCCGCTCACCCCAGAAGCTTTTGAGAGAATGGTGTCTTTCAACTCTTGAATGTTTCTGCTGTAGTTTGGGTTTGGTGGAGCCATAGGTGGACTTCCCTCCCAGAGCTGTGAAAAATACTTCACATCATTCTGAACATTAAATGCAATGACGTCACTGAAAAACTCTGTATTACAGTCTTCCTCTTTGGCAGCAAGTTTTGTCATCTCATCCAGATTCTCTTGAAGTCGTCTTCTTCCTTCCATGTTTTCTCTCCGGCTGTAATATCTGAAACATTCTGATGCACAACATACAGCTGGGTTTTAGCTTGATCATCCTCAGGAAGGCCTGAACAACAATCTGGAGAATGTCCTGCATCTCAGCAGTGTTTTCTCCATAGATGTTGATCAACGTCATATTTCCAAGACCAACAACAAATGTGGCCAATTCATTGTCGTGATTTCTTGTTGATCTTCCAGCCAGTTCTAGAGCACGAAGACCCTCAGTATCAACAACCAGAATATAGTCAAACTCCAGCTGTTTTTTCAACTTCATCTCCTCTGACACTTTGACCAGCTGCATGAAAGCTCCTCTGGTGCACCGGCCGGCACTGACAGCAAACTGCAGACCAAACATGGCGTTCAACATGGTGGATTTCCCAGAGCTCTGAATCCCTAAAACTGACAGCACAAAGACTCTCTTGGCTCCCAGTTTCTGGATGAGTTCATCTAAAACAGCTGTAACCCAGATCAGAGGAACATGAGCAGCATCTCCATCCATCAGCTCCAGTGGAAATCCAGACATCATCATCTTTGCTGCAAGACCAGGAAGAGTTCTGAAGTCAATCTTTAGGTTTTTCTTGTTCTTCTTCACAGATGAACATGATTCATATATCTGACCGATCTCTCTCAGTATGTGCTCCAAACCAAAGGTTGCACCTTGTAGTTTCTCAGAAACTCTCTCAAGCTCTTCTTGTTCACTTGTCAGTTGTAAAAATGTATCATATTTCTTTTTCAGATCTAAGACTTTTGACCACTTTTTATCATACTCATGATGAAGAGCTGAAAGACTTTCAGTGGTGAAGTCATCAAGCAGAATCCCAATCCATTTAAGAAAATATTTTAACTCATTTTCTTTTTCCAAATTCAGTTCTTGGATGAAGATGTGGATAAACTCGCATGAATTCACGACAGATGCTTGCTGCTGATCACGTATTTTCAGCATTTCTGATTTCTTTTCACTTTTATTTTTTTCTATGTTTTCACCTTTATGTTGTTTACCCAATGTTGGTCTGTGAAGTTCTTTATTTTTCTGGCACCACTGATGCCACAGTTTTCCCTGACATGGCAGAAATGATTCTTTGATTTCAGTCAGATCTTTACTCTCCAGTAAACTGATCATCTTCTGTGCTGCATCTTTTCCTCTCCTGCAGTCCTCATCGGTCTTCTCATCTACTGTGATGTATAACTGCTCTGCCACATCTTCAAGCTTGAAAAGGGAAGATGATTCTGAATATGAAAGTCCATTATTAACAGCTGTTCTAAGGTCTTCAAATACATCTGACTGATTTCTGTCCTTTAATCCCATTTTGAATTTATCTTTCCTTATTTTTGTTAAAACAGAATCATCCTCAGTAAGAAGAAAAATGAGCGGCTTCGAGTCTGTGAAGGTTTTGGATCTTTGTCATGCTGTTGTCATTCCTGTTCAGTTGAGGTAAAATAACAACATTAACAGAAGACATTTGTGTTATGATATCCAGCTGCTTCTCATTGTCTCCTGCATCACCATGAAGATTACAGAACGCAACACATTGAGGAAATATCTGTTTTCTCTCCAGATGGGCAGTACAGGCGATCTCCACCACCCCGTCCATCAGTAGTCTGGTTCTGCTGCTGCCTGGACAGTCTTTGTGAAAGAACGTGTTGTGTTTCTCATTGATCAAACTGTTCATCAACTGAGACTTGGATGAGGACACAGAGCCAAACCTGAAGAAAGCCACCATTGGTGTTTCTGCTTTGTAGACTGTTGGGTTTTGCTAATGGTTTGACCTTTATTATCAGTCGTCTTCCAGCTCTTGTTGATTTGTCTAAATGTCCAGAGAGGAAACTCAATCTGTTGTGTGAATGGATTTGGTACAAGCAGAGGAAGAGCAAACTGACACTGTGAGAGTTTAGTGACCATGAGCTGTTTTAAGAAACTATCTGCACAATGAAACACAGCCATCTGAGCATCCATTAGGTGAATGGGGTCTAATTTGTGAGTTTCTTCAGAAAATGCAGCTGTTTTATTAAAAATAGCACTAAAAGCATCTGCCACATCTTCAGACAACTCTTGGTCTGTTTGTTGTATGTTATTTTGTTCATTCTTCTCTTTAATGTGGATACATCTTGCGCTGTAATCCATCATCAGTAATTTTTGTAAAAGTCGGAACAAATTTTTCTTCTGCACAAGACTGATGAGACTGTGAATGTTCAGTTAACTGGAGAAAACCTGCTGTTTTCAGTGTTTTGTCTTTGCCTTCCAGATGAAGTCTGGCCATCATCTGCATTGCACATAGCAGAAAAAGTCATGCATAAAACATTATTTATTGATAAACCTGTAAATGTGTTCAAGTTTTGTTCAACAGTTAACCCCACCACAATACACAAGCGTTTAACTCATTTTTAAATTTCCACTTTATACAAATATCTCACAATACTTTACCTTCTTTCTTTTTCCTCAGGTTGCGCAGCTCTCCTTAGGATCCCTGATCTAGTGGTTTCGTCTGAGAGAAACAAGAAAGAACTATTACTAAGGATTTTATGAAATACTAAAAAAATATATATAGCTTTAAATACATACTGTCTACACAAGTGGTGTCAAACTCAATTCCTGTATGGAACAAAAAACATAAGTGCAATAAAACGTCTCGGTTACGTCTGTAACCTCAGTTCCCAGATAGAGGGAACGAGACGTTGTGTCGAACCGACAGATGGGGTTCGCCCTTGAGAACCTATCAACTCTGACTACTTTTAAAAAGGCTAATGAAATTGGCGAATGAAATTTGCATGCCGGGCTCCGCCTCCGGATGTCTGGCATGCTTCATTCATTCACCTGTGTTCTGAGGAGCCTGAAAGCCTCTCACGACTG
Source organism: Triplophysa siluroides (assembly GCA_006030095.1). Classification (NCBI taxonomy): domain Eukaryota; kingdom Metazoa; phylum Chordata; class Actinopteri; order Cypriniformes; family Nemacheilidae; genus Triplophysa; species Triplophysa siluroides. Next base: position 395,275 of record VCII01000246.1, on the reverse strand, counting down.
CTGCAGAGGGCGATACCTTTCTGTCGGTAACTATGCTGTATCGCGTCACAATCTCTAGCGGAGCGACGGTGACAGGCCTGGGCGAAATCTTTCTTGGAGAAAGATGGGCAGGCCCTGACCGGTAACCTTTCACGGACAGAGGCCTTATCTCTCTTACTGGCGAGAGGCCATCCGGATCGGGTTTCACCGGCTTAGCGCAGCTTCCTTAATTAGGGATGCGCTGCAGAGGCCACTTCCTACCAAGAGGGAGGAGATAGTGGATATAGACATGGTCTCGCCGTAGGGGAGATCGCATGGGACATGCGGACTGAGTAGTTAACCGCGAGGTGGAGGTCATCCTGAGGAGGTCATGGGTTACCAGGAGTGGGAACCATTCATGAGGATACATCAGACCTGATTCTGTACCATACTCACACAAGTATTTTACAGTCATTGACTTGTGTGCAGCTTTAATCTCTGCACCTGTACACCCAGACACTCAGCCTTTGTTAGCTTTTACATATAAGAGGCAACAATATTCGTGGAAATGCCTTGCACAGGGCTATGCGGACTCACCTGCTTTTTTTTCTGCAGCAGTGCATAGAACTTTGCTGAAAAAAGACTGATTTGCCTTCAACAGTGTGTGTGCTTCAGTTTGCAGATGACATCTTCGTAGACGGAGGAGGACTGTGAGAAAGCATCTGTCATTGTTTGCAATGTACTTGCTGAAACAGGTTTCAAGGCCTCGAAAGAGAAACTGCAATGGGTCAAGACTAAGGTGACCTATTTGGGACATGTGCTGATGCAGGGTCTCAGAGCAATATCAACAGACAGGGTCCAGCTGATCAGAAACGTTAAGTCCCCACAAACAGCGCAGCAGCTCCAAAGTTTTCTGGGACTAGTTAACTATTGTAGATCGTGGATACCTGACTGTGCGATTCATGATAGGCACCGGAGAGGTCTGATTGATCACAAAACTCCACCCAACACACCACTGAAGTGCACTGCAGAGGCAGAAGAACATTTTAATGCGTTGCCACTGAAGGATGAAATCCACAAGGCTCCCGAGGGTAGGGGAACAATAACAACTCCGAAGAGGCCAAGCAAAAATACAAAGTTCTCCTAAGAAATCCACACGGTAAAGAAAAAAAAACAAGATAATGGGGAAACTAAAACAACTCCGAAGAGGTAGAGAAAAAAATAACAACTATCTTGTATAAATCCCCAAAACAACAGGAGACGAGGCAAACACAATATCACGACTCTAGACTGGCGAAAACTGGCTACAATAACATTAAAGAAGAGAACTGGAAACAACTTAAATACACAGGGGGAAATGAGGCACAGGTGAAAACAATACCACTAAGGAAACACCACAAGAGGAGATAGTGACATCCAGTGGCTGGAGACGAGAACTACAGGCCAGAATCCTGACAGAAAGCAGCGTCACTACCGCACCAGCATTGGGCCTACCGGACTACGCAAAGTCTTTTCACTTGCATGCTAGAGAGGCAGAGGGTGTAGCCGTTGGTGTCCTGTTGCAACAGCATGGTTCCACGTATGGACCAGTAGCATATCTGTCTAAAAAGTTAGATAACATAGTCACAGGTATGCCAGCATGTCTTCATGCTGTGGCCCCAGCAGCTCTGATTGTGCAGATGGCTGAGAAAACTATTCTGTCACACTCATTAACATTGTATGCATCACATCAGGTAGGCGCAATTTTACACAACATGCAAACACAATACATGACAGCGCAACGACGCTCGGGTTACGAGGCTATTCTGCTGGCAACAAAAAATCTTAGCATTCAAACAACAGCAAACATATATCCTGCTTTGCTAGCTTTTTTGGGTATGGTAAACATGGCAGACTTTAATGCTGAACATGATTGCATCTTTGAACTGACAACCTCTTGCTTTTCTAGGGTCGATCGGTTGGATACGCCCCTAGAGGGGGGACAACACATTTATGTTGATGGGTCTTGTTCAAAGCCCTCTGATGGTGTCTACCTCTGTGGCTATGCTGTGGTTTCCGATTCAGGAGAGTTGAATAAAGCTTCAATAAAGCTAAAGAGTTGAACTGCACTCCAATCAGTGCAGTTGAATAAAGCTTCAAAATCCTGCTCTGCTTCATTAGTCCATCTTTTTTTACAGTCCTTTTACATGTTTAGCTATTTTCAGTTTTTGCCTGTATGAGAAGAACTAGACAGTGATCAGAGAGCTCGAAAGCTGCTCGTGGGACAGAGTGACATACATCCTTAATAGTAGTGTAACAGTGATCCAATATCTTACTGTCTCTGGTGGGACATGTAATGTGCTGTTTGTATTTTGGCATTTCACGAGAGACTTGTTTTGTTAAAATCTCAGAGAATGATTAAAACGGAGTCTGGATACTTTTGCTCAATTTCTGTTATTTGTTGAAGCACGGCACACACGCGGAATGTACACATTCGCGTGGATAAAAGAGGAAAACTCCCGGGGCGAATAGAAAGGTTACTCTAAGTTAGGACAGCATACCATTTTCAGCGTTGCTACATCTGAACACCAACTTTCCTTGATGTAGAAACACAATCCACTGCCGGGATGGCCTCACTTAGCCAGGGTTAAGTGAAGCACAAAATAAAAGAGTTGGAAAAGTCCTTGTTGATGATGGTGAGGAGAAGTAGTCCATTCATTTTGTTAAGAAGGGAACGGTCATTCGCAAGTTTGAAAGTCGCTCTTGTGTTACTTAACCAGCGCACCAGCGTGTTTCCCTCTTCTATGTTTGTACATGAGTTTGAATAGCAGCTCTGTACCTCCGACTAGAATGTCCAACAAAATGTCCTAATAATCAAAAAACTGAAAAATATTGTCTGGGATGTGATGTTTAATGATAATGAGTTCGTCTCTGGTAAACCTTATTAAAGAAGAAACACAGAACAAAAAAACTAAAACACCAGAAGAATTGAGGAGCTCAGCACTGTGGCTTCCATTCGCGGTGCCATCTTGTTTACATTTTAACAGGCTTAACAGGTTCTTTGTATGGCAGTGGTGCTATTTAGCACCTTAACCAACCAAAAGAACAGCTGAAGAACCATACAAGGGCTTAACAGGTTCTTTATCAGGAAGCGGTACTATATAGTGCTATATATAGCACCTCAGGTATCCAAAAGAACCGCTGAAGAACCTCTGAAGAACCACTGAAGCACCAAAATATGTTGCAAAATAGTACCTAAAGTGGTTCCCCCTATATGATTACTAGCCAAATAAACACTTTTAGTGCTATATAGCACAACGTTTTTTAGAGTCTACACAAATAAAATTGCTTAAAAGGATCTTCATAGCGATGCTATAGAAGAACCATTTTTGGTTCCACAAAGAAACATTCAGTCAAAGGTTGTTTAAATCTCTTTCTTACCTTTTATAATCTGAATAACCTTTTTTCACCACATAGTACCTTTTGTTAAAGGGTTTTTGTCCATTTAGATAAAAAAGTTGATTTTATGGCATTGTGAAGCACCTTGATATTAAAGAGACACACATATATACTGTACACATATATATTTATGAAGAGTTTGGTTCCAAAATGAGATAACTCTAGACATTTTTCAAAAATCATGATTTTTTATTGTGCATTCAAATTAATATCAATTAAACTTGTTTTGTAATGATTTTAGCCTTAATAACTAATAAAACAGCTAACTAACACAATAAAACACAATAAAACATGACATTATAAAAAACATTTTTTAAACAGAATTATCTCATTTTGGAACCAAACCTTTCCTAAATATATACTATATATATACAAGTTGATTGGGGAAAAAGTAAGTGAACCAGTAGGCTTCTGGTGTCTCTAAATTTCAGTTGGAGTTAAGTGTTAGCAAACCAGGAGTCCAATCAAAGGATAATAAATGTGTTTTAGAGCTAAATCTACTTATATAAACACCCAAACGCAGTGTCAGTGTCAGCATTACTTAATGTGAGCCATGCCTTGCAAAAAAAATTATGAAGACCTAAGATCAAGAGTTGTTGATATGCATGTGGCTGGAAAAAGTTACGAAGTAATTTCCAAGACTAGATATCCATCAGTCCACAGTTAAAATTGGAGATGATATGGTACTGTGGCTACTCTCCATAGAAGTGGTTGCCCAGCCAAGATGACTCCAAAGGCACAACACAGAATGCTCAGTAAGGTGGGAAAGAACGTTAACAGCTAAAGACTTATAGGAGTCATTAATGCTTGTAAACAACAAAATATAGAACAGGCACCATAGGAACTCATTGCTCTCCAAACAAAACATTGCAGCATGCTTAAAGTTTACCAAAGACCACACTGAGCAAACTTCGAGACTACTGATCACTACAAGACTGCCGGATTCTTACGGCGTGGTGAAGCGGACTGTCCCTTCCTGCAGCGACTTCCCCTGGGCGTCTCGGCAGTTCCAGAGGTGTTTGATTCTAAAAGAGCTAATTTCCTCCAGCGTGGCATGTCCCGCTGTTCCCGTGGGTGCGGTACTCTCATCGAGAAGGGAGACAGACACGATGTCTGCCTCAAGTGTTTGGGTCTCCAGTACGCTGAGGCAGCCTTCGTGGACACATCTTGCCCGCACTGCGGGCGGATGGCGATTTAGACATTGCGGTCACGGGTGGCTGTCTTTCACTGCACTGCCACAGAGGATTTATCTTTTGTGTGTTTTTATGCTTTTGTCTATGTAAATAGGTATTTGGCTGCGCTTACATTTAACTGTATCTATTTTATTTCTGTTTCTTATAACTTATAAATGTGTTTTTATTTTTATTGTTCACCTATCATCCAGAAGAGCTGCTAAACTGTATTTCATTGTTCCTAAACAATGACAATAAAGTTATATTACTTTCTTTTAAAGTGGCCCAGACCTCAATCCAAATGTGGAATAACCTCAAGAGAGCCATTCAAACCAGACATCCTAAGTATATGGGTGAGCTGAAACAGTTCTATAAAGACAAATGGTACAAAATGACCCCTGGTTCTTTCTGCAGGTGTACAGGAAGCGTATTGCTGCCAAAGGTAGTTCAACCAAAGATTAAAGAACTGGTTCACTTACTTTTTTCACCGTCACTTTCTATGTGGGGTGTGTTCAATTAAGACAGGAAAGATCATGACTGTTAGTGTTTTATCAGCTCAGAAATATTGTGTTTGTTGATATTTGTGACTTTAGTGAAGAGCAGATCACCTTTCATGATCAATTCAGGCAGAAAACCAATGGCTTACTTTTTCTTGCCAGTGAACATACGGTATATATATATATATATATATATATACACACCCTCTCCCTCTCTACTACATCATCTCTTTTGAGCTTCTCAGAGAAAATGGAGGAACTAGTATTCGCTGGAACAAAACTATCCCACTCTATTGTCGCGAGTCCACAGGTTTCAACTAAAAAGCGACGGGCCCCACAACCACCAAAGTCTCTGGGTCAACCTGGGTCAACCTGGGTCAACCTGGAACCTGGCGTTCCCTCTGAAAGAGCTCTCCGGCCTCTGCCACAACGCCAGGGATCACACAAACCCCCATCTACTGGAGATGGACTAAACAGGACTGCAAAGAGCACTGGTAACAGATATGAATTGGGTCCCTGCTATGATAACAGCAACAATCTCAAATATTTACTGAACAAGTGGGAACCCAGTGTTCCTTTAGTTTTCCCTATATCTGTCCTGATAAGTGAACGCCCTTTCCAGTTGTATGCTAATCACCTTTTAGACGTCACTCTGAGAATGACAGAGGTAAAAAACTAAAAACAGTTACTATTCAATTAGCACTTTTAAACATCCGTTCACTAAAAAACAAATCCTTTTTGGTCAATGACCTCATCACCAGTAACAAACTGGACTTCATGTTTCTAAATGAAACTTGGTTAGATGATAGTTGTAGTGCTACAATACAATCCTCAATGAATCTGCCCCCCCAAACTTTACTTTTATAAATGTTTGCAGAGCTGTTAGGAGAGGTGGAGGAATAGCTGCTCTATTTAAAGATCTCTTTGACTGCAAGCAAGTTTTACTTGGTGACTACCTGTCCTTTGAATACTTGAGTATTGCTTTAAAAGGTGCACCACGCATTCTGTTTACAATTATTTACAGGCCTCCCAAATACTCCCCAGTCTTTGTTGATGATTTTTCAGAACTGCTATCAGCTATTTCCTCAGAATTTGACTGCTTTGTTATTGCTGGAGATTTTAATATTCATGTAGACAAGATAGAAAACAAACACTGCAAATGAACTTTTAAATGTTTTAAACACGTTTGATCTGATCCAGCATGTGCACGGTCCCACACACAATCGTGGACACACTCTGGATCTGCTCATTAGCAAAGGTCTAAACATTTCATCCACTATTATTAGAGATGTGGCGCTGTCTGATCATTTCTGTATTTTCTTTGATATATCAATCAGTCCTGCCACTGAAAATAGACCCGTCTCTATAAAAAGAGATTCATAAATGAGAATACCAGTGAGCTATTTATGAATGCTATGTCTTTGTCACCAAGTATATCTGCAGACTCTATGGATGCTCTCCTCGATAGCTTTAATGCAAAAGTTAAAAATGCTATCGATGCCATTGCTCCAGTAAAGGTCAAGGTGAAAACTGGCAGGCGTAAAGCACCCTGGAGAAACACACCAGCAGTACAAAGCATGAAAAGAACATGCAGAAAAGCTGAGCGTATGTGGCGAAAAACCAAACTTGAAGTTCACTATAACATCTATAAAGACAGTCTGCATGCCTTCAATGTTGACTTAGGCAAAGCTAGACAGAACTTTTTCTCTAACATTATAAACTGCAACATAAATAACACTCGCACTCTTTTTGCAACTGTAGAGAGACTAACAAATCCCCCTAGTCAAGTTCCGAGGGAAATGCTGTCTGATGACAAATGCAATGAGTTTGCAACTTTTTTCCTTCAAAAGATTAGTAATATCAGAATGGAAATCAGCAAAGCTCCATGCGGCAGTCAGGTCAGTGACTCCAGTACATCAGAAAATAGTAACTTTGTCTGAATTTCAGACAATTGATCTCAAAACCCTGGAGGAAACGGTACAGCATCTTAAGGCGTCAACTTGCAGCCTTGACACACTTCCCACATCCTTTTTCAAAAGAGTGTTTAACTGTTTGGAAGCAGATCTCCTAAAAATAGTTAATACCTCACTGCTCTCAGGAACTTTCCCAGAGTCCCTAAAAAATGCAGTTGTCAAACCTCTTCTAAAAAAGGGCAATCTAGACAAAACCTTACTATCTAACTACAGACCAATATCAAATCTTACTTTTATAGGGAAGATCATTGAAAAGGTTGTTTTCAATCAGCTGACCAAATTTAAACTCAAATGGCTACCTGGACAATTATCAGTCTGGTTTCCGTCAGCATCATAGCACAGAGACAGTGCTCATAAAGATAATGAATGATATTCGATTGAATTCTGATTCAGGCAAAATATCAGTTCTGGTTTTACTAGATCTCAGTGCTGCATTTGACACGGTAGGTCACACCATACTCCTACATAGGCTGGAAAACTGGGTAGGGCTTTCTGGGTTGGTACTTAAATGGTTTGGGTCATACCTTAAAGGGAGAGGTTACCATGTGAACATAGGCAACCATAAATCTGACTGGACACCCGTGACTTGTGGTGTTCCACAGGGCTCGATTCTTGCTCCGCTCCTCTTCAATTTGTACATGCTCCCACTTGGCCAAATAATGAAAAAGTACCAAATTGCCTACCACAGCTATGCAGACGACACTCAGATCTACCTAGCCCTCTCACCCAATGACCACAGGCCTATTGACTCTCTTTGCCAATGCATTGATGAAATTAATAGCTGGATGTGTCAAAACTTCCTTCAGTTAAATAAAAACAAAACTGAAGTCATTGTTTTTGGTAACAAGGATGAAACTAACAAGGTAAACACATACCTTGACTTAAGAGGTCTAAAGACACAAAGCAAGGTAAAAAATCTTGGGGTCATTTTGGAGTCTGACCTTAGTTTCAGCAGTCATCATGTCAAAGCAATAAGCAAATCAGCCTACTACCATCTCAGAAACATAGCCAGAATCAGATGTTTTGTCTCAAGCCAAGATTTAGAGAAACTAGTCCATGCTTTTCATCACCAGCAGGGTGGATTACTGTAATAGCCTTACAGGTCTTCCCAAAAAGACCATCAGACACCTGCAGCTCATACAGAACGCTGCTGCCAGGATTCTGACCAAAACCAAAAAATCTGAGCATATCACTCCAATCCTCAGGTCCTTACACTGGTTACCAGTCACTTTTAGAATCAACTTCAAAGTATTATTAATTGTCTATAAATCACTTAATGGTCAAGGACCTAAATACATCTCAGATATGCTCATTGAATATAAACCAAACAGACTTCTCAGATCATCAGGATCAAATCAGTTAGAGATAACAAGGGTTCACTCAAAACATGGCGAGTCAGTGTTTAGTCATTACGCCACCCGTAGCTGGAATCTGCTTCCAGAAGACATCAGACGTTCACCAACAGTAGCTACTTTTAAATCCAGATTAAAAACACACTTGTTTAGCTGTGCATTCACAACCTGAGCACTGTGCTGGTTTACATCAACTGCACCTTTATTTCTAATTTATTTTTATTCTGCTCTTATTCTTTTTATATATACACTCACATTTTTAATCAATTTTATTGCTGTTTTATTGTTTCTCTTAAAATCTGAAGTATTTGTGATCTTAAATCATTTGCTTTTTAAAGATACGTCTTATTTCTTTCTGTCAATCATTTTATGTTAAGCACTTTGATTTGCTCTGTGTATGAAATGTGCTATATAAATAAACTTGCCTTGCCTAAATAAATGTGGACACAGCCATTTATTTTCGTATTCTGTTCGACGATATTTAGATAAAGATGGTGTAATCAAGGAAAAAATGTTGTTCTTAATGCACCCCATTGCTGTTTGTTCTGCATTTACCAAAGAAAGTTTTAGAATAAAATCAAAAAACTAAATCAATCCTTTAATTTCTGATTAAATCGTTTTTGACCATAGTTCGAAGTCTTGATTATTTCAATTCAAATAGGCCTACTCACAAAAGAACCAAAGCATGAAAAAATATATATTTAATATAATTCTTTAATTTAATTTAAATTTCAACGTTAAAGAAATAATTTCATTAAAACGCTTTGTAAATACGACCAATGTATAGCTCACAATACAGCTTAGCATTTAAAATAATTTAAACATATATGCACAGGTAATACAACTCCGAGTCTACGATACCTGGTATGTCAGTGGAGGTTTTGGAATTCATTCTTTCAATCCAAATTATGTAGGCTAGCTATATGTAAGAAGCAGCGGAGGTCAACGAACATGCTGGTTGTTAAGGCAGAATGCCAATGCAAATATAATCTTATGGTGTATTTATATATGATGTTTGTGTAAACTCTGCGGGTCAGGGTGACTCGAAGTACCGGGATTATCCTGTGTTATTAGTTTTGAGTGGCAATCGCGAATGTCTATCTCATTTTCAGTGGGAGACATGCGGTAAGCGGCAAAACGCGAGGGTTTCGTTGGCGGCACAGAGGTGGTGCGCAAAATCCTTCCACTGGCACGGCTCTTCACAAGCGGTCTTTTTGTGAGCGGCATCCACGCTGGCTTTAACCTATCAGCATTTTATTGCGCTCAAAACACGAAGAACGTAGTTTTTATAATGTAATTGCCTTCGTTTTATGACCTAACAAAACGAAGAAAAATACATAGATTTAAATAAAGAATACAGAGTGGGTTGATTTGCAAGTTAAAATACACGATACGTGCAAAATGTCATAGTAAACTGCATGAGCGGCATTAGTATTAGCCGCAGCAACTCCACAGCTCGCCAAGTCTGGTGAAGGGGCATAACATACATTAGAATGTCACGACTAGCCAATCAAAATCAAGCATTCAAAAGCGCTGTGTAACAAGTCTCATATGAGATTGTTTGCCATTCACATTCAGTTTTCCCACAGCTGAGCACACTTTCTTTTTAAATGCTTTACACAAACAAGACAGGCTACCAAAACCACTAAAAACCACCCAGCAAAACGCGCACATCCTACCCGGCATGACTTTTTCGAAGCTTTTTCATGCCGAAAGTGTCCCCTAGTGGTCGGGAGCATTTCCGTTGTGTTGTGACTCGATTCCGTTGTGTTGTGGCTTTATTCCGTTGTGTTGTAGCTTGATTGCATTGTGTTGTGAACTTTTATTTTGCTTTTTAAATTTCGTTGTGTTTTGGACTGTATGAAACACTTTTAGAAGACCCTATATCTGTGATTTATTTGCTATGAAGTAAAAAAGCTGACTGAAGGTCTTTGTACAGCAAATGTAAAATGTATTATTTAAAAAAGTAAAAAATTCTGACAGAGATATTTGTCAGAAATCATGTTAATTCCAATGATATCCATTAATGTGTTTATACAGTACTGTATGGTTAAAATGGCTCTGACTTGCCTTTAGAAATGATTAAATATATGTTACTACAAAAATTTAGCCAAGGAACAGAAGTCATCTTACCACTTTGATATTCACTGCCTTCCACGTCTCTTAAAACGGTGTTGTACATCTCACTAGTGTAGCACTGCTCTTTATTGTCAATAAACAGACGATGAATTTTGACCATCAATTCTCTCATCTCTGATTGGTCGTTCATGATCTTGCTGCAAGTGTGATATCTTCCTCCACATTTCTCAATCAGCTGCTCCAGTCCAGAGTTTTTCTTCAGTTCATCTATGATATTGTCACACTCCTCCTCTTTCTCATAGGTGAAGAGAATCATTGCAAATGAAAGAACCTTGTCACCAAATGTTCTATGTAGCCATTCAGTTCCCATCTTATCAGCATCTGTTAGCTGAACCAGTCGCACAACAAAGATGAAGACCTGGATTTCATTTTCATTCACTAGCTGACCAATTACAGGATCAGAAGGCTTCAGATCAGTCTCATATAGGTCAATCATATTGATCACTGACACATTATGTTCTGATATCTTTCTCTGCAATGGAGCAGTGATGCAGAGTTCCGTAGTTTCAACACGGGGTTGTTTTTCTCCAAGTAAAATGTTGTCACATCCAAACTGAACAGATGCAGAGTTTCCAAATAATGCAACAGTGAAATCAGAAAATCTGCGATCTACAAAATAGCAAAGTACCATTGTTTTTAAAAGTAAATCTAACAGTCTGATCATCTGATATGGTTATGTTTTCATATTAGATAGTTGTGTTTTTGTACCTGTAATATTTTTAGATGAATCGTCTGAGGGTACAGATGCTAGACGTACAGTTGCGTGATCATTAACTTCACTCCTATCATCCTGTGGTTTTACATTATCCTGAAGAAAGAGTAACTGTATGTTACTTACCATTTCATATATACAGAATATACACTCACCTAAAGGATTATTAGGAACACCTGTTCAATTTCTCATTAATGCAATTATGGTGGTGGTGTAATGGTGTGGGGGATGTTTTCTTGGCACACTTTAGGCCCCTTAGTGCCAATTGGGCACCGTTTAAATGCCACGGCCTACCTGAGCATTGTTTCTGACCATGTCCATCCCTTTATGACCACCATGTACCCATCCTCTGATGGCTACTTCCAGCAGGATAATCCACCATGTCACAAAGCTCAAATCATTTCAAATTGGTTTCTTGAACATGACAATGAGTTCACTGTACTAAAATGGTTAGGGTAAGAGCATCTTTGGGTTGTGGTGGACAGGAGCTTCGTGCATCCCACAAATCTCCATCAACTGCAAGATGCTGTCCTATCAATATGGGCCAACATTTCTAAAGAATGCTTTCAGCACCTTGTTGAATCAATGCCACGTAGAATTAAGGCAGTTCTGAAGGCGAAAGGGGGTCACACACAATATTAGTATGGTGTTCCTAATAATCCTTTAGGTGAGAGATATACATATACATAAATGCACATCATTTATATAAATATAGCAAACACTGCATGTATCTGGGTAAACAGCACCACACCTATTCTATATGCTGTTTATCCATATGCTTATTAATTTGCAAGGTTTAATTTTCTGCTTGAGTAGAAGGATACATTACATCATCTGGTTCTTGAAGTATCACAGGAGGATTGTCCATCAAATCATCTGATTCTAGAAGTATCATTGGAGGATTGCCCTTGATTTCTTCTGGTTCTTGAAGTATCAATGGAGAGTTGTCCATCACAGCATCTGATTCTTGAAGTATAGCAGGAGGATTGTCCATGATTTCATCTGGTTCTTGAAGTATCACTGGAAGATTATCCATCACATAATCTGATTCTTGAAGTATCATTGGAGAATTGTCCGTCACAAAATCTGGTTCTTGAAGTATCACAGGAGGATTGTCCATGATTTCATCTGGTTCTTGAAGTGTCACTGGAAGATTATCCATCACATAATCTGATTCTTGAAGTATCATTGGAGAATTGTCCGTCACAAAATCTTGTTCTTGAAGTATATCAGGAGGATTGTCCATGATTTCATCTGGTTCTTGAAGTATCACTGGAAGGTTGTCCATCACATCATCTGATTCTTGAAGATTCTTTAGAGAAGCTTCCATGACAACATCTGCAAAATGTTTTTGCATTAGTATGTGGGAATAGCAATTATACATAATTTGCACTTGATTTGCATACCATATCCTTCACTGTAAAACCTGATTGTGAAATTCACCAAATGTAAATGTATTTTAAGTAATGCACACTTAATAACAAAAAGGTATTTAAACTGATTAACTGAATATATTAAGCGGAACCTAATCTGAATACTTGTAAAGAATGTAGGTGTATGCAGTTACACCTTTTAGAACTAACAAAATAACTAAAACATAACAATGTGAATAAGTTAACAGAGGTTAACAGAGGTATAGCTTTGTTATTACTGATGTTTTAATGAGTGCAGTTTGATGTCATCGACATGGTGTTTGGACACTTGTTTTTTATTACATGGCTTGTTAGAATGTTTGATTCTGATTGGCCAGTCGCGACATTTGCTGGTTCGTTATTCCCAGATAACAACCTCTCAAAATTAATAACACAGGGCAACCCGGATGCAGCAAATCATTATGAAAGTTTTTTTATGACAAATTTAAAATAACTATGTCTTTATATGACATTGTATTTACAAATGATTACACCAAATGGCATGTTCGTGACATTTGAGCATCGTTTCTTACTGTACCTTACAACCGAAAGTAAACTGCTTTTCCTTCAGAAGGTCTGCATTCTGTAAAAATTAGCTAATTAAATATGTATTGTCCAGTTTTTTCTCATGTGGCAAGTAGCCCTGTAATAAGCGGGATAAGCGAAATAAGCCCCTTCAGTGTGATACAAGACCCTTCGCGTCTGGTCCTATCGGGGATTATTTCTGCGATTACAACCGGCTGTCTGTACATTATCCCTCATTTAAACTTTATTGATAGTTTGTCATGAAGTGGCCTAACTGACCGAACCAGTCTTACTATAACAGATATACTAAGATGTGTTAGATAAGGTGTGTAATGTACTCATAAGAGATACGTGCATGATACCCTTACTTGGTGTTGTATTGTTATGCCATACGGGACCGGGGGCACTGAGCCTGCATTAAAGGAGCCAGCGGGGCTAGAACAGCCTTATCCAACAGGTTGGCAAGTATGGCTGCGTTGACTTTGGTAATGTGTTGTAATGGTCTGCCATACGGGACCGGGGCCACTGGGCGCGCATTAACGGTTTGGGTAGTCGTGGCTCGGACTCGTGACCAGAAGGTTGCCAGTTAGATTCTCAGGGCCGGCGGGTTACCACTGTAGTGCCTTTGAGCTGCATTGATAGCTGACCACTACATCTGGTGTATATGTGTTCACGACTTGCAGTGAGTGAGTTCACTACTCACTGGCTGGATTAAAATATTTTGTAGTTTATTTATTAACACAGCACAATACGTCTTGGTTACGTATGTAACCTCAGTTCCCTGATGGAGGGAACGAGACGTTGTGTCGAGAACGACAGATGGGGTTCGCCCTTGAGAACCAATCAACTCTGACTACTATAGAAAAGGCCAATGAAATTTGTCGAATGAAATTTGCATGCCGGTCTCCGCCCCCGGATGTCCGGTATAAAAGGAAGCCGGCGTGCAGCATTCATTTACCTCTTGTTCTGAAGAGCCTGAGAGCCTCTCACAACTGCAGCAGAATACGATACGTGTTTGTGGCATAAGGGACACAACGTCTCGTTCCCTCCATCAGGGAACTGAGGTTACATACGTAACCAAGACGTTCCCTTTCTGTCGGTCTCTCGACGTTGTGTCGAGAACGACAGATGGGGTTGCCTATGGAAAACGCCACAACGCTGTATCACGTCACAATCTCTAGCGAAGCGACGGTAACAGGCCTGGGCGTATCAACTCGATGCTTTCGCGAAACTGTAACCTTCCAGTGTGGTGGTCGGGGGGTTCCAGAGCTTTCTTGGAGAAAGATGGGTACAGCAACTTCCTTAATTAGGGATGCGCTGCAGAGGCCACCTCCTACCCGTGGGGAGGAATATGGTGGATATAGGTATGGTCTCGTCCTTGGAGGAGAACCCATGGAACGTGCGGACTGAGTAGTTAGCCGCGAGGTGGAGGTCCACCTGGGGAAGCTCATGGGTTACCAGGAGTGGGAACCATTCTCATGAGGATACATCAGACGGAACAGCCCACGGAGGGGGTGTTACAGACGTCCGGTAGCACTAGGTCCGGTTAGAGCTATCTGTGATAGTTCATATGGTATCCCGGCCTAAGGGGGAAGGCTGCTCTGCCCAGCCAGCCCCCAGGGGGTGCTTGCTTAGTGATGGATGGAGTGCCTGTTCTTAACCAGTATTTGGGTAAGAAGGGAGGTTGGTGAGATACCTATTCTTAGCCATATGTTTGGGTAAGAAAGAGAGGTAGAGAGCACACTGACCCAACCTACTGGAGGGTGGAAAGGTGCTTTCGCAGGCATACGGATGCCAGTCCTACATGTCGCCACGTAGGATGTGGGCTGACACCGGGTTTACGCAAAGGTTGTTAACCCTTGCGAAGGTGTTTGGGCGTAGCCCAACCCGCAGCTCAACAGATGTCTGCTAGGGAGGCGCTTCTGGCCAGTGCCCAGGAGGTGGCTATACCCCATGCGGAGTGAGCCCTCACTGCCAATGGGCATGGGAGATTCTGAGATCGGAATGCCGTCGTAACGGCATCCACTACCCAGTGCGCCAGCCTCTGCTTGGAGACAGCCTTCCCCTTCTGCTGTCCTCCAATACAGACACGGAGCTGGTCAGAGCTTCTGAGCTCTGCGTGCGGTCCGGGTAGAGGCGCAATGCATGCGCTGGACACAACACGAATCGGGTTGGGTCTTCCTCCCCTATGGGTAGCGCCTGCAAGTTCACCACTTTGCCCCGGAAGGGAGTAGTGGGAACTTTTTGGGCACGCATCCGGGCCTGGGTCTCAAGATAACGTGAGAGTTTCCAGGGCCGAATTCAAGGCAATCCGGGGACCCAGAGGCCCACTTTAGGGTCCCAAGAGGGTATGGAGCGGAGATGAGGCGGATTCCGCTCTCTCGCGCCCCTTAGGAACCTGGTGACCAGGTCGTGTCATCCTAGAAACTTTCCATCAACTGAGTCGTGATGAGTGGCTATAGCGACTACATACACATTCAGTGTGGAGGGGAGATGTTAGTCTCCAGTCTCGTAAGAAGGACAACACAATCCTGATCGAGAGCACCTCAGTGGGTCTTTCTCGTTGAGAGAGACACCAGGACGAGAAGAGGCGCCGTCTAGAGGCGTGTAACCGCCTAGTAGATGGGGCCCTAGCCTGGGTGGTGGTCTCCGCCATACAGGGGGAGTAGCCAACTCAGGATCTTCTCGTCCCGTCTAGAGACCAGACATGGGTGTTCCAGAGGTCTGATCTGGAATGCCAGAACGTGTCCTTCCCCTGAGAGAGCAGGTCCTCTGTCAGGGGAATGGTTCAGGGGGAGTCGCTGTCCAGAGCATCAACTCTGAAGCCAAGTGTGGTTAGACCAGTGCGGTGTAACCCATAACACTTGGTGCTCGTCTTCCCTGACCTTGCACAGTGTCTGTGCAAGGAGGCTCCTGGGGGGGGAAGGTGTGCTTCCGCCCGTCTCGTGGTCAGCTGTGCGCAAGGATATCCGTGCCGAGGGCTCTGCCTCTGACAGGGAATACCAAAGCGGGCAAATGGTGGTGTAGCGGGAGGCGAACAGGTTTACCTGGGCCTACCCGAACAGCATCGAAAGGAGCTGGACTGCGCGGGGGTAGAGTCGTCACTCTCCACGAGGCGTCAACTGACGAGAGAGCGCGTCGGCTGTCTAGTTCAGTTTGCCCGGGGTGTGTGTGGCCCGCAGGGAACGGGGTCACATGTTGACTCCACCAGAGGAGGCGTCGAGCAAGTTGTGTTAGCTGCTGTGAGCGAACACCACCCTGACGATCTGATGTACGCTACAGCTATAGTGCTGTCCTCGGACCAGCACGTGCTTGTCCCGCACGAGAGGCCGCAGCCTGCTCAGTGCAAGTAGCACAGCCCACAACTCTTGGCAATTGATATGCCAGCACAGGCGGGGTTCGTCCAACGCCCCGCCTGCGTGCCCGTTACACACTGCACCGCATCCCTGCAGGGAGGCGTCCGTCGTCACCACGACTTGCCTCGTAACCTGCCCAGAGGGACCTTAGTCCGTCGAAAAGTCATGGAAGACCAGGGGTTATGGTGCGTCGGAAGCAGGGCGTCATCACCATGCGCCTGCTGCCGGTGTGCCACGCTTTCCTCGGAACTCGACTCTGAAGCCAGTGTTGGAGCGGTCTCATGTGCATCAACCCGAGGGTTATTACCCCGCGAGGACGCCATGTGTCCCAGGAGCCTCTGAATTGTTTCTGGCTGGGCGCGTACTGCGGACAGTTGCGCCGATATGGTGACAGAGTTGAGTTCCATACCGAGAAAGAGGATGCTCTGCACTGGGGAGAGCTTGCCCTTCTCTCGGTTGACCTGGAGTCCCAATCGATCTAGGTGCCGGAGCACCAGGTCCCTTTCTGTACATTACAGATCTCGCGAGTGTGCCAAGATAGGCCAGTCGTTGAGATAGTTTAGTACCCGCACACCTTCCTCCCCTCAGGGAGAAAGGGCGGCTTCCACGATCTTCGTGAAGACTGTGGAGACAGGGACAGACCGAAAGGGAGGACTCCTTCAGGTCGATTGCCACGAACCAATCCTGACACCTGATAGATGTCAGGACGCGCCTCTGCGTGAGCATCCTGAACGGCAGCTTGTGAAGGTGCTTTGTTCAGGGTACGCAGAACTATGGGGCGCAACCCGCCGTCTTGGGAACGATGAAGTGCGGGTTGTAACCCACTGCACATCTTGGTTTTGAGGGACGAACTCGATGCCTGTTTTGCCAGAAGGGTGGTGACCTCTACCCGAAGTATGTAGGCATCCCTGCCTCTGACTGAGGGAGAGATGATGCCCCGAAACTTGGGAGAGTCTCTGGCGAACTGGATCGAGTAACCAAGACGGACCGTCCTCATTAGCCACCGAGACAGTGTGGGCAGCTCTCGAGCTCCCAGGGACTGTGACAGGGGGACCAAGGGGACGGTCTGCTTCACCATTCCCACGGAGGGTGGTTCGATGGCTGGCGGAGCTAACCATGTCGCGGGGGGGGACCCCAGAGGGAAGGTTGGCTCTGCCTACTTACCTGCCTGGCGGGACAGCTGCACGCACTGTCGGTTTGAGAGTGGTAGCAGCTGTCGTGTGTGTACGACCCTACGCCTCGCCAGGGCGTGAGGTCGGGTTTGCCGGGCACAGTCCAGTGGAGTGTGATCGGCTAGAAGGAACACCCAGGGGGAACAGAAAAACTCTTTGCGAGTAAGTGGGCGCCAGGCCCTGAAAAGGGCCCGGCTTTGGTGACGAGGCAGGAGTCGTCCCGTACCGACCGATCAGAGCCGTAGCTGTGAAGGTCGGGCCCGATGTTGTTCTCCCTGGGGTCTTCCCGTCAGTGTCACTTCTTTCGAGAAGGTTGCTGACGGGGTGGAGGTTTCCCCCTCGACTTCCGCTTCCGGGGTGCCGCCTGTGGGGGCACAGGAACCGGATCCGATGTCGAAGGGGTCCTGGGCTGCCGGGAAGCAGACATCACGCGAGATCTCGGAGGCCTCTGGGCGGCCGAGTCGCAGCGCGGAAAAATGTGGCTAATCACCACTGTCTGCTTCTTCACCGTCAAAAACTGCTGGGCGCAGTCCTCGACGGTGTTACCAACAACCCACCCTGCGAGACGGATGCACCAAGAAAGCGGACTTTCTCGGTGTCATTCATCTGCGCAAGGTTCAACCACCATCGTGTCCCACCCCCCGCCCGTAGAGCGTCGTCAGTGGTAGCACGGAGATCCTGCATTATACCCAGGTCGGCCTTACCCTCGTGGAGCTCTCTCAACGCTCTGGCCCGGCGGACCTGCAGGATGGCCATGGCGTAGAGAGAGGAGGCAGCCTGGCCCGCGGCAGCGCAAGGCTTCGGCATACACGCCTTGGACGGTAGGCATGGCCGATTCCCCCCTGGTGGCAGCCGTCTGCGGCACATGCACCGCAGCCGCACGTTCCACCTGGGGGATCTCGACGTAGCCTTTGGCTGCCCCACCATCGAGGGAAGTGAGGGAGCCGGAGTTGGTTTGACTGGAGCGGGCCGTGAGTGGAGCGCTCGAAGTTTTACACAGCTCCTCATGCACCTCCGGGAAAAAAAAAATGGCACCCACGTATCCCCGGGTTACCATGGCTGACATCACTTCTGCTTCCTCCTGAGCTCGACCCCCCTGGGGGGGAGCTCGGATTCGTCAGAGTCGGATGCCAGTCTCCCTCCGATACTACGAGCGACATCTACGTCACGCATCGTTTCCGAGTGCGTGCCTGAGGATCCGGACGGTATGCCACCGCCGGTTGGGGAACGTTCAGAAGAGCGAATCGGGGTGCGATCGGCCCATGAGCACTTGGCTGGCGGGTTTACGTTCGCAGAGGTCCCCACATCACTAACGCTGCTAATACAGGCGGACTTCGGGGCCGAAACCACCGATGTCGCGGACTTTGGGGCCGTAGCCACCAATGTCACAGCCCGGGTAGCAGACGAAATGGTGGCTGGTTCCCGTAGGAAGACAGCCACCCGTGACCGCAACTTCTGAATGACAATCTGCCCGCAGTGCGGCCAAGATGTGTCAACGAACGTTGCTTCAGCGTGCTGGACGCCCAGACACCTAACGCAGCGATCGTGTCCATCCCCCTCCTCGATGAGGGTGCCGCACCCAAGAGAACAGCGGGACATGCCGCACTGGAAATTGCTTAGTCCTGAAAAGGACCTTTTTAGAAAAAATCTCTAACACCTCCGGAACCGGCGAGACGCCCAGGGGAAGGTCGCTGCAGGTAGGGACGATCCGCTGCTCTACGTCATAGATCCGGCAATGTAGAAGAAGAATTTGTTGAATTATTTTTGTTCGTAGTCATGAGCGAAGGCTCTGAAGAACAAAAGGTAAATGAATGCTGCACGCCGGCTTCCTTTTATACCGGACATCCGGGGGCGGAGACCGGCATGCAAATTTAATTCGCCAAATTTCATTGGCCTTTTCTATAGTAGTCAGAGTTGATTGGTTCTCAAGGGCCAACCCCATCTGTCGTTCTCGACACAACGTCGAGAGACCGACAGAAAGGGAACTGTAGGATTTCACTGTAAATTTAGATAATTTTTTTATTGTACATATTTCTGTGCTTCCCCTTCTCTCCGAGAATACTCTTAAACACGCAAAGGAGCAAGCTAACCAATCACTGATGCTATCAGCCCATTTGTATCCTATTTTTTATTCGGGTTTTGTGCTGGAAAATATTTTCAAACGGAAAACAATAACACAATAGTTGAACTTTGGCAGCTAAGAAGGCAATTCTTTGTGTTCGTTTTGAAGAATTTTCGGAGCCTGATTGAATCGATATAAATACATGTTTAATACGTGTTTCTTTTATTTTTATGTACAGCACTAAATTACCATTGTGTATGAAATTTGGTATATTAATAAACTTTCTTTGTAAAGAAGCTAAAAATATAAACAACGACATAGTCATGTTGATATGCTATATTCTAACTGTAAAATTCTAACGACAAACATGTTTTCTAATATAATCAATTGATGTGCATACTGAGCTGCAGCAAACACATTTGTTATCGACTTTACTTGGACCCATTGTGCGAGCTGTCTGTTTAATATCAAGTGATTTACAGTTTGTACATATAGCTGCTGATTGGGCTGACATTTTTGACACACCCACAAAACAAGAGAAAAAAGTATCTCAAACCCTATTGCACACCGTTAAACACGTGAGGTGCCTTTGGTCATATTAATCCGAGATAAAGGAGGAGTACATTTTGAGCGGGTATATTTTGAGCGGGTACATATATTTGTTATCATTTTGGAAATTATACTAATGCTAGTAAACCTACCGTATTACAGTCAAATGCCTTTAAAGGCACGACCTCTTTATTAAGCTGTGTCAGCTCAGTATCATACATGCAATGTGCCTTTGGTCATATTAATCTGAGATATAGGAGGAGTACATTTATGGCAGGTGTAAATTACAAAATTGTATGTTACTCCCCCATTAAACTCATTCTATTAAAACTAAAGCCCAATGCGAATGCGTATGAGGCCACCAACTAAAGATCAATCGGAAGCATACTGTGACTGCATATCTGTCAAATAATTGAAGTGCTTGTCGGGTCCGAAACGAATTCCATCCCGGTCCATATCCGCAGATTGATTGTCTTCGCAACGTTGCATGAAGTCAAACACAACCGATATTATTGGATATCTCGATGGTTTTAAAGTCGATTATCGATCTTTTTTAAACACATCGCCCAGCCCTAGAGTGCAATGTTACTAACATGTAACATAAAAATAAAAATCTATTTTTTTAAATAAATTACCTGCATGTGAACATCCAGAGGGGGGCACGGTGGCTTAGTGGTTAGCACGTTCGCCTCACACCTCCAGGGTTGGGGTTCGATTCCCGCTTCCGACTTGTGTGTGTGGATTTTGCATGTTCTCCCTGTGCCTCGGGGGTTTCCTCCGGGTACTCCGGTTTCCTCCCCTGGTCCAAAGACAGACATGCATGGTAGGTTGATTGGCATCTCTGGAAAAATTGTCCATAGGGTGAGTGAGTGTGAGTGAGAGTGCGTGAGTGCGTGAGTGAGTGTGTGTGCCCTGCGATGGGTTGGCCATTGTATCCTGCCTTGATGCCCGATGACTCCTGAGATAGGCGCAGGCTCACCGTGACCCGAGGTAGTTCGGACAAGCGGTAGAAAATGGATGGATGGATGAACATCCAGAACAAATTACAGTAGTCTAACTACTTCATGTGTTCATTTATATCAGCACATATTTTAAAGAACATATTTTAATCCTACAAAATATTTTCAGGTTTAACAGCCAAGTCCAAACAAAGTCGGTTCATTTTTTGAACCAACTGTACTCCATTAAACTCTACTGCCTATAAAAGCACATGGTTATCTCAGCCATCTACTGCCAACTTTTTATGTAATGTCTAAACCTGCCCTAGTGAATTTCTGCCTTTTCTTTTCTTCCAAAACAACGCACACTACTAGTGATAATAATACACATTTAACACAAGAGTTGGAGATTTAGGTGTTTGGGTTTACTGTGATTTCAGAAGGTCGGGCTCCATTTGCATATTGTTATCTTACCTGAATTACCAACTGTTTTTATGTTTGGTGATAGTTGTTCACTAGTCCCTGTTGTCCAGGGCCATTCAAAATCACCCTGGTCCTGCACATCCTTTGCTTTCCTAACACCTTCTGCATATTAGACCTCTTACCAATAGTGACTATGATGTTCAGATCGATAATGTCTTGAAGGCAAGTTATACTGTACAACTATTACAAAAGGTACAACCACTCACTGACGCTTGAACAAGCTACAAACTGGAAATTGGAAATGGCCCTTTAGCGCCACCTTACTGTAGCCTACTACAATGTCCATATAATCATAAAGTTATAAATGAACAAACAAATAATCAAATCATCTAACACACGAGTAAAAATACACAAAAAGATAACCTAGTCATACAAGACAAAAACGTTCAATTTTCCCTTTTAAGTTGTCTCTTAAAAGGGCCCAAAAAACGTCAAACTAGAAAGGACCCTAAATAAGAAAGCCAGCATATCGCCTGTTTATAAAACATAGAATGAAAAAAAATACACTCGTAGAATAATGCAAATGCGTGCATTCTCAATAGCAATATTGGTATTTATTTTTTCTTAAAAACCCATAAACGTGGTATTTTTTTTTTAGGGCGCGACGTTACAAACGTAATCAACTACCTATTTACGCGACGCGCCATTGTCAGGACCAGCAATCATGGGCTCGAAGAAGCATCGCAGGAGTAGATCGCGCTCTGAATCTAGAGAAAGAGACCGCAGCAGAGGCAGAAATGCCCGGTCGAAGTCTCCCGATGACAGACACGGTCGGAACCGCAGACGAGACCGGTCAGACAGCAGCGGAGATTCCGCAGGGCCTACCCGACACCGAGGCAAAGAGTCCGGCCACTCCAGCGACTCTGACCGCGAACAGAGAGGCAGAGGAGCGCGTCCACGCGGAAGATCTAAAGACAGAGATGGGTACTTAAAACACGGGATTTTTGTTTAAATATCTATATATCTTTTTAAACAGAGTTTTATCTTTCTTGTGAAACCAACTTATGATCTCAGCGTATTTTATTGCGTATATAATTGCGCATCTAACCGTATTCATATCCTTGTCACTGTGTTTACTTTTGATTTCTTATATGCCCTTTAAATTCATAGTTTAGGGGGTCGTATGAATTGTAGCTATTTACATTTTACAGACGGTTTTGAGGCTTACAAAAATATGTTCAAGTTATACATTTTATCAGTAGGTGTGTGTTCCCTGTTGATCAAACCTGTGAACTTTGTGCAACACTAAAGCGTTGTTTGTGTTTAATGTATTGTTTTAGCTCTCCAAGTGACAGTCGTAGTGACCACAAGAAACACAAGAAAAAGACGAAACACAAGGATGAGAAGAACAGCAGAAGAAAGAGCAGATCCTCCTCCAGGTCCAGCACAGAGTCCAGGCGAAGCAAAGCGAGAGATGGCAGGAGCAGCAGCGAAAGAGAAAACAGGAGACGTCACAGCAGAAGTCCCAGCAGAGAGCGACGAGAGAGAAGAGACCACGACAGGCGAGGGAAACGCTCAGATTCCGCCGCCTCAAGTTCCTCCAGCTCCTCGGCCGACTCTGATAGAGAAAGAAAGACGGCACAGGGCAACGCCTCGGGCAAGGAGGAGAAGAAGAAACAGAAGGACATGATGAAAGCACTGGAGACTCCAGAGGAAAAGAGAACCAGACGTTTGGCAAAGAAAGAGGCCAAAGAGAGGAAGAAGAGGGAGAAGATGGGCTGGAGTGAGGAGTACATGGGCTACACCAACGCAGACAATCCGTTTGGAGATAACAACCTGCTCGGCACCTTTAAGTGGCAAAAGGTGAGTGTGGCTTACTGAATGCTGGGATTCAAATACATAATGGCTTTGGAGTGATGTTTAAAGTGACCTTCTCCTGTATGTGTGTTTGTCAGGCTCTGGTGAAAAAGGGCATTGGCCATTTGTCAGAGAAAGAACTGAAGGAGAGGAACAAACTCATCCAGGAGGAAAACCGCAGAGAACTGCAAAAGGTACAAAATCCTTTTTTTAACATTTATACCAACACGTTTATACAAAGTGACCTGCAGTTCATTTAAGATACACATTTTTTTATTTCGTCACATTTAACCCATTACCTGAGTGTTGCAAGTTGTGTTATACCAGTTGAGTTACAGACCGGTCAAAGAAATGTGTGGAATCTCTTTATTCGTGCTTGTTTTGTCCAAATCTGTTTGCAGTTATTTATGTTGTGGAACACAAAAGCAAATTGTTTATATGTCTCTGTTCAGGTGAAGCAGCTGCGTCTGGAGAGAGAGCGTGAGAAATCCATGCGTGAGCTGGAGCTGGAGATGTTGCAGAGAGAGAAAGAGGCGGAGCATTTTAAAACATGGGCGGAGCAAGAAGACAACTTTCATCTGCACCAGGCCAAACTGAGGTAACACAAACATGCTCCAAAGGATTATTTGTGTTAGGATTTAATAGTATACTTGCTGGTGTAATCGAGGGTTAGTTTACCCCAGAACTGTAATTCTTGTATCATTATGTCATTCCAAACATTCGTCCGCAGAACACAACATGTTGATAACCAGACAACGGTGACTTTTATAGACTTCTATTGACAGAAGTTTTATATTTTGGGAGTGATATCTAGGAGCAGGGTTGAGCTCACCTAGTGTGATGGGAATGTAATGCCTATCTATGATGTAAAACAGGTCTAAGATCCGTATCCGTGATGGTCGGGCGAAGCCCATTGACCTGCTGGCTAAATACATCAGTGCAGAAGATGATGATCTGTCAGTGGAGATGCACGAGCCGTACACCTTCCTCAACGGCCTCACCGCCACAGACATGGAAGATCTGCTGGAGGACATCAAGGTGAGTGTCAGAGAAAGAGAGAGAAAATATATTTTTGGTGTAGTGTGCCGCTATTGGCATGCGATATGTGTATATACATTTTCTGTATGTGAGGCACTGGTACTGCGTGCTATTTTAAACATGTTTTCAAGTATACAACTGTTCATTTAAATGTCTACATTCATCATGGAGGTTTACATGGAGCTGGAACAGGGCAAGAATGTGGATTTCTGGAGGGACATGACCACCATTACTGAAGATGAAATCAGCAAACTGCGGAAGCTGGAGACGTCAGGGAAAGGACCAGGTGCTTTGACATTTACATTTATAATTTAGACAGTCTCATAATTGACATGTATGTAAATTTAAGGGGTTTGGAACCCTTACATCGTGTCTCAGCGTTTCTTTCAGCTAGTGAAGGTAGGAAAGAAATTTGATTGGTGCAGAACGTTGTCGCTTTAGACAAATAAGACCCTTTATTTGTCTACCAAAGAAGAAACTATGAGCACATTTGTAGTTATGCTTTATTTATTTTGCATTAAATTACATTGTCTGTTGAGAATTATATACCTACAGGGATAGTTCAACCAAAAATGAATATTCTTTCATCATTTACTCACCATCATGCAATTTCAAACCTGTATGACTTTATTTCCTCTGTAAAACACAAAAGAAAAAACACATAGTGGTCCCTATTTATTTTTATTGTACGGACACAAAACCAAGTCAATGGGGACCAACAGTTTTCTGTTATAAACATTCTTCAACATCCATTCTTTTGTGTTCTGTCATACAGGTTTGAAATGACATGACAGTGAGTAAATGAAGACAGAAATTAAATTTTAGGGTGAAATGTCCCTTTAAATGAAAAATGATGAATGAAATCTGTATCTCATCGAAAAACTTTAGATTAAAATTGAGTCACGTGGCATTTGCTCTGCCAGTTTGTTCTTAATGTTTATTACATCTACATGCATTCATCTTGTACATGGGTTTATCCAATGTGACTTTGGTCTGTGTACATTTGAAACAAGATACAAAATGGCTCAGGTTTTTCTCGTTGTGTGTGACGGCAGGTGATCGTCGTGAGGGGATCAACACTTCTGTCAGTACGGACGTGCAAAGCATATTTAAGGGCAAGACGTACAGCCAGCTTCAAGCTCTGTATATGAACATCGAGAGAATAAGATCCAGGCAGGAGGTACCAACCTGGACATCGGCTATTGGGAGAGTCTTCTGCAGCAGGTGCGCGTCTACATGGCACGAGCCAGGTGCGTATCACACTATCTACCTGATCTTATTTGTAAATGACATCTCCAGAGGTGATTTTTGAGTCACATCAGATGCAGGTTAACATTTAAAGAGATTTTCCTGTGTTGTGTGCAGGTTGAGAGAGCGACATCAGGACGTGTTGAGACAGAAGCTGTTTAAACTGAAGCAGGAACAGGGTGTGGAGAGCGAACCGCTCTTCCCCATCATCAAAGAAGAGCCGGGGAATGAGCGACCATTGTGAGTGTTTTCACTTTTACATACAGAATATATCCAGCACTTCCTGCTTTTGCAAGTATGCGCAGTGTCAAGGCACACTGTATGGAATGCACTTTCCCATAATGCATTGGGCCTGACTGATGCTTATGAATTCACAAGTATTATCATTAAACTTTTTATAGTCTACTAACACTTTATTAGTCAAAAGTGTGAAAACTGAAAAGTTCCTTTGCATACTGCTTACCGTCTAACATACTTTTTTTAAATAATAGTATGCAGTATGCAATATATACTTTGCTAGTTTTTTCCATCTGAAGAGTCAATATTATAAATTCTCCTCCTCCTACACATCGTCACATCTTTAGATCATATTCAAACATACATCAATGTGATAATTACGCTTTTATTATTGGAAATGTAGACCTATTTCAGACAGTATAGTTAATATTCATATAGTTCATTATATTAATATATTTCATATTTATGTAATATTTCACATACATTTCTGACCACTTTAAGCATGCTTTTAACTTTATTATATTGTAGTGGGGATATAATCTGCCAAAAGTATTGACGTTTTTATATTTTCAATGTGCAATGTGTAGAGTCATCACTTACTGACAGCGCTTTGAAATGATGCTAAAGCGAGTGAGGATATGCCATTTCACTTGTTTTAATTCCTCCGTCCTCGCTAAGACGCGAGTAAAGGACACGAGGATGCACAAATTAGAATTGAGAAGCACCCAATGTGATTTGTTCAATGTCGTACACTAGTGCTGGAGGGACAGAGTCTTCACACAAGGAGACGGGCAGCCCGCAGCAAGGAACCAGTCGGATGACAGAAGACAGAGAAAGGGTGGAGAAAAGGCTGAAGGGAGGAGAGGATGAGCGGTCTGGAAGGAGCTCTCCTCAGGAGAAGAGAGAAGGTGAAGGAGGAAAAGATGGAGGGGAGGAGGGAGAGAAAGGTGAAGCCCCGGAGGCCGTGTTAACAGAAGAAGATCTGATCCAGCAGAGTCAGGCGGAGTACGACTCCGGACGGTACAGTCCCACCCTCCTGCTGCCCTCGGAGTTACCACTGGACACTCACGTCACCGATGTGGATGAAGACATGCAGAGACTCCATCTGGCCCGGAGACAGATGCAGGTCACAGGTGAGGGTCTCGATATTACATTTACCAAAGTAAAAATGACAAACCACATGTTTGAAGTTTTACTTTTCAGTTTGCATTCCTATGATTTGCATTTATAAGTATTGTGCTGATGCAAAATGTATTCCCTCTTTCCACAATAGGTGACGCGAATGAAAGCGCAGAGGACGCATTCGTGCGGCTTGCCAAAGAAGGCATGGGCGGCGACGAGTCCCAGTTTAGCGTTGAAATGCCCCTGACTGGAAAAATGTACCTGTGGGCCGACAAATACCGTCCTCGCAAACCTCGCTTCTTCAACCGCGTCCACACCGGCTTCGAGTGGAACAAATACAACCAGACGCATTACGACTTCGACAACCCGCCGCCCAAAATCGTCCAGGGCTACAAGTTCAACATCTTCTACCCAGATCTCATCGACAAACGCTCAACACCACAGTATTTCTTGGAGCCCTCCCTGGACAACAAGGACTTCGGGATTCTGCGTTTTCATGCCGGGCCGCCGTACGAGGACATCGCGTTTAAGATCGTGAATCGCGAATGGGAGTATTCTCATCGCCATGGTTTCCGATGCCAGTTCTCCAATGGCATCTTTCAGCTGTGGTTCCACTTTAAGAGATATCGCTATAGAAGATAATACATACGCACTCTGTGAACAACATTGTACATTATTGGCTCAGTTTTACAAAAACATAAATTTAATGGCCTGTGTTTTGTATCGTCGAGGTGTTGAATGTACCACCATCTTACGTAAATCTAAACAGAATAGTATGTCAGGGTATTTGTTTATTGATGCCACATGTATCCCTGTTAGTGAAAGAACAAGGTTTTTAATGGAATAAACTTGTAAATTTCAGATATCAGCCTGGAAATCCTGTTTTGTACATTTCTCATATAGCAGGCACAAAACTTGTTTTTTATTCATTTGAAACCTTCTGTTTGCATTTCGAATGCATGGATTTGTCTACAAAAACAGTTTTTCATCTTTGCTATTTTTTATTCTTAGTATAGTATAAAAGTAAACATTAGGGACCTAAGGATACATTTATTTTGTTCGTTTTAAAGAAAAAAAAATGTGTTTGCTTAAATAGTTGCTGTGAGGGACACATATTTCATGTTTTATAGGTTGTATACATTAATGTTCATCATTCCAGGTCACCAAAACTCTGAAAACACTGCTTTAAAAAATGGGTTCATGTGATAAAAGACCATAAAACCGTACAAGCATTGAACAATTTTGCATTGAATCAAAGTTTCAATCCCAAGGACTCTGACTGAAGTCTTGTTAATCTGTATCTTTAACAGAACAGTCATTCTTTTCTGTTTTGATCCAGTGTGTTAAAAAGCTGCATGTCTTTGAAATAAAGGACCTTCATTCTTGCTCATCTGGAATTTCCATCAAAGGCAACATGTCATAGAGGTGTTGGTTATGCCCATTTCAGGTTTTTAACAAGACAATGAACTGCCTTACAACTCCCAAATGTCTTGAGAAAGCATTGTTATCGTTGCAACTGTCTGTAGGGCCAGTTGTTGGAGATTTAAGGATTGAAGAATGACGTTAGGAGCGAATGTTGATTCAAGGACACAAAATCATTTCGACTATATGTTTAGTCAGATTTTATAACTGCAAAGAGAAGCCAGCACCATTGGGCTTGGTGTGCCGAACAAAAGCCTAAGCGTTACATTAGCGGGTCAAATCTCAGATTCATCATCTATATATTGCAATGAGACCTGAACTGTGGAACCGGTCGTGGTTGGCTGTCTGTCTGTTTCTTTAAAGTCAGAACATCGCCGGTCATTTAAATGGTTGTTATTGCTGTTCATGTTCCTTGATGGTCCTAGTTTATGGTCTTCAGCTCGGTTACCATCGACGTGGTCGACTTCAGACCTGTTCATTGGACCCCTAGGACAGCACGGCAATGGTAGATGACCTTTGTATAGATTCCAAATGACTAGCCCAGCCAACGTCAGTGTCAAAAGCACCACCATGCCTATTAAGGTGTTGTGTTTTTCTCGAACGTCATGCAGTGATGCTGTAGTTCCGGTTCCTGCCCACAGTTTCAGGTCGTACGCGACGTGCCGTGTTCTGTATTTCTGGTGGAGGACGGTTTCGATGGAATCGCAGGTGTAGTGGCCGCTGTCGTCCGTTGAGGCGTTGAAGATCATCAGACCGTCTGAGAGGATCTGGAAGGTCTCTGAAGCTTTGATCGGTCGTTCGTTCACGTGCCATTCTACCTGTGCCAGGTTGGAATACGGCTGGCACCAAAGTTTCATGGTATTGCCGAGGAAAAATGTGATGTTCACTGGTTTACTGTTATCTGGAATAGAGTTTGGGTGTAGTTGTAAAGGAATTTCTCTTTGATGGTTAATAGATCACTTTCACAATTATGATACATCACAAACCTAATTGTGGACATCTGCTGGTGTTTCCCTCCTTTACACTCTGAATCACAGAACTGTGGTTGAAAAAAAAGAGAGATTTTCTGTAAGTGTCGCGAAAAAAAGGTCTAATTTTACATTGTCATGTCCCTCCCAAAATATTTTGAGCAAATATTAATTATTTTCTTTAATTCCCATTGTCATCCCGTACAAAAAAAGAAGCTGAATCAAGTGTGCTATTAAGTATGAATACTTTCAATCTATGTTTTATGTTTACTTCTCAGAACAAAGTTGTAAACTAGTGTTCAAGCTCACTGTTTCACAAAATATAATTTAACTTTTCTTTACTATAACTAAACTTAAAGTTTTTATACTTCATAAAAACGATTAAGTACATGCAGTACAGCAAATATTACCACGCTAATCTAATGACTTTACAATTTAAACAACTTGCCACATGTTTAGGGAATAAAGGGATGGTACATTTTATCACTTTTAAAGAGCCTAAGAAGGGGTGGTCACAATCCACTCCCATAAACAATGCACTTTAAAAATCCCTGTTTGGTCCTGAAAATAACTTAAATAATAAGAAACTTTTTCATTTTGGGGTGAACTATTCCTTTAAAGCAAGATGGTTTTGCTTCGTGACATTAATATCACAATGCAAAAAATAAAACCTGTAAATAAGCTTATTTTGTGTGGGTGCATCATGATCTCGGGGTAAACTATGAGCTGAATGTCAGGTTTGTGATTTTGTCTCTTTACCTGTCTCCACGTGAGGTGTTTACGGTAGAGCAGCGGTCTGTGTCGAGGTGCCAGCCGCAGTACGGATCTCTTGCCAGGACACAGTCCTGACAGGTGTGATACCGCCCACACTTGCTAACTGACACCTGCACCACGCCTGCATCTGAACCCGCATACAACTGCTGCTGAAATAACAACACAACAACTGTTGTGTTAAAAAGAAAAGTCTATGTATTTTCAACATAATAACTAGTAGACAACAAAAATTAGGAGACCAATTATATTTTCATTTTAAATCAGCGTTTCTAGATATATTGTGGCCCGGTCCAGTGTTTGTTGAATTTCAACAAAATCAGGAGTGACAAGTCATCCAACAGCACTGTGAAAGACTGACAAGATAAAAACAGATACAAATTTAAGGATATCACATAAAAAAATACTTTTGAACTTTTCCTAAATACATGTAGAAATTATACTGTTGTGTTGCTTATAAGTCAATCTGAACTTGTTTCTTTGCATTATTTGAGATGTGAAAAAATACAGAGCATCTTTTCAGTTTTCTGCAAATAAATGCAATTCGAATCAATATTTTTTATTGAATTTGGTTTCTAAATGGTCTCATAATTTTTCCCATAGCTGTATGTATAAAGGACAATAACTTTGACTCATACCCTAGCTAAATATAACACAAAATCTTTCCATCGCTTCAATTCTAGTCCCACACATAGTTTGCAGACTACACTTATTGTTGGCTCCTTGAACAACATGTTAAATGCATGTCGTTTCGTGTGCTAAATAAATAAATGTAATGTTAATACATCAAAATGAACACAACTGCAAGCATACAACTGTACTTACAGTATCTTGATACAAGATGTATAAAAGTATGAAAATATATAAAGTACTAAGACTTTTCTCTCAGTAGTCAGTATATGTAGACGTTTCTAGTCAAGAATACTTAAGAGTAATTTTAACTATATTTCCGAGATAGACAAAGTATACTTTCTTATCTTTGTTAAAAAGTAATGTACGGATGGCACACTTGAATTCACTTCTTTTTTGCAAAGGGACAAAAAGAAACGAACAGACAGAGAGAATATCAAAGTGAGTGTGACAAAGCTCATTTAAATGCACTGATCTATGGTCTGTTGATACCGTGGTGTTGGAAAGTCGTAAGATCTTGATGGGCTGTGAGGATTCAAAGAGTTGAATCTCCTCTATGATGATCATCTCTCCATCATAATTCACAGCTTTCAGCACCGATCCGCTCTCTGGGACAAAAAACAACAACAAATATTATATTAGTTCAAATGCTTTAAAATAAAAAAACGTTATGATGTATGAGTGATCTTTACTTGTGCCGATGAACATGACGTGATGGCTATCTCCGTTCAGGTCAGTCGTAGTTGCCACCACAATTCTGGTAAAAGCGGCGCCTGTCCTCACCAGCAGGGGGCGATTTCCAAGAGGCTTAACTTCCTGGTCCATCAGATGGTTGTCTTTAATAAACTGCAGTGTTTTATCCGGCAGCTCCAGTGACTTAGTGAAGCCCTTTGATCTGGCATAATCATCAATGCACTAGAGACAGAAACAAGGTGAAGTTACGCTGGTGATCTCTGGTTAGCGGTATTACTGTAAACCAATGAAAAACTCACTGCTCCGGGTCGGGGGTCAGGCAGATCAGATGTGTACACCAACCACTTCACAAACGACGTGTCCACTTTAACAGGCACCTTAAACTTGCCTTTTGAGAACACGGCCTTGATGTCTTCGATTCCATACGCACACACTGTAGAGGATTGAGAGGAGTCCCTGACAATTGAACACACCACAACATTGTGATCAAAGAATGCTAATAAATAGTCTGTCGATCTGATCATAAAGGCATTGACTCAAACTCACGATTGTGGGGTGAAGACCACATAAAAAACGCAAGTTCTCCAATTGCCAGGGCACAGGTGAAACGCATCCTGGACAAGATAAGGCAGCTTGGTGTTTGGTACAGAACAGTCGAGCCTTGCTTTCAGGAACGATGTCCACTTTTTTTGGAGTGTCCTCTGGCCACCCAAGTCCCCCTGTTGAGAATAAGAGCATGTCGCATGTGAAAAATACTATGTGTAGATATTCTAATGTTGCAGTCTGCATTAAGACCATCAGCATTATACGTTAGAAAGACATGTCACAAATTGGATCTCTTTAATCTCAGTCACTTTTCCCAGATATCAGCTTTTGATGGAAACTTTTGCTCAAGTCTCAGATATTTCTCAGAAATCACACATTTTAATTTCAGAGGAGATCTCTACAACGTCAAGAAAATGAGCTCAGATTTGTCAAATCTGCCATTGCAAGTCATTATTATTGAAGATCTCAATAGGAACTCCCATCACTTTGACCCCAATCCAGATTATTGTGCTTTACCTTGCACACGCGTGCCACCCGAGAGACGTCCACCTTGCTGTAGGAGTCATATTCCACTGCTGCTTCAGTGAAGAAGAGATAGATCTTGTCATCGTCTCCCTCTGGGTTATTTTCACTCTCCGGTATGTGAGCCATATGGATGAAATTCGGTTCTTAAATGACAAAGAAATCAAAACACGAAGAGATCATGAGATTTCCCTACAACCCCTCTTGTTTCTCAGTACAGACTGTGCATTCCTTGTTGGTACTTCAAAAGTTCTTGAAAAACGATTTCACTGTAAACCAATAAATGCCTGACCGAATGACCCTGCCGCAACTCTATGGGTCCCTCTGTTGCAAATCAACCAAATTTTGTTAAATCCCCCACCTCAAATATTTTTTGTATTATTCTTTTTCTGAATAAACCAAGGAAGAAAAAAAGTATAAAGAAAGAAAAATGAAACACCATGGATAACTGTTTTCTGCGTAAAGTTGCTAAAAGGTTCTTCACGGTGATGCCATAGAAAAAACGTTTTTGGTTCCACAAAGAACCATTTAGTCAAAGGTCCTTCAAAGAACCATCTTTTTCTTACCTTTTTATTATCTGAAGAACCTTTTTTCTGCCACAAAGAACCTTTTGTGAAACCGAAAGGTTCTTTAGATGTTAAAGGTTCTTTATGGAACCATTTAGACAAAAACGTTCTTCTTTGGCATTGTGAAGCACCTGGCTCCATGTGCAAAGAATTGTACCCATTTTTCAATGGTGGAAAATTAAATGTGGGTCACTTGGCATGACCCACAGCTTGTGTGTGTGTGTGTGTGTGTGCACTTATTCATAACTCACCACTGAGCCAGTTGGCTGTAGCATCTGTGCGTATGGTTTCGTCTGAACTGCGCATCATGACGAGCTCCGAGCCACGAAAATTCATTGATGTGGCGGAGTACAGCACTCCATCTGTGAAAGGCCCGAGTCAACCGTGTTAATAGTTGTGTTTTATTCAGTTATTTGTGCAGATATTGTGAAAGTCATGTGTCTACCTTTAGAACAACTATCACATATCATATATTTTAACATCACCAATGCGTTTATGTATCTTCTCTGAATAGTCTGATACGTACCGACCAGGGCAGATGTGTAACCCTGAAAAGGGTCGAATGGACATTTTCCTTTTCCGTCGTCTTGTTTGTCCCCCAAAACCAGCTGTCCATCAGCCCAGGACTATAGAGAATACCATACATTACAACAAATACGTTAAAACTGGGACCGGCTGCATAAATGGCATTTAGAAGTTCTTAGAAGTTAGTAATCTATTTTTTTCTTCAAGACTGGTCATAACTTCTTACAGTTTCATAATAGGTAGATTGGTCTAATTTAAATATAAAAACTAAGACTGATTAGTCCTAACTGATTCCTAGTCAGTGAGTCGAATCTTGGCGGAAGTAGTAGACCATCCGGGTGTTAACTGAGGTTTCGGGCATACTATTCATGACTCATACTCATCTTCACCTACTATATTGTATGGAAGTAGGCGATTTCAGTCGCAGCCCCAGTCTTAACTCAGCGGCTAAGTTTATGCAGCTGGACCCTGACAAAGACCATTTCACATCTGAGTGACTAGCATTGTGTGATGAGACTCACCAAATAGCCACAGGTTGGGTTAAACGCTTTGGTTCCACAAGCGTACATCGTGCCATCATCCTTTTTATGAAGAATCCTTATATAATTTTTACATTGGTTCTTAAACAAACAAAACACAATGCATTGTATTGCAATATGAATATAAAAAGATTCACTGTTAAAGTCTTTACAGTATGGACACAAATTTAAACCACAAAAGTAAATGTTTTTTTACCCTTTGTATCCTTTATCTTTAACTTGGATCTAAGTAAGATCTTAAATGTGGTTGAAGATGATTAGACGATATAATATTGAATGTATCAGCCTTCTTATTTCTTTATGTCCCCTCTACATCGCTATAAGCTCTCTGTATCAACCTGTACTAACATTAACCAATAAAACCAATTAAAAATTATAATAAAAAATAAAAATAAATGTTTTTTTATAAACTGATGCAACGAAACTTACACTGTGTGTACACCGGCACAATGTAACGCGACAAAATACAACAAAACGCATTACATACATTCACATTTAATCATGTGGCAGACACTTTTATCCAAAGCAACTTACAAGTAGAACATATAAACATTTTGTCAACGTTAGAACCCATTATAATTGTACATTTTGTCCACACTGGATGCGGCGCAACAATCCCATTAGAACAAGCCGTGTGTGTCATGTCGCGTATGATGTATACACAGGAACAACAAGAGTTCAGAGGTGAAAGCTCACCGTAGCATCTTTTCCTTTTGTTACACATTCGTCTTTCTGCTCATCTGTGACTTGCCACTTCACCTGAAGATAATAAGCACATAAATAATACATTCATTGCTTGTGCAGTGGCATAAAAGCAAGTGAATATCACGATAACCACATTTTTGTATTATGACCTCACCATGGCCTTCTTGGATGTGATATTATCTAGATCGAGGGCAAAAATAGCCTCTCTGGCACCCAGGATGAGCAGGTTGAGATCTTCCCTCAACAGCATCGTGGTGTAGTTCAAAACACCCTCCTCGTGAAACGAATGTCCTCCATTGCCTAGCAACAGTTAAAAGCCAGAGTCAAGTGCAGAAGTTGCCAATGTTTGGCAATAACAGAAAAGCCACACATAGAATAACAGAACTATGTAGTATGACAAAACAAATGTAGATAAGGCCGGACTGGTCAATAGGTCGCTCTGTTTTTGGGCCGTTAGGACAGGTGTAGTAATGTTACTGAAGGGGTGGACCAGGACGGATCACAAACGCATGGCCCGAAATGTAAATTCAAATTTGGACAGACGGATTAGATGTATTAGATTAGAAAAGCGAACTGTCCGAATTGACAGTCAAACCCCCCCCTTCTACAGAATGGATGAAAGGCCGCTCCTGGTCAAGAATTCCAGGGCCGATTTTAAGTCCTAACCCGCCCCTGAATGTAGAGGTACAGTAAAGTAGTTTCAAAAGAGCACAGCGAATAAACCTTTTCACTCGGTTTTAAACATGTACTATACCTTAATTTTTGCTAAAACATATTGCCAATTCAGCATTATGGTATTCATTTACATGTATAAGATATATATTCTTCTTCTTATAATTGTCTTAATCTTACGTTTTTGGGATTTCATTCTATTTTTATGTTCACTTTTATTGTTATCCCTAAACTAGTTGTGTTTCATACTGTGTATTGCACCCCTAGTTTTTCGGATATTACCATATTAGTGGAAATACCACGTTTTCTTTGCTTTTACTGTTTGATTTATGGATATGGCAAACAAACATGGTGTACAAGTCGCCCAATTTCATACTTAAGCCATTCTTAATAATGTATGAATGTCAACACATGAAATAACAAGCTATCAAAACAATTGCCATGTACCACAAGCTAAATATTTTACAGAAAGAAACTTTAAAAACAATACATTTTTTAAATAAAATTTGTAAAATATCTTTTTTTTCTAAATGTTTCTGATGTTAGTGGAACATGTCCAAAGTTAAAGTGAGGAATGGTGTAAAAATAAACGCAACACCAAAGAACACAATCAACTCAACCTTGTGATGAAGGAGAAAAAAGTTAACTTACTATTAAGAGACACTGTTTTCCGGGGGATGCAGTTCGGTACTGATCCCACATCTCCCGCCATTGTGGCTGGACTCCAGAGACACAACAGGCACACAACGACCAGCAGCAACATAACGGTGTATTCAGTTCTACAGCACAAACAATCTGTCCCAATCTGATGATGATTTCCGAATAAAAAAACCTGTCTTGAGTCTGTTAGAACTTCCTCTTCATCATTTCCATTCATTCAGAACTGCTTCCAAACTGAGATATTTGACTTCAGCTGCAATAACCACATCGAAGACACTGCAAAGATCTCTGGGAAGGTATCTAAAGAGAGAGAGAGAGAGAGAGAGAGAGAGAGAGAGAGAGAAAACCACTCATTTGTTGAAAGACTCGAGAGACAGCGAGAGACAGAAGGCGTGAGGATGGAGGGGTGCTGGCGACAGTATTTCTGTCATTGCTTTAGTCATGCTAATGCGGAGGATGAAAGCATTCGCTTACAAGAAGTACAGCACAATGTTCTGGTTTTTCAGCTCCATGACAACAGAAATATCATCAACCACATCCTGATACATAAAGATCTAAACTAGTTTCAGAACACATGCACGTTATCAAGGGGCCAACAGTTTGAAAAGTACTTGAAAAAAGTTGCACTCGTCTTTCACCTTTCGACATAAAATTGCTTACTATCCAGAACAATGTACAGCTGAAAGGATGTGTTAACCAACGGTTTGTAGCCAAAAAAGGAAGAGTGAGAAACCATTTTGTAACCAGAACACAAAATGAACAAACACTGTTGACTGCGAAATTGCTTTAAGATGTATATATGGCTATATTGAATTAGAAAATAAAATGTATATAAAATATCACAGCAGAAAAAAGTGTGGCAGTGCATAATGTTCCCCTACAATGTTAGTCTGTCGTTGCCGGGTCACCTGCCTACAAATCAATCCATTCCCTCCTTTCTTGCAAGTTTTTATAGAGAGAATCAAATTGATGGACAAACTTGTTTAGACGGCTTAACTGAAACACTTGAAAATGTTTTTTGGCACAAAAAAAGCTAACAAAAGCCTCATCTGGTGTATCAAGTTTTAACCAGTTTCAACTGGCCGCAAACACGTCTCATTATACTGAGAAATGGTGAGGCTATTTTCCACACCATGCACACAAACCAAAAACCTCCATCTGTTAAGCGCTATGAGCTCTGATGGTAAAACGACAAAACGTTTATCATGTCTATAAATAGAAAAACTGCGTGGGCATATCGCTGCTGGCCTTCTGAAATCTCATATCTCCATATTTTATCTTTGGCCATAAATTGTTGTTATAAGTCACCTTTTATGTTTGTCACTGGGTTTTGCAAATCTTAAAGGAACAGTTCACCCAAATATTCTGTCATGAATAACTTAACCTCAAGTCGTTCGGTTGAACACAAAGAAAGATATTTGGAAGAATTGTAAGCAACTGACATTACTAAAGATGTACAATACAATATATTATTTATAATACATGAATTGTTTTCATGGTCGGATCAGAACTGAATGTACTTAACCACTGGTTTATATTAAAAATACGTAACCCAACCATTTGCTGAAACAACCTAAATTCCTAACCCAATGGTTGTGTTCGTGTCTTTTTGAAATAATGATAAGTGTACTACACAATTGCCTGTTTTCACGTACTGTATGCATAATGAATAAATGTATCGTAATGAATAACTCATACAGATTTCTGATACCAACTTAAATTCCCACTGTCGGGTTAATATTATGTATTATACTATATATTTTACAATATATGTCTTGAACATTAGTATGTAAATGTATGTCTTGAGAAAAATATAAGAATATAAGGCCATATATCCGCTTTATGCATCAATGGAATCAACCTACATAAACAGACGACACTTGCAAAAAAATTTTTCAAAATGAGGGATGAGGAGCACGTCACACACAGGCACACACATTGACATCTATATCATTCTTTTTGACCTCTATGGTATAATTATATAATTGATGCATTTACTGCACAGCCACAAGCCCTTCAAGACATTGTAGTTTTTAAATATAAACAAAGACATGACTTCCTTTGTGAATTATTCTCTACAGGGATTAACCCTTACAAAAAACAGGTGTGAGTTTCAGTAACCGAGCACATCAAAACCACAAGAAGTTTCACCACAATCAATGCACTTCAATGGGGGTTCGTAATGACTCCCATGCATTGAAGGACATTAAATATTATTGTTTATCATTTTTGCATTCAGATAAATATGCACCTCTGTAAATCTCATGCAAACACAATTTAACTGTGAAATGCATTACTCTCAGTTCCACTGAAAGTACAGTATGAAGAACAAATGAAACTCTTCTCGCACCAAAGTTCTGGAAATGTGGGTCAGCAATAACTCACCATGTCTCCAAATTTCATTTGAGCTTCTCAGATCCCCCCGCGCCTTTGCATGAGCGCTTCCTCAACACAAACGCAATCGCACGCACACACCTCTAATTGCAAAAACAAACCACCGCTTTCTGAGCCACAAACAGAGCAGAAAGTATGTTGTGTGTCCTGTCTCTGCAGTGAATGGAGCTCATGGCGTCTGCTGCTTTGTTTTACAGATAAACTGCACATGTCGTGCAGCGTGATGTCAAAGGCATTCTTCTGCTGCAAAGAAAAGGGGGGAAACATGCTTTTAAAAGCGCCTTCTGCTGAAACTACAAGTCACTACAAGTGTCAGAGTGAGTGTGTGTGTGAGACAGAGTGAGATAGAGAGTTTACTAAAAGGTGTGTGGATGTTTGTTTTCAGATTTTCAAGAAAACCAAGTTTGGAACCGTAGTAAACAAAACAACAGAGTATTAAGATCTTACACCCTGACCTGTACTGTAACACTTCCAAAACAGAAATGCAGTTTTCTTCACATTGAAGAAGGGGCAAGACAGGGGGGCAATGCATTTTTGCCAATAAAATAACAAACTAAACTAAACTAAACTCAATTAACACAACGACAGAGAGAGTAAAAGCCATGTGAATGACGCGTGGTACGTTACACACTGCTTGACGTGACAATCCAGAAGAACTTGTTTCATATTTGTTTCTTTTTTAAGCATATGTACACATGCGTGCACACATACATGCGGCTCAAATGATTTCACAAAGTGAGAGATATTCTTGAGGAAACATCCTTTGTTGTCGGAAAAACATTTCTATACCTTCAACATACCTTAATCCTTCAAATCAGAGAAAATGTATAGGTGACATCTGTGGCGTAGAAGCAAGTATCCCTCAGATCTGAATGGTTGTTGCAATGTTGTCCCAAGGTTAAACTGATGTTAACCCAAAAAATCTTTCGCTTGGAACAATCAGGAAAGCCTGGTTATAAATGCACACCCACACATTCTTATAAAGCTATGCATATGACAAAATAAACATGACACACAAGCCCCTTTTATTTATGGATGTCTAAAGAAATTGTTGATTCACTTCTGCTTTGGCCATATTTTTGACCTTCACAAATTATGTCAAACCTGTACAGCTAGTACTGCTCGGGAAGACTTATTTCTATTGATATTTTGAAGTTCTGACCATATCTGAACCTAGTTACATAATTTAGGCAAGGCAAGTTTATTTATATAGCACATTTCATTCACAAGGGCAATTCAAAGTGCTTTACATAAAATGATTGACAGAGAGAAATAAGACGTATCTTTAAAATGCGAATGATTTAGGATCACAAATACTTTTGATTTTAGAAACAATAAAAAAGCAATAAAATTGATTAAAAATGTGAGTGTAAATATAAAAAGAATAAGAACAAAATAAATTAGAAATAAAAGTGCAGTTGATGTAAACCAGCACATGTGTGTTTTTAATCTGGATTTAAAAGTAGCTACTGTTGGTGAACATCTGATGTCTTCTGGAAGCATTCCAGCTACGGGTGACGTAATGGCTAAACGCTGCCCTGTTTGAGTGAACCCTTGTCATCTCCAGCTGACTTGATCCTTATGATCTGAGATGGTCTGTTTGGTTTATATTCAATAAGCATATCTGAAATGTATTTAGGTCCTGGACCATTGAGTGATTTATAGACAAGTAAGAATTTAGACCTCATAAGTCAATGTATGAGTTTACTTTGTTAGTTTCATCCTGTTACCCAAAAAAATGACTTTGGTTTTGTTTAATACCTTAATCGAATACCTTTTTAAAATGCAATGGGAAAAGCTCATACAAAATATATTTTTCACTACAGATAAGAGGGTTGAAATAATGCTCGGCTAATTTATTTCATCAAGAATCTGAAATTGAAATAAATCTTAAAATCTCGTTACTCAGGTAAACGTTCACGTTCTCGTTCTGTGTTTGAGCCCTGACGCCCCCTTGCGATCAGTGTCAGCTATTACCGGACAAAATATACGCCTGCGTGTCACTATAGCCTACAGCTTATAACAATGCGGCTTTAGTCATTGTTGCGACTGTGGTGTTTGACATCATTTCTTTATGGTTTTCATTGTAAACAAGCAATGTGCAACCCAAAAGCAACCAGTATTACTACAGCAACCAGTTCACGAGGTTTACTGTAAAAATACCCTAAAAATGAACAAAAAAACTGTAGTATACTATTGTATTTACAACAGAAAACCTCACATCAACAAAGTTATCATAGTTATATACAACAGCATGGTACAATTCATTATGGTTTACTGTGGTAAATACAAACGTATACTACATGTTTTTATGTGAGATGGTAGTCAAACCCTTATAACCACAAAAGTAATCATGGTTTTTACAGTAAAACTATTGATATAATTAATCATTATTTAAAAAATGTGGTAACTACACTTTACTATATTAAAACATGGGTTTATTTCCCAAGGGACTAAAGTGAAGTATTGAGAAAAATACAAACTCACAATTTGTTGTTACCTGACGAATATTTGCAGCGTTCACGCATCTTCAGAGATGTCAAAGTACCAAAAACAGCGGATGACTTCTACAAAACCTTCCCTTTAATTCCCATAAATATCACGATTAGAAATAACAAGAAATAATTTGAATATCACATGAAAACGGATATCTCCAGAGAAGTCACAGTAGCACCATGCATGTTCATGAAAGCCACCCACAGGAACGCAAATGCAACCATCTATCAACCTATCAACGCTCACGGATCGGAGAAATACGGACCTTTAAAAGGCTGAACCGTCCCCTATATTCAAACAATAACATTAATACCCCATCAAAATAATCCAAAGACATCTACTGCAGCTGTCCAAATGCATCATTCAAATGTCAAAATATAACAGTTTTTAACCTGAACTTCACATTATATGTGAGCGAACAGCCCAGTTGTCCCATTTCACATTTGATGCAGTCCTTCATTTTAACACTCATTCGATGTGCTTATCATCTTGAAAGTGTGCAGGTCACAATTGAATCTCGACTCATTCTGGTAGACATCTGAGTCTGGGAATATTATTGAATTAACAGAGAGAAGGAGAGGAAAGAAACAGAGAGAGATACTATTGGCTCAGATCGGTCCTTTCAATCTTTCAAAATCTCAAAGGAACATGTGGCATCATGAAGCAGGACAGAAGTAGGATCTCGGTTATCTTGTGGTTGTGCTCTTGATAAGGTCAAACAAAGTGGCAGTAATATAGTCACAAAGAGGAAAATGGTTTATTATGGGGAATCCCTGTCCACGTGATGGGTCGGAAGTCTTTATTGGAAGGCACTGGCAGAATGAGACGGCTGAGGACGGGACGGGTGGGAGGAGTCATGGAAGAACTCATTCTTGACTGGTCCGTCTTTTCTCCAGCTTCTGTTTGAGCTCTTCTGTGAGGGCTGATGGCAAACAAACACACATATGAACTCTTATTGCTTAAGTGAAGTGTGCAATCGCAACATAAAAGGTAAAAGTGTGCAATTTTCTTACATATAAAATAAGACGTTTTTTGGTCACTGCTTTTGCGGGTGAGAGACTTACACTGCGAGAGTGGTGAGGGAGACAGAACCAGTCTTCTCATAGAGTTGGACGGAGAGCCGGACGGAGAAAAGGACCGAGGGGAGGCACTGGGAGATCTCGTCTGCGTTCGCAGCGTCCATTTGTCTGTACCTACTGAACACATACACACGACACATTCAGTCTGGAGAGTTTAGAGTCAAAATGTAGATCTGACAATCATTAAAGGGAATGAAAATCATCAAAATCAAGTCATTTCAAACCTGTGTGACTTTTACACAAAAGAAGATCTTTTGAAAAAAGTTGGTAACAGTAAACCGTTGGTCCCCATTGACCTGCATTGTTATGTGTCCGTAACAGGGACAAACGGTTTTCTGTTACCAACACTTTTTTTTAAATATCTTCTTGTGTCACACAGGTTTAAAATGACAACAGGGCGAGTAAATGATGACCGATTTTTCATTTGAAAGGTGAACTATTCATTTAAGGTTATTAGTTCAAATCACACACACATGGTGACCCATGAATCATCTCCATTGTGCCCTTGGGCAAAGAAATTTGTTTCAGTCTCTTTAAAAAAACTACAAAATATCTACTTGGTACAAATGCATTAGTTTATAATATAGCTCAAGTTTGTGCCACCCTACCCACCGTGTTAAAAACAAACCTTTGTTTTCCTAAGCTTCTCCTGCTCCAACACTTCTGCTTCTCACACACACAGATCCAGACTTGTTTCATACTTTAGCACAACACAAGTCATTGAAGGAGCAGAAGGATTGATGGAGCATGAGATAATTCACATAAGTTCACCCCACATGCCATGAACAATTGTGACCTTTGCAGGAAACTGATATGAATGCTTTGCATATTAGCATTGTACAGTACACACATACCGGGGGCGATTCGTTTGGACCTTCCTGAGGTCTAAGTTGCGTAATGGTGATCTAAAAAAATGATTCATCATTTATTAACCCATTCAACATCCGTATGACTTCCGTTCTTCTGTGGAACACAAAAGAAGATATTTTGAGAAATGTCTCAGTGGTTTTGTGTCCATACAATGGAAGTCAATATGGGCCAATGATGTTTGGTTACCAACATTCTTCAAAATATCCTCTTTTGTGTTCTGCAGAACGAAGAAAGTCATACAGGTTTGGAATGACATGAGGGCGAGTAAATGATGAAAGAATAGCAATTTTGGGATGAAATATAAACTTTGGGACATGAGGTACTGTGACACCTTGTTTAGGAGGCAGGGCAGGAGCTCTGGAGATTGGCCCCGCGGGAGCGCAGTGAAGAGTTCTCTCTCCGCTCTCATCGTTGGATGATACAAACGCTAAAAAGAAGAATACTTTCAGTCACTAAATTTATAAAACAAAAAAAGTGTTCTTGCCAAAAGTAAATTATTAACATAGAGTTGTGAAATTGTCAAAACAGATCAACGCTAGTCTATAAAGTCTATCCCTCCTGTATGAGCATATATAGATCATTAAAGAATATATGTGCATAAACCCTAGCGGTTAAAGGTTTAGGAATGATTTTCCCTTTATTTATTAAT
Source organism: Triplophysa siluroides (assembly GCA_006030095.1). Taxonomy (NCBI): domain Eukaryota; kingdom Metazoa; phylum Chordata; class Actinopteri; order Cypriniformes; family Nemacheilidae; genus Triplophysa; species Triplophysa siluroides. The sequence goes on along the minus strand of VCII01000246.1, from coordinate 351,388 downwards.
ACTTTTTTCACATTTAGAATATAGAATATCAAAAAAGTAATTAAACTAACCAAAAACAAAACCTCACCCGAAGTTACCATTTATTCTGGTCTTAAGTATTTATTTCAAACACATATTGTTGGCCCATTTCAGTAAAATTCATTTAAAAAATGAATACACTTTCATATCAAAAGGTTTTTAAGGTCACAAGGTGTGTGTAACATACTGATGTTTTCTTCATATGGCTCCTCTAATATGAAAGGCTGAAGAGTGCCGGCGGTTTTCTCCACCAGAGCATTGATGACATCATGAAGTGTGGGGCAAGGGATCTAAAGAAAAAGAAATAGAGAGACTTATCGTTTTTGACTGTTCTGCGTGCATTCGTTTTTTTCTGAAACAAGTTATTTTCACATACTGGGTTTTCTACGTCGATGACGTAACCGCCCTGCTGCTTCTGCGTCACTCTGTAGTGTCTGAACACAGACCTGTTTCACAAAGAAAATATCATAATATCTTTTTTTTGTTAACAGACCTTTGAGCATTGATGCAATACTTTTACTCAACGCTTTCACACTTTCATATTACTATGTGCTTCTTTGGTTTTGCCAGGAGTACTAATACGCTGCTTACTAATACCTATCTAACTAAAAGTGAGAGACGTTTTTGTTTTTTACCCATTCAGGTCTTGTCGTGTGGTGACGGCGAGTGACGTTCCATCTCTTCCCGGTCTGAGAAGCATGTTTCCGCAGTCTGGATGTCTTTCCAATAATACTTCAGCTTCAGTGCGAGACACAGGCCTGAAGCACCTGCAATAAAAATATGTGATCAAACATGCTTGTTGGCCTTACAAAAAAGTATTTGTCTTGACTAGACATGTAGAGAAGTCTGAAAAATTAGGAATCCTAGCCAAACACAGAGGTATCTTAACCTATTTTTTCGATAACAAGCACTTGGGATTGAGACCTTTGAACGGCATGTCATTTTGATGTGTTTTTTATGTTTAGACTGTTGTTGTTGATAAATTCGTCACTATGCACCACTGAATATTTAATATTCATTTTCACATGTATGTTCATGTACATATTGAGCCGCAGAAAACAATTAAGGGACCATTTCAAAATCATTTTCAGTTTTTCTGATTTTATTGTCTATAGGTATGTGTTTAGGTAAATTATCATTTTTTGGTGAACTACTTTTACTTAATATTTCTCCCAAACTTCAAATAAAAATATTGTTTTCATTTTAATTTATTTGCAGGAAATGAAACTGCAGAAATTGTACTTCTTCAGACCTCAAATACTGCAAAGTATATTTATTTTTAAGCAATACAACAGTAATGTTTGAATTTAGGAAAAAAATAAACCAATATTGTTTTATGTGATAACCTGGATTTTTTATGCAGTTTTTAGGTGTCTTGTCATGATTTTGTCAGTCTTTCACATTGCTGTTGGATGACTTTATGTCTTGTTGAAATTCAACAGACCCTGCACTGGAATGGCTCTGGAATGAAATGCTGATTAAATAAAAATTTGTAATTAAATTAAAATAATAAATTAAAATAAATATATAAATATTCACATGTACATCCATGTATATATAGATCTTTCTATTTTTTATTCTTTTAGTATGCGTTTAGTTTGATTTCATACTCTGCTTTCGAGTATACTACATATCACACTGTGTATGTTTATCTATGTGACAAATAAAACTTGAAACTTCCCTTATAGTGCAGTGTAAGCGTGTGCCAAAGTTTAACACTTGTGTTTGCGCAAAAGCTCAAATATGAGCAACAGAGACGGTGCTGTTGCTTAAACATACACACCCGGCTCATAAATGTATAAACACACAAGTACTCAAGAATTTAATCGGTGAAACCTCCGCCCAGCTCCAGGCCTCTCTCCCACACGCTCAGATAAACAGAGACTCACGCAGGTATTTCCCCCACCAGCGGCAGAGAGAGGGGGGACGAGGGAGCTCTGGCCGCGGCGCGAGCCCTCCGACGCGTTTTCTCCTTCTCCACGACCTCCTTCAGCATGTGTATCTGCCCGGGCAGGAGGGTCAGGGTGGTGGGTACAGCCAGCTGCAATGAACCGCAAAGCATACGTTAATGTGATATACAGGGTTAAATATAAACACACCGCTGATTAAGAAACAAACTTTCATGCCAGTGACCAACTATGATCTCTGAAGCCTGAGAGACGTGTTTTGGGTAGAGTCAGCTGTCAATCAAAGGACGACATTGTGTTTATACAAACAAACCACCAGACGATTGATAGGAAAACTTTTTTCATATTTACACAACTGCATGTCCCAATATATAACACCTATGGAAATTGTAATCATAAAATTTAATCATAGAACTGATCGTAACAAGGGTCTAGAGATAATAATTGAATATTTGATCATTTTGAGATGATCATAAAAAGTGCACTTTTTCTATTTCAAAATATTTGTTGTGAATTTTGAGTAAACAAATATATTTGACATTATGTTAATACAGTCATTAAAAAAACATACTGTAGCCTATATCAGTTGAGCATTTGACTTTCTTTGCAAAGGTCTCAAATCTAATTTATGGAACAAAAGCATTCTTTACAATTACATGCAAAAGGAATGTTTCTGACCACATTCACTATGTCGCATGACAAGCAGTCTAGTAAACACAGCTCGATATCTGAAAAACAGCTCAGAATCTACAAGATCTATGCAATTTATGTCGCTTCAGAAAAACTCACATCGACTACAGAGTAGAGGAAACCCTTCCAAAGCTCACGGGCTTCTAGATTGGGAGCCTGCGAGTCACAAAGAAAGAAAGAGAAAGATGAATACATTATAATGTGAACATCTCTATGGATTCGTACTACTGCATTACGTTACAGTTACGGTACATAAAACATCTTTGTGTGCAAATACTGTATATAGATTACAAAAGTTACATTGGAAGAGCTGCAATTCAAGTTCTAAAATAATTCAAGAGCACAAATAAACACATCAAATGTGAAATAGTGTTTAATGGTACAATATTTGGGGTTTTTTGAGGACAAAAACGAGCTTTGCTGCTTGTGTGGAGTTTAGATAAGGTACAGTCAAGATAAAATGAAAGTAAATGTTTGGGAAAGTTGTAATCTTTTATTGCCTTTATCAAACCTTCGCTCTGAGTCCAGTAACTATACCCAGTTGAGTTTAATGCGTTTCATACTGTAATCTAACTGCAGTCTAATCTGGTTCTTACTGGAAGTGTTATCTGTGTCGAGTATGATTTGATAAAAACAACCTTTTTGAATATTAACATTTAATATTAATCCCACTTACTTTTAAGGTTAATGTTTAGTGAGGTGAGCCATTGCCCAAACTAGATTGTCTTTAAATGATTAAAATGCTGCATTGTTTCATTCTATGGATGGGCAAATCCAACCACTGCTTGAAATTAACCTAAAATGTCCATATTTTCGTATCCTGGAGATTGACATTTTATGAGTTTTCATCATTAAACGTCTCTAAAACACATCCTGGGGTGAGATCGAAATGAGTAATGTGAGGAAATTGAGGTGTGTTTACAGAGCGTGATATGAAGCCCGTAATGTGTTTACAGACAGATGTTTGATACTCACGGTGAGTTTGATTTCTCCGTCTTTCATGCGCAGGTTCAGTCGAGCTGCTTCCAAGTTTCTGTCACGACTTGGATCGTCAACCAGAGACACAAATCCACTGAGCTCCAGCTTCTCTACATACTAGACACGAAACACACATTCAAAGAAAAAGCTCACAACTTTCCCATTTTTCCGACCTGCCATGTCACAATCGTTCACATGACACAAGAGAACCTATGGGCCAGTCAATAACTTTATCAAACCGTTTGAACCTTTTTGTTCAGCACGTGTCATTTTGTATCAAAAATAACACGGCTTCAAAAAGACATGAAGGTGGATTTTCATTTTGGGTATATGTTAACAACACAGGGTGAGGGAATAAACGCCTCACGATTAGCAAACAGGGTTGTTGGTAAACACATTCTGTGATATGAAAATATTCCGTTCCATGTAAACAAACAAACAGCCATTATAAAACTTTGCATGTCACATTTAACCACATTTGTCTCTCTCTCTCAGAGCTGTAGTTCATTTTAACGCCCAGAAGGAACATCAATACTGAAAGCACAATTACAGTGAGTGAACCCTGACAACACTGGCCTGACCTGCTGTCCCATGACTTTGTTCATTGAGCGGATAAGATTGTGAGCGACTTTGGGATTGGTGTTAAAGAACAATATCCCCCTAGATCCTCCTAATGCTTCACAGATTGATGGCGGCTTGTTGATGCTAGTAAGACTCGATCTGTAAGATGTCCCTTACTTGTGGGTCTTTAGCGTTGTTGAAGAAGTATAATGTATTTCCGCATAAGCAGGTCCACAGACGGCGAGCTACCTGAAGAACCAAAATAAAACAAATCTGGTAAACATAAGCTGGATGTTATAACTCAATACACAAACATGCATTCAACCTTAAGACATCGACACATCCTTGCTTTTGTAAACGTGAAAGAGAGAGAGGTTTCTAGTGTGTTGCTATGTGGTTTCTAGGGTGCTCATGGTGGTTGTTTACTAGTCCCAAGTCAACAGAGTCGAAAGTCAAATTCTGGTCCTTCAAAACCTACCTCCTTCAAACAAGATTGTTTCTTTTCTGATTTCTGATATTCATATCACATATATTCATGTATACGTATTTGAATCGTTCTTATTTTATTGTTGTTTCAAATTCTTCCTTAGGATTACACATTCTCTCCCTCTTAAATTTCATTTTGATGATTCTTACTTTTTCCAGATTTCTGTTTTTTATTCTTATTTTGTCATTGCTAAACGTATGTTTTGCATATTGTGGGAAGAGCGTACCAAGCATTTCACTACATACTAAATGTAAATATTATACTATTGTAACATATCTATGGTTGTTTATGTGACAAATACAATCTTTAAAGAGACAATTCACCCCAAAATATAAATGATGTCGTCATTTATTCACCCACCCATGTCTTGCAAAACCTGTATATGATTCTTTCCTCTGTGAAACATGAGAAGATATTTTGAGAAACGGAAGTCGATGAGGTTCAACGTTGTTTGGTGACATTCTTCAAAATATCTTCGTTTGTGTTCTGCAGAAGAAAGTCGTGCAGGTTTGGAATGACATGAGGGTCATGACCGGTCCACTTTAATACCATAGTAAAAACGCCCTGTTATACAACATTTTTTTGTATTATTGATAAGACACAGATGTCGGAATACAGGGCAGCTAAATGTCTATTTAGACAAACTCTAGCACATGGGTTCTGATGTGCGCACTAGGCTAAACGGCAGTCATCTCTTCACGGATTAATTCTGTCTCTAATTCTCTCTTCTGTCTGTCTCAGTCCTGATCTCCATGGCAGCTCATGGCTCCCCAGGGCACCGCTGCGACCCGGAGCACAGCTGTCTCAAATCCGAGACCATCCCCTGCACACGCTGTGCACCTGAACCCCCCTTATTCCCGCCTGAATACGCATTTTGGGACCAATTTGTGTATGCATTCCTCTTTGTTAACCCCTATTTTAGGGCAAACTAAAATATTATCCGGCTATCTGAACCGAACCCTTGTCTACTATCGTGGGGTTCAGAGTCCATGACATGTAATTAAATGACCATGGACAACATTAAACTCTGCCTGCAGCAGATAACAGCAAATGCAATTACACTGTAATGTGATGCAGGAAATATGCTGCACACATGTCTGTGTGTGGGAAGTGTGCGGCAGACGATTTAAAACGCGTGTGAGATGTACAGTATCATTTCATACACTTTGCATGTGGTCCACATTAAGGTGTGTCCATCTCTGGCTGCTGCCAGGAATTTAAAGCACCTCACAAATTCAAGTAGGGAAAATAAAAACTCAATATTATCAGCTTTCACGCGGCTGTCAGAAGGCGTTGCGCATGACACATACATTATAAATAATTGGCGTGGCAAATGTTTCAAGTTAAATTATTGCCATAACGCATGCCACATGTTTCACGTCAAATGACTGGCATTACGCATGGCACGTTTCAAGTTGATTCCCCGATTGTAGCGATTCTAGTCTTATATCCTACATGACTTTAGTCGCTCGGCTTGCTACTGTTATAAATAAGACACCTGATCAATGCAAAACCTCGCCCATAACCAAACAATACGCGCAAGAACCATGTGCCCCCTGCGCGTTATGTTTTAAACATCCGACAGACACAATTCACAATGAACCACCCGCTTACCTTCTCTTTCGGTCCTCTTTTCTCCAGATATCCCTCATAGTAGTTCGGCGACAGCTGCGCTCTCGGACTGCCGGTGCGCGGACTCGCGGATGCCGCCGCCATGACTCCAGCAGCAGCCGGTACCGATAGACGGCGGCGGGGACAAAGAGCTGCGGATGATGGTACAGCCGGGATGATGACACGCCTTCTCGGGGTGAGAGATGGATGGGACTGGATACGCGTGATTAATCCCGTCACTGACACGCATTCAGATGCACAATAGACAGACACAGAAACGGGAGATCTTGTACGGCACATGCACGGCGACTACGTTACGCATACATTATTCATGATGTGGATAATGAGTGAATGCGTTTTGTACAAAAAGGATTTCATTGAGTGAATTTTACTTCATGTCTGTTGAATTACAGTTGTTTTGTTTGGGCTTGTAACAACAAATCAACACTCGTTATTATTTTCTATACCCTACTATTACATTAGTACTATTTAGTTTTTTATAATAGGCTATAATAAAAATAATGAATAATCATTCATATTTTTAGCATAACACTTTTTTTATTAAATATTATTATTATTTGCTATGGTCATTTCAATAAAAATGTAATTATACTATAACATAAATATTTTGGTAATGTGATATTACAGAAAACGTTCTATAATATGTCTATGATAACGGGACAGGTCCCCCCCAAAAGAAAATGATGTCATAATTGATTCACTCACCCGCGTGTCGTTTAAAACTGTATATAAATCTTTATTTCGTGGAACAAAATTTTGAAAGTGGTTCTGTGTCCATACAAACAAAGTCCATGCAGGCTAATGTTGTTTGCTTACCGACGCTCTTCAAAATATTGTTTGTGTTTTGCAGTAGAAATGAAGTCAAACAGGTTTATATGACATGAGGGTAGGTAACTCAAACCATTTTTAGGTGAACTATCCTTTTAATGAAGTTACAGCACACATTTAAAATAAAAAACTAAGGAAACATGAGCAACAGCAGACAAGAGGAACATATTTCTCCACATTTATTTCAGATAACAATATACAGTTCTCTTATCCCTGCACAAGAGAAACAAATCTAATGTCCTAACAGGAAATACTGATTTAGAGAAAACTCATTCAATACTTTCTGAAACGTTAGACTATAATAAAACCTGATTTCAGTTTCTAGGTCTGATAATGTTCACTAGGGATATGACAGACAATCACAAAATATGCAGACTCTTTTTTTCTTTGTAGACCCAACACATTCCACCCATATACAAATATTATTACTATTAAATGTAGTGTGACTGGTCTAATGTATCAATAATAAGGCACTTACACATGCAAACATGTTGTGAATACAGTACTTCCAGGAAGCATAGAGAAATTACAGCACGATGTAAATATGGTTTCTCAGGGCATGACCAGCTAAACCAGTGACAAATCCGATGTGAGACCAACAAAAAAAAACGATATCTTGAGTTGTTTAAGCTGTTTATGCTTTAAGAAATCAGATCGCACTGCTTTGATTTCATTTGAAGTAAAGAAATCAGATCTGCTGACAAGTTAGATGTGAATCACGTGAGCAAAAGAGAAAAATAAATACAGAGATAGATGTTGGAGATCTCTTTGGATCTGATATCTGTATTTTTTTTATAGGAATGGTGAAAGCGATCTTTCTAAACGTGCCACGGTAAACACGCTCTATGACACCAAATACACCCTGAACTAAGCGCCCCGTATGACGCCCTCTGTGCCGAATCACTTCTGATGCTTTTACAGTACACTTCAAAAACTTGAACTCGGTCCTAGTTTTAGGGGTTTATCTTGTCACTATTCCAAAATGATTTGAGAAGAACTCTGAAACGTGATCTGGTCCACCTGGATCTGCCCTGAAAAGCCTGAAAACGGATCCAGTTTTCTCCCTTTGGCGTGTTATTCAAATATACAATCAACAACTGCTGCAAAAACCTCACTTTCATCTAAGACTGTCAGTTATTGAATTTCATGGGAGGGATAACGTTAGCTATCTGTTAAAGCATTTAAGACAGTAACAAAGAAATACCATTCATTCGACATAAAAGATGGACATAATTTAAACTGACATTACATACAAAGCTATAAGTTATACATAATGTAAACATTTGTTAAGGAGCAACAATTACATTAATCCGCAAAACAACAGTTGAATTAATTTCGGTGTAAATCGTTCATAAATACTTTCTTACATTAGTTTGACTATTTACTGTACATAAAAATATCGTTAACAGTATGAACAATTTACGCAGAAAAGCTTCAGCTGTGAATAACGCACGATGAGCTGTACAGTAAGGTTAAAACACATTGGTGTAATACAGTTCCACCCCCTCGCGTGTGCCTTTATGTTTATAAGGGTGAGAAACAGAACTGTGTCAGGTTCAGTGGTTAGTAGGAACTTCTAAATTCCCTCTTTGAAGAAGCTTAATAAATGAAGGGCGTATCTGATTCAAGAGGACAAACAATAAACCTGTACCAAGAAAAACAGAATGAGCATTGAAGCCGCAAATGACTCGGTTTCCCTTTCCTAACATCCCACCGTGAAGACAAACATACCGTAACGTTACGAGGTTGAAGTTTTATACAGTATTTTCCAGTTGTCATGGTAAATAAACCGTTCATCAATACCCGAGAACTACAGTGAATGTTCTTTTTTTCATTAAAAACAGTTGATATGTGTACTGACGATAAATAACAGGAATACAAATACATGACTGTTTTCTATATAAAACGAAGTATTTCCTAAAGTACCGATTTAACGGAAAGCATTCAAAATCCCTGTAACAAGCCTGGCTGAACAACTTGATGGGTAAAGTTAGCTATTCATATGATTAAAGCGAAAGAATCTTAACCCGATATGTTCAAAACAGTTATATTCAAACAGTTTCTGTCACAAGAAGGTCACACACAGCTAGCTTTGCACCAATCAAGGAGCCGAGCTATGATTGAAAATTGCTGTAGTGAAATTTAGCCACCAGAGGGCAGTGATTATCAACAGAAGCTATTTCTTGGTTTGAACAGAAAATCCATTTGACCCTAAAATGAACCCCCTAACCATAAGCAAAACAGGTTTATTTTTGGCATTCTTTTCCGTAATTCTTCTTTATTTTACAGCGATCAACATCAACGCTGGATCTAAACCTTAAGTAAAACATGACACAGACACGTATACCCATCTTTAACAAAGCAAAAGTGCGGGTGATGGAACAGAAGTCACATGTTTTCCCTGTTTAGCACACATGTGTTCATACCTGATGCTCTTATCTTCACGTCATCCGTGTCTGATTACTGTTTGAAAGGAACCATCACCTCTACATAGTTACAGGGGAACAATCCTGTCTGACCGCGTATGGTTCCCTCGTACCAGTTCTCATCGATATGATTTGTGAGCGTGATGATGTCGCCCTCCATGAAACCCAGCTCCCCTTCGTTCTCCGGCTCAAAGTCGTACAGCGCCTTACAACACGGCTGTTCCGTCGCTATGGAGACCGAAAAGACAGAGAAGGGTAGAGAAGGAGAAAACGATTTAAAATGGTCAAATTAAATTAAATTAAAAATAACTCTTGTGTGATCGTTATTAGTCTCCAGAAGGTTTCTTTTCTTCTGGATTTAGTCTGTCTTAGTTTTGATCTTTTTCATGTAATAATAGATTTGATGATGGTAAACCAGATCTCCTTGAAAAATCTCATTGGATTATTACAAATAACGGCAAAAGAAAGTCATTTCTGACACACTGCCGCAAAATATATAAATAACTGTTTAAAAACCTTTTTGTCTTAAAAGACTTTTGCACAGTACTGCACATAAAAATAATAAGCAACTTTCCATGATAGGGTACAAAATAAGAGCCTGAAACTCTTAAGATGTTCGCTTTTTCTTATTATGAAGTAGCAAAAAAAGGTTTTGAAAATGTTGTTGGTTTAATCAAATGAAAGAACAGATTTCTCAATGCTAAAACCCACAAATTCTTCAAAAATATTGAAGATTATTCATAAAACAGAATTGCTGCACATTTAGTATGCACTAGAAGTATGTATTGCACTGGTGTTGAGTAGTAGTAGTGTGACGTTTTGAAAATATGCAGGAATTGTCCCAAAAAGGGACAAACCAAGCTGCCTACCTAGGCAACATTTTAAGACATTATAGGAGAGCTCAATAGCTCATTTTGAGTTTATTACGATTGTGTTTCACCAGAGCTCATTCAACAGGTCAGTGACGGCACGAATAGTGTTTTTAGAAAGAAATCGGCAAAGGAAAAATGTGGAAAAGAATGAACGCCCCCCTGTGCTCTGCTGAACGCATGTTTGTGTGTGACTCACAATTATGTTTTTTGCGTGAAGACGCCCTGTTAAACTGGGAAGAGGGGGCCACTGAAGAAAAAGAAACAACAGTCAGTTTTGCCAGGTTTGACCGCACGCAATAGCAAAGACATCATGAAACACATGAACTATTCACACGTACATGTGCATGTGTGTATTAAAGCCACAACCTTAGACTCATGTTTGAAAAGCTCAGATTGTTGGTTAATCGATTGTGTCTTTCTGTCTTGTATCCGTGGAAACCAGAGACTACAGAATAAAATCTGTTCACATTCACATTAGTAAATAAATCGGCAATTTTATGACTGCTAAATGACCCGTTCACTGATAGCCTTGAACACAGTAGCTCGCGTTCTTTATTAAATCTGTTTCAGAGGAAGATGGTGAATTGTGTGAAAAATGTTACGCTTTCGCACACGACGCTTGTTAAATTGCAGTACATTCTTAGTAAAAATGTTTTTAGAAACAGTACCTTGTTGTCATTGCTCGTACACCATCACCAAATGCCATTAAAACCCAGCTGTTCTGTAAAGGCTGCTACTAGTTTGTAAAAATATTGTGGTGCTGAATTTATTTGTAGCTGAATGTTGTTAATAATTACTAATACTGTAGTAGTATTGAACCCCAGAACATTCCTGTACATTTACAACAAAGGCTAAAGATTTAAAGAATGTTCCGTGGCTCAGCTGTTGAAGATGATTCATCATTTTGAAAGCTGACGTTCTGATCTGAGCAGGTGAGCTCACCTGAGGAGTAGGAGGGAGGGGCAGCAGAAGGGTTCCACCCTCCATTGGAATCTTCAGGTTCTGAATAATCTGAACTGGGTCTGGACGCTGGAACCCGTTTCGGGCGGGGCTGTGACTGGGCCTGGTTTACTCTGCAGAACACATAAAGACACTTGAACCAAAAGACTCGTCGAACAACACACAGACTGATAAAGCATCTACTGGAAAGGATAGAAGGTGGCACCTCTCTCTCATTTTCTCGGCTAGATCCTGCAGGACTTCCATCGACTGTTTGTGAAACTGCAGCTGAGATTCGACCAGAGCTGCCAGCTGACTCACCTGCTCCACCTACACAATACACAGTATGGAAAACAATGTATAAGTCATTCCATTTTGGGTGGTGTAATGGTTAGATGTCAACTGATATAATGTGAAAAATGTTAACATGAAATTTTCCAACATAACATGCTTCAGGACACATTACATGGAGATATCTTAAAATAATCTCATTAAAGAGAAAGCCAAAGATCTCCTCATTTGTGTATGCATGTTGACCAGCATGCATTTGAAGTTGGCACTATGTTTTGTGAACTTGCGCAACCAAAAGTCCAGAGATTCTTTTTGTTTTCATTCCCAGCATTCCCTAACAGAAGCATCCCGGCATGTTTCAATTAAGACTGCGGCAAGATGCCTGGGGGAACAGTCTAAGTGAAGAGATGACTGAACATGTAAAGACTGCTGTACATCCAAAACATGATTGCAATGCATTTCATGTAACTCAATTTTGAACATTCCCATGCTGGCCAAAAACATGTTTTATTTAATAATTTTGAATTTTATATATTTAAAGAAATAGTTAATACCCAAAAATAAAAATCTGTCATCATTTACTCACCCTCTTGTCACTTCAAACCTGTATGATTTTTTTTCTTCTGCAGAACACAAAAGAAGATATTTTGAAAAATGTTGTTAACCGGCACCCATTGACTAACTACAATAGAAGTGAATGGGTGCCGCCGCTGTTCGTTTACCAACTTTCTTCAAAACATCTTTTGCGTTCTGCAGAAGTCATACAGGTTTGAAATGACAAGAGGGTGATTTTTTGGGTGAACTATCACATCTTATTCATTATAAAATGTATAGTACTAAATGTACAGACTAGTTTTTATATGGCAAAGTACTAGCTATTGCTACAGTACATGTCCAAATCACATGGCAATACCATGGTACTTTGTTCTATTGGTGACCTGAACCAAAAGTGGTAAATGTGACCAAAAACAGTTGGTCAGTTGTCAGTACAGCAAAATATCCGGATGTTTTCACAGCATGTGCTTTAATATTGATGAAACAGATGGATAAATGAATGACCTCATCTGTTGCTAAGTGACTGCGTGGAAAAGGGCCAAAAGCAGAAGTGCTGCTGCACTTATCAAAATTAAAATACTTAACAGCAATTAAGAGATAAAACAGGAACTGTGCCTGTGGGATCTTGAAAGGTTTTAATGGCATGTAACAGGAGTCGTCTCGCTGAGTCAAGCATCACTTTTACTGATGATCACACTTTGAGGATAAAGAATTGAACCTCAAATGCTTATTATGGCCACATCATGTCCTGCTGAGATGTAGGCTACCATTACTTTTCTAAGCCAATAATCGAATGACTTTTTGAATGACAGATGATCTGGCACTGGGGCTGACTATTAAAGATTTTATGTACCATCCCACAATATTCGATCAACTAAAAACCATCGGCATATTGGCTTTAGCTAGAAAAATAACACTTTAACAAACACTGAGTGAGTTGTATAAGCTTGTTGCATTAAATAACCGGCATAGAAACAAAATGAAATCTGATTATAAGAAATCAAGAAAACAAGAACAAAACAAAGATCTATTTAAGTTTAAATAAGTGAGCAAGAAGCAAATATCGGCATTGGCCAAGAGATGTTTGTTGAATTCTTTATACATTTTCTGCATTTTATTTTTAGCACTGTAGACAGAGAAGGATAAATGATTTGCATTAACCACATGAATACTGTGAATGAGCATCACACGAACGAGCAACCAACCACTAAGGCTCACACGTTTTCATAGGGGTCGTCCGTGTCGAATCAACCAAATCTTGAATATTTCCCTGGCTCAACTTGTTTAGTTTTGCAAAAGACCAACATCAGTAGTGATGAAAGCCATAATATTAAATGCCACTGATGAATAGTAAATGAGTAACGCATTCATTTGTAGAGGAGGGTATTTATGGCTTTCATACTTTGGCTTTCAACACTACTGATGTTGGTCTTGCTTCTGTAAAAATAATAAATACAAATAAATAACTGAGCTCGGGCGCTCTGGTTGAGTTGACACGGGACGACCCATATTGTTTCTATACTTCTATACAATGTGTGGATTACTGAACTTCGTTTTGTCCTCCGTTTGACTATGGCACCAATTTTTTTCAAAGGGTAACCAATTACCTCTATGCACTGGGCCTACAAATAGTCTGTTTGTCTTTTGTACACAAATAACCACAATGAAGTACAGTCGGCCCCTCAAAGTGAAAGACATTGTCTCAAACTGCAGTTTGTTTATGGCTTCAAAGCACAACAGTTCCTCCTACCCCATCATTTACATTGCTGGTCTCAGCATACTGGTTTAACGTCAACAAGCACTTATTTTTAGACACCCGATAGCCATGTTGCCTTACGTCAGTATCCAGAAGGTTCTGCAAGCTGGTTTCTGCCGCCTCTTTGGACTCGTAGAATTTTCTCCCGCTAGCCTGAGTTCCTCATCGGGTATCTTGCCTTGACGCTTCTTCTTGTAGTCGTAATCCAGCCGACGGCCCTCCAGTTTCTTCAGGTGATGCTGAGGAACAACAATAAACCTTTTAAATGATGCCTGTAGCTGTCAAATAAACTATATAGATCACATTAAACAGAGTTTTTTCTAAACACTATTTATGGTGCAAATGTGATTGCAGTTTTCCACCTGTATGTCTTTTAGGTCTTTGTCAATTATCGTTTGGAAAGGGTCAATGAAGTTCTGTTTGACATCAATGTCCAGAGAATCCTTAATTTCTGCCAGTCTCCTCATGGATTCTCCCATATCCCCCAAAGCACCACCTAAAGCACAAGTGAAGAACACAACAACCCCATAAAAAAACATGATGTTTCTTGGTCTCTGCAAAGTCAGCCTCGATACTTACACATCACAGACTACATCACACCAACACACATACTATATACTAATACTTGAGCACCTCACAATCCGATCCGTTTTCAATTTTGCGAGCCACGATGTGATTCCAAAACTATTCTTGATTTTCGTATACATTTTTCTGTTGTTTGAATACACGTACCTTATATTTTCACAAAAATGTGAGTTTTTGTTGTGTATAGTTACAGTCTCTGTGTAGCAGTATTGTCATCTTAAAAAGAATAAACACTGACAAAATGTATAACTTTATTACTTACCCTAATTTAATCCAGTTATTTTTATTATGAACAAGCTCTACACAAATGGAAAAGCCATATGTGAAATAAACTATCCATATAAAAGTCAAGAGGGTTGAGTGTGCTTTTCTCCCACCCCTACTATACATCCTGAACGATCTACAATCATGTCTGTACATTGCCACAGCACAGCTTGAGATTTTAGATATAAGTTGAACTTGTAACTTGTGCAATGCATTTTTATTTGTCAGCCTCCCTCTCACCAAAGTTGGTGTGCTCTCCTAGGTCTCCTCCGTACTTCAGCATACATTCTCCCAGAAGTCCCTCAGCCTGCGGGTACCCTGGGTTCTTCACCTGCCCACGCATCTTAGACATGGTGTTCACCATAGTCAGCCTCGCTCTCGATGCTACGGGTAAAACACACGGATGTTACAGACAAATAAAACAGAACAATATTTTACAGTCCCACCATATTTTCGACATGAGAATTTTAGGGGATTGCGAGTTTGTGCTATTATTAGTCTTTCCTCCATCTTGGATTTTCTGAAAAGGTCAACCTGTGACATATTGATTACACAACTTCACGTGATACGAATTGTAGGTCAGAGTTGACCTGAACTTTTGGTCTGCCAAATTTGTACAGGTATGAACGGTAGTCTAGTGTGACCACGTCATTACTCTGGTTTTATTGTCTCGCAGTGTTTTACCTGGGTTGGGCTGAAGATATTCTGTAGTCTTACAGAGTACGTCTGCTATGGCTTTACTAGTGATGTCAGCTTTCTGTTAAGCACAAAGGTCAGAGAACAGGTGTGTGATTTGACATCACACTGTAAACACAGGCGCTCATTACACACGGATCCACAGCTCTCACAAACAAAGCTGCGGGGCGGGTCACCGGTCACACCTACTTATATTACAGCATATCAGTAACCCGACTGCACCACGCCAAGACTGAAACCAGTCAAATCTCTGTTTTATTTAAAACACTTCATATAGTGAATGTGTTACCCTCTCGAGGTCTTTGAAGTCGTCATTTAGTTTCGTTCCTTCTGCTCCTCCAACTTTCTCACTCATCAACTGAAACACAAACATACAAAAGTATGTTAAGTAACATCCTATCCCTTTTTGGAACCTGTAGGGTACACCCTGGGTAGATTACAGGGCATTTTATTGGAATAACATATTTACGTGAATCATATCAGCCTATTGTACAAGAAAACATCCATAATATCACCAATATTACTTAAAACACATTCTTGAAACATTCAAAGAGTTTGCATGATAAAGAATAATGACAATTCTTGTTCAGTATGTGAGGAGAAGAAAACAGCCATTAGTTCACAAATAAACTTCACTTTACCGTATTTACTTCTTAATACTTTGTCACAAACTGAATCTTTGAGAACATAAATGTGTAGGAGTTGTCTCGCATCATCAGTAACACATCCAGTTGGACCTGCAACTTTTCATTCCATCTACCTTTCCCCATTCAAAACATTTCTGTTCTTACAAGTCTACCTAAAAGAGCTACAACATCAAATATAAATGTCAAGTCTAGCAACAAAAGAAAAAAAAATCATGTCAGACACTCATCAGAGACCCACTGAAAGAAATCATGACTTGTGACTTGAAGGATGTCTATAAAAATACTTTTAATGAAGAAACTGTAAGAGTTTTCCAAGCAGAAGACGCCAGACAAATTTATAACAGTGAGACTACACAGTATTTTTAAATAAAACGTTCAGATTGTCAAATTTAGAAGATAAACCAGTCTGTTTGTGAAGCACACACCCAGTATTCTGAAGGTTTGAATGACAGCTCTCTAACAGTGACTCAATTGTACGGCGCTTACTGCTAACAACCAAACGTGATAGGAATAGAGGTGTCTGTTTTCACTGCATATTATATTATGTCAGATTGTTGCTAAAATAATGAAATGATACTGCTTTGTCAATACCGTACAATATAATACACCTGCACTGGCTTGCTGATGTGACCGCAGACAATATTGTACATTTATACTGTTTTGCTGGCATAAATCTGATATGTCTATACTAGGGATTCACCGATATGTGGACATTTTGGCCGATAACCGATTACTCTTAAACATTGTAAGCCGAAAACCGATATATGGCCAATATACAGTATCTAAATAATAATATCCCTAAACTTCAACCAAAGGCAAAAAATGGACAACATTCACTGCAGAAAGCAAGGTAACAATGAGTTCTCTTTTTTCCCCAGAAAATCATGTCTCAAGCCAACTTTACACTAGTTATGAAACTTCAAACTTTTATGGTATATATTCTATTTAATAAACAAATTATTGATGTTCTTCCAGAGCAACCCAGAACAAAAATCTTAATAGCCACATGTCTAACGGGTCTCAAGACAGAAAACATTCAGACAGCAGTCGGCTTCAAACAATATGCTTTTGTACCTTTAATTTATTCGTAAATACTGTATTTACATACTGTGCCTACATCAACAATGTTTTGCGAATAGCAGCAAGTGATTGATCACAACAGAAATATAGTACTGTACAGTATTTTAACTAGGGTTGGGTATCGTAAGAAATGTTTCGATTCCATCTAAATTAAATACTATTATTTTGTAACTATTTTACCTTAATTGAATAGTGTTGCTGACTGTAAGATAGTAAGTAATGTTGAGTAATGCTAATCCATCAATCACATGTGCTTTAAAGTTGATGTTTTTTAGACTATCAACAACATCCAAATAGTAAGACACTTGCTTATTTCCCTAAATGAATGAAATATGAAACAAAATAAATACAATTTTGTTTTTAAATGTTAACTGTCATACACATTCCATGCATGTACACATTCCATAAAGTCTCTAATAATGCAGCCAGGAGAGGGTGGGATGCAGTGAATGCTTTCCACATTTATAAGATTTAAAATGCATGAAAAGAAGAATTTTCCATCACTTTGTTTATCATTCTTGAAATGACCTGTACATTAAATAATCTAACCCTCGTACGTCCATAACAACAGCAGTCTATTTATTTCGTGGTCCATACAGTTTGATCAGTATGTAAATGACAAAATGAAACAAGTATAACGTAATTTAGTGTCGGCAGGAGCTGTGCGCTGCCAGTATGTTTATAGTCAGACAAAACAATGTACACAGTTAACAAGACAAGGAAAACGTTGTGTTCAGCATGACGTGGAGCGAGCGACGCGTCTGTGTTCGGCAGTTAAAGGCACAGTGCGTGATTTATGCAAATTATTTATGATTTATCGGCCTAAATAGTATTATCGGCCGATACCGATAGCATTAAAAATACCGATACGGTCGATAATTTATCGTGCATCCCTAGTCTATACACTTCCCATGGCTCTCCCATCTACTATATACTTGGGCACAATTTATAATCATATACAAACTTTTCACTTTAATCATTTCATCATTTAGTCACCCCGAAGTTGTTCCTAACCTGTGTACATTTCTTTGTTCTGATTAACAGAGAGAAAGATATTTGGAAGAATGTTAGCAATTTTCAGTTCTGGGCCACCATTGACTACCATAGTAAGAAAAATGACAATGGTAGCCAAAAGTGCCCAAGAACTGTTTACTTTCCTACATTTTTCAAACTATCTCATTTTGTGTTCAACAGAACAAAGAAATGTATACAATATTTTTTCTACTATGGTAGTCGATGGTGCCCCAGAACTGAAAATTGCTAACATTCTTCCAAATATCGTTCTGTCCAGCAGAACAAAGAAATGTATAGAGGTTTGGAACAACTTGAGGGTGACTAAATGATGACATAATTTTCATTTTTGGGTGAACTGTCCCTTTAACGTTACCGTTTTAAACTAATAAGACATCAAAGCATTACAACATAGAATATATTTAGTCTTCCAAATACAGTCCAAGAAATTATACTCAATTGTAGCATTTAATGCGACACAGATAAAGTGCACATATTTTAAACTAAAAGAAGGAAACATCAGCCAGAATATACTCAACAACTTTCTAAAGCTTATACAAATGTGTTCAAAGGGCAACATGCTCTGATAAGAATCATGATTCATACAGACCTGTTTGCATTACTATCTTTACCCTAAAGCAAATGTAACCCGACTGTTACAAAAAGAACAAAGGAAGAGTTGAAACACATTAGCATTACACAGTAGGAAATAGAAACTAACTTTGACGTTACTTCAAAGTCTACTGTGAGGTTGAAGCAATAACACTTCCCAGATAAAAATCTGATCCACCTGTATACAAATTAAGGTGCAATAGATGAAAAATGTGCAAGATAAAAGTGAGATGGACAATGAGAGAAAAAGATCTAGGACGGTACCGTCCAGGACTAGCTGGAAGAAAACCAGTTGTTAACGGGTTTCGTCTATTAGGTGGGCGTGTATAGCAAGTGAATAGGAATCCAGTCGGATGACTAAACTCAAATGATATTCCTTACACACCTGTAATGAATCCCTTTGGGTGTGCACACACACATACAGACGGTTGTACTTTTGCTGGTAAAATCAAAACAGGATTCAAAACAAATAATATCTCCCTTTCTCAATCACTAAGAATAACTTCTGGTGCACAGTTTAGATTACTCACACTGAAACATGCAAGTTTGTTCAGTGCCAAGGTTGAGATAAATGTCAACCCCAAGCCCCTGTGATCTCACAAAGCAACCAGCAAAGCAAATCATTTGCTTAGGGATGATACAGTCACATCTGAATTATGAACGTATGTTTTGGATGCCCTCAGTGTGTCCAATTCAGTTTAAGGCGAAAACTTTATTTTCCAAGAAAAAATGTACAGCATTCAAAAAACAAGTTTATTAGACAAAATGAGCCCATTCAAGATGAACAGTATTTTCAGAGGCTGACATAAGAAGTACTGTATAAGGACAGAGATGAAACTAAATACAAAGTTAAAGGGGTCATAGGGTGCGAATACGTGTTTTTCTGTGTCTTTGGTGTGTTATAAGTTGCCCATCCATGTATTAGACACGTAAAATGCAAAACATGTAAGTGTCGGAAAAAAAGATGCATTCTATCTAAAAGCGAATGCTCACCCAGACCTGCCTGAAACACCTCGTGTAACCACACCCCCACAAATCTACGTCAGTTTCGCACAAATGAATACGCAAGTAAGGTGGGTGTACCTGTCAGCACAATTGCTTTGGAACCTGATGTTCCAAATATTATAAGAGGCGTTACATTTCCGTCACACGCTTGCAGTATTCCACCAAACACTACGCACTGGTTAACTGGCCAATCATAACACACCTCGCTTTTCAGAGCAATGAGCTTCGTAAAAAACCTGAGCGCTCCAGAGAGGCGGAGCAAAGAGGAGATACAAACATGCACGCTATGTGGAAAATACAGCGATTTTGAACCTTAAATCGTGTATACACATTGCATCATCTCAAACAAACGATAATAATCGCTTTAGACCTGTCATACGACCCCTTAAGCCTTTAAAACTTTTTTTAACGTATTTATTTGAATAAAGTGTGTATATTTACCCTGGAGGCTTTCATTTTTCTCATAATCAGTGGTACTGTATGCAAGGCCTTAAGAGATGCTTTGGCCTGATTTTTCTCAAACGTGTAGATGCACGCCAGGCTTGTTTTGCTTCAGCGGGTAAAGGAATGGACTGACTGAGACCAAAACTTACTTAACAACTTTGTGTCTCTGAAAAAGCATGTGCAAAACTTAATGATAGCAATGTTTTATAAACAAGGTTCTTTATGATTAAATGCCTGACATTACAAGACATTAATGCTTATTCAGCTTAAAGAAGATCGTATCAGTGAATCTCACTTCAGAATCACTTTCATTATCTGCTGGCTCTGGATTCAAACCACAGCACGAGCAAGACTGCAAATACACATTGTATGAAATAAGTGCAGCGCTCATAGCGCTGGAGGTTCAACAAATAACACCAATTTAACAATATGATCCATTTGCGACTAAAGTGGAATGTTTGGTAACATTTTCTGCATAGCATTATGCATTATATGCATTACGAAACTCGCTGTGTAATAAATGTGAATTGACTGTTAAAATAAAAAATACTTTAAATACTGATACATCATATATTTGCTGAACTGCTCTTTGTTTACGTTTACATTCTTATCAGGTGTGTTCCTTGGGAAAATAACCCAAAACCTTTGTGGTTTTAATGTGATGCTCCATCATTCAGACGAAGAACATTACAGCTGACCAGAAACAACCGAGGCCTACTGTGTGTGTATCTGCTGCTATAAACTTAAGTGTGTTAAAGGCCAATAAACAAAATTGTAACTTTTACCCACATGTTGGCCAAGACTGCATGCAATGAGTTGTGATGCTACAATGCCATGTTACTTCCAGTACATAACAACAACCTGATCATTTCTAACAATAAACCATTACTTGTCCCTATTACTCCTACTTGTAAGTCGCTTTGGATAAAAGCGTCTGCCAAATGAATACATGTAATGTAAATGTATTAGAAAGATCACAATATACTATAAAATAATTCATGTTGAATCCTTAGTCAACTTGATGCCCTGCTGAAAAAAATCTTCTAATGCACATAAGGTTCATAATGTTAAATATATTGGTTTAATGGAAATCATAATGGTCTTTCAGGTCTCTATTGGTAATGTGTTGGGTTCAACTGGTTATATGGCAGTAGGCAGATGGGAAATCCTACTGGAATGAAGCTCAAAGACACAGCATAAAGGAATGTTGTAGTGGTTTAAATGGTAAACAACTGATGCTTTAAAATAATATTTGAAATGCAATTGCGTTTCAACAAGTTAGTTATTACTGTAAAAAAGTTATACTAAAACAAATATATTCAACAATTATTAACACAAAACCCCACCTCGCGATCACGTAACTGACGTTAGACAAACTTCAGAACTGCTATCAAAGTAACTCACTTAGTTTTGAGACACCGCGAAACTTTTACCTCGACGCAACAGGTGAGTTCAGTTTATACACATTTAAAAACCAAAACAACAACAAAAGTGCCTTTCATGAGTCGTGTGATATATTATGTGTTTGTTTGTTTTGGTCGTAAGATACTTTCAGATTGACGCTCGTGTGAAACTCACCTGACTCGCTTTATAAAACTGCTTCTTGAATCCAGCGACAGACATCTTCGCGTCGTCTCTTTAATCGGTGACAGAGATGATTGAATTCACCAACTTTAAAAGAAATGAAACTGTTTGCTTCCAAAGAGCTGTGAACTGTTGCTTCTTCCTGCTCAGTCAGAGTTGAAATTGCCAAGCTCAATGCGCGTCACACCCCATCTTCAGGGCGACGCGACGCGACGCAAGCCAAACGCTGCCATAATCAAGGAAGCGGCCCTCAAGCGTCGCGTACAAAAACGAGCATTCTGATTGGTCGAATGCGTTCAACTCTTTGAAACGTCAGGAGAAAATCTGTCACTTTGAATTATTTTGTAATGCATTTATAGTTCACATTATATATTATTTAATGTGCACTTTAAACCCAAACACAGATGGGGAGCATTCTGGTGGATTGCGTCATAGATTGATAGAAACTAACTTCCGGGTCAACGTTTATTGTGTGTGGTGTTGCCATGGTAAACATTTTTTGGAAATTAAATCTTTAAATACACCATTTTATGTGTTGGCATTGATTGACTTTAGTAATTTTGAGAAAGCAAAAGTAATATTTCCAAAATATTCCTGTTATTCTCCTTTAGTTTTTTTTAGACTTTATATTGTGTGGAGAAATATTAATACTTAATCAATATTTAATAATGATCCCATTTATTAATATTAAATGCTGGTGTTATTCTTAGACGCATATTTAGGCTATTCTGCATCAAAAGGTAGCCTAGGACATCTTATATAAATTAAAATGAAGAGTTTGGTTCCAATATGAATAACTCCGTCAAACTGCAGATGGTTTGTTTAGATTTAAGCCATAAAAAAAAACACAGCTAACTAACACAATAGAAACATGATAACATAATAAAAAACAGATTTCGGGGTTCTTTTTATATGTGGTTATCTCATTTTGGAACCAAACACTTCAGATATAGGCCTAATGTATATGTAAATGTACAAATAATTCAGTCAAGTAGACAAACCACAAGAGACAACGGCATTTGTTTTCAAAGAATAAAATCCATCTTTAGTTTTTATTTCATTTTCTCTTATATTCTATGTATAATTCAGGCTGAAAGAACCCGTTAAAGTACATTAGCAGAAAGAGGAAAGGTCTTTGACACTTTGTGATCGACATTCACAAAAAAATATATATATTTAAATATAGCTACAGGACACAGTGATCAAGAATACAGGTCTCCTATTCGGTGCAAAGTGTGTATGTCTGTGTGTGCGTAAAAAGACGGCGTGTGTATGTGTATATAGTCGGCAGAGGATACTGGTTGAGACAGAGACCAGCTATCTCCCTGAGAATAGATCTTTTTTTGTGATACACAGAGAAGAAACATTGCTTCTACAAAAAACGAAATAAACATGGAACCATATAAATTGTTGTACACGGTGACTGAATGAGACAACACTTTTCATCCGAACAAAGGCATGCATCGAAGGCCTAGAGGTTGGGATTGTCAAAACATCACGTTTCAAAATACATTACATAGACAGAATTTATATGTTTATGAACCACTCCTTTCTAAACCCCGCTCAAAGTTTCCTGAATATTGTTGGGCAGACATGAATATGACAGCTTTTCTCTCTTTCTCTCATCATATCGTTTCATCTTCATCTAGAATGTATGATCATTCATTTGAGATTTACCTAAAACCAGTTGCACAGATATATAGTAGTACTATAGTGTTACTATATAGTAGTACTATAAGCAATATTGTGAACCTTGTCTCACAGGAGTAGCTAAGACCTGTCAAAACTCCACAAGAAGGTAACAATGGAAGGACAAGGTCCCGGCCATAGAAATGGACAAAGGAAAGGTGATCAATAATTTACAAAATAATACAACAGAAACCATTATCTGTTCCTTCTACCTGCTGGACTGAGATCTCCTCGACATTCTGAATCTCTTGCTCCGTTTTTCGATCTGTGCAGAAACACACAGTGTCCAAAGGTTTAAAGATCACCAGGTGATCCAACAAGATGCTTTATCACCAGACTGAGATTGTGACGTTCATTCCAGAAAACATTATTCCATCCAACATGCCTCGGAAAAATGTCTGTCTCCTGGGAGAACTTTTCCAGGACATTTCTGGAGGGCAGCTGGCAATGTCCATCCAAAATAAAGCGGGTGGAAGTCTGTCCATGCACACGCTGTTAAAAGTCCTGGTTTGCACGTCCTTTAACATTCATATCTCCAGTAAACCTGCTCCACCTTTCCTCTCTTTCTCGACTAATATGCTAATGTATTTACATTCCTATTCGAAATCATTTTAAAATGACCATATAAATTAACACTCATTTATTTTTCATTTTTAGTGGCGTTTACAAGGGAAAGGGATGTGGGACTGAGGTTTCTCATTGCATTAAAATGATACAAATTAAATTAAAAAAGGAGCAGCACCAAACACTGTGTCAAAATGTGCCTGCGCAAATGTGCGTGTGGAATATATGCTCTGAATATTGTGTTTGGCAAAACTTTACAATCATGGAAAAATTCGCAAACTCCTCATACTTGGAACTTCCATCAATGAACAGACTTGACTTCTGTCCTTACAACCTCCTATGATTTTTTCTTAAAGAGAGATAAAGAGGTATTCATTCACTTAAATATGAAAGTTATGATTGTGTGCAGCTGGTTTTCTTTATTGTAAAATAAAAAAAGGAGTTCGCAAACTTTTGGCCATGACTGTACATCTGTAGAATTACCAGGCTGATGGGTAAAAACAAAACTGACTGAACTACTTTCTATTGCACATTAGAAAATGGTTCAGCAGACTTGTGCTTTCAAGTTCATCGAAATAGCTTTAAGGAAATATTCCGGGTTAAATACTAGTTGCACTGCACAGAAAATAATCAAATTCACTCACATTCAATAAAAAAGAGACAAACAAGCAAACAAAAAGTAACAAAAGAAACGTTCAGATCCCTTTGTTCATTTAAAAAGCTGCAATCTATCAGTTTTTAGTTAAAAATAAAGCAGAGAAATACTGAATGTACATTAAAAATCTGTGTTTAAAACTTACTCCAATACACAACGGTAAACTTATAATGATTTTAAATTTGAGCTGTTGGGTTGGATTTCTCTGGAAATGTCACTGTGACATAATTTAATGTCAACACACATAAAAATATCTGTGTACAATAACCTGCAATTTTATGTTTCAAACAGAGATGGCGATATAGAGACAAAAGTTACAGATTGCAGCTTTAAGTGCATTTAAGTGTCTGTGCATTTTGTATATTCAAACTAGAAAAATAGCTTATATATAACACTGAATATTCCTTTAAAGCAGCACTGGTAAAGTGGTATTTGGTCAAATTGGTCCCTTCATATTTACTGAATACCTGGGCACATTGGTTTTTTCTTTTCTTTTTGAGCGGATTGTCAAAGCTTTGTAAAGCAAAACGCAGGACCAAAAGTGCAACATCTACATTCGGTCTCAAATCAAAACAAGTGCTATAGTTTGTGGGATACATTCATAAATCGCCTGAGGGTAAAAACAATGGGAGACAAGAATAAAGAGTGATATCGACACTGAAAGAGTGATTCGTACTGATACTGATGATCGTATACTTCATTAAAAGGGTGTTGTGTTCTCCTGAAGGTTCATGGTCGTATATGTGGAAGAGAGTTTGATCCTTTAGCAATCGCTGT
This sequence comes from Triplophysa siluroides, assembly GCA_006030095.1. NCBI lineage: Eukaryota > Metazoa > Chordata > Actinopteri > Cypriniformes > Nemacheilidae > Triplophysa > Triplophysa siluroides. The sequence goes on along the minus strand of VCII01000246.1, from coordinate 325,835 downwards.
ATACAAAAGTCCTGTGTACAGAACTGTTGTCAACATGTAAGATTTCATCTGTACATTTCATGAAAATCCAGCAGTGTTTTCATGAAACAACAGCTAGATTAGATCTAGCACAATCCAAGGAATAATCTGAATGTCTGTATGCTTTTGAAACGGTTATTCGTGTCCTGGAGAGCAAGTCAGCGTGGAATCTAAAACACTTTGTTGGCCCCTGTGGCAGGTTGTGTTTGTGCATGTTATGTGTGTGTGTGTTTTAACATGTTTATGAGAGTTTGTTACCGGGTGTGTGTGGTTCAGATGTAATACAGAGTTGCATTCTCCTTGGACTGCATAAGGTTTTAAAACGCCTTCGTTTTCAATGCTGCTTTTAAATGTCAGGATGTATTTTTCTCCACTGTTTTCATTGCACACTCTTTCTCATTTCCCCATCACTCTCTTCCGCCCTCTCTCTCTATTTAACTGTTGGTGGAGTCAGGAAAGTGGATCTCGCTGCCGAACACTTCCCTGTACAGAGGCGGGAAGCTGTAGGCTGTTTCCGGGTGAACCAGACGGAAGAACTGCAGCTTGTCAATGTGCAGGTTACAGATGGACTTCATCCGCGGTAGTTTAGACACCATCTGCAAAGGTAAGACGACAAGGGTCATTTTGATAGATTCCTTATAGAAGAAAATGTCTATAAATTAATTCGAGCGCTCAGGAGTTTCCTGCACAGTTACATTACGTGGCACTGTGCACTTAACACAGAGCGAGATCCATTTCCCAAATTTGTATTTCGCCCAACCTTTTTATAGTTTGTGCACAATTCTGTGGTGCTTATTATTGTGGTAATATTTATTATCATGTAGCATCAATGTTTTAGTGAAAATTTAGCTCATGTAAAAAAAGATATATCGGTATATTGCAAATAAAAAAAAACGGTACAAATTTTCACATGTTTTATAAATTATTTTCCAATTGTCACTGTTAGAAAATTCAAGAAATTTCTGTAGCAAAGGGAGAAGGGATGAAGCGATGATGGTTGACTATGTTTGGAACTTGGTACGTGAGGACACTAAAAGTCATATACTTATACAAAAACGATCAAATGACAACTTGGACGACTCCTTTTTAGTAACTGTTATGTTAAACTGTTGTTTTGAGCTCAGTGTTATGCCAGTACCTTGTAATTTCTGCATACGAGTAATAATAACGAAATGTAAAAATGTGTGAACATATTTTTTGTGAGGATTCAGTGTTTTTTTTTTTATTGTTACATCGTGTAACATAACATGGTCTTTAAACAAAGAATATGATTTCTCGCCTTGTCCAGTTTCTCTGTTGTGGCTCCGTTCATGTGCAAGCAGTGCTGCAAGGCCACGTAAACCTTCTCCTGGAGTTTCTGAACCTGCTGAGACTCTGTCAACCATGGACGATCTGAAAAACACGTTTTAAACTGTGAGAGCATGTACAAATGTGACCACTGTACCCATTTTATTATCCTGGAGTAAATACACATGCACTAGGAAATGGGTCCAGACATGCGTGTGCGCATCTTACCCGGTGCCAGCAGAACGGCTGCGCTGAATAAAGCCATTTCCTCCTCACTCAGCTGCAGACAAGTCATGCTTTTCGCCAGTTCGAAGACTGCGTTTACCAGATCATCACAACCTATGAATACATAGATGCACCAGTTACCATACTGAAGAAGGACTAATAAATCGCACAGTTTTAGGAATAAAACACATTTCTGCCGTACATCAAAAAGCCCATTGAAGAATTGCTATCCTTACACTAAAACATACTGTACTGTCCATCTAATTTATTAGCACATTTCTGTGTGCACCAATCAGCATCCAGTACCATTCAGTTAATGTATATATATACAGATCTAATCTAAAAAAAAATTATGAAAATCAATGAAAGTGGTTTAACGAAGGAAGTTTTTCCATCGTCTCATTTGGCTTGCTCGCTGAGGGGTTTGTAAAATGCCATTTCTTGCAACGCTGTTGTAAGAAGCACAGACAATTTAATGAACTAAGGCAAATTACACTAATGGTTGAACTTCCAAGTCTAAAGAGTTTTTGAATGTTTAAAACATAAAGAGCGCCCCCTAGAACGGTTATCATTTTTTGCATGGTTGAAGAATTATTTCTCGCCTCAAGCATCACTTGTGTTCGGTAAGTGGGTTAAAAAAAGTGTTAGCCTTTGTGTTCATCTATGAATTCATGATGCCAACGCTCTGACTTTAGCTCTAACCTCTAGTGTTTTTCTTGGTCTTGAGATGCTAATGGCGTTTTGCATTGTAAACTAACACATGCTTTGCTTGAAAGATCCTTCAAAACACCATCAAATACATTTCCCAATGCAGCATCCTCAGCATGAGTAGTATGGTACATGTCCAGTAGTGTCCCGATCAAAACCAGAGACTCACCGAGAGCTTTGAAGAGCTGCGGGCTGGCAAACTTTCCGTCAAAATACATAGTGTTATTGGAAGAGTTGTAAGCCCGACACATTCGGATCAGCAGAACTTCCAAACATCCTGAAAAAGTAATAGAGAGCAGCAAAAAAAACATTAGTAGGCGACAAACATTAGTTCAAGTTTAGAATTTGACATAAATTGAACGATGTGGACAGACCTAATATGTTTATATGTTTAATCTGGTAAAACTATTTAATGTTAATTTAATATGCTTAATAAAAAGAAACTGTGAACCTTCAAGAAAAATCTATTATCGCAACACTATAGACGGTTTCATCGGACGCCTTGCCCGAACTTAACTTCCGGTCTGTGTTTGTTGATCCATCTGGCTTGTGGATAATATAAAATATTTTAATTTATATTAATATTTTACAGAATATTAATTGTATTAAATAAACAATTTGTTAAATGGATCGTGTAGCTTTATTTAAGTTTAGCCAAGTAACGGTTCGGTTGTGTGGCTAAAGGGAACAGCTACCTTCACTTGGCATGCGCACTTCAATACCGCTCACAATTTTTTTTTTTATTGTAAGGTTAGGTTTAGGGTAGGTGTAGGCATTAGCTAATGTCATTTATTTAAATTTTATGGCGAGATTTTTGCACTTCCGGCCATAGCTGTATCCCTTCGAGCCACAACCTAACAGTTACTTCTTCTGCCAACCCAAAATAATACTGGCCAGACATACTTTTAACTTGCTAGCAAATATAATTGACTTGTCATTTCTTTCGCTTGTTTTCATAAATGAAGGACTATTTTTCCGTGAAAGCGTGCATGCACATTAACATACGTTTATGTCGTTGCCGGTAAAACCGTCTATGAAAGGAATGTAGAATGAGTGTACTGTATATGACGGCTTTAGAAATGCCCCATCATGGATTTGACTGGATAAAGTTATATGAGTGAGAAATCTGGTGTCTAATCATGGATTAGTTAAGTGTTATCTGTGCAAGATAAAGGCGGCACTGACCTGCTTTGAGCAAGATAATCTGGTCATTCTGACAGAGGTCCAAGAACCCAGAGACGCGCTTGGCAAACTCCACAACGTACTGGACGGAGTTTGTGAGGTGCAGGGCACACTGTTGCCACATCCATTCTGCAGACTGAAAGCACACAGAAAATAACAACAATGATTAGGTTTTGAGACACTTTTAGAAATTCCCAAATGTTTTGGAGATCATTGTTATACTTTAACTTTATGCTATCCATTAGGGTTGGGCGACGTCTACAGTGAAACATCGCGAGAGACGATGACATCGGTTAAATTCAACATGGAATTAATCTTTAGTCAGGCACGTCGTTTAGAATCACGATGTGAGCTGTCAGTCATCGGCGATGGACTATGGCATCGTCTACCGGCCCGACCCTTCTATCCATGATGTACTACAGATGTTCAGATCAGGTTGTTTTGGGTGTACCTTGAGCTGAAAGCTGCGAGTTTCTTCGGGTGTGTAGACGTTACAGGTGAGTTTCTTTAACTCTTCTGTGCTGTGCTGACATGTCTCCAGGTGAGACTTCACGACATTTTGAGTGATCCGCTCTGAACACAAATAAACACATACAACATAAGCAGAGTTCCCATCAATATCCTGCGTCCAACTTACGTATCAATCTATCTATCCTGCTGTCCTTTCTGTCTGTCTACCTTTTCTCTGCCATTTTTGAAGAGATTCTTTAAAGCTTCAGTCCGTAAGTTTGCCTCTCTATCGCCATCATGAAACATAAATTTGTAGGTTACCTTACGTACTTATCTTTACGTTACATGAGGTCAATCTGACATCTTTCATGAAATCACAGACAGCTCAGCTCATAAATCATTATTTAAAATTGACTGTTGTGCGGACTGTTTATGTACTTGCAGAATGACAGATTTTTGCTTATTTTTAACCAAAAAAGTTCCAGATTGCAGCCTTTAAGATGATGTCTAATGGCAGCTTACCTATATCGTTTAGAGAGCAGTTGTCTTGTAGGGAACCCAGTAAAGACTGCATTAGGAGACTGTTTTCGGGCAGTAAATACTCATGCTTCACCCGCCCCGCTTCTGTGAAATCTACAGTGCTAGGCTCTGGCGAGCTCTGATTGGACGATCTTCCACTTCCTTCGCTCCCGTAACTGCCCCCGTCGCCTTCGAGTATGTCCAGGTCGCAGTACTCTCTTGTCTCCTCCGGGGTCAACGGAAGGTCGAACAGCAGGCCGTCGGGGAGCGCGGTGATGTCGTCTAGGTCGCTGAGGGTGGCGCTGGAACCCCCGCTGCTGTATGGCCGGCTATGCGCGCTGTCTTCGCCCATGTCCTCGCTGTCGTGAGGTGGCAGACCGCCACCCAAACCAGTCAGGCTGTCCTGAGACAGCTGCTGATGCCGCTGGACCTCTGCATACAGACTGTCTCGCTGTTTCTTTGACATGCGCCCAAACTTTACCGCTGCAGAAAGTCAATAATAAGAGACTGTTTATTTATTGCATTTCTGTATTGACAAAAAATAACACAATTTGCTTTCGTGTTAGGAATATAGAGCAACTGATTTAATCAAGATCACAAGAAGGTTAAAATTGTTGAAATGGTTATAGAAGAACTCGCATGGATATTTTGCATAAAGTAATTGGAGACTATTTTTAACACCAATGGAAAATGCGCTAAATTTTCATTTATGCAAAGTATTATGTCTTATTTGGTTGTTGTTTACTGCACAACTTAAATTTGTTAAAAAAGAGTCGATTGCATAATAAGACTAGTCTTTTTAATAAGGTTTTTACTAATGTTTCATCAACAGAAGGAGAATCCGAAACACTTATATCATGTTTTATAATCTCATTCTGCTCCAGTGAATCACCGAATTAAACAAGCATGAACAAAACTCGATATTTAATTTGCAAGCTTTAGCGATTCTAAACATGAAACACGCTTAAAGTGATCAAGATGCGAAGAACTTTTGCATCCACAGGAGTAATGGCACATCAGGTAGCCTATATATTTGAAACCTGATTCACGCTAAACACATCCAGAGTTCAAAAAGGTCAACTGGAAAATCCATATTGTTGCACCGTTGACCCTGCCTGTTCCATTTACACTATTACTTTAACTTGAATCATATTTTTTACATTTCTGTTGTGCTTTATCTTGAACACTAGTAAATGATACGCCACTCTCTCACCATCACGGCTCATGCCGAGCGCCAGGCACTTCTGCAGGCGACAGTGTTGGCAGCGGTTTCGATTTGTTCGATCGATCAGACAGTTTCTCTGTCGTGAGCATGAGTACATGGCATTGTTTTGCTGGCTGCGTCGGAAAAAACCCTACAAAAAAAAGAATCAGTGTTACCAAAGACCAATGACTCGAACCAGTTGTGGCTTTTCTTGGCCGTGTCTTTGCTTGGAATGACAAACATGAAGTGATATAAACTGACCCAGAAACAACCGCATGAAAACAACATGAGGGATAGATAAATATGAGGGATAGAGTGCAAAGTTTGTATCGTTTCAGATGTGTGGGTTCTTGCTCGTTTTTGGCAAGGAAAGATTATGGGAAGAATTCTTACCTTGCAGCCTTCGCATGTGATAACTCCATAATGAATTCCAGAGGATTTGTCGCCGCAGATTTTACAAGGTATAACCTCAATTTGAGCTGTAACAAAACCATAAAATATTGTTATATAACAAAACAATACAATATGATCATAGGCTATCCCAAAACACAATGAAATGACTCACATGCAATTAGATTAGTCATAAACACAACAACTAATAACAAGCAATGAGGATTAACAGTGCGATAGTCTCCGTCTCGCCCTGCGCAGCATGAAAGACAGAAATAGCCAAGGATTGATTTTCCAACTGTGGCGTGAATTATGTTTCTGCTTTTACTGATCTCATCTGATCAATGAAAGGTTCTTTAAAAATGAAATGCTTTATTATGTAAAAAGCACTGTATAGAAATAAACTTAAATTAAATAAAAAATTATGATTCTCTCTTGCTTTTAGCCTATAATGATTGATTTTTATTCTTGGCTTCTGGTTTGTTTGTTATATTTTCTATTGTGTTTTAAATGTTACTTGCGTTTTTATTTCTTAGTATTAGTGCACATGTACAGCACATTGGTCGGCCTGGGGTCCTTATTAAATGTGCTCTATAAATAAACGAACTTGATAATTATTCACACATCGTAAACAAATGTCAAAAATAAAAGTTATGTAATCTCTTTAAAAAAAAAGAATACCACCTCTTTAAAAATCTCTTTTAAACAAACTTTGCAAATAGTGGTGACGTAAGAACAAATAAGGTTGCACCACCCTTAGAGAAAAACCACATGAATTTCACGTTTTTCCACGTGTTGTCCCATGTGATTTAGATGTGACTCGCACAGATATGTTCAATAAGTGACAACATTATGCGATTTTCTGTAAGGGCAACTTGCAGCGACACGTTTCTAAGAAAAAACATCCTCCATTTTGTCTATCTGGTTCTTCTGTCAGCTGAAAGCAATGACCAAGATACACTGTTGCATGCAATGGAAAAAGCCCTCAGGTGCCCCTCCCGTACCGCTCTCTGGGTACTGTTATATAACCTCCGTCTGCAAACATTCCACTAGCACGCCATTCAGGGCCGCTCAGACTAATAATGCAGGCGTTCCACCTCCCTACCAGTTCTGCCAGCCTATTGGACGACGCCCGGGCAGGCGCGTGTGCGATAGGTTGATCCTAAATGTCACTTTATTCATCTTGGCTGTAAGCCCATGTGGACTCATTGTCCTACTGACATACTTTCTCAGTGAAAAGGGGAGGGCTGTTGTGGGCGGATCCCTGGCACACGCAATTTGAATAGGCCTTTCCCTTCTCCCTGTTAAGGTGGAACTGGTTCCGACAGATACACAAGCGTGCCGTGGTCCTTTATTCAACACAAACGAACAGACAAAAGCCAATGAAATGTATCCCTATAAAATGTGATGCTATAAATGAATAGACAAACAAGCCTGTCACTGCTTGTTTTCAAAGTTTTGCTCAAATTTCATTCCGCCGCCCTTCAGATGTGTGAAATACAGCAGATTTTTTGTGTTGTTATTTGGTTGCGTCTTTAGCCTCATGCTTTGGAGTTTAAAGCACTGCAGACAGACAGCGTTTACATTTTAAATCAAAACGTTATGTGTCAATTTAAGCAGCGTTCGTCTGCAGCGCTTTGACTTCCAAAGCATAACGGTAAATAGTTATAGCCACATGACAAATGTTATAGCACGACTCATTTCTGTCAAGGCAAGCACTGAAGAACTTTAGATAACGGTTTCTTTCATACATCTGAATATATAAAAATAGATTTTCATATTAGACAGACAAAGGTGATTAATATGATGTATGCATGCACCTTTTCTCCAGGTTTTTTGCAAAAATGTATCTACAGATTTTATTTTAGAAAGGCAATATGTGAACCAATAAAAGACAATCTAACCAGTGTAAACTGATTTTTTTGTTTGTTATTTATTAATTATTGCCATAAATGAGAAATGTTTGCTTGAAGTAAAGAACACTGATTTACTCAGTAAAGTGATGACATAACACTAGACCAGAGATTAGATTAAGCTGTGATGCATAATGGATTTTAACCACACAGTGCATGAAGAGTCGGGTAACGTAAGAGGGGCCGCCGACCTATCTTTCAGGGAGCATTTGATTGGCTAAAAATCTCAGTAGTGCAGAATGAGTCAACAATATCTTTTATACATTTTCCTGAATCGAGAGACTATTTATTTGAGTATCATTAAGGTTAATTTTGTCATGGCTCACTAGGATATTGATGACTTTAAAGACAAGCAGTAAAGTTGATACCAAAAATAATTATATCTACTGTACCATTAAATCTAAATATCAAACCATTAAAAATGCCTCTTCCCAGATGTTTGGGAAACCTAAATGTATATGATATCAGTAAGCAATAATAAGAAAATCAAGTATTTCAGCTGCCTTCATTTTTTAGGGTTAATTTTAATCTTTCAAAAGCTTTATGAGTCAATTAAACTTAAATTATATTAAACGCACAAACATTTTAAGTTGTTTAAGTCAGTTCAATATAATTGAAGTTTAGTTGACTCCTAAAGCTAATTTAACTTAAAAATGTAATGAAGATGTTTAACTAAAATTTTTACAGTTTTACAGTAACTAAAAAAAGTTGGTTTTTACAGTGTAATTTAACATATTTTAAATGACGTGTAAAGCCTACATGATTTTACTTAAAATTTAAGGCAGTTTCTTTAACTTAAGTTGAAATAGGTGGATAAAGCACATGAATCACCTGATGCAACATTTTTAAAGCCACAAAACTTCAGTTATACCAGTAATGTATGTCACACCAGTGAGCAATCTTCTTTTGTAACAGCAGCAAAAAATGAGAAAGAACCGGCTAAATTACTTCTATCATATTACCCATAATAAAGTATACATAATTAGGCTTATAATGGTTTATGGATTACCTCAGACTCATCTATTTCTGTTCATGCGGTTTGCATATGTAGGCCAAAGTAAAGAACAATGAGTTAATACCTCACCGGTTTACATAATACACCTCTGTTCTCACCCAGTGACATGAAATCCAGTTGCTTTCACACAGACAGAACAGAATTACACTCTGGTTTTGGATAAGACAGGCACTGGAGTGCGAAGCGGTCAAAGTGTCAGTAAGCCACTTCAGGCCACGCTTCGTATCAAATGTTCCAGCTGTCTGGTCATTAGTCATTCGGATCACCCGGCGGCTGCCAATCCAACCAGTTAAGGAGGCATGTAGCGGTGCTTCAAAATAAGACTATCACCTGGACCAGCTTCATTTATGTATCAAAAAAGTGTGTGCGTGCGTGATATCCTTATTATAAGGCAGGTCTCATCCTTGTGGCATTTAAAAAAACAACAAGCAAGACTTGAGTTGTATAACATGGGTGGAGGGCACAAACAGTAACTGCGTGACAACAAAGTAAACAAATAAATGAAACTTAAGAGGGCTCTTGGTATCAATATTTAAAGAAGAATGTTTCATTTAGCACAAATGAAATGTAAACTTTAATTAAGAGGTCCAAATGTTGAAATTCCCATTGTGTAAGAACAGAGAGGGGAAGTAGCTATAGGTTATAGCCGATGAAGATGGACTGTGCAACTAAGTGACACCAAGATTTACATTAGGATTGTTTCTGATCGCTTTTCCAGGATTTATCATTGAGTGCGTTTACATGCACAGTCTTACTCATGTGCTCATGTCTGACAGCGCAATAGTAAAAGTAGCAAATGAGTCTTAATGAGTCATAAAAGTCTGCTCTCGAATCATGCAGTTGATGTGGAAACGGTAAAATGAAAAACTATTGTAATTACTAGACGGACTATCGATGGTGATGTCACTTTATGCCAGAAACCTGGCAAGTCTCAAATTTTCATGTAAACACGTTTTTCTGCATAGCCGGTTTATTGATATGCATGTAAACACGTGAAAACAAGCTTCTTTTATGAGCAGATTTTTGATAGATATCCATTTATTTTGTGCATTTCAATGCACTCATTCTGTGACACAGATCGGGCAGATGCTAGTGTATATTTAAACACGGCCCCAGCTCACCACAGTGTGCCCAGACATGTACACCCGCAACTGGCATTAACATTTGTTCAGAGAGCAAACTAACAGAGAGAAAATCCCCAGTTTGTGCCAACAGACAAAATAAGCTTAAGGTGTTTGGGCAACTAGTTAAATGAAAAGTTATCACAATCCAATATTAACTCAGTCTTTGTTTTTCTGTTAAGACTTTAAGCAGTGACAGAAATATATTTAGAGCATCCTACTGTATACTGTTTCATAAACTGTTAATAAATAATATGAAAATTTGTTTTTATAAGAATCCGACAAAATAAGTATATATATATATATATATTGCAAATCACAGTCTCCAATTAGAATAAAGTATTCGAAAAAAAATATTATTTTATTATGATCTATATTATTATTATATGAAAATGACATAAACTTAACCTATACACATATGTATGTATATTTTAATATGGGTCGTCCATAGTCAAGGTCAAGGTCAAGGTAAAGATCACAACTCCAGCTGAAGTCTGAAGGAGCGCGCAAACGGAGCGCGTGGGTTTGCACGACTCCAGCGAAGCCCCGCCCAGCTAACCCCCCCCCCCCCCCACGTCCGAGCCCGCAAACGCTGCTGTGTAATGTTCAGTGACATAACTAGGTCAGTAGAACAGCATTTTTTTTAAGAGCTGCTCACACAGCCGGCCATGCTGCCTTCTGAAAACAACAACACGTAGCCGACACGCCAGACCCTCCCCCAAATTTACATACGACGATATCCCCCCAAACGCGAAGGATCATTAACAATATTACAATTAACATAGAATATTATACATATCATGATACACGATTTGAATCATTATCAGAATATATTTAGAGACATAGGCCTATTATTTATTAAAACATACTTATTGTATACTTTCAGAGAGTAAGTTTCAATGCAATGATTTTGGATTTGTTGCGCGATAAATTACGCAATACATTGTTTTTATAATTATCAATACAAATAAATGACGTAATAAAACAGGCATGTCAAACAGAGATTCAACGCCAATAAACGCTTTACAAATGCGTCAGATTTTTGATACATAGTAACGTACATCAAACAGCAGAACGCAGAACACTTGCGTTTTATTGACACATTGTCGCGTTCCGTTTTAACGCGTCACAAAGTAACTACATGGAGCAAAACGCCAGTGTGCGCACAGAAACAGAACGGATGTGAATAAATCCACAAGACAGGTGATAGACACATGTCAAGTAGCCTATTACCGTGGTGCGCATATCGTAAGAACCCGTTTCCTGCACGAGCACTGCGGGAAAGATCGTGTCTTTCAAAACCACACGCATTTTCGTATTAACGTAATTTTAAGTTGACAAACAATTCGTATGCTTTTTTTATTAATGAACATTTAAAGAAATAAATACTAGTTGCAAGGACAAGTAAACCTCTTACCTCTCATTTTGATCGCGATTTGTTGAAAGTCCACAGGGTGCGTAATAATATGTGTGTGGACTAAAAAGCTTAAGTGGGACCCGAAAATAACTTTTCAGCCCTGATTGTGAACATTATTATGAAGAGAAATAATGTTAAAAGATCCTCGAAGTAAGTTTGCGTCTTTAAATCAGTCTTCTGTCGCTCTGAGAAACTGAAAGTCGCTCTCGGTGTGTGTTATGGTGCGGTATGAATCGCGCTCTTCCTCTACTCTCACTCTACCCTGCTAACCCACTTTCTGACGCGTGGACTCTCACATGATCTCGCTCACTGCTCACGGGGACGCGCATCCCGCTGCAGCGCTTAAGGTGGCACGAGTACTTTATTTAGCAGCATGACATCTTATTAATTGCGCTTCTTACGCTCATTATTTTAAACATATGAAACTACGACACGGTGCCATCACTTGTGTTTTAAAGTATCATGACGGGAAAAAAGTAAAACGTAATGGTGACTCCTTTCTACAAGATTTAAGATGTAGCTGAGCATGCATAATTGGATTATTCAATATGCAAAGGTTTGTTCAAGTGCAAGGGCTCATGGGATACCTACCATAATGTTGTGTCATCTGTGTATGGTGTAATCATGTTTTGTCCGATACCTCACGTTTGTTTGAAATATTGTACATTCAAAATGTTTTTGTTTAATTCTAAACAGTGTAGAAGCGATCTGGTGAAGTGGTTTAAAAACCAGCATGTTTATTATATATATATATTGCATGCATTGCAGAGTTGTAGAATAATGATTCAGTGACGTAAACATTTGAACGATATCATATCGTATTTGTTTCAATTACAATTTCTACAGGTCATAATAACTAACTCAATGAAACATTTTAGTCTAAAGCACAGAAAATATTATAAGTCATAATACGTATTTTAATGTTAAATGTGTCAATTTCTTTCTTGTGTGCACACTCAAATGAGCCTATTAGGAAAATGTCTGAAGTTGATTTGGAAAATGGCTCTTTTATTATTGAAACCTTGCAGAAGAAAATCTCTTAGTCATTAAGAATAAATAAGAACTGGTCCTGTGATGTTTATGTAATCTTTGGAGACCCGCTGAACAATTATTTCTTTTTCATTCAGAACCATTAAGCTTTGATAGGGGTCACATGCTATCAAGAAATGACATTAATCTTTTATGTGCTTCAAAACGCAGATACATCAATCATATTTCAGACGGTTACAATCTTACTCCTGAGACACACTGTTCCCAATGAAAGCCGAGCCAATATATTAGATGCAAAGAGAAACAACACAATTCCTTATGTGCCTCTGTGTGCTTTCTGCTCCTTTCTCCTAAATGGCAGCGATGACGAGAGGGCAGCGACTGAGTGTGGAAAAACTCAGTGATGCAATTTTCTGGCAGTGGCTGGTTACGAAACACACAGAGAAGATTATAGTAAGTAGGTTAGTGGAACAGCCAGACAGCGCACAATGTGCCACGCTCTCCGCGCCTCCTCCCTCAACACCCCCTGTCATCATTTTATCTCTTCCTCACCGTATCATTCCTCTTCATTTCTTGTCTTTACCTTAAAGTTCGAGGTCCTGTGGGATTTGCTCTTTTATACGATCTTTTTATTTATATTCGTGCACCAGACGAGCCCGCTGGGCCCCTGCTGTTCTGTATGTCTTTCATTTGCCCACTGAACTGCTTGTCTGTCTCTCTCATCATGGCTACTAGAGACGTCAATCCTGAACAGAGCTCAACACATTCAGTTTGTTTCTAGTATCATATTTAAAACACGTACATTTGTATAATTGTGACCATCATCAGTATCCTTTTGTCCCATTGTTGTTGAGTTCTCTACATTACCATTCAACCGTTCCTGTGTTCTCTGCTTGCTCGGTAACTCATAGCAACAGCCGTGACATTCTGACCCTAAACCTACGTAAAAGCAAAATTACTGACAGGGTGGGGGCAGGGATCTGAATCCAAACCCATACACGGGATTCATCAGAGGAAACAGTTAAATATATAAATGGATTCGAGCGATAATAACATTTTCTGAGCACACTGCAGTTGATATGATCAAAAACCTGACATCAAGGTCACAGAAATATGTGTTTTTCTAACATATTTGGAAATAAAACCTTGGTTTTGGAATGAAACTCATATTTATTTAAATTTGAAATGTGACTTACGTGTGACATCACCTTTTCTGCCTCCTCATGTGTCTTGTTGTGGAGGGGTGTACTGTTACTTTTCTAACCATTTAGACTAACAGTTCCTGCCTGACAGTTTCAGATCATAAAAGAGTAAAACCATGACTTGGGCCAGTAAGACACCACCCAGAACACTATAGCAACTGTATAGCAACCATCCAAAACCATTTTCCAAGAATTGTAGCATTAAGAAAAGAAAATTATACCGATCAAATCTCTTTATTGTCTCAATCATTTCTTCTAGACTGCAATGACAATATATTTAGAGCAAAAGGAAACATTTGCTTATTTTCCTAAAACAGAAATCGAACCATGTGAGATGTGTTCAGAATTGGCATGTCTGTAATCAAAGGTCGACATTAATAAAGGGGTCATACGGCGCAAATTTGTGTTTTTCTGTGTCTTTGATGTGTTATAAGTTGCCCATGCATGTATTAGACACGTAAAATTGCTAAAGTTAAAGTATCGAAACAAAAGATGCATTCTACTAAAAGCGAATGCTCACCCAGACCTGCCTGAAACACCTCGTGTAACCACACCCCCACAAAACTACATCAGTTTCACCCAAATGTATACACAAGTAAGGTGGGTGTACCTGTCAGTACAATTGCTTTGGAACCTGATGTTCCAAATATGGTAAGAGGCGTTACATTTCCGTCACACGCTTGCAGTATTCGACCAATAACTATGCACTGGTTAACTGGCCAATCATAGCACACCTCGCTTTTCAGAGCAATGAGCTTCGTAAAAAATTGCATCTAAAACAAACAATAATATTCGTTTTAGCCGTGTCATATGACCCCTTTAAGATTTCAATATGAACTCAAAGATTTCTCATCAAAACAGATTTTATGCTGTATTTTATATTAAGGCTATACTTTTTCACTATACAATCTACAGCTCCATATACTCTTATGTCATTTGAACTAACTCTGTATCTAATTTTCTATGGATACCTCACTGAAACACAACTGAAAATGTGATTAAATCTCCTGAGCTAAAAAAAGAAACTCCCTGATCGGTAAACAGTTGCTCTGGGATGTTTTACAGAAAGGAAAGCATGACTGCCCAGTGCCCACAATGTAATCCTGTGATTAAAAGTCTTAACAAATTGACCACTGTAAGAGTTGAATGAAGTGATCCAGAAACTCGATGTGGTTTGGAAATGGAGAATTGATCAAGTGATTGATGTGTAAATCCCTTCTCCTGCTCACAGAGACGGAGGTTTCAGCATGCACAGGGATTACGTTTGATCCTGCCATAATCCCACTCCCTCCTGCTCCATCTCCACCTCTCTCTCTAATCCCTCGCTCTGCTGTTTCAAAAGCTCTCTAATCTCCACCGGTTGGAGTTTGGTTATCTGATGCGACTCCAGGCAACACGCTATCAGGTCAGTGTGTCAGTGAAAACACACACTCTCACCTTATGTTTTCTTTTTTCCCTCTCTCTCTCTCTCTCTCTCTCTCTCTCTCTCTCTCTCTCCCTCTCGTGGTTGTAGAATGCACGTATGAGATCTCCTAAATATCTTAATTATTATTCCTGAGAAAAAGAGTCAGAAATCTCACAAATGTCTCCATTAGAGTTTCAAAAAGAGATCTCAACAAATCCAGATTATTTTACTTCCACATTCATTTTACACCTCCAAAATCTTCATACATTTATTAACAATTGGCAATTGGTTTCCATTCCTATGTGTCCGAAACAATTTTAAGAGAAACATCTGAGACAAAGTTAAATAAACCTAGCTGAGAAATCCATCATATCCCCTGAGCTGTGAAAGAGCAACATCTGAGCAATAACATTTTCCTCGGGGTTGCCAAAAACAGTTGCAATGAGATTTATTTCACCTTGTTTGTCTCTTGAGTCGTGTCTGTGGTTATCTAGCACAAAGTGTCTAATACAGAAACATTTATTCATGGAAGAATCCTTATCCTCCATGAATAAATATTCAGTAAGCGACAACAAAATATCCCGATTTTTATTGCAGTCATGGGTGAATAGGACAAAAACTCAAATTACAGTTGGGATAAAATACAATCAGACAGTCTTTGTCATGTCTCGACTATTTCTGTCAAAAGGTCCTACTGAAAACCTTTCTAAATGCCCATGTAAATATTGTTCACAGTTTAATAATCTTATTACAGTAAACATTTTAATTAAAGTGTAACCAGCACGACGTCCGTCTACATCTGCGTTGAATCCCGGATTACCACGCTCACGTTCACCATACTTTTAGTGTCTGATTCTTTGATTACATGTCACTGCAACCCATCACTTGGACTACATTTATACTCACTGGGTTCTAGAGTTCTTTGTCGGTTGTTAACGTTGTTTGATGTATGTCGGCGTTTATGCTATCCTCTGGAATATATCCTTTTTACTTTGTTTTTTTGTTATCAGTTGGTTACCTATTTTTCCAGGGATTGGGAATCCCTTTTCTGTTCATGGTATTGTACCTGGAGTTATTCTTTTGGATTGTCTGTATTCGAGGAGTGGATTATTTGCATTAAACCTTTAACCCGATCTATGGTGTGAGATCTTTCCGTCCTCAAGTAACCTGTGACATATGACATATTATGAACAAATGTGAATAACAACTCCAATACAGCAGTGTTTCTGCATGTGCATTTTATTTAGTTTTCACACTTATGTTATGAAATATCAAAAGCATTGCGTAATTCTTATCTCAGGCACGCATCTTGCAAACTAGACAAACCCTTCTCACGTAATCTATTTTGTACAGAGGGATCTCCTGCCACTTCAGATTCACCATCAGCATCTATCATTCCCAATCTCAGAACACTTTATAATAAACACACATTAGGTAAACAGAAGATTTAAAACTTCAAAATGAGGAGGTATAATTGTTGGTCATGTACAGTATGGCACACACGGTTTCAGTCAACAAAAGCAGCGCCTGTATTTCATCTCTCATCTCTCTGTACAGAGAACAATACACACGATTTATCAAAACAAACAAGCGTAAGATTAAATGAAAAACACCCCTGTGGATGAAAAGGATGAGGGACAGGCAGAATAAAAAGGCTTTTGACCCATTTCGCAGTGCGCAAAACACAATATGTCAACAGCAGGGTGAACAAAAGCCGACATGACTGAGCCCTCTCTGATTTGCCAGGCAAATTTACCAGCAAATATTCCGGTTGGCAAGAGGAGCCAGATGCTTGCGGTGTCATCATCAGCACAGAAAATGGCAGGGATGACATTGAACAGGCGAGCGAGGGAGTCTGTTTACTGAGTCAGCCAGCATGCCGGGCCTTGTGAGGCTGACACACTTATACTGTTAAGCCAATGGCTGCAGTGGCGGAGCCAGGGATTTTTCATAAGGGTGGCTGGGTAGGGCCAGCAGTTACTTTGGGATGGCACAGAACATATCATCATGTACGCATTGTAAGGTTGGATGAGTGCCAAACATGACACTCATCCAACCTTAAAACACTCTAAAAGTGCTCTATAGGTGCCCAAATCATAATGATGTATCATGTGCGATTGCTACAATATTTGAATTTTAATAAAAAAGGATTATAATCACCCTTTGTCACGAGCGTCAAGGAGAGAGCACCCAAGCGCAGGCAAGCAGGTACAAAACTTTAGTCAAAACATAAATACCCACGATGGGGCAAACGATAACAGAACAAAGAACTTCAAAACAAAGACTTCCCACAAGGGGGCAAAAACAAGAGAGACAGGATCAACTTAACCAAACACTCTACATTATGGGTCGGCAACAGGCGGCCCGGCAGCAATAATATCTGTTAATAAACTGCTTTTCTGAAATAAAACCTGAATAAACCTCAATGTCATATGCGGCCGAGGCCGACAAATGTGATCTCCGGAGGACGCATGCAACCTTCGAAGATGCAGCTACATTGTCCAAGTTTCTAGAAGTACATTCTAAAATGATGTTACTGTTGAGGTTTGACGTTTTAAGACCACATTTCCCCTTGTTTTGGTCTATGTTTCTTTAGAACTCAATTCTTTTATTAACCCCAGTAATAATAAAGGTGTTCATTGTGCATTTCATCTTTTGTCCGTTTATTTTGAATGTTGCACTATGGCAGCTATATGTATAAATAAAGTAACATTAACAAAAATTGACTTTATCAGTTATTATACAGTTATTTTAGGCACTCTTTAAAGAAAAATGACTACAAATATTAGCTGTGTTGTCACAGAATGTCGAACTGAAACATAACTGCTCTTTTTTAGCCTACTACTTAAACTGAGACATTTATTCAATAAGTTTATTATAAACTGAAAACAATTAGGCGTAATTGAAACATTTTATGTCAGAGTGGGATCTGAGCAGGATTTGGTTTGTGAGCGGAGCGTTTGCTTGGTCCGTGAGCGACTGAGGGAAGCGCACAGTCATTGAGCGAAATATTGCTCACATGCTCTGCTCAGCACCAACACGTGAACAATAACAAAGTAAATTCAGCTTCCCTTTTTTTTTTTATTGCCATGCTTCGTCTCATAGTGCCATCTAATATTATATTCTTTGCAAAGAGTGACAATATCATTGCAGATAACGACACCGGCTTTGCATTCACAAAACTGTGTAGGATGAATGCATAGTTGTCTTTCCATTCCTCTTTGTATGCCCTATTTTTGCTGTCATCTTTCCTCTATAGACTCATTGATAGTGGCACTTTCTCTCACCATCTAGCTAGCTTAGATGTTAAAATCACTCCGCGCACGACATAAAATAAAAAAAAAATGCAGTTTAGTATGTAAGGAGTGTAAAAAATAGGCTACATTAAATACTTACAGTATATAACTATTATGTAATTATATATAATTATATAATAATTATATCTTTAAAAGTAGGCTATTGTAGTTGCATTTTTCATCAATTAATTAAAAAAAAATAATGTTCTGGCCCGCCATATGGCGGCAAATTAATTTTTTTGGCCAATGCCAAACTTACTTGCCGACCCCTACTCTATAGGAACTTGACAAGATAGAGATTCAGGAACTAGGACACGAGGTAAGCACATCTATACAAAGCAAAACGAAACAGCACAGGACAACAAATACAAGGGCATTAAATAGGGGAACTAACAAGGGATAATTAACAATAGGCAGGTGTGGGGAATCAAACAATGGCGGGAAGCTAGACAAAGAAATGATGGGGCGGGGTCAAGAGACAAGACAGGGGAGCACATGGCCATCATAAACAAACAATGACCAAGCGCTTCCACACAAAACATTTGGGACTGTCATGACCCTGCCTAGAAAAGCAAGAAAAGATAAGGCAGGATCATGACACCTTTATGTTTTTCATAATTTTCTGATCAAATAAAACTTTTGGCCTTCACTTTGAAGCCAAAATTCAGCTCCCCATTCTGGGGGAAAAGGACCAGAAAATCATATCAGTTCTGTAGGCTATTGAATTTAATTTCAAGAGCAAACAATAAAACTTCAGCAAATTTACAAGCCATTTCCAAAAACCATGACTTAGTTACATATATAAAATCGACCATGAGCCTAGCATTTATTCTGGAATGTTTGCATCAAATATTTCTAACTTAATGAATATCCCAAAACTAACAGATAACATGACTAGAGCCCTATTCGCATGGGATTAGTATAATCTGGGGACCACATCTGTATTTCATGTGGCGCATACGCACGAGATAAGTGAAGCTTGTGATTTTACTCAAATTTACGGACTTATTTCCCGGATATGATGGCAGGCTTTGCGTATAGTTTGAATATAGTTGGATGATGTATAATGATATATCACTCTACCTGTCAGCATTTGAGACATGCAATCGCGAGCTGGAGAGAACATCACCGAATGGGTTTCAAATGTTACGGGAGTTTCCATGAGAAATAATAAAGAGGGAGACTCCCAGCCAAAAGGACAGTGTTGACAGGTATGGATATGACCCAGCACCCGGAATACTATCAAAACACTTCAACACAGCCTCCATTATTCGCAAACGGTGCATGAAACCTTGAAAAAGGATATTTGAGCCCGCCAAATCACAGAGATGCTGATTCGCACGGGACTAATATTATCACAGGACCTTTTCAGTTCGTCAAAATATGGTAACGTTATTTGCGGGGGAAATTACAGACAATGTCCTCAGGTCATACTAATCCCGTAGGAAATAACGCTTTTAGTCCTAACTCAGCTATTGTGAAGCTGTTTCCAACTTCTGTTACACTGGACGCTGAATTAACACTTGTTTTTAGAATCAAAGTAATATTTTTTTTCTGATTTTAATTACTAAAAGATGTATTTCTGTGGTCAATGCTCAATTACTCGTAGTAGCTCCAGGCTTCACTCCTGTCTCTCTCCCCATTGTTTATGAATGCTGGAAACCTGTGCTATGGAAAATCTTGCGATGCCTATCAGCGATTTCCGGGTAAGGTCACGAGACGAGAGTTTCACAGTCAGAATATTATCATGTAGACAGGATCGCAGTTCTCCTACCTAGACCAATATATGATCAATTATTTTTGTTGTTTAAAAATGGTAACATGAGTGGGGTGGCCATGATTATGTCCATTATGTGTAGTGACTGCACGCTCACTGTGCGTTCATACTGTGAGCTCACCATTTGAGACTACTGTGAAATCATTGTTTTGTGAGTTCACCGTTATCTAAAATTGATCAGTCATATCTCAAACTTTTACAGGTGCATTCCTTATTTCCATCAACAAAGACAATCAAACAAAAAGTCAAATTTTTAAGTCAATCAGCATGTTTTTTGTGTTTTCTTTTCTTTTCAGCCTGGTGTTGGCATTGGACACAAAAAATTCACCATGCAAATACTTCTGCTTCTGGAGTAGTTCTTGTCACAAATATTTGCTTCTTCACCTCTATTTCCTTCTGCGTAAGAAAAGACCTCACACATCCTGAAACACAAAGAGCAATAAATTACCAACAACCGCTGCTCTTGACAAAACATTTTCTACAGCAGTGTTCAGATGCACAAACCAAACGTATACACTTACTTTTTAAACATGTCAGGAGCACTGGTGGCAAAACCTTCTTCCCATCTTTCCCTGTCCGGTTTTAGAGACTGAGAACATTATCTGTCACAATGCTTTTTAGACTCCGTCTCACTATTTCACCTATATTAGAGCTGCCCTGGGTATGGATGAGATAGTTTACCTGACAAAAACCATACAGAATATTACAGGAGAGGCTTCATTATTTTATTTACATGGTATCTGCTGCTCACTAAATAAATTATCAATTCAACTGTAGCTTTGTTTTTTAATGTATGTAGAAGTACTAACATAAGGCTCTTGATCATTTTTGTCCTCTTCAAGCTTTTGACAGAAGGCTTCAAACTTCTCAAAACTGGAGCATTGTTGTTGTTTAAAAAGATCCTCACGGGCATCTTTATCTGCCCGCTTTATGAGAACAGCCTTAAGTTTTGTTTCCCAATTGTAATAGGTCAAAAGAACTTCTGTATCAATAAAACAATATATAAAAAAATAATGCTTTCACACAAAACATGTTTGTTTATGAGGAGGGCTTAGCCACTCCCACTAACCAGCTGTCTTTGACCATTGCCTACTAACTGTATAATTGTGTGGAACGAGCAAGGCTGGTCGAGAGCCGTGAGGGAACGACGCGAGGCCGGTGACGCGAGTGATAATGAGTATCAGCTGCGTGTTGCACCGGTCTCGCATCTCTCACCTCTCACAGAGGAGATTGGAAGCATAAAAGGACGAGCGACAGGAGTGTACGACGAGAGAGGACCAGGCCTGGATTTTATGTTATGTTTTATTATGTTTGTGTGTTATATTATATTTTACTTTCGATTGGTGGTTTGTTTGTTTTATTTAAAAGTTGTTAAATGTTCGCCGGTTCCCACCTCTTTCTTCCTATTCCTGGAACTTTGCTACATTGTGTATCCTAAAGAAGGCTGTGTAGCCAAAACGCATACATTTACATTTACATTTAGTCATTTGGCAGACGCTTTTATCCAAAGCGACTTACAGATGGGGTAAACAATCGAAGCAATTTGGACAACGTAAGTACAACAAAAAGCATAAGTGCAATCAATAAAACTGGTTTCATAAAACCTACCACAGTATACAGAGCTTTTTTTTTTTTAAGAGTAGAAAAGAGATAGAAGTCAGAACTGATCGGTAAGGTGTTGACGGAAGAGATGCGTTTTCAGACGATTCTTAAAGATGGCTACAGAATCTGCAGATCTTGTTGCCGCGGGCAGATCGTTCCACATAAGTGGAACCGATCCAGAGAAGGTTCGTGAGATCCATTTTTACCTTTTTGGGATGGCACCACAAGACGTTGTTCGTTTGCAGAGCGCAGATATCTGGTGGGTACATACATCTGCATTAGCGAAAGAAGATAAGGGGGAGCCGAGCCAGTGGTGGACTTGTAGGCCAGGATGAGGGATTTGAATTTGATGCGAGCCACAATAGGGAGCCAATGTAACTTTATGAAGAGATGAGTGACGTGTGCGCTCTTCAGTTCATTGAAGACCACTCTTGCCGCTGCATTCTGGATCATCTGTAGAGGTTTGGTTGTGCAAGCTGGGAGTCCAGCATTAGCGCATTGCAGTAGTTCAGTCTGGACAGAACAAGAGCCTGTACTAGGACTTGCGTAGCATGCTCTGATAGGAAGGGTCTTATTTTTCGAATATTGTATAGGATGAATCTACAGGACCGGGCGGTGCTGGCAACCTGTGAAGTTCTGTGAAGTTAAGCTGATCATCGATCACCACTCCCAGGTTTCTGGCCTTTCTGGAGGGTGTGATGGTTGATGAGCCCAGTTGAATAGAGAAGTTGTGATGAGTTTTTGTGTCAGCCGGGATTACAAGCAGTTCTGTTTTTGCAAGTTTCAGCTGCAGGTGATAGTCCTTCATCCAGAGTGAGATGTTGGCTAGGCATGCTGAAATAAGCAGAAACTGTCGGATCTTCTGGCTGAAAAGACAGGTGGAGTTGTGTGTCATCCGCGTAGAAGTGATAGGAAAAGCCATGTTTCCGAATGACAGAGCCTAGGGATGTCATGTATACAGAAAATAGCAATGGACCAAGCACTGAACCCTGAGGCACTCCTGTGCCAAGATGTTGGGACTCAGAGACCTCGCCTCTCCACGATACTCTAAATTACCTACCTGAGAGGTAAGACCTGAACCATTCTAGGACCACTCCAGAGACACCCATAGACTTGAGGGTCGACAGGAGGATATGATGGTTAACAGTGTCAAAGGCAGCAGATAGATCCAGTAGGATAAGAACAGATGAGTTTGAGGCAGCTCTTTCCAGTCTCAGTGCTTCAATGACAGAGAGCAGCGCAGTCTCAGTGGAATGACCGCTCTTGAAACCAGACTGGTTACTGTCCAGGAGGTGGTGCTGGGTGAGAAAGGATGAGAGCTGGTTGCAAACAACACGTTCAACAGAATTAGCAATGAATGGGAGGAGAGATACCGGTGGTTTTCTAATGGTGCAGGATTAAGAGTGGGTTTCTTCAGTAGTGGTGTAATACGGGCCTCTTTGAAGAGTGTGGGAAATGTACCAGTGGTAAGAGACGAGTTGATAATGTGGGTCAGAGTGGGAACAACCGATGGAGAGATGGCCTGGAGGAGATGAGTGGGGATGGGATCTAGTGGGCAGGTAGTCGGGTGGTTAGAAGAAATGACCTTAGAAACGTCATCTTCAGAAAGGAGAGAGAAAGAGGGGAGCGAGCATGTCTCTAGGGGTTGGGCGTGGTCAAGAGGCTGTGGCGCAGAGAATTGACTGCTGATGGTGATCGTTTTCTTTACAACGAAAGCTGCAAAATCATCAGCTGTTAGGTCAGATGGAGGTGAGGGGGCAGGTGGGCAAAGAAGAGCAGAGAAGGTTTAAAGAGAGTACAAGGGTCAGGAGAGTTGTTGAGAAGTGCATAGATCTACACTTAACATTTTAAATTACGTAGTGTTGCATGACTAGTCTGATGTTTGTGTAAAGTAATTTGTTTTTGTTCATAAGAGAATGATTTAGTCAACTTTAAGAGTACGTTTACACAATAAAAAACGGAAAAGTTTTCCCTTTGCATTTTTTAAATGTTTCACGTACACACGACAGCGTTATCAATGTATTATGCATGCCAGACCAGTGGATGTGCTGTTTTGCTGTAAACAAACACTACGTGTCTGCGCACACAGGCATTGATTTGATCTAAACGTGTTTTTAATAAAGTTTGTCGGCATGTATGTGTGTTTAAAGTAGTGCGCATATAATTACTATGTCTCCGCTGTTTGTAGAGGTGCAGTAAATCTACTTTTTTCTGGAGAAATGATAATATGTCATGGAGAAATGATAATATGTCATGAAGGCCGCCATTATTGTTTGGGGTTCTCGCGCATGCCTACAGACTGAACGCCTTCAGAGTTTTTAAGTTACACGAAAACGATACTGCTGTCGTTTCAAAAACTTGCACTTCTGAGACC
Source organism: Triplophysa siluroides (assembly GCA_006030095.1). Lineage (NCBI taxonomy): Eukaryota > Metazoa > Chordata > Actinopteri > Cypriniformes > Nemacheilidae > Triplophysa > Triplophysa siluroides. The sequence continues at coordinate 301,740 of VCII01000246.1, read as the reverse complement.
TGTTTTCAAAATGCCGTTTTCGTGTAAATGAACAACCAAAGAGCATACAAAGTTTTCCGTTTTTAGCAGAAAACCGTCTCATGTAAGAGAGTTTTGGTAAATGGGAATTGACATTAAAGCCTTTATTGTAAAACAGCTAACTTACAGTTCAGCAGATAGAAATTGTTGTAAATAAAGAGAAATGCAGAAGTGTACAGCTATTGTGTGTAGCTTTAGAAAAATGCTGAGAGATCAGAAAAAATCTATTTACATTTCATCAGTAAATGTTAGCACTGTGATATGATCAGAATCAGAATCAGAAGGAGATTTATTATTTGTTTACACATACAAGGAATTTGACTTGGCGACAGGAGCTTAGTGCAGAAGAATGTGTACACGTGGTGCAAACATAGTGCATTGAGATAGCAAAATGAGAATTAAATAAAAACAATAATGCACCACAGTGTATACAAAAACTGAAATAAAGAATATAGACAAAATAACAACATATAATTGTTTTAATTAGTGTGCAGATGTGTTATTTACAGGTTTAACCTATTGTTTCTTACAATGTACCGTTCCAGAGCTTTGTGCAATGTGCAATTTGATGGACAGTGTGTAGTAAGAGCTTTTAATTGTTCAGGTTGAGTATAGCCTGCGGGAAAAAACTGTTCTTGTGTCTGGCTGTTCTGGTGGTCGGTGCTCTGTAGCGCCGGCCAGATGGCAACAGTTGAAAGAGGAAGTGAGCTGGATGAGTGGGGTCCAAAGTGATTTTCTTAGCCCTTTTACTCACTCTGTAGGTGTAATGATCTTGGAGTTTGAGCAAGGGGCACCAATAATCCTCTCAGCAGTCCTGACTGTTCATTGTAGCCTCTTAATGTCTGATTTAGTAGCTGAACCAAACCAGACAGTTATGGATGAGCACAGGACAGACTACAGAGCTACAGAGACCACATCCTACCGTAGGGAGGAGTTTAGTGGAGATATCAGCATGGTCTCACCGATGGGGAAGAACTCATGAAAAAATGTGTGGACTGAAGTAGTTAACCGCGAGGTGGAGGTCCACCTAGGGAAGGTCATGGGTTACCAAGGTGGGAACCAATGATGAGGATACATCAGACGGAACCGCACGATTGGGGAGTTACAACGTCCGGTAGCACCAGGTCCGGTTAGAGCTATGTGTGGATAACTCAGATGGTACCCGACCTAAGGGGCAGGGCTGCTCTGCCCAGCCTGCCCGCAGGAGGTGCTTGCTTAGTGGTCAATGGAATGCCTGTTCTTCACCCAGTGGGGGAAGAAGGGAGGCTAAGTAGCACGCTGACCCACCTGAGAAGGGAGGATGGTGCTTTTGCAGGCGTACGCCCTACCTGTTGCCGGTCCTACATGTTGCCATGCAGGACGCGGGCTGACACTGGTGCCACGCAGAGGTTGTAGAACCTTGCGAAGGTGTTGGGCACAGCCTGCAGATGTCTGCCAGAGAGGCGCCTCTAGCCAATGCCCATGGACACAATCCAGTGCGCCAATCTCGTTTTGGAGACAGCCCTCCCCTTCTGATGACCTCCATAACAGATAAAGAGCTGCTCGGAGCTCCTGAAGCTCTGCGTGCGGTCCAAGTAGAGGCGCAGTGCGCGTGCTGGACACAACACGGACGGGTTCGGTCTTGCTCCCCTGCAAGTTCACCACCTGGTCCCGAAAAGGAGTGGTGGTAACTTTGGGCACGCAGCCAGTCCGGGGTCTCAGGATAACCTGAGAGACTCAGGAAACTCTTGATGGAAGCAAGCGCCATTAGGAGAACCGTCTTCATCGTGAGAGGAGGAAGAGCGGCAGCTCCGAGGGGCTCAAAGGGGGGCCTCTTGAGGCCCGTCAGGACAACATCAAGGTCCCAAGAGGGTATGGAGCGCGGACGATAGGAACCTAATGACCACGTTGTGCACGTCGGGGAGTTGTCGTCCGGAGCATTAGCTCCGAGAACCAAGTCCGGTTAGACCAGTACGGGCGCAACTAGTAACACTTGATACTCCTTTTCCCTGATCTTGCAGAGACCTGTGCAATGAGGCTCACTGGGGGGAAGGCGTACTTCTGGTGCGCTAGAGTATCCGGTCAGGGACCCGGAGGGACCTAGCACCCAACGGTGTTGATCTCCCTGGTGTCATCCCGTCAGGGCTGCTTCTGCTTCCGCGATGGCAGCTGACGAGGTGGCGGTCTCCTCCTCGACGTCCGTTGGGGAAGAGGCGGTGCGGTGCTTTGCCAGTGCACCAGCGCGCTTCCCTCTTTTGCGTTTGTACATGCGTTTGAACAGCAGCGCTGTACCTCCGACTAGAATGTTCAACAAAACGTCTGAATAATAAAAAAACTGAAAAATACTGTCTGATATGTGTTGTTCAATCTTAAGGAGTTTGTCTCTGGTTAACATTACATTATTAAATGTTTACCAAATGTTTACATTTTTTGCCTTTACAAAAGTTTAAACTGTGATGCTAGAGTGTTGTAGATGATGCTAAACAGTTCTGAGTGCCTCAAAGGTCTTCTCAGATGAGCACTTTCAGCAAGTTGGTATGATTTTTTAGGGTTGTAGTGGAGTAGGCGGGGCGAGACCGTGGTTCACGTAGGAGATCGGGAGCACATAAGAGAACGAGCGACCGGACCGTCACTGAGAGAGGACCGGGCCCGAACTTGTGTTACGTTTGTATTTGTATTTATGGTTATGTTTTGTTCGCCGGCGGTCGTCCGTGAGGGGCCGCCGGCTGTTATATTACTTTATTAAATGTTTAAATGTCTGCCGGTTCTCGCCTCCTTCCTTCCCTTTTAATGAATCGTGTTACAGTGGTGCCGAAACCCGGGAGGAAGGAGAGACATGCTGTCGGAGAGTCCTCGCCGCCGAGTGGCCTCGCGGTGCCGGAGAGTTCGGGCAGCGCGGACAGAGGCGTCCGCCAGTGGCTGCCCGAAGCGGTGGCTCTGGGGAAACGGAAGTGCACAGTGTGGCCACCGCCAAAGCTTCGGTGCGACGGCAACCTTTGCTGCCGCGCCCCTGGGTCGAGGTGGGGTGGCTTTCGTCCGAGCGGGAGCGGGGGAGTTGCCGCCGTCCGCCAGAGGCCGGAGCCTGCGTCCGTCCCCCGAGGGGGAGGAGCAGGGGGCGGGAGTGCCGAGTGCGGCCACCGCCTGCCAGAGGCCGGAGCCTGCGTCCGTCCGCCCAAGGGGAGGAGCAGGGACGGGGATCTTCTCCGATAAAGGAGGAGCCACCGCCAGGGGCGGATTTGGTTGAGGACCGAGCGGCAGCATGTTGGGGAACCGGACTTTTTTTTTTTTCCTCTCTCCCCTCTCTCTTTCCGGTCACTGCGAAGGGGGAGCAAGCACAGTCTCGGGGGTACCCCCCTGCCTGTGTTGGGCGATGGGGGTATGTAGTGGAGTAGGCGGGGCGAGACCGTGGTTCTCGAATCACGTAGGAGATCGGGAGCACATAAGAGAACGAGCGACCGGACCGTCACTGAGAGAGGACCGGGCCCGAACTTGTGTTACGTTTGTATTTGTGGTTATGTTTTGTTCGCCGGCGGTCGTCCGTGAGGGGCCGCCGGCTGTTATATTTATTAAATGTTTAAATGTCTGCCGGTTCTCGCCTCCTTCCTTCCTTTTAATGAATCATGTTACAAGGGTCTTCATGAAATGTCTGGAACATATTTAGCTTAAAAACACTCAATGGCGGTGTAAACAAAACCCTTCTTGCCTCGTCAAAAACAGCTTTGCTCACAGTTACCCGTTTTGGTGTCAACAAAACACATGTGTAGCACTGCCATGGCAATGGTTTAGCTAAATTATATTTCCTGAATTCCTCTGCGGTTAGTTTCGTCTTAAACGTCTCAAATCATTCGTCCGGAGACAAAAAAATCTGTCACAGCAAACAGCGCATCCTAATGCGCTTACGTTGTAAAACACGTAAACAGAATGTCTCGGATTATAACCTGGCAATTGAAGGCTGCACTGTTACTCCAACAAATACAGTTAAAGACCTAGGCATTATATTAGACAGCAACCTGTCATTAAAAATCGCATCTCAAATGTCACAAAACAGCCTTCTTCCACCTTAGAAATGTTGCCAAATTACGAAATATTTTATGTGTTGCTGACGCAGAAAAGCTTATTCATGCATTTGTGACCTCAAGACTTGACTACTGTAATGCTCTACTTAGTGGTTGTCCTGCATCTACAATAAACAAACTACAGTTAGTTCAGAATGCAGCTGCCAGAGTTCTAACCAGGTCAAGAAAATACGATCACATTACCCCAATTTTATCCTCCCTTCACTGGGTACCCATTAAGTAGCGTATTGATTTTAAAGTTAATTTGATGATTTACAAAGCCTTAAAGGGTATAGCCCCTACCTACTTAACAGAGCTTCTATCACATTACAAACCATCACGTTCTTTAAGATCAAGATGTTGGTTTGGAGGGATTTCATTTGTTGGGGCTGTGTGAGTCTGGTTTGATCTTGATGTCAGACAACAGAGGAATAAAGTTACATTATACCATTACTATTTTTCCCGGTTGGTCCTTTGTTTTCTGGTGTCGATAGCGTAGTGGGAGCGGGTTGGACCTGCACGGTTTCGGCGAGTGGGACTTCCTGGATCGCGAAGGGTGGGCTCTCCCTCTTCCTCGTGGATGATTGCTCTGTGGCTTCGGGGTCACTGAGTTCAGCTGTGACACGTTAGAGGAGATCTGGCCCTCCCGGCTGAGCCTGGTTTCTCCCGAGGTTTTTTTTTCTCCATTAATCAATCATTGGAGTTTGGGTTCCTCGCCACAGCAGGGCAGTGTTGGCTTGCTCACCGGGAGACTGCATTTATTTATTTATCAGATATTATTTATTAGAATGATCTTGCTTGTTCTATAAACACTATGCACTGTGCTGTTTTTTTACCTTTCTGTGTTTTTCTTCTGTGTTCCTGTAAAGCTGCTTTGGAACAATGCACATTGTGAAAAGCGCTATATAAATAAATTTAATTGAATTGCATGTATGCTAACCTAAAATCCATGGAATCTACTGCAGATCTCAGCGGAATTACATGGATTTTAGCCCAAGTCATTAACAAGTTATAACGTTACACACAAAATGTGAGAGCTAATTTGCTGTGACAGATTTTTCAGCCTAAGCACGAATGATTTGAGACGTTTAAAACGACACTAACCCCAGTGTTCGCCCCTGTTAATTAGCAAAATAAACAGCTTGCCACAGCTAAACATATTGACACACATAGGGGTGGTTTCCCGGAAAAGGATTAGCTTAAATCAGGACTAGGCCTTAGTTATTTAGGATATTTAAGTCAATTTAACATTGTTTTACCAACAACTTAACAGGCCTGCATCTTGAGACAAAACAATCACACTCATATATTTTAAGTTATGTCATTGGAAGTTGTTTTCGATCAAGACACCTCTAACATTTAAGTCTAGGACTAGGCTTAAGCCCTGTCTGGGAAACTGCCCCATAGTGTATTAACACAGCTAAACTCCAAGTATCCATCTGCAGTAAGTTTAACACTGGCTTTGAATGTTCTATTTAGCCCGTGACTGACTTAGCTCCCTTCACTATCATATGCTAACGTTATCCTCCTATATATAGGGTACATTTACGTCAATTCAGACTGTTGATAAATATTACTCACATCGGTAGTTTTGTCTCGTTCAGTCGGTCTCTATCACTCTTGGGGAACAACTTTGAAGCTAATCCTGCTTGTACTGTCCCAGGTTGAAAAGCACTCCGGCTTGAAGTGATTCGCACTAACAGGTTTTTATTTATAGTTTCTGATGGATTTCCACTAAAACTAAAATAAATCCACTCCTGTCTCTTCCTAGGTTTGGACTCTGTGCAGCGACTACATTGCATGTTGTCCACAAACTTTAGCCATGATGTCACGTTCACCGCTGTGGGTGGAACTGTGTAGATTAAGGGGCGGTAACATTATAATCAAATCCGCTTTAGACGTCACAATCGGAGTGAAATTTGAACGGCTCGATTTCTCACATGCTTGCAGGGAAAGGCACACCAAACTGGGTTCTTATTTTTCACGTTTTCTGGGTTGCTAGATGCACCGGGGACCCGATTATAGCCCTTAAACACAGAAAAAGTGGGGTTTTCATCTGATGTCTCCTTTCAGGATGGTATGTTGTTGCAAATGTGTCCTGTTTGTTTTCAGGAGTTGATTTTCAATTGTTAAGGCTTTTTTAGCATTTTGCTATGCAGTTGCCAAAGTGTTGCTTTGCTGTTTTTCATGTGTTTTGTGTGGTTCCTAGCCCATAAAAAACTTACTTTAAAGTACAGTATCCATGAGATTCTGTGCATAGTTATAGCTTGAGCCTCTGCTTCAATGAAGGAAACTGAGATTTTTTCACAATAAATGACGCATGTCTCTATCTCTGTCTACATATGGTGGCCTACTTACTGTAACCTCCAACAGACCCGATTTCAGCCCCAACAAAAGGCCAACCTGGACTCTCTCTCCCTCTCTCTCTCTCTTTTAATCAATTCATTTGATCAATTCAAAATCTCTCTTTCGTTATCTTGTCCGGCCAGTACTCTTTTCTTTATCTCTTTTCTGCTCTCTCATCCTCTGTCACCTATTGTTCAGTACTGTCCTTCCTTCACACAATACCCCTCCATCCTTCAAAAACAACTCATCCTTCCATTTTGTCCGTCTCCATGGTTACGGCTTTTCCACTTCCATTTATTTCAAACAAGACTCTCCATTTCAGCATATGGTTTCTCGCTTTGGCCTTCTCAAACTTCAGAGGTCATTCAGCGGTTACACCGATTTGTTTCGTTCTCTGCTCACTATCAGATTGACTCACTGCATTTTATAATAGTGGCATCGGTGGGAAACAGAGAGATGTAATGAGTCTCGCTGCTTTGAGCTTACGTAACATCTCTCTGCAGTGGGAGTGCTGGCTTAGCACATTCAACACCGGAGCTGATGTAAATCTCCGAATCAGTATTCTCAGCGAGCAGCGCATGCAGCAAGGCCACATAAATGCTCTGTGACAGCGAGCAGACTGAGAACGAAAAACATTTATAGTGTGTTGGCAAAAAATTAAACCACATATGGGGGCATGAGGGTGTGTGAGACAGACAGACAGGCACGCACGCACGCACAAACACACACACACACACAGGCAGACATACAGACATACAGACAGACAGACAGACAGACAGGCAGGCAGGCACACAGGATGACCGACCGACAGACAGGCACGCACGCGCACACACAGGCAGGCAGACAAACAGACAGACAGACAGACAGACAAACAGACAGACAGACATACGGATAGACAGACAGACAGGCGTATAGACAGACAGACAGGTGGATAGACAGACAGACAGACGGATAGACAGACAGACAGACAGACAGATGGATAGACAGACAGACAGACTGCAGACAGACAGACGCACACACAGGCAGGCAGACAAACAGACAGATAGATTGAACCATTTAAAAATCTTTTCTTCTACAAGATGTCTGTAATGTCTTTAGAGCATGTTTAACATTAGTGTCAATAAATGTAAGTAATGCTTTCAAGCAAACAAGCCGAACAGGGACATAGTCATAATGTAATCCATCTGCTGGAATCTAATAAAGAGAAGGCAGAAGAGAAATCCTGCTGTTCATTTATTTATGAAAATGAGCTGTTGTGATTTTCAGCAGCATGTCCACACTGCAGGGGGGTGCACGAGCAAAATAAATGTTACAATGAATCTGCAGACTGTAAAATATCAATCTGACGCTCATTAACAATATTACCTGTTTCTGTTCTACATGTCAAATGATAGCAGCTCTCAGTATGATGTCATGGACGAGTGTGTCGGGCTGCAAGAAAAATGACAGATTCATAAAACAGCCAGATAATATTCACTCAATTTGTATTAGAGTGCATGTGCACAATGTTAAAAGGTGTAAAGTGGTTTAAAATGTACATGCAAGTTCCTCGAAAATAGCACTCAGCGTATTACAGTAGATTAGACGCAAAGACTGAAACAAAGAAGTAGCATAAAAACTCTTTAAAAGATCTGTAAAAAAACATCTGAATTGACATAAATATACCGTAAAATGTTTGTTTATTCTTGTTAAATGACAAGACATAAGCATATTTAATCAATTGTTTTCCCTGTCTTCTTGAACATTTTCAGTCTTTTTCAGTCATTTTAAATTGTTAGACCAAATTTAAAAAATAAACAGTAAAAATTAAATCTTGTAAAAAAAAAAATTCTGGCACCCAGAAATTAACTGTAAAATAAAGTTTCTTCCTGTAAGATTACATGTTTCCCGTATTTAAAAATGTTTTGACCGTATTTCAAAAATACATAAAAATTTCCGTAAAAAACAGTAAAATTCCGTTTTTTTACATTTAACAAAAGTGAATAATTTGACAAATACATTTAACATAACAGAAACATTCTTTAAAATTACGTTTTTTTTACAAAACAATAAATGCGTAAAACATACAAATAGCATCTATACAAATCATAATATAACTCATTTGAACTCATTTCTGACATCAAGAGCTGAAAGACCAAATACTGTATGTAGCCTAGTTGATTTTCATTACAACAGCTTTCTCTGTGATATATAAAGGTGGGTTTATACAACATGCCTCATCCAAACAGATTTTAGGGCAGAAATATTTTTTTTCCATTAAAAGTTTACTGATAGCTTGACAATTCCCAAGTGTTCAGTTCAGAATGAGTTGCTCCATGTTTATCAGTCCCGCTTCCCCAGTTTTACCCTCAGAATGACATAATGACATACTTAACTTAAACCCCAATGTCACGTTGATGAAGATATAGGCAGTCGTATGCACCTCATTATTAAAAAAAGTGTGCAGCTGACCTACTTCAGTTGTTCTGTCCTGATAAAAACCTATACAGTCCCTTTCTGAATAAGAGAAAACGGTCATCCATTTTCACCCTCTTTCAATCACAGAGACCCTGGACTCTGACCCTGGACTGTCATCATTATTTGGTGCTTTTTCCCCCTGTTGAATTCTAAAGACGAGCAGAAAACAATTTTGCAATAGAATAGAACAAATGATTTGAGGGGGGGGGATTAAATACAGCTCTGATTCCCTGCATTCAGACTATAATGGAGTATAGAAGATAAAGAAAGCAAACAGAGAAAAGGACAGGGGCAGGGGAAACAATTTAGGCGAGAGAAAGAATGGAGCCATTTTCATACGACCAGCAGGGTGCGCAAGTGTACTGATTCTCACAATAAACTTCTGCTAATGTCATTTTTATTCTTTGTCAAATTACTTTTTCATCAGGCACAAACTATAAAAATACTTAAATGATGAAAACATATTATGAATATGATTAATTAATAATAATTCCTTCATCTCATTTAAAACCTGTACAGTACTATATTACTTTTTCTTATGTGGGATGTAAAAGAAGATATTTTGAGAAATGTCTCTGAGGTTTTGTGTCCATACAAGTCAACGGGGTCCCATGTTATTTGGTCATGAACGCTCTTAAAAATATCTTATTTTGTGTTCTGTAGAAGAAAGAAAGTCAAACAGGTTCAAATTGACAAGAGAGGCCAGTTGCACAAACTAAACCGCTAAGTTAAGACTGTGTCTTAACAACTAGTCTCACTGACTAGCAATTAGTTAACTTAGGGCTAATAAGTCTTACTTTTACATTTTTTATTCGACCAATCTACATTTTTATGTGACTGACTTAAAGAAGTTATAACGTCTCAGATACGGATGTAACCTCGTGTCGAGACAGAATGGGGTTTGAACTTCAGAACCTATCACCTCTGATTGTACTTTTAAAAGGCAAGTGAACTTGGCGAATAGCATGGCATGCCAGTCTTCGTCCCTGTGTATACGGGCATTAAGGAAAGATGGCGTGCCAATTCATTCAACTTTTGGGCTGAGGAACCTGAGAGGCATTCTCGGACGCTGCAGCGGACGACGAAGCGTTTTGGCATAAAGGACACAACATCTCATTCCCTCCATCAGGGAGGTCTCCGACCCTGCATCGATTACCGCGGGCTGAACAAAGTGACTGTGAGGATTCAATCGCTACCCTTTACCCCTAATGTCCTCAGCTTTTGAGTTACTTCAGGGGGCAACTATATTCACCAAGCTAGACCTTCGCAATGCCTATCATTTGGTTAGAATTCGAGAGGGAGATGAGTGGAAGACAGCTTTTAACACTCCAACAGGACATTACGAGTACTTGGTTATGCCCTTTGGGTTAACCAATGCTCCAGCTGTCTTCCAAGCACTCATCAACGATGTCCTGAGGGATATGTTGAACAGGTCCGTTTTTGTTTATTTGGATGATATCCTCATTTTCTCAAAGTCCCTACATGAGCATGTACATCAGGTCAGACTCGTTCTCCAGCGTCTTCTTGACAACAACCTGTTCGTGAAGCCAGAGAAGTGTGAATTTCATGTTTCCGAGGTGTCCTTTTTGGGATTCATCCTGTCCATGGGGAATCTTTGCATGGATCCCAAGAGAACTCTGGCTGTACGTGACTGGTCTCAGCCCACCTCTGTCAAGGAGGTCCAGCGCTTTCTTGGTTCGCCAATTTCTACAGGAAATTCATTAGAGGCTTCAGTTCAGTAGTGGCACCACTGACCAACCTAACCAAGAAGCGACCGGGTCCTTTTGTCTGGTCTCCAGAGGCTGAGCGGGCTTTTCAAGCACTAAAGGTGAGGTTTACTTCAGCTCCAATCCTTACCTTACCTGACCCATGTCTCCCTTTTGTGGTTGAAGTAGATGCTTCAGATACGGCAGTGGGTGCGGTCCTCTCCCAGCGTCTTGCAGACGGCAAGCTCCACCCTTGCGCCTTCCTCTCCTCTCGTCTCTCTCCCGCTGAGAAGAATTATGATGTGGGAGATCGAGTGCTACTAGCAATCAAGATGGCCTTGGAGGAGTGGCGGCATTGGCTTGAGGGGGCCCAGAACCCTTTCCTGGTGTGGATGGACCATAAAAATTTGGAATATGTACAGAAAGCCAGGCGTCTCAACCCTCGACAGGCAAGGTGGGCCCTTTTCTTCAATCGTTTTGATTTTGTGATGTCTTATGGTCCTGGCTCTAAGAATCAGAAGCCAGATGCTCTATCCAGACTTTTTCAGAACACTGAACATGAGAACACACCGGCAACAATCCTTCCAGATTCCAAGATTGTGGCTCCTGTACGTTGGGGAATTGAGACGGTGGTACGACAAGCCCAGACGAGGGAGCCAGATCCTGGTAATGGTCCTTTGGGACGACTTTATGTTCCTACCTCTGTGCGCACACCAGTTCTCCAATGGGGACATTCCTCTCAGTTAACTAACCATCCTGGCACACGATTTTTTAAAGAGGCGGTTCTGGTGGCCCAGGATGAATACTGATGTCAAGTCCTTGCTGCTTGTCAGGTCTGTGAAGTTCGCAGACCTGGCTCTGGGCAAAGAACAGAGAAACAAAACCAGCAACCAGCTCTCCCAACAGGTTGCCGTGAGTGGGAGTGTCGCCCTGTCCAACCCTGGCGGGGGGAAGCTTCAAATTTCCCTCTGCTCGTTCCTACTTACGAGTCAAACCATGCAGATAACTAGTTCATTTTCCTTGTCACAGACCTCCCTAGAGTAATTGAGGGTGAGCCGGTTTTCACAGTTAACCGCCTTTTGGATTCCCGTCTAGTTCAACGAAGCCTACAATATCTGGTGGACTGGGAGGGGTATGGGTATGGTCCAGAGGAACGATCCTGGGATCCACATTCTGGACCCAGACCTCATCACAGACTTTCATCAGAGACATCCTGATTGCCCCAGAGGGAACGTCAGGAGATGTTCATAGGGAAGGGGGTCCTGTCATGAACTATGTGACTGTTGTTCTTTTTTTGGCCATGTGGGGTCCTCATTGCTGTTTTTTTGTTTTATGCCTGTCACATGTTCTCATTATTGATTTGTTGGTTTCACCTGAACCTTGTTAAGCTGCCTATATAATACCACTGTCGTTTTGAGTTCTTTGCTCAGTCTTGAGTTGACACCGGTGCAGTCCTGTTGACTAGCCACTCTGTGAATTGTCTACAGAGTAGCTTCCCCCTGTGATTTTTGCTCGTTACCGACCTTTTTCTTGCCTGTTCCTTGGATTACGAGTTTGCCTCCTCAGTCTGGATTTATGGACTTTGACTTTTGCCTGGATTTATTTTGTTGTTTTTTTGCCTGTTCCTTGTTGGATATTTTTGGATAAGTAAAGCCCTTGAACTGAGTTATTGTCTCTGTCTCTGCATTCTGAATCTAAACACACCACCTTGTGGCACCGAGGTAGTGCTCCTGCCTGTTACGCAGGAGACCCAGGTTCGATTCCCATTCGGACATAACAGAGGCATGATGGTAATACGCCTGGTGCCGGTGTGCCACACTCTACAGGGAACGGGACTCTGAAGCCAATGCTGAGGCGGTTTCATATGCATCAACCCAAGCGGCACGACTACTGTCGAGGATGCCATATGCCCCAGGAGCCTCTGAAACAGTTTCAGTGGGTTTTCAGAAAGAAGCAAGAAATTGGATTAGAAACTTGTGACATCAAGCATCCGCATATATAATAGTGCAACAACACCCTTGAAACCACATAGTAACACCTTGGCACAATTTACATTTGTGTATTTATGTGCAACCCCCCATGCAGCTCTTTTATAACATACACTTTAAAAGACCATACTTATATGCTAGAGCCTTTTTTCGAAAATTTAACCAACCAAACCCAAAGCCGTTAACACCTATGTAAAAAGCGGAAGAGGGTTCAAAAGTTCAATGTTTTTTTGTGAAGACACAGCAGGCTATGGCAGATCATTGTCAACGCTTTCCTCTTTCCGTAAATAGAACACAGATCTCATCAGCGACAGCAAAGTCCCACCGGTAAAGAGAAGATCAACTACAAACCATGGTAAGTTATTCTGCATGTCAAGGAAATTAAGCAAGTATATCAACATACTTTATTTTAACAACATAAAGTGTTTATCAGTTTACAAAAACTGCTTGCATAGCAGCCTACCTTATTTCAATAACATGCTATCTGTGAGGTTTGAACTGTATTTTAGTTTACATTTATTAGCCTTGGGAATTTGTTTAAATAGCAGTGTAGTATTGGTAGTTTTTATTGATCTTGGCAAATATAACAGTTAAAAAGAATTTGTATGTGATTTACAATTCTATACATAAAATACAATTCTATAGTATAAAGTAATTATACGTGTATATAGACCCATTTAAACACTAAACATAAGTCACGCATAAACATTTATAAATGTAACTTCACAAAGTTCTAAAAAGTGGATGTGCGAAGAAGTGATGCTTTCTTTAGAAATAACTTCCCTTTATTGAGCAACTGCTTTTGTCTAGTCGATATAATGATTTCAGTTCTTATCAAGGTCACACAGATGCCTTAACAAAATAACCACAATATTTATCACGATAAATTGCTTGTGCTAGCTTTCTGTAAACATTTGCACAATCAAAAATGTTAAACAATAAATAGTTTACTCGTTTGACTAAGGGCTTTGTATTTATTTTAAACGATTTGGAAAATGAACCATTATAAATAATATATACCAAACAATTGCATCTACTAAAAGTTAAGGAAGTGGCTAACGCTGTTACCACTTCCCTTGCTCTAGTTTTAGACATCTTAAACAGTATTGCATGACCGTTTTCCATCAAAGCTTTTCAGAGGCATCACGCTTTTACAGAGGCATCATAATGTCTGAAACCTCATTAAAAATAATAAACAGAAAGTTTTAGAATTAAAAAAAGTGAAACGAAAAGCACAGATGGGACACCATGTGAGCAAACCATGCTGAAAAATTGAAAATATCTGACGTCAACCAGTTCGTGCAAAGAATCTGATTGGCCTCCTCTCAATATTTTCAAATAATGTTAAGATGCATTATCAGATTTTGCACGTGCAATGCAAGAACTTTTTCAGATTCAACCAGACCAAAAAACATAAGAAAAGCATTCTCAGACTTCTTGCCCTCACTGTACATGGTCCTGTTAGTGTAGTCGTTGTGAAAGTTTTTCAAGATGTTTCCTTTCTGAAATAACCATCATTCAAGTCTTTTCTGTCTCTTTTAGTTTAACTGCACAAAGGTGAACCACACGGATGTGGTGTTCATTATGTTTCAACGAGTGGGCTACATGCTCGTGTTTTCCGCTGGCCTTATCTTAAACATCACTGTTCTCTGCATCTTCAGTCGCATCAAACACTGGAACGACACTCACATCTACATGCTCAACATGCTCGTCGCAGACTTCTTGGCCATTATTTTCCTACCATTCAGAATATTGGAGACTTTCTGTGCACTGAATAAGACTAAGTTGTGTACGGTTCTGGTGTGCCTGCATTACTCCAACATGTACTGCAGTATATTCACCATCACAGCCATCAGCGTGCACCGATTCCTAGCCGTCAGATTCCCATTTCTGGGCAGAGCAGATGAGGGCAAACGTAAGAAGATCGCAGTTTCTGTGTGTATCCTCATCTGGACGATAATCATAATAATCTGTATGATATTTCATGCAGATCTTCTCCCAGATGATTTAGCAACCTGCTATAACAGAAAGCGGGAGGAGAAGCTCAATTTGACCTTTTTACTTATTTTAGAGATAGTTGGATATCTTGTTCCACTAGCCATCATCATATTGTGCTCCACACAAACCATTTACAACTTGGTGAAGTCTATTAAAAATGTTGAGGAGAACGAAGGCCTGAAAAGAAAATCTATCGCTGCTGTGATCTCTGCTAACATGTTCACATTCATTGTTTGTTTCACGCCTATTCACGTAGGATTTGTGTTGCAATATTTATCAAAAGACGAGGATAATAACACATTGTTTTTGCTTCTGGATGTGACGGAGTGGATAGCTACAACCAACTGCTGTCTAGATTCAATTGGGTATTATTTTCTGCTTAAAAGAGTTTCCAGAAACTATGCTTTTTCAAGAAAATAATGTCACAAGATTTATAAAATGTAAAATCATTTGTGAAATTGTCCTCAACGTCTGACTATAAAGTTTGCATGGAAGGCAGTTAACACCCTTATTATCCACAACAATATTGTAGTGCTTGGCATGTATACTTGTTTTAAAAATAGCTCTGAATAAAAATACTACCGATACAGAAATATTCTATTTTTAGTTGGTTTAGCATATTTTAATGTTTTTTTAGTCTTATTTTCATTCATTTTGAAGTGATAGTTCACTCAAAAGTTAAGATTCTTGCATTTATTTACCCTCATATCATTCGAACCTGTATGACTTTCTTTCTTCTGCAGAACACAAAAGAAGATATTTATAAGAATGTTGACAACCTAACAAACACTCGACCCCATTGACTTCCGAGTATGGAACACCATACTTGGCCTCACATCACATCACTTCAAAACAAAGAAAGACATACAGGTTTGGACATGAAGAAGAGTACATTTCATTTTTGGATGATCTATCCCGTTAAAGCGATAACAAGGAACTTTTTGACCTTAAATTAATGTTTCTAAAATTATTTTAGTGGTACGACAACTTTTAACTGGACGAATTTTACTGCCGTTGCTTCCTAAGCAGCCTCCTATCGGCTGAAACTGCACTTGTAACTTTGGTGTTCGGGCCGGTACAAGCCCTACCTATCCCCTGCTTTACGGCATACGTCACGTTTTACCCTGTACCCTGGGATAAGTTAGCCAACAGCTAACAATAAGACGAAACGATCTAGTTCAATGCAAGTCTCCAAACCATCACCATGGCAGAGCCAGCAAATAAAACAAAGAGATAAAGAAAGAGAGCGATCGGACAAGAATCAATATCTGACGGACAAGAGGTGAGCTGCAAGAGGCAACGGGTTGCAAAACGGATGGAGACCCGAGAGCCTTCCTGCTACTGGATTTGAAAGTCTTATATGTATATTTTTTCTTACTGTCCGGTACTTTTGAGGTTATTAGTAATTTGGCTGTGCTCAGGTTGTTTATTGGTGCACTAACGTTACTGGTTCACAATTTATAACCGTAAAGCCTGGCTCAGACTACAGGAGTTTTAAAATCCTGACAGATTTTAAATTCTGGTTGCAGCACACACATAAGGAGAATCTTGACAGATTCTCTTATTTAAAATCTTAAACCTGGCTCAGACTACAGGAGTTTTAAAATCCTGAAAGATTAAAAATCCGGTTGCAGCACACACATAAAAAGAATCTTGACAGATTATTTTATTTAAATTCTTAAACAAGCTCACACTCATCAGTGTGCAACTAAATATATACTACACATATTTTACATAGCCATAGGATTTTACAATGCAGTTTTTTAAAAGGAGCTAATAGTTACCGTTTTAATGGGTTTACTATTTTAGATGTTGACATCACATCGACATTTGATTCTCTTTTATAGCACAACAAAAATAGGTTTGCCCTTTGTAAACTTGCATTTATGAAAAACTTTGCGGGGTAAAGTTGTGTTCATAAATAAGACTAAAGGTAGCAAGTGCAAAAATAAAACTTAATTGTTTGTTAGTTTTTTTGTCTCTGTCAAGATTCTCCTTTTGTGTGTGCTGCAACCAGAATTTAAAATCTGTCAGGATTTTAAAACTCCTGTAGTCTGAGCCAGGCTTTAATTAATGTGGAGTTTCTCATTATGATAAAAAAATCTGTTTTACAAAATGCATAACTCTGGAGTTTTCACCAATATGTAACACCACGTTTTACAACGAAATTATATGCAATATGTAATTATATAGTCAAGTCAGATTAATTTCTTTAGCGCTTTATTTGTATTTTATCAAAGCAGCTGTACCCCCCAAAAAACTAAAGAAAAACACATATTAGCCAAACATAGAATAAACAGATATAAGATAAATATATACAGTATAAGATATAACCTTAAAAAGTAGTAGTATAACATACAATGGAAAGTTTTACGCAAAAGTCTCATGATTCATATCCAGAACATTCAACATCAATGTATTCAAGCTAGTGTGGGTTGACACAATTGCGCTCTTCCTTCCTGTCGCCTGGTCAAGACCGCGAGTGGGGGTATTTGGACGCAGTTCTGGTTGCTTCTGGGCCCGGTTGAGTAACCAGACTGTGATGTCGTATGAGTTGGAAGACTTGTTGCGAGAAACACAGATCTAAGGGCTGTCTGCCCTCTTGTGGTCATCGTGTGTTTTGACTGTTCAGTATGTCACCACAGATAAACAGGGACTGTAAATACAAACGAACAAACAATTAAACAAAACAAATACTATAAACAGGATTTACAAGTAGAGCCATATAGCAAAGAAAAATGGAAACTCCATAAAGATGTCTTAAAGATGTTTTGTTATACACAAAACAGCCAAACATTACATTGGGACTCTATTATCATCTAAAAACCAGTGGTCCTGCTAATGATCTCTCCAAATGTGTCAAGGGCTGTATTTTGCTTTGTCATTGTCATGGGTCAACATTCGGGCTTTGTTTCTCATATCTTTATATTCCTCAAATTGCATTCAATAAAGTATTAGGGTATAGAAATACTTTTTACTTGTTAGTAAAACACATTAAAAAGTTAAAGAAGGCATGTTAAATGAAAGTATATTTATGCAAACTGTCTGATGTAATTGAGTGTTGATATGTCTAATTAACTCCATGTAATGATCCTTCAAAACAACATGACTAGTCTTTAGCTATTCCTGAGATGTTGCCATGGCGATAGGGATCGCCATAGCAACAGAGAGATGCTCTGTGAAATTAAACTTGCATTCTGTGTAGCGCCCTCTAGTGGAGAGTGTCGTGCAAGTGCACCCACTACGAATTTAAAACAAAAGGAAACTGTCAAAGAAAATCAGTTTATCTCAATTATTTCTTCTAGACATGAAAAAGAATAAATGGAGGGCGAATGGAAACTTTTGCATAGTTCTTATGCGTCTCAAATATTTTATTGTAAAATAAGTCTCACAATGTCTCCATTAGAGTTTCAGAATCTCATCAATGTCACAACCTGAGCTCAGATTTGTCAAGTTTGCAATCAAAAGTCAATATTATTGAAGATCTCAATACAAACTGAGACATTTCCCATCAAATCCAGATTATTTTACATCTACAATCGACACTATTTCTACAGAGATCACATCCACTCTTCTAATTCGACACATTAAAGAGACAAGAGATCAAACAGTCAAATGTGTTTATTAGAATGATAAAATCTCCATGTCGATCGCCTTTTGAAAATAAGTGTGCGCTCCAGATTTGTATCGTGTGTTCTGTACATGTCTGATACTGGGTGTATAAGTGTGAATATCTATACATGTGTGATTACTTAAAAACCGACAAACAAACAAAACAATTTTCACTGTCAACGTCCCAAGTCCTCTATACACAGGGACATTACATCATCGCCAGTGATGGGGTCAAACTCAGTATTTCAGCTATATACAGAGCAGCTGAGTGCAAACTCAACGTAATACCGATTCGGTCGCACACAGAGCCTTTCAACACGAAGGCAAATCTGTGTCGCCATATACAGTCTTACAAAATGTCCGGTTTCAAGAGAAAGAGTCCTTCTTTCTTTGCAGAGTCTTTGAAAACCAGTAAATGTGATCATTCGTGGAACAGTTCAAGGAAATACACGGTGAAAGAGTCAAAGAAATGACATAAGGTGAATCTGGCCTCCGCGAGTGTACAATATTGTGCTCGTGATGAAAGAGATAAAGACCTCTTGGTTGTAACAGCATGTACATTCACAGCACACAACACTTTCCTTTGACAAAAATATACCAGAATTAACTCATAAGACAATGTGTGAAAATCAATGTCAGTCAACGCCACTTTACCAGATGAAAATATAGAAATAATGACACAAAAGGATAAATATTGTGAGGGGAAAAGTTGATATCTAAAGCCATTTTCATTTACAAAGAGGGACGTCAGGCAATGAATTTCTCTGTCTTCATTCAAGGCAGTTTGTGTTTCTTCAGGCCTGAAAGAAGGATTTAGGCCTACAAAGTGATCGTAAACTAACTAGATGTGCAGAATGAGTCGCATGACAAAGTAAAAACAACGGGTTTGAATCGAAACCGAAAAACAACAGCAGTGGCTATTCACTAAGGTCAATGGCATCATTAAAAATACTGACTCACCCTACTAAATATTTTGGTATCTTACTATTTTTTAAGCAAACTTCATTCACCGTCATTTGGCAAATATACACATTAAGCAGGTAGGACTATGGCACAATTCGACTGATTTGAATAAACTTGATAATGATTTTCATATGCTCATTTGTCTTTCCCCACATATGGATTTCACATTTGCATTTCTTACTTCCTGAATCGAATTAGGCTACTTGCGTGCCCTTAAGCCAAAAGTAAACGGAAACATCCATGCATTTCCTGCCTAGTACCGGGATCTCTTTCCTGTGTTCTGGATTCTATTTCCTGCCTGGTGTGTGTCAGTCGTTGCGGAAGAGAGGGGATGTAAATACGTACGCGTACACGTGCGCACACACACGACGGCTCTCCTTTCAGCTGGATTTATGAGCTAATCAATGTTCAACCAACCGTCGCGTATAACTGCAAGCGTGTGTGTTTGCTACGTGCATTAGCAGAGGTGTGTGCAGGTCTCTAGACGGCTGCGGTTAAGAGATGCGTTTTAAACAGCACGTTCAAGCACGTGCTTTTAATAAGCAACATTTGCAGGTGCAGGAGCGCCATTATTAAGTGCATTCCTGTGTACTCGATTGTGCGTGTGGCGAGTCATCTAATCAGACATCTGCTTTCAATGCCTCACACACTGATGCTATTAACCATTTCATAACAAAACTAGGTGGATCTATGTGGAGATGGGCACTTAGTATGTTTTGTAGTGTGTAAACCTCTCAGGCAAAAAGGCTCCAGAAGCGCTCGCCCAAGTGGTAGAGCATTATGGAGCACCATCTGGATAAAATGTATAGCATAAAAGCGCCATAAGTCACTTTGGATAAAAGCATCTGCCAGATGTGTAAAGGTGAAACTGTTTTTGTAGATAGGAACTATATGAAACAATAGACTTGGCTAACAAACAGCTCATTCCAATAGTCCGCTAACCTAAAAATAGGACATTTCTTAAAGAGCTAAGAAATTGTAAAAATTCTAAATATTATTTTACACACATTAAATTTAGCGTTTAATCAAATCAAATAATTGTTAAAAGCATCCAGGATTCAACATTAAAGGGGTCATATGGCAGGAATACATGTTTTTCTGTGTCTTTGGTGTGTATAAGTTGCCCATGCATGTATTAGACACGTAAAATTGCAAAAATGAAAGTGTCAGAACAAAAGATGCATTCAATGTAAAAGCGAATGCTCACTCAGATCTGTCTGAAACGCCACGTGTAAACACACCCCCACAAATCTACGTCAGTTCGTGGTATGATTTGACTAAGCCCCCCAAATACATAGCAAGTAAGGTGGGTGTACCTGTCAGTACAATTGCTTTGGAACCTGATGTTCCAAATATGGTAAGAGGCGATACATTTCGTCACATGCTTGCAGTATTCAACCAATCACTACACACTGGTTAAATGGCCAATCATAGCACACCTTGCTTTACAGAGCGATGAGATTCGTGAAAAATCTGCGCGTTTCAGAGAGGCGGAGCAAAGAGGAGATACAAACATGCACGGATTGTGGAAAATACAGCGTTTTTGAACCTTAAATCGTGTTTACACATTGCATTACATCTAAAACAAACCATAATATTCATATGTCATATGACCCCTTTTTTCGCACCAACATTTTTACAAACCTTTTTCACTAAACTTTGATGTTCTTCTGAAGACGTTATTCTACTGTACCTTTATCTCACACAATATATCAAGCACGCCCCCTACTGTATATCAGTAAAACACAGAAAGCCATAAAAATGGTGGGTAAGTGTTGCACTTTTTAAAAGATGTGTTAATTATAGGTTCAGTGTACGAACATCAGTTTTGTGTTGCATCTAGTGGTGTGTTGCAAATTTTTTGTGTTAGAAACACTGAAATTCCGGTCAATGATGGGGAAGGAGTTCCTGTTGAGGTAAACAGCTCACTAGGGTTTGGAACGTTTCCCAACTGCTGAAAATGTGATTACGCTACTCGTGTGACATTGTAGACATCAATGTTGACTTTTAGGGAAACAAACACAAATCTCTGATCTTCATATACAACATTCGTTCATATGCAGGAATAGGCCCCATTTCAACATATATAGTGATGATGTTGAACTTTTATAGGGACATACTGGATATTTTTACAAGTCAGATTCAAGGAAGATCATGGAGGATGGGTTTCATGACTAAAAAGAAGAAAATATAAACAAAAATGTGTCTTGGAATACATATAAAGAGCGATGCGATTGGTTACTTCACAGACACAAAACCGATGACATAACATATAAGTTATGTTTTAAGTCACATGATCATTTGTAGTCCTTTCGTTTGCTTCAGTTCTCTCCTCTCTGGTATGTCTCATTCTCGCATAGAGTCCAGAACTGACAAAAGTGAAACGGATGGTCTTTAGTGTCTTCAGATGGAAAATAATCACACAGAATAGTATTAAATTGTCAAGTTTCTTTCTCTGATCCTCATTGTGTCTTTCCACAAATCATCTCCATTCTGTGTTCCGTTCCAAGACAAATCGTGTAAAAATCACTGTACAAAAAAAGAAGAAATAAAACAGACCAAAAAGATTTCGATTCCAGCATGTCCAGAAGTTCTCAGAGCTCCTTTTTTCTCTGATAAAACTCAGCGACAACACAGAGCTACACAGAACACAGGAATTCATTTAGTCGAGGCCAGAAAACATCTGACCAATATTTTCTTACTCTCTCTCTCTTTGTCTCTCTCTCTTTTCATTCAATGTCTGAACTTAGGTAAAGTCCTAAAGCTCACTAGACATAAGTGTCTGTAACAGGGTTGAAATGGCATCTTTGATCGACAGTAGTGCTCTTTTCAATGTTTTCATTTATTTCGCCATTTCACTCACTAAAATATACATGTGAGGGGCTATGGCAGATTCAAAGAGGATGAACCTTGACTGTGACACAAACGTAAATTACACCCTTCCACATAAAACGTTTTTAAACTGAGCTATTTGTACATCTTTCCTTTCGATCAGTTGACCTGGCAAAAAACATCAAGTGGTGTCTTTACGTTGCCATTTCTCTGTCATGAGAATCTGCACGTGTTCACCGTGTTTTCACTGTGCACATAAATCAGTTACCTGTCATCCACTGTTACCTGCAATTGTGACTCCGTCTCAAGTCTTTAAAATGGCTGCCATTTTCCTTTATCTGATAAATACGCAATAATGTTTGGTCAACCGCACTCACAGTCAGTCAGAAAGAGTGAGAGCCGGTGGGAAAAGTATTTTCTGATTGCTACATGCCTACATCGAATTGTGAGTGAAAGATAGATTGACTAAGAGAGA
The DNA here is from genome assembly GCA_006030095.1 of Triplophysa siluroides. NCBI lineage: Eukaryota > Metazoa > Chordata > Actinopteri > Cypriniformes > Nemacheilidae > Triplophysa > Triplophysa siluroides. Next base: position 279,311 of record VCII01000246.1, on the reverse strand, counting down.
GAGAGAGAGAGAGGGGGGCTATTTGTAGAAACGGCTGCTCTTCTCTTAGTCAGCGAGGTCCTTTTACAGTAGTTCGTCCTCCTCTCGTGTGACTTGTGGCAGCAGCACCGGACACTGAGCTCAGATTAAAACAACATGACAAGCAGGTGAAAAAGAAAGAAAGAGAGAGACACAACGAACCACCGTGATTGGCCAGTTCTGTGCCGGCTCTCGACATGTGAATTCAGCTTCTCACATTCTTCATTTCCTTGCTCCTCACAAACTTCTTCTCTCGGTTCACTGGCCAGTGGGCGTCCGATCGCTCCCTCCCTTACCGAGCAGGTGGCTGTACTCTGCCAGGTCGATAAAGCCTCGGGACCCGTGCAGATGGGAGCGCGTCAGCCCCGCAGGATGCTGCGAAGTTGGAGTGTAGTGATGGCCCGTTGGGGGTAAGCCGTGACTGCTGATGATGTATCCTTCATGGGTCCAACGAAGAGGCTCTCCGCTGTACTCCATCTGGTTGCTCGGGGCTGACACCACCCTACGTCGGTCTGGAGAGTCTTGGGGAGTCATTGGGTAGTTGTATTCACCCGCCGACTTGCGAAGAAGAGTGCCGGGGCGTATGCCTTGGTCACGGTACTTGGAGAGGGAAACGTAGCGTTGGCGGTCAATGCCGGTCTCGATGGCCTCCTCGTGTCGTCGACCGGTGCCCTGTAAGAGCTTAGAGCTGAGGAACAGTGTGGAGGGCGGTGGTGGGCACTGGGTGCCCACAGAGCTCAAGTAGGTTTGACTTTGATCCCAGCTGGAGCCGGAGTCGGATAGGCGTAACCCGCGTTTCTGTTGCAGGGGTGTCTGCTCGGGCGTAGGTAGTAGACCTGGGTCTAGGTCGCCCGCTTTCACCCAGCCGTTGGGCATGACGAAGAGAGCCTCGCCCTGTGACCGTGGACGGTCTGAAACACTGTGTCGGGATACGCTCATTACGGAGCCGCTCCTACTTTGTCCCATCATGCAACGCTCCTTCTCGCGTTCCTTCTCGCTCTTCCGCTGCCCGCTGGAGGATGGGGTGTGGCTGTGAGAACGTTGACGGTGTTTCTGGCCCATGATCCAGCACACAGCCAGACCTGAGAGCGCCGCCCCGGTGGAGAACGCTGATACTGCAGCAACAACCAATAGGTTCAATGTAACAAGACTTTCAGGTTCATCCATAAAACTCTCACGTACAAGGCCTGAGGGAAAGAAAGAGAGATGAGCACAATATATTAGAATTCCAGTGATAAAATCTCTCAAATGACACAAAATACAACAAGCACAGAACACGCCAAAATGGGAATTCACAAAGAACGAATTACACCCAGAAAGTTCTTTATTTGCACATATCGTCCTAGAACATGATTCATTACAGCTATACAAATACTGTAATGCTGCTAACACAGTCACAAAAATTAGTGTTGATTGCAATTTGCATGAGTCTATTCCCCAATTCCAGGCTGGTTCTGTTTGTGGCACACTACCAGATCTGACATACTTATATCTGCGAGTCAGACAATTGAAGCATCTATTTAGAATTTGGAAAGTGTGCTCAACTACACTGCACGTCCTTTAACATCCCTTTAAAATACAATTCCATTTAACGCCTCTTTCCCTTGGGCAGTAGGAGTGCAATGTTAATTGTGGGGGTTGATGTTCAGGTGTTTGCACAGAAAAAAAGGACATGAACTGAGCAGTTCATACATACAAAGAGTACAAATAGAGAACACAAAAAGAGAATACATATAGAGAACATGCATATAGAGAATGTGAAGTTGACATCATGCCCTATGTTGCATGTTGCAGTGGCGCCGCCATCTTGGGAGGATAATACTCTACTGCTGTTATTACTGATATGCACCGTTACTTGTTTTGTTTGATATATGGAGAAATCCAAAGTGAAAGAACCAGGGGCTTTTCCTGAACGATTCTGCGTAATAACTATTGCAGTTTTTAAGACAGCAAGACCGATCTACCATAGTTATATATCCTAATCAAACAAGAAAAACAAAACACTGCATTGAACACACTAGCAGCGATCCTCCCAATATGGCGCAACATTCACCACGGCGTGACTTCGATTAACAAGCTCTATAAAAATATATGGAAAACATGCATATACAGTGGAGAATACATTTATAGCAAACATTCATATAGACAATACTTAGAAAAACATGCATTCTGTAGATAATACTTATATAGAAAACATACATAGAGAAAACATACATTTAGAGAATAATATATGACACGTATACATAGAGAATACATATATAGCAAACATGCATATAGAAAATATACTGAAAACATATATTTAGATAATGCATAGAAAAAGATACATATTGAGAACACTAATATAAGTGAGTGCAAAGATAGAGCAAACATATAGAGAAAATATGTAGGGATAACATAGACATGGACAATATTTACATAGAGAATACACTTAGAGAACATACATATAGAAAATATCCATATAGAGAATACTTATAGATAACATACACATGGAGACTATAGAGAGAGATCATGCATATGGTAATTGCATAATGAAAATAAATACATTTGCTATGCGTATAGAAAACAGGCATGTAGAGAATCTAAAAGAAATGTATGCAGAGAGCATACATAACAAGAAAATACTAACATCCACAACCATTGACTTAATTTTGCTCTGGAGGGCCAACAATTAAAAAATTGCATACAGAAGCATGAGAGGAGTTCATCTCCACTTACTGTATGAAACAGTGTGAAATTGGCTTATTGAGTTTCTGTACATTTCAACCCCAACAATCGATCACAAAACAAGAGATTGTTGACTACAGCCTCTCCTCTTGCTCTTACAGAAAATGTAACATGACTTGAAAAAAACCTGCACTTGTAGTCCTGACCTTACAACCAGGAATATGCAAACCTTGCTGGTCAAACACTTTCCTTGGATGACCACAAGCAACCCGTCTTATTCAGGTTTTTGATTTTGAAGTCTTTTAAGTGAATAAAGAATTAATATAACCAGACAGGTCTTAAGATTTAGCAAATTCAAAGAACTCAACAATTCCTACAGCTGATGACTCATGCTTTTATAACCTCCTTTATAATGTTCCTTTAATACTTTCTCTTTTTCTTCTCAGGGCATTTCTTGTACTCTTTCTTCTGCTGTTCCCTGTGAGATGTCCTTGGTTTTAACCTCTATTACCGCAATGTTCCTCTCTCCTCCACCTGAATATCTCTCCGCTAGTGGTTTTTGTGTGGGCTGTTAGCGGTTTCGCAAATGAGAAGTTGTCAGAATCTGTGTCTGTCTCAGTACCAGAGCCGGTGGATGTCTTGACAGGCGGACAAACTTTAACTTGTTTGGTGAATCACTCGTTCAGTTTTAAAAAGAAAATATTGCGTGCAACCCTTACACAAGTGATGGTGTCAGATGGCAAAAATAAAGGGGTCATATGGCGGAAATACGTGTTTTTCTGTGTCTTTGGCGTGTTATAAGTTGCCCATGCATGTATTAGACACGTAAAATTTCTAAATTTAAAGTGTCGGAACAAAAGATGCATTCTATCTAAAAGCGAATGCTCACCCAGACCTGCCTGAAACACCTCGTGTAACCACACCCCCACAAATGTACGTCAATTTGTGGTATGACTTGACTAAGACCGCCCAAATCTAAACGCAAGTAAAGTGGGCGTACTTGTAAATCTCATTGTATCGTCACCGCCGCAGCCATGTCGCGGAGACGCTGTGTGTTTCGTTGCGAAAAGAAAGACTCTTTGTTTGCCCTGCCAAAAGATGAGACAACTAAAAACGAATGGTTACATTTTAATTACAACACTGTTCCAGAAAAGTACAAATCCAAATGTTCAAGTTTGTGCAGCGCATTATTCCGACGATTGCTTTCACAAACGTTTGGAGATTAATACCGGCTATGCACAAAAGCTTTAGTTAAAAAGTGGGGCCATTCCAACCATTAAAACTTTGCTGGCGCTTCAGATTTGCAGCCTGTAAGTATATTTTCATTGTAAAAGACTTTGTTACGGACTAACACGAGTTCAGTTTGTCGTGTGTTTGTGATCTGCAAATGCAGACACGCACGCAAAGTGAAAAAAAGACAACATAAGTCCTAATAATCTGTAATAATGTTCCAACTAGAGGCAACAAATGTTGTGATTATGATGTCTTTTTATATTTAGTATTTATTTTGGGTCTATTGTCTTTGTTGAGTCGCGACGAGACATTAATTTATTATACCATTCCCTGCTGTAATGTGAGCTTGTTTCTATCTCACACAAACTCTGTATGAGGTATATGCTTGTTTGTTTAAAGTCTTTATAACTTATGTATATGTATATATAAGGTAAAACAGTAAGCTATAGTTTTTAACTATTTAACACAGGTTTTTAATAAAACTTTACCGATCCTTTACATCCTGCTCAAGTCGCACTGGCAAAGTTGATGTATCGGCTTGATCATCTTCATTTTCCATATCAGATTCGGGCTCCAATTGATATAAGGAAGTACCGATGACATTTTATCACCTGTCAGGAGAATTGCTTGGGAACATGATGTTCCGAACATGGTAAGAGGCGTTACATTTCCATCACACGCTTGCAGTATTCGACCAATCACTACGCACTGGCCAATCATAGCACACCTCGCTTTTCACAGCGATGAGCTTTGTACAAAATCAGCATGTTTCAGAGAGGCGGAGCAAAGAGGAGATACAAACATGCACAGTATGTGGAAAATACAGCGATTTTGAACCTTAAATCATGTATACACATTACATTACATCTAAAGCAAATGATAATATTCGCTTTAGCCCTGTCATATCACCCCTTTAAAATGGTACAGTGAGGTGCTTCAAAAAATTTTCTTCAAACTACTAATTCTCATAGAATTACCCCCTGGTTACTGTAAAATCAGCGCAAATCAAATCAACTTTGTGTTTCAAAGGCTTGTTGCATGAAACCAAAAGCTCTCTCTCTCTCTTCTTTGTGTTATTAAAATGCTTTTAATTTATTTCTTCATTATAACAGGAGTCAGAGGGAAACAGCAGGACAACTGAAACATTTCCTTAATATTTTAAGAAAAAGTAAAGCGCTGCAAGTTAATATGCTTGTGTGTCCTCCATGTTCACCTCTTCAATCCACATACTGTAAAACCCCTAAAGCAATTTCAAACGTGCTCTGAACAAACTGCTCTCTCTTCTCTGCTGGCAGTCTGGGTTATTCACTCAACTCGGGTGGTTTCATATATTACCGAACTTCTGTTTGAAGGATAGAGTTAGGAGAGAAGAGGCGTTTGATGTCCACGGGACTGTTTGATGTAGATGAGAGAGGGTTGACCAGGGGACTGGAGTAGGATCTATACTTTGCCGTCGGCAGGAGGAGTGGCTGGTTTAATAAGCTACTGACTCATGGTTCAAACCAAATCGTATCATACTGACCAGACAGCAGACATTTTCGAAGAATGCCACTGGACTTCATATATTATATTATGCAATTTATGCTCTGATGTCTCAAGAGCTGCATTGGGTTTCATCATTCTGTTGATGGGAAATGTCAGTTAGACATCAGTTGACTTTAACATACACTGTAAAAAAATGTCTTTGTCAGCTGGAGCGACAGAAATATATCCGTAAAATAACATTTTTGATCCTGTAAATTTCACGATATAACGATAACAATAAATTGTTTTCCCCTTTTTCTTGTAAATTTGTAATTTTTTTACAGTGTACTTAAAGATGAGTACATAAAGTTTTTTTTTGTTTGTTTTAAACAGTAATGGTGATACAGAGGCAAAAGTTACATCTTTAAACCTGAATATACAGTGGTCATATTCTAAGCGTTTACTTCCTACTTAGTGTCTTAAATAAAACTCTGAGTAACGATTAAAGATTTACTGCCATAAACCTTGTAGACTTATCGACACGTTCTTCCTCTCCATGACTCAGAGGACTGGGACATGCATCACGCAGCTCACAAATATGTCGTCTAAGGCAGGGGTCCCCCCGGGGGGGTCGCAAAGCCGCGAGGGCGGGGTCGCAAGAGGATTTCCAGAAATACTTTTTTTATTATTAGAAATAGCGTATTTAATCAATAAGTGTAACAAAATATAAAAATTTTAGTTCAGTTACAAATAAAACCAGGCAAATAAAAAGCCATCAGCCTTAGGAATTTCCTCCCCCGCGATCATGACCCCTGAGGGATTATCACATTAACGACATTAGCAACCGCGTTATGTCAGGTGCAGCAAGTCCATTTACAACAACACGTTAAACAGTCCCATGTGCACGCAGATTATTTTTCTGCCTTTAAATTTAGATTATTCTTAATTGTCGAAATTAAACGTTGATTAATATCGACCAAAGACAACGCAGGGAGACCAGCGGAGGAGGGCAGAGAAGCGCCGCTGTCAGAGGGGCCATTGTCCTCAGGTACGAAAAGAGGCACATCCACAAGCACTCGAATCAGTTTGATGAAATTCGATCATCTGTAGTGATAGTTAATATTTTATGTATAACAACAAGTAACGTAATGAGTAAATAACTCTAAAATAATATTATGTTTTACTGTGCCCTTTTGTGTTGTCATTATGGGCGTTTGGGTAGAATAGGTGCATGTGCGCATTTGCATGCAACGTTTGTATACTTTAAACACCTCTGAGGATACTTGGGGTCTCGAGTCAGCGGCACCGTTTAGTATGGGGGTCGCGGGCTGAAAAGTTTGGGAACCCCTGATCTAAGGGGTCGATCACATCAGACGCGATTTCTTTAAGACTGCAAGGGAAGCTCAGCTTCCCCTATAATTGTCAAAAAATGAATGGTCAAATATATGTACTATTATGTTAACATTTTATTGACTAAAAATGCGTTAAACACGTTCATCTCGAACGAAAACAATTTCGTTCAGAATCAGCTACTTAGGTCGGCTGACTCGATTTCCTTCTCATTCATTCCCGTAGCGTACAGTGCATTACTCTGTTGAAGCCCAGCGTCCATTGACTTCAATGGGGCTGCTTTAAACAGTTTTTTTCAGTGCTTAGAAACAAGACGGTCATTGGATAATGCTGCGATTATGTCCCGCCCACGGACGCTCAGCGTCTCTGGGATGAATGGAGGAGTGGGCTGGCCCGGACTCCGAGCGTCTGCGTGATGATTGGAGGGTCTGTCATCTCTTTTTAATCCACTTTTATGTCCTAAAACGCTCGTTTTTTGGGGTCGACAGCTTATAAAAACGTATTTCTTGTTTTTTTTTTAGCTTGTTTGCTATACACATTGTCACATATCAGCTTTTAGACATTGTTTTTTTGTTTTTTTGTTATAAATCATAAATGACAAGGAGGCGGCAGCTTCTCGCAATGCAAAGAGACGGTTGGTGTGGGCGTGGGCGTGGTCTTCAGATTATGACGCGTATCACTCTGTGTCTCCATTTCCAACTCAGTCCCATCGCGGATTTTGCATGTGTAGTCGAAAGACAAACTGCTGCAACCTTCATCGTATATTTCAACAATTGGAGCTACATCTGCAGGTGTAGAAAGGAGCTTCTCCTGTTTAAAGCGGCTCAAGTCCTACACCCGTAACACAATGGGCCAAGGCCGTTTAAGCAGCCTAGCTCTGCTGGCCATTGAGAGGACACTGGTCAAGTCACTGGAAAAGACGCCTAGTTGGTACGACAGGGTTACAGAGCATTTTCTTGAAAAGGAACGTAGGGCAGAATTTACATATAAATAAATGGACAATTTTTATGATTTAGGCCGAAAATGAGCTTCCCCTCTTTAAAAGATCAGCAGCCGCCACTGGATCACATAGAACGTGCTTTTCATGTTCGAAAACGCGAGGCACGCCGCGCTGCTCTTTTGGTTATCTCTTTGAAAAGAGCAGCACTCAGCAGTTTTTATTTTGTCGCTAGGTAACCACCGAAACAGCTGTCCTGTCAGTCAAGGATTAAAGAGCGAGCGCTCTAGTTGCTGTTAACTGTCATATTACCAGATCTCTATTCTGTGACTACTGTACTCTAACTTAAGCTCACGATACAATTGTATCACAATATTTTAAACAAAATTAAAAAAACATTGTACAAATAAACTTGGTTTAATTAAACCTTCCGCATGTAAATTTATCAGTATTATAAAGGCCTGTCACTGAAAAATAAACAGAATTTTACCATAAAATAAAAGGAAATTCTGTCTACACCAGTCGTGAGCAATGCAACACGACAAACCCATTAAGAACAGGGCATTTGTCACGTCACCCCGCTCGCGTGCAGTGTAGACAGGTGTAAGTCCTATAATAGAGAACTTCGTAAAACATTGTATAGGTAAATGTTTTCCGCTCAACCTTAAGGATTAAACAGAAAACATATAGTAAAAAATCATGTGATACAGTACATGGAGGTAACCGGGGCAAGTTGTCATGCTGTTGTCTATAGGGTTTTTTTGGTGCGCTGGTTTAAAATCAACCCATCCACTGTATAATTCCAATATTATAATTTCCGTAAAAGCTGTTTACTTTACTGTCATTGCTTTTCTTATTCAAACTTTACTGTATATGAATATTAGCACTCCAAAGAGACTTGACTATTGCATTCCGCTGCAGTTTTCCATTTCTATCTTGGGAGAAACTCGCAGTCAAGTTGCTTGAAAGTACAAAGTAAAAACTTCCTCAACCAATGAACTTTTTCTGATTCATTCTGCCCTCTCTCACTTTCTCTCCTGTGTGACTCAGCTGTACAGCTACAGAGATATAACCTCTTTCGTTTGTGGATTCACCGTGGCTAGGTTATGGCTTAGGTTATGATTAGGGGTGCACCAGTACCGATACCAGTAGGTCCGATACCAAGCTCATGTACTCGTACGCGTAATGACACACCGATACCAAAGTCGATACCTCATGTGACATACGTAGAGCCCTATGATTTCCGCGGTGAGGAAAACACGGACGGAATCGAGGAATCCAGGCATAAAAATGAATTTGTGTTCATTTTTATCCAAATTAATTTGCTGTATAATACAGAATGGCACGGAATCTGGCGAATGTATTATTTCCTAACAATAAATTAGCGCTGAACAGCTAACATTAACGTTAAACGTAACAGCTAACAAAATATTCAGATACTGTTTAAATATGTATTCTGCTTGTTTTGCGTGTCTGTGTGTAAAAGAGTGGCGCGGTTGCGTGTACTTTGTACGAGGACACGAACACATTAACAAACACCATTTGCGACGATCCGTCACGATGCTCTTGCGGCATTCCATTCAAAGAAAAGTCTGGTTAAGTTGTATTAAGCATTCCCATTAGTAAACTTTAGTAAACTGAAGTAAATGTAATGGTAAAATTTTGCTACTTATCATTAAAAATAGAACTTAAATTTAAGTAGACCTAAAAACAAAATAAAATATACCAGTAAAATACTGGTTTATTAACATAATTGTACATTATACAGGCATAAGTATAGATATCAGTGAGTACCAGAAAAAAAAATATCGGTACTCGTACTCTGTCTTTAAAAAATGGTATCAGTGCATCCCTAGTTATGATGGGCTAAATCAGAGCTTGGAACATGCCGTGGCCCCGGAAGGGATTTTGGAGCTCAAGCCCTACTTAAAATGTATGAATTTTACTACATCTCTTACCTAAATTGACTTTTTCGATGGCTTTTAAGCAACTGCGAGATTTTCAGTGGAAGTCAGTTTTCATAACGTATAATACATAACAATAATTTTGAATATACATATAATATTGAATTGCTAAAGATAATATTTCTACTATATATACATGGTGATTTGCAAAGGCGCTGCTTACTGTATATATATACTTTTTTTTGAGGGTCCAAATACATTTTGGGTCCACTGTTCATAAGCTTTCCATGCCATGAAAACAGCAGAGATTGCCAGCGAGCGTTTCATATTCTGCCAGAAGGCTAGCTTTGTTTTTCCAGCATCGCAAATGCCATTTAGAGCAGAAAGCGAATCTAAGCTTTATTCTTCCTCGAATGTTCGAAAATATAAACCGATCCAAAGTTCATTCTGCATTTTCTGTTTCGAAAAAGCGTAAACATCCACAGCTCAGAAATGCCTTCAGATACGGCATACCGATTACAGCCTTTGGAGGAAATCAATTCATTTCTAAAAAGAAAAGATTTAACACTCACTCGCTCTCTCAACTTCGCTGCTGACTTTGTCTGACTTTGGTCTGTTTTGAAAGTTTGGTTTAAGCAGTCAGAGCTTTTCTATCTGTGTTGTTGAAAAGCAGCTTGAGAATTCTCCAGGGGTTCGAGGGGACGGACAGTCAAACGAAATGAAAGTAAAAAGGGCAGCAAGTTCACAAACTCACCATCACAGTCCCCGAGGTGCGAGATGTTTCCATATTCAACATCCTGCACGAAAGGTAATCTGTGGAAACAGAACACAATATATTTAATCATAAACCAAATATTTACAGATCAGGAGCCAAATGGCTTGATTGTTAAATCTTATAAATGATTGTATGACTGCCAAATACAGCCTTCAGATCTTCACTGAAACAAAACCATCAAATTAATATGAACTTTAAAGACCATATAGATATTTCATCTAAAAATGAAACATTCTGTCATTATTTATTGACACTAAAAATCTGTATTTATCACTGCATTTTTCTAACCTGGTGCCAGGCCTCAGGAGAGAGCAGGTACTTCCTCTGGTCCAGCCGCAGTACGGATCCCTGGATGAAATGCAGTTTCTACACACACAAACAGACGCTCAATGTTATGACAAAGGACAATACCAGTAAACAAAACTGAGCAAAAGAAAATTTGATTTATAAAGATTAGAGAGAGAGAAAAATGACTCTGAGATTGAACTCTTGTCTCAATTCACATCTGACGTTTCATCCAGCTTTGCTTTGAACTCTACAAGGTTAAAGAAGAGTCACTTTTTCCACTGTAAAATAGTTTTACTCCTGAATAAATAAACATCAATTTTGACAAACATGTTAAAATGAAGCAAACTTTAGCCAGCAAGTTTGAATTTAACTTGGGATCTAACTTAATTCAACTTCAGTTTTGTTTGTGGCTGTATAATATAATGTAATATTTTAATAAAGTATTTTTTATGTTTTTGCTTCTATTGCTTAACATTTCTTGATTTACGACAACGTATCCCCAATGTATGTGAATGTAGCCTACCAATATGTTTACGTGAATGTGTATAATCCAGGGTTAACATCGGACAAACGCAGCTGTGTTTGCAATGGTATTTCTTCTATATGGGGATAGATGATAATAATCCCACCATATTATAGAGCACATTCGGTTTTACAGGAAATAAAGCTAAATCTTGTTAGAGTTGGGTTTTGACATTTGTTTTAAATGATGCGCATCGCAATACACATGAGCAAACACGCGCAGAGTTTTGCAAAGGCACTGTGATCTCACTCGCTGTATTTCTCCATTTGCACAAAACACAGAGTGAATACAAACATTAAGATCAGTATGCAACCCAGCATTAAATGAAAAATCAAAACAATTTTAATGTTGAAAATTATTCCAACCGAATAAAGCATTGCTTGAATGCATAGAGAAAATTCAAAATTTAAACCCTTGTTAAATGAAATGATGTATCAATGACTCGTATTAAATATAATTATTAGTGCCTGTGGATTTAAGTTCTTGTAAATTTGATTTTGTAGACAGCGTTTGTCTTTTACGCCTAAACCTTTTAACTCTTGCCAGCTGAGTGAGGCAATGAGCTTGATGCGTCAACTCGCGCTGAGTAAAGATCTGTGAATTGACTGCCACTCAGTGGTTAACATTTACATTTAGTCATTTAGCAGACGCTTTTATCCAAAGCGACTTACAGAGAGTTCAGGGAGCAATAAGCGATATGTCATACAGGAGCAATAATACAATAGGTTCTAAAACAAAGTTACTAGTTTCAACAAAAGCTAGACCACTATACCTGTTGAGAGAAAGAGTCAATAAACATTAAAGAAGATGATGATGGCGGAAGGATCATTAATTTATATAATATTAGTTAAATACTGATTTATTGAGTGTCCAAAAAGATTTTATACCGTATATTGTATACAGTATATGAAGAGTTTGGTCCAAAATGAGAACCATTTTTATTGTGCGTTCCAATTAATATCAATCAAACTGCAGGTGGTTTGTTTTTATTTAAGCTCTAATAACAAAGAAATACAGCTAACTTACACAATAAAACACAATAAGACATGATAACATAATAAAAAACATGATTTTTGAGACTTTTTTTAAAACGGAGTTATCTCATTTTGGATCAAAACTCTTCATATATATATATATATATATATATATATTTCTGACATGAAACACTTTTGAAAAAACGATTCAAACTTCATACATAACATAAAACCAAAATTACGTTAGTTCTCCTAAGAAAACAGTAAAAAAAATGTAACAGTAATGATTTAATCACAACGTGTTAACACATTCACTTTGGCAGACTATATATATTTCAGGAGCTATTTATTTATTTTTTTATTAGATTATTTATTACTTCATACTTTCTTTGTTCTTTATATTATTTAGTATATTAGTCAGTTTGCTGTTGCCTGTTGGAATGACTGAATGCATAATACGGGAGCACATGAACGCCACCACAAAGTCGTAATTACTAGTGGGTGGGAGTTTTAATTGAACCCAGACTTTCCAAGTTGTGCGTCAATGAGAAAATCATAGCAGAAGCTAATTGGTGTTGGTCGCACTAAAGTTTTTATCTGTACAATTTAGTTTTTGTGCAAATGACCTGTTGTTGATAACAAATAGCTTTACATTTTACCTGAAAACAATACTCGTTTAGCATGTTTATGACAAATTTACTCTTCCCATCATTCCCCGGGGTGACACAAAAATGACTTTATATATTTATTTTTTCAAGAAAAAGAACCTGAAAGAAATTACTTAAAGGAGTAGTTCACTTTCAAAATGAAAATTCTGTCATCATTTTATGACTTTCTTTTCCGCAGAACACAAAAGTAGATATTTTGAAGAATGTTGTTAACAGCCCCCCATTCACGTGCATTGGTAACAATTTTCTGTTCTGTTATCAACATTATTCAAAATATCTTCTTTTGTGTTCGTTTTCAAGTTTGAGTGTAAATGATGACAGAATTGTCATTTTGAAGGTGAACTACTCCTTAAACATATCTGTCTTTCCACCCCAAACACACATCAAACATACTGTGACTCCCGAACTCTCGAACAGAAACTTTCCAAGAGGACTTGAAAGCAACACATGCCTTCCACAGATACCGAGGGAATAGCTTTTAAAATGCGTTTGCCACCCATGGAAACAAAGATCTGGTGTAAGATCACAGAGTCTTTTGACCGTCCACATGGCGCTGCAGACCTCCACGCTGCAGATGGTAAAAGCACACCGCACCACATCCCTCATGATGAGAGAACGTCGATGGACTCAATCAAAGGCACGTCCATAATCACGCTGAAACACACCAGAGCTTTACCGCGAATTCACGAGGAACGACTTCCAAATGTGCCAGGAACCAGGAGCGTGTGTGTGTGTGTTGTCTGAAGGAAATTGTAAAGCTAGGTTACAGTAATTCAGAAGCCACAGATGAAGCAGCGTGTGTTTGGGTGGCACAATTAAGGTGGAAAATGAGTGTGTGTGTGTGTGGTTTGTGTGTGTGTGTCACAGTAGGCTAAACAGGCAGCTATATTTTAAGGCTACATCCTAATTCAACCTAGTCTGAATACAAAATGCGCACGAGTATCAGATTTGTTTGTCCAATATGTTGAATGAGTGTATATTTCTGTTACAATGACTGTGTGTGTGTACTCACTTCATACATCTGGAGTGCAGTTGGCAGCGTGCGACAGGAACTCTCACCACACAAGAGTGAAAAACCAGCAGGAGCGTGTGACTGGGTTTGTCTAGGGTCAGAGAGAGAGGCTGACGCGCCTGTATGGAGTCATCGCCGCACCTACACACGCACACAAACACACGTACACGTACACTTACGCCATCAGTATGCATACTTTTCATTACAAAAAATTGCAAAAGACAACATACTTGTCTACCGTTTGAACACTGTGTATAAATACTGTACATCATGAGGCCTACTAGCAGCATGATATTGGCTTTTTTTAATATTTAGATTTGGCTGGATGGAAGTGAGTAATATTATTTGCTGTTTTTATTTGATCACATTTTTTGGGGGGTAATAATTGTATAATCTATTGCTTCTCTATTGCTTAAGTCCATGGAGTCAATAGACCAGATGAGATGTCACAAAAGTCAAATCTATAGGCACGTTATGACAAAATCAATGTGGGCTGTTTATTAGACGTCACTCTCTATTGTGAACGGCTAAAATAATACGTTTAAGTTCAGGTTGGAAGCTGTGCACACAATCAGCATGGATTATATTATTCTCAAGCAGACAAAATAAGGACAAAATACTTGAACGAAAACATTTGATAAAAATGTAAAAATATTAAATGCAAAAAATACATTATTTACTTTTTAAAATAAAATATTTCCTTACTCTCAGGACACAGGTTTTTTATATTAAAATAGTTTTGAAAATAGTTTTATGAAAATGTTAAAATTTAGTTTCAATTAATATAACTTCTCATTGGTTCTTGCATGTTTTGTTACAGAATACCATGTGACTGCTAGTCAATAGACACACGATGAGATTTAATGGTTTCAGCATGTCACTATACTTTTATTAAGGGCTTAGATGTGCTTGTTTTGGTTTCAGTTTCACTAAATAAGCTCAAAATATTATTATTATACTTTCACAAATGGTTTTACTTCAGAAGACATTTATTATCCCGCTGGTGATTTTTAATGATTGATTTTGAGATTCAAAATGGAGACCACATGGAGACCACCAGTATAAGAAAACAGCATTGGGATGGCATGAGTGTGAGTAAATTATGAGTTGAATACACGTGATGAATACAGCTCATTCAAAAATTGGCGAGGTAATGACATCACAACCTTGAACGCGTATGAACACGCATATCTACACACACATCAGCAAATCGACAGAGGCTTTGTGCTCATTTCACATGCTGTTAGCCAATCAGAACAGAGGTCCTTTAAATAGGAAGCAGAAAAATAAAGGGATTGGACAAAAAGTGGATAGTAGAAAAATAGATGAAATAGATAGATGAAAAATACTTGATTTAGGTATAAATTCAGAGGAAAAATACATCGCTACGAAGTCTACACAAATGTACTTAAACCTTATATACACAAATACACTCACTGGGGATGCTCACAAAATGCAAGTTTGGATCCCACTTGACTTCACTCTAATAACTAGCTGTCCTGTCTCCACTGTCTCTGATCCTAAAAAAATGGCAAAAAGCCTAGAAAAACACCCAGTAAACGACTCATTCAGAGCTGGAATGTTTCCAAATCACATTAACTGTCAGGCAGCTAATAAGGCGTTACATTACTGCAACATCTCTGATCAAATGACGACACCGGCGTCCCAAAGGAATTTTCTAAAAATATCAGACATCAATCCTCAGCTCAGAGCCAAATGTAGTTAAATGAGAGAAATGACTGTATGTCATCCAGACATCACATGAGGCAGAACGGGTCAGCGGAACTCACTGATCTCTTTGTTTCAGGTGTGTGTGTGTGTGTGTGTGTGTGTGTGTTCCTCTGCGAGAGCGCTGTGTCCTGCTGAGAACCTTATCTCAACTCGCCTTCATCTCCCAGCATGCACCGCTCTGAACCGCGCTGTTCTACCTCCAGACAGGTAATGCCTTTCATCTTCAAACCGCCAGCACCCCCACACACAAACACACAGTTATGTGATCAATGAAGCCCTGTTGAATGTCTCATTTTGCTTTTGTGGACGTTTCCAGGCCGCTGTGGTTTGTTTACGAATACATTTCAGATTTATATTTTCCGTTTGATGTTGAATTTATTTGACCATGTTTTGAATGCAAGGCTAAACGTCAGTGAAAGTAAACAACTGCAGGGAACTTCTTGATCAAAGAGACGTGTTTGGAAATAAAGAAAGTTGTGTCTGGAAGTACAGTCGAAAAACTTGAAAAGCTTTCCATCACTCTCTATATTTTTCAAAGATGTACAGCCGCCGGAAATCATTTCAAAATTGTTTTCAGTTTTTCTAAATTTACTGGTTATAGGTATGTGTTTAGGTAAAATGGTCAGTTTTGTCATATTCTATAAACTACTATTTCTCCCAAATTTTAAATAAAAATATTTGTATTTATTTGCTGAAACTGAGAAACTGGTCAAAATAACAGAAAAGATCATCTGTATTTTTTCAGACTTGCAAAAAAATCACTTTTAAAGAACACAAAAGTAATATTTGTACTTAGGAAAAGTAAAAAAAATGTTTTGTGTGATTTTATGTGAACCTTTTTATCAGTTTTTATGTGTCTTGTCATGCTGTCAGTTTTTCACATTGCTGTCGGATGACTTTATGTCGATCCAGAAGTTTGTTTTTGTTGAAATTCTACAGGCACTGGACTGGAATGACCACAATGCATCTAGAATGGCTGATAAAATGAAAATTTGGAACGGTCAATCAATTTTTCAATCAATTATATATATATATATATATATATATATATATGTAAATACAGTATACCTCTTTAATGCTTGAATTTGGTTCACTATATTAAACAATATAAATCGTTACGTTACTTTTTACAATTCTTATTCAGCTGTTAATTGATCTTAGTGTGTGCGTATGATTATAAAAAAATATCATCACCTCTCCGGGTTGTATCCCTCCAGCTCTTCCAGAAAGATATTACTATTGGAGTACTGCGTCTCTGAGCTGGGAGTAATGAGGAACTTGAGAACCGTTCCTCTAGTGGATCCCAGGAACACCACAGTCCGGTTCCGGTGGGGGCCAGCCTCAGTGTCCACCACCATAGTGTTTAACTGGTACCTTTAAAGTGAGGCGAAATAAAGTAAAAAACACTTATTACATAAGAACAGCACTATCACAATGGCCCCATTCATTACAATAATGACAATTCTTTCTAAGCCACATCTCTGCGTATATATTACAATGACTTTTATTGTGGCTTATCCAATCAGATTGAACATATTCATCTTATTCAATGTTCTCTGCATATTATTTTTAAAAACAGCCTAATGAAAAATGATAAGAAGATGTGACAGATTAGAGATGTACACGCTATCGGTGTTAAGACATAAGAAGATTAAGTTCTCTTATCGCTTCAGAGAAATAAAAGGCTCATTCGGATTAAAGCAAGCTGACACAAAAGAGCGTCTCCAATATCATTAACTGCTTCCATAAACTTTTCTTTTCATTTTCAAGTTGTTGCGAGTCTGACTATTATTTTTAAAACATTGTTTATTTGGGATTACTATATAGCTGAAATGTTTCTCCTCATATGTCTGGAGCGACGGTCTCCTCTGCGACACTTTACCTGTGGTTATCTGGAAGGACCCTTGTGGCCATTTCGATCCAAATTTAAAAAGCGAGGCGATTTATAGCTACACACATCTTGTGCACAATGACTCACCCGGTGTAATGCCTCAGGCAATTTGGTCTCAACAGGAACACTTCTGGGGTTCAGATTTATGTTTTAACTAAGGTTTTCCCACTAACCTTGAGAGACTTTGGAGAAAGACTGTAACAGCGCAGAACTGAAATGCTCACGGACTGATGTCCATTGAGTATAAGTGCTAACATTAGCCGTAACACACAAAGCTCAGGATGTGACTCTAGATAAGTAATTTTTTGGAGGATCTATTGACGGAAGAACTAAACTATGTGAACTACGGCTCATTGATCAGTAGGAAGTACTGCTTGATCTAAAATCACTACGAGATCGAATCGTTTATAACGTGCATTTGAAAAAGTAACACTCGTCAAACATCATCATTATAAATATGCTTTATTATCATGAAAATACCTGAAAAGGTTTGAAGAACAGCGATAGAATATGACCATTCGCAATTCCTGGAACTACAGGTGCATCCCAAATCGCGCACTTATGCACTATTATGTCATTTGCACATGTCTGGGAAACCGCTATACTTCCGTTTAGTATAAAACGGTTGAGTATTCCATTTGGGACGAAACTACCCTTCTAAAATCCATACACTACATGGTTGAGTGCATAGTGCATAGTTTAAGGGCATAGTGCATAGTATGTCATTTGGGACACATCTTACGTGTGTAAATAAAAAAAAAACGAACCCTTTCTCTCAACAGGTAGTGGTCTAGCTTTTGTTGAAACCAGTAACTTTGTATTGGCACCTATTGTATTATTGCTCCTGTATGACATATCGCTTATTGCTCCTAAACTCATCGCTTTGGATAAAAGCGTCTGCTAAATGTAAATGTAAATGTAATGTAAATGTAAATCGTTTTTCTTCTTTGTCCCACATTCTGAGTTTCTGCGCGAGTGCGCCCTCTGGCTTTCAGATGTGGCAGCATTTAACAGTAATTCATTGAGAAAGTGAGCATAAAAATGACACAATATATCGTCCCAGCCCCAGCAAATACGTTATCTCCTTTGGCAAAGAAGCAAAAACGTGAAGACATCTTAGTTCTGTGAGAGCCGGCGTAGTGCTTGGAAAGGTAGGGATTGGAGTGAGCCGTTGGTTGAAATTCGCAACCTCACCACTAGACGTCGCTAAATTTCATACACATTACACATTATCGCTTTTTTGCCGTATGACATGTCTTTTTTCAGCAGTTGTATGAATCCTACCTGACCATGGTCTTGACTATCCAAGGTCTATGTCCCAGCAAAGGAACCGCTTCGTCCATAAGAGGATGAGTCTTGATGAAACTCAGCACTTCATCGGGTAGGGTGTTAGAAGTGCTGAATCTTGAACCCTGAACGGCACAGCCTCCGGGCCTAAGAATATAAAAAACTAATTTGAAATGGCTCATACGTGCATTTTAAGCCAGAGGAAACACAACACTCATCCCCCAAATAAGTTTTAAAGCTAGGAGCAAAGCTTTGAGATTGCTTTAGAGTTTGGAGCCCGTGGCTGGAGGAGAACAGGGTAAAGGGTGAAAAACTCCCTACAGGTCTGGCTTCACGTCTCACCCGGCTCTCCAGCAGGACCCTTGGGGCCCGCACTTAAGCCCCTATCCACCGATTATTTTTAAAAGAAATGATGGATCTGTAGGCCTGTACTGGCATGAGTTCTGGACATTAGCTTCAGGCAATGAAAAACTCACCAGCAAACAAAAGCAACATCAACTTCACAAGACAGACAGACAAACATAACACATAAAAGAACATAACAAATAAATTAAATATGCATTAAATAACATAACAAATAAATGTGAAAACAATATAATGCATAAAATATCAACACAAAGAAATAACAACACAACAACAAACAACATAACATATACAATAAAACAAACAACGCAACAAAGCACAATGATTCATATCACATGTTACAACCCATAACACAACAGTACAAGACAATACACCACAACATTAAACATAACATAACATAGTTTCATACCTGGGTTTAGGTACGAGTTCATCAGGCACTGGTGTCCATATGGACTCTGGTGATTTCTGCTCTTTGAATCTCCCCTCAAACACTCGTGCCAACTGCTGCATGTCAAACGCACACACCGCCGAGCCGGGGATGCTGGGTAAAGTCACAGAGTAACAACAGGGTCAAGACACGCCACTGATCCAATCCACACCTCAAACCAGAGACAGACACACAACCAGACATGTTCACATGGCACACACTGTCACAACAGCCCCAGGTCAACGCAATGTGTCCCAGCAGGGCTATTCTTTCACCGGAGATGACAAAGAAATCGACCAGTCTGTTTCAACAGCGTCTTATTACAATGTTTCAATAGACATTCACGCTGGATACATAAAAACATAAGCTCTGCAGGTGTTCACCATGTGTTCCAGGACAGCTTGTCCCTCTGTCTCTTCCGCCTCCAAACGGTTGGGGGTCAGATGGACAGTTGAATGATTTTCCATCTTCCAGATTTTAGTTTTCAGGGAAGACATGGGGAATTTTTTTATCTATGGCTTGACCAGAATAGATCCTTTACTGTTATATCATTTAAATGTTTATCAGCTGTATGTGCATGAAATAAGCTATTCTCCCCACACGATGAAATAGAGCCGTCATCTGTCGCATTATGATTTGTGCTATACTGTGGTATGTCTCAGCAAATGTTTACCAGCCATGGATTTGGTGTTTCAATCATATCTGATGAAATGACCGATATCAAAATACAAGAATACATTAATATATAAGAAAGTATGAAATTAAATAAAATGAGTAAATGAGTTCACATATTAATACGTGCCTTAATTAAAAACGAGTCTACTAAACTTACAAAAAAATATAAACCCTTCTGGACATTGTG
The DNA here is from genome assembly GCA_006030095.1 of Triplophysa siluroides. Classification (NCBI taxonomy): domain Eukaryota; kingdom Metazoa; phylum Chordata; class Actinopteri; order Cypriniformes; family Nemacheilidae; genus Triplophysa; species Triplophysa siluroides. The sequence goes on along the minus strand of VCII01000246.1, from coordinate 258,940 downwards.
TGGCAGGTGTGTAGAGGTCAATCTGAGTTTTGTGTGCAATGTGCAACACAATACTGGAGGGCAATGGGTTGAGACTACTGCATAGATTAAGAAACAGATTTGGGATTTCCAATCAAGCAATACCCACAAACAATTCTTTCAGTCAATGGAGTGGTTAAGGGCTTGGATTTCGGCGGGGTGGTAATTTGGCCGAACAGAAGCTACATCCTCCCGAGCACAATGAGAATAAAATGACTGAGCTGATTAATCCGCACACCTAAATAAAACCCAACTAGATAAGACAGCTCCAGAACAATCATCCCATTCAGACATTATGAAGACCGCTCATTCAATTCTGATCATTTCATTTCTGCCCAATTCTCTTCTAATATTCTCCACTAATAGATACAATGGGAATATGGGGGGGCAGGTTCTGGTCTGTTAAAGAGGGGCTGCCGGATGAGGCCTTTCGGATTGAAGGGTTTTGGGAACCAGGGGTCCCATTTTTACAATTTGGAATAAGGAAGCAGATTGATGGCAGCAGTGAGGCGGTGGGCACGGTGTTAATGGATTGATTTGAAGATCAGCTTGAGCCCGCCGCCTGTCACCCTTATGGAGGACGTCTGTGCCAAAGATTACACGGCTAACAGAGATGTCATCGGATGTCACCGTGTCTCTCTGGGCTTTAAAATGTTAGTCGACCCAAAAATGAAAATTCTGTCATTATTTACTCACACTAATGTCATTATATAGCCCGAAAGCATCAATACTGTAAGCCCTCCTGTTATGTTACCCCGAAAGTCTTAGACAACGTGAATGTGAATACTTTGGGTGAACTATTCCTTTCATTTATTGTAATGATGTTCCACTAGAGTCATTTGTGCGCTAACACCCCTCATTTCATCCCACCTGGTGACACTAAAATGAATTGATCAAAAGAATGATATGTTCTCACTAAATTTGAGGCTATTTTAACCTGTCTGTTACTATTGAAAAAGCAAGACAGGCAGCTATAGAGGGAGCCATTTGGAGGACCCCCTGCAGCCAATAAGCTGTCAGAATTTGGAGCCTTCAATTTGAATCCAGCCAATGAGCTGTCAGATACACTGACGTACAGACTCGTAAACCTCTGGCTGGACAAACAAGCTCTACTTCCACCCTCTTATCCTCTCTGGCACTTGTTTCTGGTCACCAATCGCCCGCTATGCTTTTTGGCACCGTGCCTTTGTAACTGCCCAGCCCGGTTGGCTTGAGGTGCACGGGCCAAATCCAACTCACGACACAAAGCTCTGCCGCACATATCCATTCGAGACGGACGCCACGGGGGTTTGAGAAATGAGGACTAAATGAGAAAAATGGACGTGGCGGAAAGCAGGAGGGGCTTCATGCTGTTTGTTCTTTGGCACTGAACCGCAGCCATGAGCCTGTTACATGGCCGAACCGTGACAGCAACAGCCCTCCGTTTGGATCTTACGAGAGAAAAGAAAGAGTCATTTTTTTGTCTTCAATCTTTCTGGATGAGCCATAATTGAAGTGGCCGTTAATTTACATTGTGTGTGTTTACAATCCCCCTACAACTTCACTTAAGTTGTATTTTATTTTAAATAACATGCAACGCTGCTCTGTTGCTTGGCAACATCAATATCCTGCAGTTAGGGAATTTAATATTTCTTGTTGGAAGAATTGTAATTACTATTAATAGAAAACGTAATTGCTGTTTTATCCAGCATTTGAAGTTCATTTAATAAAAACAACTAAAAAGAATGGTACTATTAAGAAAGCATTTACCCGAGAAAAGAAAAATAACTAGAACAGACCTTTTGTGCAGATTGCATTTTTTTCTAACAAGACCATAAAAATGTAAAGCAAAATGTCAAACGCAAAGGTGAATGGGTTCCATTCATATTCATGACACCGCACAAATGCGCAACTTCTCATTCGTCTTAAAGGTCCAGTGTTTAAATTTTAGCGGCATCTAGTGGTTAGGTTGCGAATTGTAACCATAATTGTAACTCTCTTTCAAAGCATTACGGTGGCTGACACAGGGTTAAGATGTCATTACGTGTTTCGGGTATAACGTATTTACGAAACGCGCTCTGTAGATCCGTTTGTCCCTTTAGGGCTACTGTAGAAACAACATGGCGAATTCCATGCAAGGGGACCCGCGGTGTATGTAGATAGAAATAGCTCATTCAAAGGTAATAAAAACATAACGCTTCATTATGTAAGGTCTTTATACACCTCTGAACACATAGTTATGTATATTATTTTGCATTTCTATAGATATTGCATGTCAATAGATCCTACAAATAAGGCGTACTGGACCTTTAAAGGGCTTATTTCAGCGATAACAACCGGCTGACTGTACATTATCCCTTAAACCCGTTTGGTTTAGATGTAATATGATTCAAGGTTAAAAAACGCTGTATTTTCCACATTCCGTGCATGTTTGTATCTCCTCTTTGCTCCGACTCTCTGAAACACGCAGATTTTTAACAAAGCTCATTGATCTGAAATGCGAGGTGTGCTATGATTGGCCAGATAACAAGTGCGTAGTGATTGGTCGAATACTGCAAGCGTGTGGCGGAAATGTCACGCCTCTTACCATATTTGGAACATCAGGTTCCAAAGCAACTGTACTGACAGGTACACCCACCTTACTAGCATTCGCCTTTAGATTGAATGCATCTTTTGTTCCGACACTTACATTTTTGCAATTTTACGTGTCTAATACATGCCTGAGCATCTTATAACACACCAAAGACACCGAAAAACACGTGTTCACACCATATGACCCCTTTAACTTCTTTCTAAGATTGCACTGCTCTTCTCTTCTCAACGCAAAAACATAAACACATCAAACACACCAGAGATAACTCCAAAGCACATTTCTTTTCTAATCTTATACAACCCAACAAGTGATAATCTTTGGAAAGCAGACCTCATCTTTCGATATTAAAGTATAACATATACGCTTACAGTATGTTACAAGCTATTGGGACAAACGCAAAGGGCTGGTGAAACAACGTTTGGGCCGGATTTATGATGTACTCAACCCCATTTATCCATTTAGTCCCACACGGAACAGACTGATTCTTTCCCTTTCATAAACCCACAAGCTCAGTTTATCGTTTGGTAATTCATTTTGTCTTTACTATATCTACCTCTCTCTCTCTTTGCTTCCCAAACGCTTTATTGTTGGTCCACAGTATGTAAATGTCTATCCTCCATGGGGAGTCAGACTTATTTTCATTTCAGGAGGCTTCAAGTCGGGCTGAAATTCAATCGTCAAAGCTTTCACGATTTTTCCACTGATGTTTCTTTCAGAGGTCTTTGCAGGTATGCTTTGTCATTGAAAAACTGCTGTGTGATAGGACCCGGTTTCCAAGGAGACGTTTTGCATTGATATGTCAATCATATGGGAGAGAGGGGTTCTTGCAGAGCGTACAGTTGGCAAGTAGTTATTAGAGCTCGAGATTAAATGTAATTCTCGCAGGACATCTCTGTTTAGATACGGCATAATGTAGGCCTAGGTATCTTCCTGCCCAGAAAATGCATTTTATTAAACGTATAAACACATATTATACGAATATTTCTAGCATTCTGTCTCAACTCTCTCTCGCCCTCTTTGTACATTATGACAGATGTCACAACTGCTGTTGTAATTTGCAAAACATTATGAGCGAGCTCCATCCAATCTTGCAGAAATCTCAGTTTTGTGCTTACCGTTGAAATGTGTTTATGTCATTTCTAAACATCCTTGATAACAGAATTTTAAACAGACTTTCTCACAAGGCAATCAAACTCGTGCAACTCTTCTTCTATTGAAGAAAAAAAGCTTTTTTGGGGGACCATATCTAAAGATCAAAATCCACATTTCCTTGAAATTGGATTCATTCGTGCTGCTCGGGTTCGAAGCCGACTATTAAGAGGCCAAATCATGTGTGTGTAGGTGTCAAACTTTTTTCCACTTCCATTCAATGTTGGTATGGATTTAGATCAGTTTACATATTCTTTACCTGCACAATTCTCACTACAGGAATGTCATTGTGGTCATTTTTTCCTAAAGTAATTTTTTCCTAAGTACTTTAAAAAGTAATTTAATAACGTATTTAAATTGCATGCATACATAAATTAAAAGCAAGCACAAGAGATATGACCATGATATATAAACTCCTATTAAATAAGTTAAATAATTAATCGCTATGCTTTTTAAAATTAGTATTAGTATTTGGAATGAGATTATTTTTATTTATTAAAAAAAAAGATAAAAAACATCATTTATCTGAATCTAAAATCTCAATCTGCTCCTTTATTAATTTGTATTATTTATAATATTTAATACTTAATATACAAGTTAAAACCTCAAAACAATATCTTCTTCTTCACATGAAGGGGCTGTTAAATGACATTTCTGCACAGTATTCATCAATCACACACAGTTCCATTCCCCGTGTGCATGTGTGTGTGTGTGTGTGTGTGTGTGTACCTGTTTGAAGGTGTAGAGAAGACCCCCAGTATGACGTCTCTGCCCTGCATGCGTATGATGGGACTGGTGGACTGCAGCAGGTTGAAATAAAAGTGCGAGTCTCCTGGGATTGAGCAGTTCAAACGCGCCTTCAGAAACGACGTCCACTGCCTTTCCAATACGCGCTGAGAGCCGCCCAGATCACCTTTACACACGCGCGCCACGCGAGACACCATTACCTAACACATGTTAAGAAAGAAAACATTCTTTCTCTATTCACAGCGAGACTCAAGGGCAGTTATTCACTGGAGAACTGATTTTGAGCACTTCAATTGTGAAGTCAATTGTGAAAAATCTTAAAAGAGCCTTATTTTGCCCTTTTGTGACTTGATATTTCCCAAGGTTTCCCAACCACAAAAAAGTACCATCTACTGATGATTAGAATTCAACTGGCAGTTGTTTCGCTACTACACCTTTAAGATATCTGTAAGTACAGAGTTTTTCAAATTTAAGACCCCCATTGGCCACAACCATTTTAAAGGCCCCCCACACTATTCTAGATCACGAATAGAACAAATATTCATATGTATTCATTATAAAAACACTTAGCATCTTGATTTTCAGTTGTTTCCGATGATTTTAATGCAGGTAAAATTGGAAGTCCCCTGGTTGAGAAACAATTGTCTTCGTTCTCTTTAATCTATGTACCTAGGTTGTATTATGTCTTTTCTCCAGATGAATACATTATACAAATAATCATCCAATTATAATGATTGAAATGCCACACTGCTCTTTCTCTCTCTCTCTCTTTCTCTCAATAAGTTTGTGTATATGGTAGAAATATAAAATAACCCTCATCAAAACAACTACAAAACAGCATTGAAGTAGTTCCCATTTATGGGCTCTTACAGTGGTTGCCCTTTCATCATTATTTAGTCCAAATCATCCATTTCAAAACATTTTTCGATTCAGTTAAGTGATCCTAAACTCAAATGGTAGTGTATGCACATTTCAGTATATCACAACGAGAATTCATGTACTGGATGTAAATGGTTTTCTTTTTTATGTGTGCCAATTTACAGCACATGGAATTATTCATCAATTATTATGAAATGATAATAAAAATATAAAACAATTGGAATTGTATCTATTATTACAATTTCCGGTTGATATGACCTGTTTATCCAACTATTCACCAGATGGTAGACAGTTCAAGGAAACCTAGACTTATTTAAAGAACTTTATTATTTATAAACTATAAACTAAACAACAATTCTTTTTGAAGGCAAGAAATCACACAGCAGCCCTAATACCGGACAGAGCGTATCCCACACAGCTTCGATTTATTTCTAAAGGGTCTGTAAAACTCATGCCCACATGGCATCTACCCTGACTCAGGTCCACGGGGAAGAGATCCGTGACTGGATTGTTCAAAAGCAAACTGTGAAGATCATCATATCATATGTTTCCCACCTTCTCCAGGTAGTTGAACTCCATGGCCATTTCTCTGAAGAAGAAGTAGATATGTGGCCCCCATTCCACGGCACTTACGAAATACGGCTCTGTATGAAAAACATGAACACATACAAGCCTTCATTAAACAGCAGACAAAGAGCTTTCCCGCGGAGAGTAAACTGAAGCTCGACTAAGTAAACACTCATCATTCATTATAAAAACATTTATCTAAACAAACAACATATGCACAGAGCCAGAGGGTGGGAGGAAGACAGAGAGACACAGAGACTAAATGATAACAAAGCTGAGATAGTCTTTATAAAACATGCATGTCCTCTTGAAAAAAAGAAAAGATAAAAGAGAGAAGATTTAGAGGTTCTGGTTGAATGTGTTTTATAAAGCAGACGCAGCTCTGCCTCACTCTCTGAAGGATTCTCATATAGATATATTGCAGAAAAACAAACAGAAAACTCGACCTTATATACATCCAGCTATTCTCATCTTAATGAGATTCTGCTTGGCTTTCTGTGGTTACGAGGTCTTTGATATTTGTGAAAAAACAAAATTAAAATGAACAAAAACACAAATCCCATTTGGCTTTGTTAACGCTGTAACACCCGTAATTCGGTGCTGTGACCTGAAACTATTTTAAAATCCACCGCAGGATTCCGGGAACGACGCAGGTGACATCTCGCAACAAACTCCCTAAACAACTTCAAAGGAATATTTTAGGAATATATGCTCAACTTTTTCTCATATCTTGTGAGAAACTACAAAAAAAGCATCGCATGAATAATCCTGCACACTTGGACAAATAATGACAAATGAAATATCTGTTTAATGAGAATAATCACAGACGAGATCTCTTCAATATCTCAATTGTTTCTCCTAGACATCAAGGAGATGTAATGGAAAGCAAATTAAAACTTTTGCAGGGACAGTTCACCCAAAAATGAAAATTCTGGCATCATTTAATCACCCTCGGGTTGTTCCAAACCTTAAAGTTCTTTGTTCTGCTAACACAAAGGAAGATATTTGGAAGAATGTCAGTAACCAAACAGATCTCATCCCCCATTTAATGCCATAGTAGGGAAAATAAATACTATGAGAGTCAATGCGGGGTGAGATCTGTTTGGTTACTGACGTTTTTCCAAATATCGGCAACAGAACAAAGACAATTTACAGGTTTGGAACAATCTGAAGGTGAGTAAATGACGACAGAATTTTTATATTCGGGTGAACTGTACCTTTAACACCGTCTCTACACTGGACGCGGTGCGATGCAACACGACAAAAGACAATAGAACACATTACAACCCATTACAAGTTAAAATTTGCGACGCGACAATCCCATTAAAACCGTGTGTAGCAACCGTCCGCGTCCAGTGTAGACAAGGTGTAAGTCTCATCTGCGTCTCAGATATTTCTCCTGAGGAAAAAGTCAAAGAGATCTCAACAATGTCACAAACTGAGCTCAGATCTGTCAAGTCTTCAATCAAAAGTCCATATTATTGAGGAGCTAAATATGAACTCAAACATTTCTCATCAACTTTACCCAAATCCAGATTATTATACATTTTAAAATCTACATGTATGTTACACCTCCATACTCTCCAAGTTTTTCAAAATCATAGTCTCATTTGTTTCTATTTTTATTTCTCCTGAGCAATCTTAGGCGAAACATCTGAGATTGCGTTGATACTTAAATGATACAGAACTGAGAACTTCTCCTGAGCTTTCAAACAGCGACAGGTAGACACCTCCTGGCCGAACGAAGGCAAGTTTTTGGGAAAGCTGGTTAAACATAGTGGTTTCTTCCTTTTTCCTTTAAGATGCAAGCACAGAACAAAGCAAGCTATACCTCTGAACCATTTGGAGTCGTGTTTGATGGTACGCAGCGCCGGACTCTCTCCCAGACTGCGGTAAATGACAGCATCGATGGCCAGGAAGTCAGTCACCGTCCCTGTGAACAGGCTGCCCTCTGATGGCAAAGGGCAGAGGTCAGCGGTTAATAACCAGAAGTACACATCGACATTATGCCGTAATGATAGATGATGCAAAGAGCTGAAATGAAACGTCCTTGAGCGTAATGATGTTCATAAGCTGCGGTTAAGTGCATCGATGGAGGAAAATTAAAACAGCTATAATTGAAACGGTGTTAAACATTATGGTGTTGTGCATTCGCTGGAAGCAAAGCAGTTATTAGAAAAGATTAAAGAGCTATGAGGAAATAAATAAATTGCAGTTGAGAGATAATAACGTAAGGTAAGAGCAGCTTACCGGCAAACAAGGCCACATTAGCATGTTTCGGGTCATAAGGACATCTTGCCATTCCGCTGATGGGCTCTCCGACCAATTCTAGTGTGTCTCTCTGAAAACACACACACACATAAAGGTTTGTTTCTCTATTTGTCAATGAGGACATCTCACAGCCTTTTACAGATCTTTCTCTGAAACCCAACCCTGACAAAAACCTTATAGACATTACTCTTTAAAGTAAAACATACTGTTGTGTAATTTGGCAGGTGTGTGTCGCACTGTATTTGTGAGGATTTATTTTATAAAGTTGGATCTGCACAGTATAGTCGAACACACAGACACACACATCGTGTAAAGACGGGATGTGACACTTTCTGACAGTCTGATAGCTGTTATAAACCACACATATCTCCAAACACATTCACAAGTGCTGCTATGATTTCCGCACGCTTCAAGCTACAGTGGAAACTGTGTGTGTGTGTGTGTGTGTTCGCGTGCGCTTGTGTGTCTAAAAAAAGGAGTCACTTTAAACACCTTCGTGGCGCCTGTGGATTTATCTCACAACTAAATCACATCCAAATTGTCTCAGTATAACAGTAACCTGCTGGCTTTTCTCAAATTTAGATTTTATAATTTAACCAAAAAATAAAGCCTATTTTAAGACCATATGGTTTTTACAATAGTTTTAATGACAATTAAAGGGACAATATACTTGTAAGGATCCTTGTCAGGATGCGTTTCAAAAGACGGCATCATCGGACGCGCATGGCCTGAAGTTAACTTCCGGTCTTTGCTTGTTAATCGTTCTGGAAACATAACTATTTATATCTTAATCAATTTGAATTGATTATAATCAATTTATAACCTAGTTATTCTTGAATAAAATATTAGTTGAGTGGGTCGTGTTAACTTTTTACTCGCATTTAAGTTAAGCCAAGTAACAGTTCTGATAGTAACCAGAAATAATACTGGCTAGACATCCTACTTTTACCTAGCTAATGGCGGATGTAATGGCCCGGATTGTCCAATGGGCATTATGGAATAAATTTCACATAACAGTTTGTCTCTTGATTTAACTTTTTTGAGCCTCTAGCAGTTGTTGTTCAGAAGAAGCGCATATCGACAAATCTAGCGACTTCTTGGATAAACCTTACACTTCATTCAGTGGGAAAATGTCGCCAGTGCTGCCGGCGCAGGCATCCCCTCTCTCACTTTGTACAGTGAGCGGCAGGAAGAAGCAGCACATTTCATTCACCGTACGACAGCTGACTCCTGAATGAAACGAATAGCCTATGGCGTTTCCAACAACCTGTCACTGTTATCGAATGTTTGGATAAACAAACATGAACACAGTTCGTCTGTAAATATGCAAATGGTTACCTAGTCAGAGGCTGTGTTACAGAACATAGCCAAAATCTATCAAAACCTATACAAAAGTCGGAAACTGACAATAGAAACTGAAAATATGACAATGAGAATGGCTTTATTGTTGTAAATATAATCTATGACTTAAAATAGGCCTACCCTCACGGTTGTCTTAAATCTCAAATGCTAAGAGTTGTTTTTACATTTATTTGGTGAATTTTATATTGATATAATGATGATCAGGTCTGCCTTACTTTACCAATATTTAGCCTTCATTATTAGATGATCCACAGTACTTTTAGATACATTGTAAAATGTTTACATAGGCTACACACAAATATTATGATAAACCGTCTATAAAGACCCTTAAACATCCACATAACGTTTATATTGCACAAAAGGTTTGTTGTTGTGAAAAATGTTCTAAGAAATTGGTATTCTAGGAAGCTTTGAATAAAAGGTAATAGATCTTGGCATGGATGCAGAAATTTTTGGGGCTTTTTCATTTGTAAAATATATAATTTTCATTTTGATTTGGGGGTTGCATGTCTTGGGAGATTCACCCAAAAAACTCTAAACGGAATATTGAAGGAATAGAAAATGCATTATTGTCAAAACCTGTAAGGCTTTCTTTCTTCTGTGAAACACAAGAGGAGATATTTCGAGAAACGTCTCGGTGGTTTTGTGTCCATACAATGAAAGACATTGATTTTTGGGTACCAACACGCTCTAAAATATTTTATATAATATAATAAAACATCTTCTTGTGGTCTACAGACGAAAGAAAGTCAAAAACGTTTGGTGACCTATCTCTTAAGTAGGGCTGTCAAAAGATTAATCGCGATTAATCGCATCCAGAATAAAACTTTGTGTTTACATAATATATATCTGTGTGCTGTGCATAATAATTTTGTATTTATTAACACATACACATCCATCCATATATTCAAGAAAAATAAAAAAATTATTAAACATTTATATATAATTTCAATATAAATTCATGTAAATATTTCCTAAATATGTATACATGTGTATGCGTTTGTATTTATAAAAACATAATTAATATGCACAGTGCATAGACATATATTATGTAAACACAAACTTTTATTCTGGATGCGATTAATCGCGATTAATCTTTTGACAGCGCTACTCTTACGTGAAAGTGCTAAATCACTCATAGAATTTTACAAATATGTTGTCCTCAATACAGAGTTATGAACTTAAATGGGATCTTTTAATGACTGTGTATTATTAAACTTTGCGTGCAGTATATTTCATGGGAAAACGCTGGCAAGACAGTGAAGGCTGCAGGGCATTCTGGGAACACTTACCGTGTAATTGGCGCACAGTGGGTTGAACGCGTTTGTCCCGCACACGAACAGCCCTCCATCATGGCTCAACAGCACCTTTATGTAATTACGACACTCCTCCTACAGCAGAAAGCAATGGAGAGATGATTTTATTAAACAATCCATTACTGGCTTTGTATTGGGATAAAGTCTCCTTCAGCCCATTTCGTAAGCTTATAACAATGATTTACAATTTGAGCTGTTGGGTACATGTCTCCTGTGAAGAAAAGTGTAGGCTTACGTAAAGTAAACCGCGTTGTTACGTTTTAAACCGAGACGATGATAAAGAGACGCAAGTTACGCATTGCAGCTTTAATTAATAAAAGTTTAATTATGTTATCTTCATGTGCATAAACGCTATAGAAATGAATTTTCCTATTAATTACTTTACAGGAACAGATATGATGTTATCAGACTCTGTGTATTTGTTTTGCTTGGGCTGATCTTAAAATCACAATAGCTTGGCAGAGTGCGACTTCCATGTCATTTCAACAACGCCATTTGAATCTTAATTACAATTTGACTGGAGGGGTGCCAGCCAGACAAAGAAAAAGAGACGCAGAATAAGGGTCAGAAATGAAAGTACACCAGGTAGAGCAAAACGGACAAAATAATAATTCAGTGCATGTTTACACAGCCTCACAAATCCTTTTATTTACCTAGAAATTATTATTAGTATTGGAGAACTCATAAATACAGACACCTGATAAGTGGGCCCCAGCATGCAGCTCCGCCACAGAGCCCACACTCCAAGTGCCACCCAGAAATGGTCCCAATTTGTCCGTATTTTTGAAAGGTGTTCTGTCGACGTATATGCACAATGGTGCTCAGGAACTTGAATGCGTTGCGACGGGAGTCAGGCTACAAAAAGCAGTCCCAAAAGAAACTGCGCATCCAGCTGCGAACACTCATGCAACAGGAATGCTTTTGTTCCCTGACGGACATCAATGGAACGTTTTGAAGTGGTATTTTGTTGAAATCGCTGCAGGAGGACCCCATCATGCAGCTCCACCACAGGGCCCATTCACTGCTCTGCCCATCGAGTTTGACTGGCCCTCCGGGTGGAGCTGGTGCCCGAGGGGGTTGACACCGAGGTCAGGCTCTTTGAGGTGATTAGCAAGACTGCTGAGGATGTTGTTACAGATGCAAGCTCACCGTTCACTCGATGTGTGTGCGTTTGCACAAGAGATCAGAGTGTAGTTACAAATGCATTTAAGCAGCCCAGAGTGGTAAACATTCATTCCCTACTGATAGATCAACTTAGTGTGCGTGTGTTTCCTTGTTTGAATAAGAGAACAAAGACATCTTTTTATGTGTGATAAGCTAAAGAAGAGCTCTTCCACTGGAGGCCAAATCTGACCCTTCAATCATTATTATGGGTATACAACTCTCTGAATGATTGACTGACAGTTCACACACTGAATCAGTCATTTAAGCGCACACTCATGGAGATGGAGTTTTTACAAATATGGCTCCGTTACCTGAAGTTGAAATCTTAAAACAAAGCTGCAAAAATTCTCAAAATCATTTTGTTTGTTTTGGCTCATCAGCCATCATTGGATCATTAATACAAGTGCTCTTGAAGGGAAAGTTCACCCCAAAATATAAATGATGTCATCATTTATTCACCCTCACGTCATTACAAATCTGTATCTTGTATCACAAAAGAAGATATTTTGAGAAATGTCTCAGTGGTCAATGGAAGTCAAAGAGGTCCGGTGACGTTTGTTTACCAACGTTCTGCAACATATCTTCTTTTGTGTTCTGCAGGAGTAAGAGAGTCATACAGGTTCTCAATGACTTGAGGGAAAGTAAACGATGAAAGAATCTTACGTTTTTTTAAAGTGAATTCCTAAATACGTATTGGACAGTAATAAGTACGTTTTTTTTTTATTTTCATATAACATACAATATTGTTATGTAAAATGACAGTTCCACTTAAATGGGATGACATTATCATGAATATGTGCTTTTAAAGGTTTTTCCTTTATTTTTCTAATTTGAAAGCAAAAACCCCACAGTGGTGAAATGCCAAATCCAGATTTTGCAACCCAATTATATTTTTATACTGAAGTTTAAATGTGTTTTACATGTGAACAATCTAAAACTAACAAAGATGGAGAAAATCTGAAAAAACATTTTGTCCCTTGAATTCATTTTCATTGGCTATGAAATAGTTGAAGAGCCCTGCAGCCAAATAGGTTTCTGTGTGATTTTGATTGTATAAAATGATGCAACCCTGCCTCTTTTTGTCCAGGGTATTTTAACCTGGATTGTATGAATGATCTGAACATTTCTGCATCATCCTCGCTGGTTTTCCTCCAGAAAACAATGATGTAATGGCAGGAAAATTTGGCAGCAATTTGCTTTTGATTATCAGCCAATTACAAAACAATACAGCTGTGCCTACAAAACAGAAAAAGTGTTTTAGTTTTTAGTGGACTAGGAGCATCCTAGCATGCTTCATTACCACTGCAGTATGCAGTATGGAAACTGTTTGTAGTATACTGGAATTACAACTGCCAAATTGTGCAATATCCCACAATGCAATGCGCCCAACTTGACACTGTGTGATCTTTAACATTTTTCTTATTATTGGCTTGGATAACATTTCAAAGCAAGACTGGATTAAACATTTAAAGGCACCTACATTTAAAAAAAAAACATTCTTGACCTGCACAACCTTGGTTACATCATCAGAAACAGTGAATTGAATAACTACAAGGAGAAATTATAAAAGCAAAATTTCTGTCTTCGTAATAATGTGGACTTGTGAACCGTGCATGACAAGACCAGGGACATTTCTTTGCGATCTTTGTTGTCTTTAACATCTCCTCTTTACATAGAGCTACTGGATCAAGCTGTTTGAATGTTCGTCATAAGTGCACAGCTGCACGTGAGAAAAACACCTCGGCTATCAGTATGCTGCAAACCCTCCGCAGGGGTGGGGAGATCTCACATTCTGCTTCATAAACTGTAAAATTGAATTCATCAGAGATGCAGGTTAGCGAGCAGGTCGATCCATACAGCCATCAGAGGTGTAAAAAGCAGCTTTCATTCTTGGGGAGAGCACAAGCGGTTCAGGTGTCTGTGAAACGGCATCAAGAAAGTGTCAAGATTTATCCTTCAGATTACAGCGCGTGAAATCGCAGTATATATTCCCGACCCCAGACGACTTCGCCAGGGTAACTTTCTACTCTGATCAAAGCCCTGTGTTCTCCCTCTGTCCCGCTTCCCTATCTTCTTTCTTCTTAACTCTTTCTGCCACTTTCTGTTCTCCATCTGCGTGTCTCTTATTGCCCCATTCTCCCAATCCAATTGGTTTTTACTTTCTTCCGCACCCATCTCAACCTTTCGTTTGACACTCTTACGTTAGAAGGGTGAGAACGTGTTCTGTACTGAAACACGCCGCTCTAAGATGGAGGGAAAAACGTACACCGCAAAAATGAATTTTTGGGTGTTTTTCAGTACAAATAGCTAAGATTATTTATATTATGACTTAAGATACTAAGACAATATCACAGTTGAGTTTATGCTTAAAACAAGAAAAAAAATCCAGAGGTGTCAAGTACTTGAGAATTTTACTCTCAGGGATCAAGTATCTTTATTTTTTTCTAGTATTTTTCCTTTGAAAATATTTCACTTCCATACATTATAAAGCATGGCATTTATCATACTTTTTACTCTACTACATTTGAAAAATACTGTAAAGGGCAATTTTTACATAAAAAAATACTTAAAGTACTTTACTCAAAAGTCATCTTCTCGAGTAAACATAATAATTTAAGTACATTTTTTATGTACTTAAGTATTAAAGGGAAAAAACATGGAAAAAATGTATTTATGAAATGTAGTGGAGTAAACTATATATATATATATATATATATATATATATATATACTTCATAATATAGTGAAGTAAAATGTTCCCAAAGTAAAAAAAACTAAGATAAAGATACTCGACAAATGTCTTTGAGTAAAATACCACCAGTATGATAAGAAAAATAAACCTAACTAAGGTTCCTAAAGTACATTTGAGTTTATTTTTCGTATCCCAATGGCTTTTTTTTTCATGTTTAATAAACTCGCTTATTGTTTTGTAATTTTGTTTCTCAGGTAAACGTATCTTAATTTATACATTTTAGATTCCTTTTTAGATTTTAGATTATGCTGCAAAATAAGACAAAAAAACCTGTAGGAAAGCAAAATCTCATTAAAGGTTTACAGCCGTTAAGGGTGTAAGGAAAATGATCTGCTTGATTCTAAATATCATCTGGATATGTGATATTATATTCCTGTTTGAGTTATCCTCTTACCATGCCATTGAGGGCATTAAAATGACAGCTGGAATTTGCTCAGAGAGAGAGAACAGATTCTCAAAAGATCTGAACAGGGCTCATGAGTGTATATTTAAATGTCTCAAATACACACAGACACAAACACACACATGCACGCACACACACACACATTTATATACTCCCATAAGAGTATTACAGGAGGTAGATGTGATCTTGTACTCACTGTGATATTGCTACTGTACAAATCTGTTTATCTCGCACTTCATAAATGTCAATCATAGCCGTATAAGTTAGAGCCCGATGCTTCAATTTGACTTCTGTGTCTGAAGACCATTCATATGAATTATCCATTTATGGACCCGTGTAGATGTTATTGTGTTCTCTGCAGCCATCGATACTCGACAGGATGAAACTGTGGTATAGTCTTTGATCAGATTTGGTCACTTTCACAGCAACAGAAGGATCAAATGCGACAGAATGAAGCGACCATACATCTCTCTGGCCATTTTAAAATAACATGACTGACAGTACCATCAGTGATAGAATAAAATTAGGAAGCATGATAAAGCAACTATTAGAAATACAACAGTGCAAGTCATAAGACACGTGCACTGTAGTAAACTTTAATATGGTAAAATGTGTTTTTGAACCTTACCATAGTAAAAATAAAAGGTTCTACAGTGTTTGCTCCCTTTTATCAACTGTCTATAGAAAACACTAGCGTACGTTAAAAAAGTAGTGATTATTATATACTACAGTTTACTTTTGTAAATACTAAAGCATACTACGGTATTTTCTTTCATGTTGGATACGAGGGAAGAAGGTGATTTGCATTTTGCTGAATTAGATCCTCACAGTATGTGGCAATGTATGTGTGTGAGAGACTGAACAGTATGTGTGTTAACAGGATTCAGAATAAGGATATTGAATTTCCTCCCTCATTATAAAATCGTGTCATCTCGTATCAAGCCGCTAGAAAGGATTAATTACGAGCAGAATTATAGAGAGAGTGCATACATCAGATCATATAATGTGACTGTGCCTCCTCATTTCACCTGACAGCGTTTGCTGAGGGATAAACCTGATCTCAGATCTGCAATCTCTGCTTCTGCTCGGATATCAGTGATGCGTGTAGGGTGGGAAACTGAACCGATTCTTCCTTTTATTTGATTTTTATGAAAAAAACTAGACTGAGCTGTTTTGTCGACATATACATTTTACAGTTTTAAGTGTTTCCTGGTCCATTTAAGGAACACACAATGTGGCCTAAATGATATACTGTAGGGCCAATTTTTTTGGTGAATGAACAGTTACAGTTTAAATCAGTTTAAACTGATAAAAATTTACAAAATGAATCTGAAATTCTAATATAAGACTTATTTAATATTAACAATTTCAAAAAATGTTGAAGATACATTTTGTTACAGCGTTTAGGTTTAATGTAACTTTCTGCATGTAAATGAATAAAAATTAAATAGGCCTTTAAAATAAAAGATAAGCTAAATATAAATCTAAACCCTATAAAACTATATAAAACCATATAATTAAACAAATATTAGTTTGTGATGATAAATCTTGCCACCGATATCCAAATAAAAATCTGTTTAATTCGTATCCTTTTTTCTAATGTGTATTCTTGTCTTGTTTAAACATTCAGAACGATACAATCAACAAATATTGTATTTCTTGTTTTCCAAACACAGTTTTTCTAATAATAAAATCGTCAAGGAACCAAAATCATTCATGATAATCTACATTGAAATCAGATGAAACAAAATCTCTACATGCATGTGGACGTGGGCTGATATCATAAAAAACAGAAGCCTGAATGCTTATTTTTGCCTCCCTCCCAGTTTCTGTCTGTCACACAAACGCAGTGAACAATCCATTTATAGTTTACAAGGAAATTAATGATCATGAACAGAAACAACATATAAAGCCACAAAGAAACTGTGAAAGAAAGCAGAAGAGATCGGACCCTGTTGAAGAAAGCGCCCGAGGCAGAAACTCGCAGGTGTGTGTTTGATGTCTCACATTTCTGCGAACATGTGGGTGGGTGTCAGACATGTCTAATTTGTAAACTCCCTCTTGCCAAACAATAATCCCTGTCCAGATTCAGCATTCGGTCCCTTGAAGTTCTTCCCTGCAGTAATACGAATCTATTAAAACAAGATGCTTTACTAAAAAGAGTGAAAGTTGGGCTACATTATGAAGGTGGACAGAAAGTAAAAGCTAATTGCACCTTAAACTGAAGAATAAGGGCAGATTTGTCACAGAAAGATCAAAGGAAGACATAATGAAGTCTGTGATGTAGACCTGAGGAATACTGTGATGCACAATGCTCCTTTACAAGCCGTCACCTTAAGTTAAGAGAAATAAATCGTTTATTACGCAATATCTGTGTGGCTGCAACTCCCAAATAACTACAGAAATTAAACAAGTCTTTTTTATCTTAAAAAAGTGTAAATGTTATTGGACGTTAATTCAATTTGACCTATAATGCAACACACACATTAGAAGGACAGAAGCTAGATGTGATAAACCATTAGGTCCTAAAAGATAAATGTAAACAAATCAAACCATAAATAGACAAATTGCAAGTAACATTATTCTAATACCAAATAATAACCAAAGTCATGGAAGGATCAATATCTCTCAAAAGCCTCCGATGCTCACTGAAGTCTTTCTTTATCGTCCAGTTACAAATGGTCAAAGAGAGAAACGCTGTTTCCTTTTCGTGTGCCGACGTCCTCACCAACTTCTACTGTTATATACGCTCAGGGAGACATTTCCAAGTATGAGATTGCATCCAGCATTGCCTTGGGCTTGAACCGACAGTAAATCACTCCAAGTGTTCCGAATGAGTTTTCTAGCTCAGACTGTGTTAAAATGGCATAAACATCTTTTATGTTTGTGTCGTTGAGCACTAACCTCGTGTTTTCCCTTCATTCTACAGATCCGGATGTCGTTCTTATTGGATTCCCACGTCCTTTTCTGCAGGACGGCAAAAGAAGCCAAACATTACCAACGGCCATTACAGGACTGCAGTATTTATATATACAGTATGAAATCGTATATGTGAGGGCGTGTGCATGACAGAGATACAAGGCCTCACCTTGCTGTAGAACATTTCATCTCCAGACACATGGTCCAGTTCCACTCGATAAAGGTCGTCGCTGCACCAAACACCACACGCACACACACACACATCACATATACAGACAATCATTAGAAGTAGGAATGAAAGGGAAACGGGTTTCATTCAACACAAACACTGCATCCCAAGTTGCGCACTGTAGTATATAGTATGCAATAATACAATTAGTGTGCCAAATTAGCATGGATTGAGAATAACATGCCATGTGAATAATGCACTATTTCTGGCGTGCTTGTAAAGTATGAATCCATGTGTGTCTTAAAATTGGCTATGGTTTTAATATAAACCCTGTTTTTGACAGATTGATTACCATTTGTATTACCACAGTTTTACTGCAAGTTTCAAGATTAAAATAAGGCTTCTAGTCACCATGGTTAAGTATTTGTCATCAACGATCTTATAGACAATTAGTTAACAATAATTATTACTAATGTAAATCACATGAAAAAAGTGATACAGCTCTATAGAAACAGAAAATTCTAGGGGTAACAATATATCAGAGTATATATATAACAATATATATATATGTAACAATATATCAGAGGGTAACAATATATCAGAGTATATATATAACAATATATATATATGTAACAATATATCAGAGTATATATATAACAATATATATATATGTAACAATATATCAGAGTATATATATAACAATGTATATATATGTAACAATATATCAGAGTATATATATGTAACAATATATCAGAGTATTGCGCGTAAAAAAATTAAGATATGTATCGCAGAGCTATTAAGATATGTAGCGTAAAGCTTTGGCAATATATTTTAAAATAAAATACTGTATATATTTTATATATATTTATCCAGTGATTAATTGAATTTTTATGAGTCAACATACAGATGGTTCAATTAAACCTTGGATGTTGTCAATTCTTCGACAAAATCCGTCAACAGCTGACGATCGGTTCTGACTTCTGTCTCTTTTCTACTCTTTAAAAAAATTAAAATAATAACTAAGCTCTGTATACTGTGATAGGCTACATGAGACCAGTTTTTTATTGCACTTATGCTTTTGGTTGTCCTTATGTTGTTCCTATTGCTTCCATTGTTTACCTCATCTGTAAGTCGCTTTGGATAAAAGCGTCTGCTAAATGACTAAATTATTGATTTTTTGGTAAAAAAACTGTCAGTTGAGTTCCATATGTTTTTATTTACAGATACCGTGATACTGTAAAACTGTAATTGTTAAGACAGTATCGTATCGAACCGTGAGCCGAGCGTAGACAATTACAAACGTAGACAACTTCAGTTTCTATAATACAAACCCTACTATGTATTCCACATTTTCTATATATTTTCTTTATCTTTCTATATGCATGTAAAGCTGCTTTGCATCAATGCATGATTGTAAAAAAGCTATAGAAATCAAATTTGATTGAACTGCGGTTCATTTTCATAAGCAGCTGTTTGGGCTTTTTGTTACAAAATGGGAGTATGTAACAATTCTGTTTTGACGTTTTATCTGCAGACAATATATGTGAGGCAGACGCTGCCACAACAGCTTTAAATGCATTGAAGCAAGAAGTTAGGTAATAAAATGATTCATTTACTGCAGCTAGATGTTAATGCGTACACTAAAAAGTATCTTTAATACACAGATACAATTTTGTGCAATCTCGCAATATTGCCTTTCGCTCAACCCATCAGTAGTATGCTATAAACTTTCAGTGCACAGTAAAGCTTACTATATGCAATATGGGATACAGCCCAAAACATAAATGATTAATGGGGCTAGAATAAGAAAGTCTGCGGATTCTGAGATATTTTTGTCCCCAAATACACCGACGCGCCAGTGGAATTTGATCAAGAAAATCAATTAACCTGCTCATAAAAGATTAAACTGTGATTTGAGAAACATCTTGAAACGGCACAGATCTAAATTAGACTTGGTTGCAGCTCTGAAATGTCAGCCACAAAGTTTTGTGGTGACGGTAACTGGTTTATAAGAGAACGTGGAGGAGAGTTTGTAAGGGTGATTCAGACACTCGGAAACTCAAGATAGACTCTCTCTGTTCTTTCGCTTCAGAGAAACCAAGGATTTAAGATGCTTGACTGTAGTGTTAAAGGTCATCGAACAGGGGTTTAACTTTCAACCACCTTCTAACCAAGACCACATGCAAACTCCCCCGGGAGTCTAAATCCTCACAGCTCTGACTTTGAAGGGCCGTCCACGTGAAAGATTTCAAAGATGTACCAAATGTAACAGCAGTCAAAACGAACACAGATTCGCAGCCAAAACATCCATCACATACAGGTTAGCGGTGTGTACGCGTACAGATCGGAGGACAAAAGAGGTTCGTTTGATACAAAAGTGCGTTCGTCTTGGGCATCTGGGGTGTTAATGTGAGGGGTCTGAGACTTTAATACCATTTTCCCATTTTGTAATTTGTCATTTCCACTTAAGACCAATTAGGTGAAGTGGAAAAGCTTTTATCAAAGAAAGGACCTTCATTTTATAATAATTCATAATGCAAAATCAAACACATGAATGTGCCGAATAAATATGGAACATTCAATTTAACTAAGTAAATATATTATGTAACGAAGTCAAAATGATCGACTTATCAACATTATGGACATTATGAATAAATCATTAGATCAAGTTATTCCAAAGAGAAGACTATTCTCATCCTTTTTATCCCACTTTATGATCCGGTAGTAACACTTTACAATAAGGTATCTATTTGTCAAAAACAATTTTTCAATTTCTTCGACTAATATGAAATAACAGTTTTACAGTTTCTTAATCTTTGATATTGTTATTTAATGCATTACAATTGTTTATGTTAGTTCATTATCTAAGGTTACCGTTACAGCATTTGATTTTAAAAATATACAAATAAATGCTGAAATTTAACATCAAATAAGATGAATAAATGCTGCATTTGCACATTGTTACATAGTCTATTGACTAATGTTAACAAAAACAAACTTGTGGTAAATCTGAAGGATGTGTGTGTTTAATGGTGTTGAGAGCAGTTTGGCATTACCGGGCTCCGATGTAAAGCGTGCGGTTGACTTTAAGGACGGTCTGAATGTAGAGCGGCTCCTGGCGGGTGTACGAGCGATGGGCCCGTCCCATAAACACTGGATATCTTTTCACCACTGAGAGAAAGAAACAGAGAATACAGATTAGGAATTTAAAACAGTGTGAAAAGTTGAGATGACAAGAGGTGAAGAGATTCTGCAATGGGAGGACACAAGAAATAAATAAAATATAAATGAGATGGATGAAAGCGACGCCAAACCACAGACAGGAATTTGTCCATCATTTTCTCAGAGAGGTAGAAAAAAGGATAGGGCACTCATATATCACTGTCCAACAAGAACTTCCTATAACCCGTGTTTGCAATGCAAAGAAACCGCATCTGAAGTAAAAACTGTACCATCAAACACTGAATTTAAATGCCATGTTAATGCAGCACAGATGAGGCGTCTATGGATTTTCCGGGAATCACAAACAGTGACAGAACGATATATCGGTCACAGCCAATGATATTGAGTCATTTGTTGATACTTCCCCTCACAAAAAATCTGTTTATTAAGTATATCTAATTAAGGTATACTTCTTTTAGTAAGTATACTTATATGTATGTACTTATTGTCTACAAGTAAGTGTATTTTTTCTATACTACTACCTAGCCTACTTCATAAATTGCACACTTTTTAGTTGCAAGTGGTACAATTTTGAGTACAAAACAAGTTTACGACATTTTATATTTTTACTGTATGAGCAAGTGTACTGTTTACTAGTTCTATACTTTGTTTCGATTACAAAGTATACTTTTAGTACACTTGTAAAAATAATGAAAAAGTCATACAATTAACACAGCTACAAGCCAAGTATACTTAACATGCTTAATCTTTGATCAAGATACTCATTATACGATAAAAGTCAAGTATACTTAAGTGTCATTTAAAGTATTTCTTATGAGTAAAACAATTATGTTTAAGAGATATTTCTGAATACATAAACATTTGATTAAAGTATACTTTATTATTTTAGCTTTAGCTATACAGAACACTTTAATATACTTCTTCTTTGAAAGAGTCCCTATTGTGAAACCAAAACCTACAAAGTTGTCACGAATAAAAAAAGTTGTCAATTTTTGGAAAAATCTTCAATATAAAGGTTCATTTAACATCTGCAGATTTGTGCACGTCTTATATGCTGTTGATAATTCTGCCGACTCCAATATCAACATCAGCCTTTGAAAAACACATGTTAGCGAATGCCGAAAGCGAGAGGCTTAACAAAAGCACACCGGAGCTGCTTTAATCTGACAAGAGAAAAAATGTCCTTCATACTGCCGGTAAATACTCCCCAGTCCCCTGCTGGAGACACATAAATGCTCACATGTATCACCAAAGAGTACAAAGTACACTAAAAAGAGTTGTTAGCAGTTCAAAATGCTCCGCGCATTGCAGAAAAAGAAAATTGGTTCCCAAAAAACACATTTAGAGCGCAAATTAGGACTCAAAACTTGACAGGAGCGTGTCCTCCGACCAAACTCAGACAGTCTGTATCCTGTATTTGCTCCGACCAGCCTGAGGACGCGGAGATATTTACAGTATTTCTTACTGTTTGGACTAGCAATTAATAAGAAGTGTATGATAATGATATCGGTGCTTCTGGCTTGTTTTGTGCCGCCGGTTGTTTGGACACATTTCACAGGGTGTAAATGCTTTTGTGCATAGTAAAAAGCAATTAACTGCAGTTTCCTGTGGAAACCCTTAAAAAGGTCACGTTGTTTCACTTTGATTCGCGCACACACATTATACTGCGCTGGCATCTCCGGGTGTGTGCACTACACTGCGCTAGATGACCTTTAACCTTCGGTCTCTACCGAATCATTAGAGATGCATGAGAGGCTGTTCATCAATATCAATGATTCTGGCTCCATGGGACCTGTTGGGAAACAAGCCTCTCTCACACACACAGGTTTGTGACCCTGTTCCAGCATCACGTTGAAAAGCTCTTAGAAAGATCACAGCCATGTGGTGCGGTTCATTCATCCGTGAACGCTAATATCTGAAATGACTTAAAACAGGGAGACATGTCCACATCATGTGTCAGCCATATGTACATAAATATAGTCAACTGAACTGCCTGCGTGATGGTCGTGGAGTGAAACATAAAAGCTTTAGCAAAGCAATAAACGAGGAGGAACAGTAGTTGTGAATTACACATGGACGTCAACTTCGAAGGCTTCGACATTTCTAAAGCTCATTCTCAGTATATAATTGTGAAGCTAGAAATAATAACAGTACTTGTGTTTTTCTCGGTACTAAAAAAATGGAGTCTACCGTTGCTATAGTAATTCCAGGTGCCCGTGACTTCTCTTCGTGAGCGTCTATTAGGCGTCAGCGGGGTGTAAATGTACTCTGACTTGTAATCACATTTTTGTGGTTGCAGAAACGTTGTTTGAAAGCGTTAAGATTCTCCTTATTGATAGCAGGGCGCTTGATTTCCAACTGGCTGACAGATATTCTATGGTGTCAAATGTTTCCAATGTGACAATTTAGTTCCAAACCGCTTATTTTAAGTAGCCATACAGCCTACTATACAGACCTGGAAAAGGACAAATACATTAAGCAAGCAAAAATATCATTTTGACCCCTTACAAAACGTGTAATATTCCACAGGTGTTTTGGCCGACTATAAGGTTTTACTACAAATACCATGGTTTAACTGTGCAGGGATGGTTTTATGTCACAGGGATGTGCCATTATTTTTTAGTGAGAGTATGTTTTTTATGAGAGTAACGTGAATTATGGGATATAGAAGAAACGATCAAAATAATGTATACTAATGCCAAAAAATTGCTTAACAACAGTGAGACTATACTATATATTTTTATATCAATCTGTGCCCAGTTTGCAAATTAAAAGTCTTGCTAAAAAAGAACAAACATATCTAGGGACAAGCCAAAAATCTTACCCTTATCAGCATTAATGCCATTTTGGTTATTTAAAATAATATTTGATGGACTTTTATTTTGGTGTAATATTGAAGAAATAACACATAGTATTGGTAAGTGTAAATGGAAAAAAATATTTGTAATTCTAGGGATGCTGTTTTGTGGAATGACCCGGTTACTGTAGCAAAACCAAGGTTACTTTGTGGTTAACTTTCATAAGGTACTGTTGTGAGGTCACATGTGTACCAAACCACCTGTAATGCAGCTCATCCAATCAGAACTTAGTGCTGGATGTCTCTCTCTGTCTCTCATCTAACAGCTATAGTACAGTGCCCTCCACTAATACTGGCACCCTTGGTAAACATGAGCAAAGGAGGCTGTAAAAATAAATCTGCATTGTTTCTCGTTTTGATCTTTTGTTTAAAAAATCTACAAAATTCCAACGTTTCATTGAAGGAAAACAATTTGAAGTAGGGGGAATATCACATTGTAAAAAAAAAATTCTCCCATACATGTTGCCCACTATTAATGGCACGTTTGATTTGAATACATTCTGCGACCTCAAAACTTCTATTTCTTTTCATTTCTCAGGTTTGAGAATACATTGAGAGTCATCCGAGTCCATTCGTTCATACAGACTTTCTCCAGATCCTTCAAATGTTGGTGCTCCCACTTCTTTCGTTCATCCCACTCGTTTTCTATAGGGTCCAGGTCAGGGAACTGGGATGGCTTTGGCAGGATCTTGATTTTGCGTTCAGTGACACCTTTTTTTGTTGATTTGAATGTTTGTTTTGAACCAATGTGCTGATGGAAGATCTAACCATGACCCATTATAATATTTCTAGCAGAGAAAGTCAGGTTGTGCCATGTATCTGAACAAGATGACCAGAACCTCTGGTATAAAAGTAGGTCCACAACAATGAAGATCTGGTGGTATATTTTAATGTGGACATGTGGACATTTATTCATGTGTGCACCAAACCTATCTTGTGTTATGCTGCCAAAACAACTCTTTTTCATTTCACAAGGACATAGTCCCCCGTCCTGTTTGCAGTTCCAGTATGGCAGATTAATACGGTGGTGTATGCTTTTGCAGAAGATTTGTTACTTGAACAGCGTCCCAAACAACTGATGGAGGTGCAGTTTTCCTTTATTCTTATTAATTTTTTCTGACACTAAAATCTCCATCTGTGATCTTTGAAAAGTCCATTGGCCGGTCAAAATATTATCTTTGTTGTGCATTAAGATAATATAGACTCACATTCTCTTTCAGGAAGATTTGCAACATCTCCAGTCCATTAAAACGTTTAATTATTCCCCATATAGTGGAAATGGGAATTGTTATTCTTTCAACCATTCCTTTTAAATCCACTTTCTATTTTGTGTAGCTCAACAATCTTTTGCTGCACATCAGAACTATATTCTTTTGTTTTTTCCCATTGTGATGAATGATTATCATGGCTTTGTGTTACTTAATGTTATCTCCTGTGAAATAAGAAGTCATGACTGGACAACATCATGTTTCTAGTCACCATATTTCACCATTGAATATTAATGGGAATATACTTGGGTGACATAAGAATGTCTAGGGGTACCAATTATTGTGGCCAGGGTGTATTAGAGAAAAACTTTTATTCACAATGGGATATTCCCCCCACTTCCAATTGTTTTACTAGAATAAAATGTTGGGATTTTGTAGATGTTTTCAAATCAAAGATCAAAACTAGAAACAATGCAGATTTATTTTTTACTATATTTCTATAACAGTTGTTGAAACGTTGTATCATAGCACTAGACATTTTACTTTTTTTTTTTGAAAGTCTTTAAATATCTGTGATTTGTAACCCAAAGCGTTGTATGCAGTTTGGATTATTGTCTTTCAACATACCTTAAAAATGTAAAAACTACACTGCTGATTGTTTTTTAAATACTACATTGTAATTGGGGAGGTGGGTGTGCACTTACCCTCAGCAGGGGCGGAGATTAAAGGACCAGGTTCCTCTGGAAACGAACAGGCAGCCAATTGGAGGACAGCAAAAATCCGTAAGAAGGGGGTCAGGATCGCCATGACCGGAGCTATGAAGACGAGAGAAGAGAAATTATGTTAAGTTACAGTATAGAAACATTGAGTGAGCATGCATACAAGCTTTATTGAAAGACTTGGCACACTGCTTTTATTTTGTAATACTATTTAATTGAAGCGCTCTTGGTGGGCACCAGTACACAACATTTAGTGCTTCTCACCAGCTCAACCTGATCTCATGAAAATTCGTAACAATTGTGAGGTGTGAGGTGGCTATTTCCTATGAATGAACACGAAATGATTGTACGACTATTAAAAAACAACAATGAAGCCCCACCACTAAACCTAACATCCTGTTGTAAAAGCAGAGCGTGCCAAAACGTACTAATGAGATCAAACAAATCCAAAAGAATGAAACACCTCGAAAAATAATAACGTATTGTGATGAAAACACATAAACCGTACAGCTTAGGTAAACATATTTTCCAAAGGCATCAATGTAAATTATTCATCATACACAAGAGTGCAATCCTGTATAAGACGACCTGAGAAGTCTTTCAGTTTTGCCTTCTTTTAGTTCATTGGATTTTCAAAAGTATGTCCGACCGACTCCACACGACTGTGAGGCCAAACACAAGTTGTGACATCTGACATTTATTTAAGCGTTTTATGAGGAAACGACTTCTTACAGAAACCACAATACCTGTCTACAAGGCAAAGCAGACTTTCACGATGGGTGTTAGGAAAGCGTACGAGCGAGTGTAAGTGGGACATAAAACCGTTTAACAAAAGCTTTCATCTCAGACAATCAGTTCTTTCTTCAGACAGAAACCAGATGAGAGTTGTGGAGCTCCTGATTCGCAGACAACCTACAATTACCACCGAGACCACACGCACACTCAAAGACACACGCCGCAATTCATCTCGAGCACCTTCTCCATTCAGTCTACAGGAGAAGGAGTGACCGGCCACTAAAGAGGAAGGAAGACAATGATCCAACCATCTGTTCTTTTCATTTCCACGCTCATTTTTCAGCATGCCCCTTTCTCTTTCTCGCAGCGTGATTGCTGTAATTGGATAATTTATGACAGCGTGTCAGTCCTCTTTATTTCAGTATATTAGTGACACAAACACACGCGACTGCAAATAAGGACCGAACAACATGAATGAAGATGGAGGACCTGCAGATCTTACAGAGCCCGGCCACCTGCCCAAGTCTGATGCAGTTTTTTGGCACAAACTACTTGGAAAGCCCGTCGTTCATATCAGAGTTTGCTGTTTTGAGAAAGAGCTCACCAATTTTATTTAGGAATGCCATCTGAGACTTTAAAAAGTGATTATCAGTAAAACTTAATAAAGTGATTTAATCTGTATCATACAGAGGCGTTTTATGACACGTACCAGCGTTTCGTCTCAGCGGATTGGGTTATATCATCAACAAAGAAGTTTCTCCATTACGCCCCTCAACATTCAACAGGTCTCGAAGAAAACATTTATTATCACTTAAATGAGATGAAACAATGAATGATGTGATTATGATGGTCCTTTGGGACGGGCAGAGAGAAGATGAATCGAACGGAGAAAGGGAGAGAGGGAGACGGCAAACTAATTGAAAGGATCTGGATGCCTTGGGTGTAAAGTTTCAAAATTAAAATCATGCCTGTTGAGGCTTCAAATTCATAAGCCTGAAATCATTCTCGAAGGCTTTAGTGAGAGAATTCATTACTCCATTACCACATGCAAACAAAATGTTATCCACAGCAGACAACGCAAACAAGACTGCTCAACACAATATTATAAAAGAGTCATATAAAGTTTCTTATCTAAAGTGGGTGTTTGGCTTCAATATTTATCTTGCTCATATTTTGGGTTAGAACAAACAGTTTAACAAATTCTGGTGTATAACCCTATACACTGTTTGTGCTATAGACCACTTCAAAGACGTAAACAAAAGGACTTCCGTTTCAGGCTTTTCGCACTGCACTAATGTTTGAACAAAATGCAACCAACAAAACGTTTATGACCAACTCTAAATATTTTTTTAAGATTTAATTATATATGCAAGATTTAAATAGTAAAAATTGTTTTAATTAAATGATATACGAATAAAAAACTGGAAGTGCTTCTGGATTAGTGTTTACATTTTGCAAAGTGGTCTATAGACATGAGTGGTCGTACGGCTTGAGGACAGGTGTGCTATGACCCAACAAACTGACGGACGATTTTGCCTTGCGGGTGACATGGAACAATGTTATACACTGATGGATAGACCCGAGTCACATCCACAGACTTGAAGGTGATCCAAAAACACCATTAGATTTATACACAATCCCCAAAAAATGTATAATAATTTTACCACTTACAATGTCTGTTGCAACAATTTTAGTCATAAATATTTAATCATAGAAAATAAACATATTAATGCACAAGTATATATCCATTTTTAAGAGTATAATGTGTATATTTACAACAACAATCATAATAGTAACAGACAAATATAGAAAATATAAAAAAAAGAAATTGAGGCAGTAATGTTAATAGTAAAATAAAATTGCTAATGAAAACAGTAACAGTAATAATTCCATTCACACACATTTTTTCACCCAAAAAATGAAAATTCTGTCTTCATTTACTCACAGTTCCAAATCTGTATAAATGTTTTTGTTCAATGTCATGAACACACAGAAAAATATTATGAAGAATGCTTGTAACCAAAAAGTCCTTGGCCACCATTGACTACCATAGCAGGAAAAATGTCTTTATAAATGTCTTTGTTCTGTTGAACACAAAAGAGATATTTTGAAGAGAATGTGGGAAAGCAAACCGTTCTGGGGCACTTTTACCTACTTGGGTAGTCAAAGGTGGCTTAGCAAGGTTAAAAGCATTCTTCAAAATATCTGTCTCTGTGTTCATCGGAACAAAACATTTGGAACAATTCGAGAGTGTGTATAAATGATGACAAAAATGTTCTATTATACAACCTTTTTGTACACTTACAACTAAAAACAGACTGTACCTTTACGACATTTATGTGAATGACTGGATAAACTCTTTACATGAGATGAGTAAAAAATGCTACTTACAGGTTTCGGGTTCCCTATCAGATGCAATGCATGTGTCACATCGTAACGGGTTTAAAAACAGTCTGAGCTATGTAGTTCACATCCATGCATATTTCCAAGCACTTTTTTTGTCATTTAGTTTTGTTCTGGATGAACGGTGGAAGGTCTGTGGACTCTGAAAGCCTTTTAAAGTGCATCAAACCCTTCATTTAAAAAGAGGAAAGAAAATTCACGATGTGATCCCTTTAAGCTCACAGACAGTGTGTGTCTGTGTGTGTGTGTCCATATGTTTACAGGCTGTTTATGAGGGGACACTAAAAGGGGCTGGTGGGCACATACAGCCCCTAAATGCCCCACTATATTTCCTAAAGAACCATCCATTGTCCATAGCCTTCAAACCCCTCTCTCTTTAATCTCCCTCACCCCCCATTCCACTCAGTCTTAACCCCTGTACCCAGAGGAAAGGTCAAAGGTCAGGGTAGGTATCCTCCCACTGGGTCGTGCACCGCAGAACACGTCCCTCATACGGAACACGTCTATAATTTGGTTTAGGGAGGTCGTGACCAAGCCAGAGACACATTAAGTTTTGTGATAGCTCTAAATTGAACCTAATAGGCAGTGATATCACCTCAATTGTTCCTTGTTAATGGAAAACACACACACCTCACAAACTCTCTCACTTCCTTCCTTTCACAGACTGAGCAAGGAGAGCTGAATAACACTGAACGGGTCCAAGTCTCTGTTGGCAGGCTAACGGTGCTAACAGCCGTGACAATGAAAGCTTTAAACAGCAGTCTGAGACACCAGGGATGGAAATCCCTTTAAAATGCCTGTCGAGGGCAAATGACGTCACAACTTTTACAGAAAACAATGTGAGGAATGTTGCTGAGGTTAACCCTGCCTATTGTCCGCTGAGCTGAGAAACTCACAAGTGCCTCGAGATTCAGCATACTATACCGTATATCAACTTTTACAATAACTTTCTTTGAAGCTGCTGTCCATAACTTTTTTGCTTAAAAATAAACAAAAAGTTTCTGCCATGTACAAAAGTAATCTGTGTTTAACCGTCTCATTTCTTCATGCCAGTTTACATCATAATCTTATAGGAACTTAAAGAATCCAAAGTCATCTTTGTCATTTAATATTTTCTACATAAATCATCCTGTGAAAATATGATCTTGATATATTTAATATTGAATGTACAGTCATGTCAAAGATTGAAATCAATGCTTGGGAATCCGTCTTCTATATTTTATGTGTTTTATGTGTAACATCATTCATTTCAGTATTTAAAA
Organism: Triplophysa siluroides; assembly: GCA_006030095.1. Taxonomy (NCBI): domain Eukaryota; kingdom Metazoa; phylum Chordata; class Actinopteri; order Cypriniformes; family Nemacheilidae; genus Triplophysa; species Triplophysa siluroides. The sequence continues at coordinate 228,286 of VCII01000246.1, read as the reverse complement.
ATCATTTAATCATCCATATAATCAATCATAGCAATAAACGCACATTACCTATATTAGACGATTTTATGGCTATGACGATTTAGATGCTTCTAATCTCATAACTGGATTATCCGACTGTAGCCTGGATTTCACAAACGGGGTCACAATTAATAAATTGACGATTTTGTTGGAAATGACAGTCTGACGTTATTTGACGTCAACCCACATTAAGGTTATTTTAAACAGATATGGCGATAGAGAGGCAAAAGTTACGGACTGCGGGGCCATAACGTTAAAAATGATTTAATTGTTAGATATAATGTGATAAATAAAACTTAATAAACACTGATAAAAGATATTGTGGTGTTTATCAGGTGTTTATTTAGCTTTAGCTGCAGTTCTGTGATTCCAAACATGAAGTGCTGTGGAATCAGAGATGTCAAGTTCTGTACAATATAAATTAACAATCTTCTCCTTGACATATTAGGACTAGCCTCGATCCCTGCTGAAAATGTCAAGATGCCCAGAAGAATCTGATGGAGCGCTTCATATTTGGACTCACAGAACTGGTAGAATTAAATCCAAATAAACGCGTGAAAAATGCCCAAGACCAGGGTATCTTTGCCCTCTGGATAATAACAACCCCTTCTGTTTATTTGCTTAACACAGCAAAAGTCTGAAACCTTCGAAAACACGTCTCTCGCAGGTCAAGAAGTCCTAGATTAACATTTGTCAGACAAATTAAACAAACTACTGCGACTGGCACACCGACACCCCGCTGCCCAAAAAACAATCCGGAGAGTGCCGGACGGCGTTCAAACACAAACCAGGAGACCTCGATATTTTCCTACGGCGTCCCCCCGAGACTCCTTCTCCATAAATACACACAAGATGTCATATCTCAGGCTTCTCTCTGCACGCTCCAGACTCTCTGCTGGTGACCTCTTTACATGGTCTGTGGTAGGTGAGGTTTAACACTGTGGAAACAAGCCCAACACTGTGTTGGATAAAGAAGGACGCCGTGTTCTTGTTTTTTTTAATGAAGGAATAATGGATAGAGTGAGATGGCCTGGTGAGATATCACAGATGGGGAAAAGAGTGTAACAACAAGAACAAGGTTACAATACGAACAGTGGACCGGATCAGATTAGACCACACAGTGCCATGCACTTTCTCTAGCCACAGCCACAGTAAAAGCGCTTAGATTTGTATACTGTCTGTGCTGTCACATAGTTCACCATGTTAAGTCAGTGTGCAGACATTACTTTTTTTCTATTTAGTCAACTTCATTTAACCTTTGCATGATGTTTGTGTTTTTGTTACAGGTTTTGAAATCAATACATCTTTTTGCATAAATGTTTATATTAAATAAAAGTATTTAGAGAAGGTAACTTAATCCCAAATTGGCAACAAAGACAGTATATATGGTTAATATTATATATATATATATATATATATATATAGCTTTTAAATCACATTTTTTTATTAAAAGATGCTATTTGGTTTTGTAATAAAATGTCGGAAAAACTAAAAAAATTATGATATAGATGGGAAAAAAAACATGCATGGTTATCTTAATTATAAAAAAAATCTATATTTTTTAAGCAAACATTGAAATGTTTTAAATAGATGAATATCAAGCATAACATGTCTATTTTATTATATTATACAGTATAGCCACAAAGAAAAATAAACAAATAAATAATACAATTACAAAAGTACATAAAGTTGCTAAAAAGTCAACAAAAATCAACAGAAACTAAAAATATAAACAGCTAATTCAAAATAATACTAAAACTAAAATAAAATGGAAAACAAGACTATAATACTGGTTTGGAGACTAGTTGCCAAAATATTTAATCCAGGAAAAAGAATCTAATGAATCATTTATGATTTCCATATTTTCATTAATCACATATATTTTGTACAAAGTTATATATAAAAGATCTAAGAACATTACAAAGAAAATGTACAAAGCAACAAAAACAGCTTTCTAAAAATGAAAATCACTCACACGCCTGTCATTAAAATGTCTGTATGACTTTCTTTCCTCTGCAGAACCCAAAATAACATCCATTATCAGGTCAGGAGATGACAAACGACTTTAATGCTCAAAAAGACCTCAACAAAATCAGTAAGATGTAAGAACAAATGTGCAGCTCACTAGTTACTTTCCATGTACTCATAAAGGAATCGCTTGAAAGGAAAGCTGGTTCTGAAGAACACAAGCGTTATGATGACAAAGCTGACATTTTCTGTGATGTAAATGGGTTGTTATCCTGCTCTACCACTGATTTCGATTTGGCCTGTTTGGAATCAGATTTATTCATTAATACGTTATTCAATATGAATCATCAGTGTGTTCAGAATGTCAAGCTGTGTATGTGACGGGTCGCTGTGATGAGCTCATCACAATTCTCTCTACCACAAGTCTCTCACCTCCTGCTGGAGTCCAACAGGAACTCACGAAATTACAGCCATTATACATTCATAAACAGAGATGGGTGGAGGCACGATTGGATCATGTGACTAGGGAGAGGAAAGTTTATAGATGTGAATGAAAGACTAATAAGTACTAAAAATCTACCACGGTTTAATGCGGCTTCTTGGAGAGTGGTGTGCTTTTAGTTTTCTAGGTGATCCGACTTAAAATGTTTGCCTTACAGACGATAAAACAAGACGAATAAGACTTATATTAAAAATCCTAAATCACGAGTCATAGGGATGCTACTTCAACTAAACCACCCCGGAATCCCAAGCAACCATATGACAACCATTAAAGACACCCTAGCAAACACAAGCAGTATAACCAAAGTCTATTCAAAGAAAAACATCCCAACCGAATGCCGAATTTCCACCATTTTCCAATTGAAGTACATTGCTCAGTTTTTTCATCATACACAAGACCAAAGAATGTAAACAAAACACTCTGGACATGCCTTGGCTCTTTTTATACAAAATACTATGTTTGATATTGCTTTTGGACATCTAAAACATTTTCTTTAAAATACTTTGAGATAAAAAAACGCAGCATTTATGGCAATCTTACAGTACCATGGAACACAATATACCTCAGTATTACTATGAAGTACAATCGCTGTACCTTACAGTGGCGTAGCTTTGTTTGAAAAGTGCTGGGGACAAAGACGACAAAAACAACACTTTAATAAAATGTTTCTGTAATAACTCGTTGGGAATATTTATAATTTACAGTGGGTGGTCCGTCTATTGGCAACTCCGCTTTTCGACTCCAGCTCTCACAGCATGTGGTTACCAAACTGTCATTTACATTTAGTCATTAAGCAGACGCTTGTATCCAATAGTATGCCGGCGCAGATCCAGTGATAGTGCATTCGTGACTTGAATCTGATACGGGCTTCAACCGGTAGCCAGTGGAGAGAGATGAAAACGGAGTCACGTGAGCCCTTATGGGCTGTTGGAAGACGAGGCGTGCTGCTGCTTTCTGAACCAGCTGGAGCGGTTTGATAGCCTTTGCATGAAGACCAGCATCCCATTTGGGAAGGTCACTTGGCTGTTGCGGTGCATTGCACATAAAAACTGTTTATTTCTATGACTAAAAATGTCACTTGTTCAGTGGTTTACAAGTTTTTATGCTTGGACACTCGATGCACAAGCAAGTGCCGCGAGCGCGGATGATGCACGCATTTCTTTCTGGAGTCTTACATGTTCATGGTCCTAAACAATACACACCTTCCGCAACCGCAAGCATTTATTCATTTCTTCCAAATCCTGGAGGGGTCCCACATGTCCCACCCGCAAATTACACCGACGGTACCGTAGTACCTCCAAGATCCTTTTTGCATGTGAATCATTCCTCATGTTTTGATGCAGAAAGACACTAATGAGAAACGTTGTCACAGACATAGCCGTGCATACGAAAACAAAACATTCAATATGTGAAGTGCAAAACAAATCTAAAGAAAAGAGAAGAAATGCAGAGGGAAACTCATCAGTTTTCCTGTCAAACTCTCTGTCTCTCCCTCACACACACACACGCATGCAAATACAGTTTTCCTCATCAGTACACACCAGGCGAACACAACAACACACCGCTTCACCTTTAGCTTCTGACTGCTGTAGGAATCTATTAAAACACTTTCAGGCAGCAACCTTCACAAACACACACAGTCAACGACAATCTCTATTTATTTAACGCTCATACACACGGTTAACATTTTCTGATTTGCGTCCGTCGATGAAGATCGCAGCCGACGGCTCCTTTTCCGTGTATCTGTTAAGATGAATAACTTCCAGTCATAGTCTAAATTCATACGTGGTTATGCATGCTCTTCTGTATTTGACGGGACAAGGCTGAGACACTGCACAGGGTTTAATATGACACGGATATGATATATGAAGTCATATTACAGCATCGCTCACAACCTAGATTAGAGTGTCTTATGTAAGCTTCTTTAATATACTTTATGTAATATTGCACTCTCGAAGCGCATTGTAATAACTACCCTGTCATTTTACGTGGTGGATATGTCTGAGAAATACAATAAACCAGAAAACGTTTACAGCACGGCAGATTCTGCAAACTTCCCGATAAGCGCATTACGGATATTAACAATGATGGAAAATCCTACATGGGCCACCACTGGGTCTGATAGATGAATAAATTCAGTCTAGACCTGCTCAACTGTCTGGTATAACCAACAAGCAAACTACATGGATTACCGTTTCCCACAATGCAATGCACTCAACTTTCTCTTACATTTGCAAATTTTATTGAATTCTTTCTGACTCATTTTAAGACATTTTTACACCAAGTTAGATTAAAAGAAAGTTGGATGAAAATCACATTTATATCCAATTAAATGTAGAAAGTCTGTAGTTAAGTATTTTGACAATAATGTAGCATGTAGCTTGAAGTTTTAATGGTTACTTTTATTGTAAAAAAATGTTTTACATCCTTCATGTCAATCTTTATTTGATTGATTTGTCTAAAACTGCTTTCCTGTAGAGCGGCACAGCAACCCAAGTCAGCTTTGATTCTTAGGAATAACACATACACTGCAATTCATTTCTTACTAGACATTTTTGTAGTCAAAACAATTCTAAACATTCTTAAATCAAGATAAATTTACTTGACAGGGAAAGTGACCAAAGAAATTTGTGGCCAGATTTCCTACACGGGGCAAAAAAGCGCGAGAGGGCAATTTTAAAAAAGCGCCGATGGGAGTGAACATTTTTGCGGGTGATTTAATAACAAGTTAAAAACACAGACACAATTCAACATTCCCATGACGTAATCTACAGAAAATTAGCAGCGCATATTAGCTTAGGGTTTAAGATATGCTCTTTTTGGGCGTTGAATAAAGCTGCAAATAGCATTACAATGACGAATGCAAAGCCTAGTAAATCCCATTGCGTGGTTTATTTAAATACCCTTCTCCCATAAAGTTTGCGTCTAAAGAGGAAACTCTTACAAATGCATATGTAATAAGGTCAGTTACAAAAACAGTTGTATCCACGCCTAAACAGTAGTGTATTTGCGCCAAAAGAGGAGTTTGCGATGCCGCAAGCTCTTAGTAAATCTGGCCCTTAGTAAATTTATAAAAAAATCTGAAAAGTATTTTTTCCCTTGTCTTAGGTACTTTTTCTTACTTTTTTCTCACCCCATCGGGTAGATATTTTGCTTGTTTTAAACATAAATTAAATTCCTATATTTCATAATATAAAACAAGCAATTGTTTTCTAGTATGAATTTCCAAAAAATTACTAATACAGGACAAATTGCTTGAAAAGAAATACATTTTTGCAGTGATCGTAAGACATATAAATTGAATGTACCGTAGGTCACTTTGGATAAAAATGTCTGCCAAATCTGTAAACGCAGAGTTAAAAGGACAGTTCCCCCAAAAATGAAAATTCTGTCATCATTTACTCACCTCTTGACATTTCAAACCTGCATGACTTTCTTTCTTCCGCAGAACACAAAAGAAGATATTTTTAAGAAGGTTGGTAACCGAACAGCACTGTCCCCCATTCACTTGAATGGACACAAAACCGATGCAGATGAAGGGGACAGTTAACACCCTTCTTCAAAATATCCTCTTTTGTGATCTGCGAAAGAAAGTAAGTCATACAGGTTTGACAAGAAGGTGAATAAATGATGACAGATGCTTTATTTTGGGGTGAACTACTACTTTAAAGTCTCCTTCACTCCAAGGACGATAACCATGAAAATAAAGTTTAAAAAATCGCTCGACAACTGTAACAACCAAAAATGAGGAAAAAATCGAGTGCCGATAAGTGATAAAACATCAACAGCTTTTGAGTTAACTGTATATTGATATTGTTCTTAGTGTGAACAGGCCGTTAGACATCAGTACCGTACGATAGAGTAGGCCTACAAGTCTAAGATAGACCTACATAAAAAATACAGACCCTATTCTCCACCGTCACAATGCTTTCTAATTAGACTTCACAGTCTCTACCTACACGGCCCACTAAAACACATTGATTGAACGTCCTCGTGACAGTGTTTATTGACTAATTTGTGAAGGTTAGCACTAGCATTAGCCCCTTGCGAATCGTCAAAGAGTGCAGTCTTTGATCTACAGGCGACTCGATCATTGCAATGATGCAAGCCGTCCCATTACACCAAGATGAACAATATCTCTGATGGAACAGAATGTAAAATACAAAGAAATTCAGGTCTGTGGCCGCTTTACAGACACTTGTAAAGATTTAGCTATTCCTGAGAGGCTTTTAGGATGGAAACACATTTTAATGGTCTGTCTGAGTCCTGCATGGGGCGGGACGGTCTTGTTATCCTCATGCATAGCTCCTTGTGCGCTAACATCCGTAACTTGACCTGTGTAAATTTAGCAATGCAGTCGAACGAAGTATCTGAACACCGCATGTCACGGCACGTGAGGCTGGCACGTGAATTTACAGCCCACTCGGCGCAAGGTCTTGGGGGACAGAGAGTAAAGAAATGAATCACGGCTGTTTTCATCGAGTCAGCTGGTTTCTGAGGGCAAAGGCGCCACATGCTTATAAATACGGGGGAAAGTGAATATCAGCTGGAGAAGAAACTGAATATCAGTGTTACAGATTTAGATGATACTTAAACCGCTTACATTGATCTGAGACGTAAACTGTTGTCGCGGCAGCTTGCATAACGACAAAAAAGGGTTCTTATTTTAAGCGTGATCAATCTAAATGTCCACGGCGTTACTGAAGGACGATGTTTTGAGGACCGTGTAGGACTAAATCTATACAAAACGAAACCGCTTATCAATTATATAACCTCATTTCAGCAGTGTACCACAATACAGGAAAACAATGGTGTTGTGCTGCTTTACGTTTGGTTATCTAGGTTAATGTTATAAAAAAAAAGTGGTAGTGCTACTGATCACAGTTTCTGTCATCGGACAAACAGCTTCATGAATTGTGTCTAGAAATATCTCCCCTGATAGCACACATACATCTGGCAGACATCTATTTGCTCATCCGCAATACGTCTCTAAGACGTCTCGTATCAGATGCCATATAGACATCTAGAAGATGTCTGTAAGATGTTTCCCTGATAGCACACATAAGTCTGCCTAACGTCTATTTGACGTCTGCGTTTACATCTGCAAGACATCTGCAATACGTCTCGGAGACGTCTGCTGTCAGACGTCATATAGACATGTATAAGATGTCTGTAAGATGTTTATGATTTAGATTGGATGTAAAATTGCTCTTTCTAAGATGTTTAGCAGATGTTTTCCAGATCTCCAGACCTTTAGCAGACGTATTAAGACGTCTCCGAGACGTATTGCAGATGAGCAAACTATGTATTGCGTCAAATAGACCTATGTAGATGGATTGTGCCATATGGGTTTTGAATAAAGACGATTATCAGATGGTTCTATACAGCAACAGCCTAGTATCATGCGCAGTATGGTAAATGTTCGTGAAAAGAAATTGAGGGTACACTACGTAACTTTTGTGCTTGACTATTCTGTATATGGCATTATTTTGATAAAGAAATGAAGACCAGATAAAGTGTTCATAGCCGTTCATGCAAAAACTCTCCGTACCAATCTCACCGAGACACTATTATAACAGACGGAAACAGGGTTACGCCGGGTTAAAAACTTCATTTCTCTGCTACAGCTGGAAGACCTGTGAGCTGTAATGCGCTGTGCTGTGGAAATGAGCATAATAAAAGTGTTTATGAGTCTGGTTTACGAGAGAGATGTTTTATAGAGGGTGGCAGAGGCCCTGGGGACAAACACTGTCACTGTTAGCCGCTGTTGCTAACTATCATTTATTAATACCTAACATTTAAAAAAGGATAACTTCATATGAGGCATATGAGTAGATATAGCGCTCTAGTCACTTGAATTTAGCACTTAAAATCCGATTTATTGATTTTGGGGCATGAGAACGTATTAATGTAGTTATTCATTCTGATCAAATTGTTGGATAACTGTCCTCCATTTGACTACAGGGAGCATTTCATATAGACTTCTAAACAATATTAGAACTTAAAGTGACTTGCTGTTTTTTGCTGGATGCCAATCTGGTTTTCATTGATCAGGCTGGTCTAAGGGCTTTGAGGCATCTTGTCAAGTTGGCCAACCAGCTACTCCAGAAGAAAACCATCTTGGTGAATTCAGGACTCCATCTTAAATCAGGTCAGACCAGCAAACCACCAACATAGATGCCTATTTACTATAACCGATCAATGTAACTATTCTGTAAAAAAAGGGCAACCAAGTAGCCTAAACACACAAAGTAGATAACTCCAATATCCATAATAGATCAAAAATATCAAAATATCAAAAATAAATATCCACCTTAGAGTTTCACCAAGATCAAAAAATGACTACGGTACTTACTAATGTTACTATAATAAATCCATGGTAAACTTTCATACCCTTTCGTAAAGACATAGCTACTAGGCATAGCAGGCGTGCTTAAGCGTGTGTGTGCGAGAACGTCTTTATTTATTTATTTACCTTTTTACAGCTGAAGTAAAAGGGTTGTAAAAATATACAGCTGTCTTCTGGGCGTTATGGCAACAGGAAACTTCTGCGTTATCACACGCAACACAAATTTGCAGAGGTACCCAACATCTCAGGTGTGTGCACCATGAAACAACTCCAATCCTACCTAAAGACAATCAAAATGGATAAAGCAATCAGACAGCAATTTTAGTCTAGACCTCTAATCCCCGCGAATAAAAATCAACCAATCAATAAATGCTTCAATCGTCCAGGTGGACAGCTTGATCTCACCACAACAATCTCAATCCAGGGATCCTTGTCGAACTGTTGTGACTGAAATCTAGAATAATGGAAATCTGGTAAAAAAAAACACTATTGAAAAAGTGTTCTTTAAGTAACAATGAGGTCACAATGTAGCGCAACACTTTTCGTCGTTGCACACTTGTTGTGTTACATCCTAAAAACAGCCCTTTTCCTTAACATACGACCTGTGATTGACAAATAAAGATACGATGCAGAATTCTGCGCAACCCTTACGCTTCTCTCCCGTTCGCCAGACGCACCGGTTGCGTTTTCTATTTCAAAGCCAGAGGCTGATCCCAAAGCCAAGAATCTGCATTAGTGCTTCATTTGCATTTATGACAGCTTAAGTTCTGCAGCAGGCTGTAAATATGCACACATTCCACATAAAAGTCAAATGAATATGAGACACAAATATGATCACGCAGGCACAAGGCGATAAAACAATCTATCTGTGCTATAGATCTGCCACCACAACAATGAAGGATTTTGTGTTTATACTCGAGTTGAACCTTCATACATACTGTAGCTACTTCACATGCACTGCAGTCTTTAGATTTGTTGGTGTGGCGATAAGAAAAAGCTGGTGAACGCACACGTACACGCAAGCTGTTGGTTCCTATTTGAAAAACTTCCTGTTGATTTTTCCATTCCTATTTATGTGTCATCAGAAAATGTCGCGGAGAGTGTGATGTTTAAATAATGAGACACGTTCAGATCTGTGACTTCATTTAATAATTAATGAGAGAAGCTAATTACCAGAACACACGCTGGGACAGAGAGAGAGAAAAAAAGCCGAATGGAGATAAAGGCTGTGCGCTCTTAGATGGCGACGGAGACTTCAAATAAACACTCTTTAGGTAAACACTCCATTCTGTGTGTAACATAGATCACAAGTCCTACAAGAGATGGAAAATAAACTGTGATCTATCACAACCGTAATGGATTTCACAGGCTTTCCGTAAACGTACACGTCTACTTGAAACATACTAGTCTGTGACCAAAAAACGTCTATGTTAAGGTGATGTGTTTAATTTGATTTCTTTTAGCTTTTTTCTTTCTCTGATCCCGTAAGATCTTAGTGGTGAGCCCAGCTTCATGTCGTGGCTCACAGAATTGCCCTCCAACCAAAACGCTCACTGTTGGCAAGTTTTGCAGCAACAAGACAGTCAATGTCTTAAAAACATCTAGTTCCTAAGGCTGCAAGCTTTAGTGATTCAAACATGGCTGTTTGAACCAAAAATGTCAGGTTTCTTTACGCGCTTATTATATGGGTTGAAGTTAAGACTAGAAAAATCGACAGTTCAACCTAAAAGTCATTATATAGTACTTATATACCTAAAATCGGTATATGGTTACGCTAAGAAGATGATGTATTTTTGTATGCAAAATCCGGAAGCAGAATAATAAACCAAAGCGAAAACAAAGCAACAAGCCATGCACTAGTGAACATAAACTCAAGCAAAAGTTAGAATATTTTAAAACCAAGTGTAAAATGCCAAACTGGTGTTTACTTGCTGAAAAAACTATTTAAGACTGAAAAAAACTAGTCAAATAACGAAGATCTCATTTCGGACTTAGATTCGACGTGGAGGAAGTATGAGATATTCCAAACTGGAAAATAAATTCTTGAAAACAACCCTAACATTAAAAGCAACTGAGAAAAATGGAAACTAACTGGAAAACTAGATCCTAGCAGACTCCAGCTCGGAATGAAACTTCTTCCTTGGGAAGACCATCGTTACGTCGCCCAAAAGTCAATGGGTTTTAGTTAAATGCCTTATATAGGGTTTGTGTTGAACAAAACCTCTTAATATTTTCACGTTTTATTCTATGACATAAAACACACCAGATATAAACCGCTCATGATTTTTAAAGCCTTATCGTGTCTTAAAAACGGCGGTTGCTAACAAGTTGCTAAAAGCGACTACATCCTTTGGTGGGCACATTTAACGTCAACATGCATAGAAATCTCACAAATGATGCAACATGGACACGAATCTCTAAAAACGTGGATGGAGATTCATTCACTGTGTAATAACCAGGAAACACGTTTGAAAAAGTTGTCGGAGGCTTGGTGGTGTTGCCGTTGATATCGAGCGACCGTAGTCTGTTCATAGCATCATGTTAGCTTTTTACTTCTGGAGATTGTGTTTATCTGTCAAGATTATATTGACAGACAAACTCGTAGAGGTTTCAGAAATCTTTGTTAGACACAGAGCGTATTTTTTGCAGTCTTCCAAAAGTCCATGGGAACATTCCATAGGCGTTCGGTCGAGGGAACCAGTGCAGTGCTGGTCATCTCTTTTGTATGAATCGGCAACATAAGAACATGTAAATACTCAAGAACTGATATTTGTAAAGTAAAACGTTACAAATTGTATCTGTAATGTTTTCACGTTCTGTTAGAATTTTCTTTCACAGTTTGGCGGATGAGTTTTTTCGCAGCAAGTTTATTTTTGGCTCATTTACTGAGTTTGCTAAGTTTCTTTGCCATTAATACTGGTTGCCGCGAGGAGGCCACATCCCATAACCTTATAACAAACTTTAAACCTAGTTTTCCACTCAGACACTTAAATGTGATAAATGCGCAGGCCTGTGTCGCTCCGAAACGTCCCCCTCAGGTCCCAATGAAAGCCAGAGACTGTGAGATCCTCCGTCAGGGCATTAATGTAATAAGCAAAGGAAGAGAAAAGAAGGGGATAAGGAAGAAAGAGAGGGGCAGAGTGAACGAGAGACGGTTACTGCTGCAGATGGATTGGCTGTGCAGGTTTGGCTCTCTCTCTCTCTCTCTCGCACACACACACACACACACACGTCCGTCTGCTGCGGCCTAATGCCTGTTGATTTATGATGGTGCCACAGGAAGACCGCAGTGTTGTTGTAATCCTCTCGGCTCAAAACTGCAGGGACTATTAGTGCAACTTACCACAACACAAACAGCCAGGGCAGTTCACCAAATCACACAGACACAACAACAAAATCAACAACTGTGCCAGTGACCGTGTAACCATTTCTGCTTGACCCTGCTTGAAACGTCCATTGATGGGTGCCGCATGAAGAGCTTGTCTTGAAGTCTAGAAATCATGTGTGGGAGTGGGTCTCCTTTAGAGTTAAAAACTGTCTATTTTCACCAAAGAAGACTATACTACCTGGACAAAACTATCCGTTGGCATTTCTGTTAATGCCAGCTCTCAATGCAATACCAATATGAACCTGACTGACTGCCAGACAATGCCAGCCAATCAGATTTGAAATAGCAAGGAACAGTGCCGTGCATAGTTAAGAAGCAAAATGAACGTGAAACATATAAAACATTTAACAATTAAGATAGATTTCCCATCCAGACTTTGTCAAGTTAGTTATCTTGTATAATATTAAAGACCCTCTGAAGTGCCATAGTAGGAAAAATAAATACTATGGGAGTCAATGAGGGATGAGATCTGCTTGGTTACTGACATTCTTCCAAATATCTTCCCTTGTGTTTAGCAGAACAAAGAAATGTATAGAGGTTTGAAACAACCCAAGGGTGAGTAAATGACGATCCCTTCAACGCATAGTTCACCCCAAAAAATGTATTTCGTAATCTACTCACCCTCTTGTCATTTCAAACCTGTGTGACATTCTTTCTTCTGCAGAACACATAAGAAGATACTATGAAGAATGTTGGTAACCAAACAGCAGAGTTCCGTTGTGTGGACACAAACCAGACACATTTCTCCAAACATCTTCTTGTGTGTTTGAATCACATACTTGAATCAACATATTTATTTTTGGCCAACCATACCTTTAACACAAATGTTAAATATGTGTCCGGAAGCAAATGCCGGTGAAAACTAGAGAATACAACCGTTCCTTCGCAGCCAAGTAGAGAATAAAACACACCACCACAGACTGTTCACAAACAGCAGCAAAGCTGATAAACATGAATGTGCAGAAACAAGGAGAGGATGACAGAGACAGCAGAGCCAGTCGACTCTGTTTCTAGTGTTCTTTGCCGGAGGGCAGCTATAAGATGAGATGTCTGTGTGTGGGGGGGTTTGTGTCTGTGTGCGCAGGAGAGATAGAGAGAGGAAGTGCCGCAGTGTCTGAGGCACAAACTTCTCTGCAAACTTTCAGTCACTCTCCACTACTGTATTTCCCCAAATCGACTTATCAGAGGTATAACATCATTGTGGATAGCAGAGCTTAGACATGGATCTTGTTAGAATGTGATGTTTTTGTTCATATTGAGATCTTTTTGAATCTTGTGAGATCAGTTTGACACTGTTGACACATTCTCAACGGAAAACATGTGAGAAACCGAGGCCTTTTCTCAACAGCAGTCTCCATTTGCTCGCTATTTTAAGGGATCGTTCACTTAAATATGAACATTCTCAAGTTCAAAGTTTATTGGTCACATACACAACCATACATAGTACGACATGCAGTGAAATGCTTTTTGACTCTCCGAATAGAAGAAGAAATAGAGATAGGAAAGGAAGGGAAGGTTAAACTATACATAAATAATTATGGGGAGTGTGGGAAGTGTCATGTAAAGAGCAAGTGCTGTGCAATATATGTAATATATATATAAGTGTACAATATATGCATATGTGTGTGCAAAACAGTCCTGTTTGTAGCATGAGTTGTGTGTCACGCAGGAGAGTTCTGGTTGAGGGAAGAAGCTCCTCCTCATTCTCTCTGTTTTTGCCTTCAAGTAGCCGAAACACTTTCCCGACCGCAACAGAGAACAGTCCATTGTTGGGATGGTTGAGGTCTTTCACTATGAAACATTTTGTTTTCATTCTGTCATCATTTGCCCAGCGTGATGTCATTCCGAACCTGTATGACTCCCTTCCGTGGAACACAAAAGAAGATATTTTGAACAATGTTGGTAACCGAACAACACTGACCTGCATTGACGTCCGTTTCATGGACACAAAACCACTGAGACATTTCTCAAAAGATCTTCTTTTGTGTTCCACAGACGAAAGAGTCATACGGGTTCTAAACAACATGTGGGTACATTTGGATGAACTATCCGTTTAAAAAGCCTGATGGAAACACCAGCACATCCAAATCTCACTATGACAGACCGTCATCCGAGACATGACCAGGTATTTTGCAAGATATGCACATAGAGATTTTAATAAATTTCAGAGCAGTGTGACCACAATTACGCACACACTCCACAAGTCTCTCTCATGCCGTATGACCTCCCCATCCTCTCTTCACTATCCTGTCAAATAAACATGAAAATGACAAAGAAACTTTTATAAAGTAATTGTTTCACAGACGCCCCGGCACAATTTGAAGACCCCTCACACATTGTTGAGCATGTGAGATGAAACAGATTGGCTGACGGTACGGTGAGTGGGCAGCTTCAAGTGATCTCGCCGCTACAATATCCAGCTGAACCTGCGAAATGGGTTCTGACACCAAGACGTGCGACAGTTGCAGATTTCACCACAATACAATCACGATGGGCATCTGCCAGTGACGGAATTACATTTAAAACAGGACAATGACCTGGAAAATAGAAGAGGCTGCGTATTCATTCTTCTTTATTTCTCGATCCCTGCCAGAAACAAAAGGCATATGAAGGCACGGCTCAATCTCATCGATCGCTCGCAGGCAATTAATGTCCTGCTTAATTGCTTAAGTCTATCAACGCTTTCAATTTGGCAAGTCTCCGTTTCTCTTTTGCTGCATGCGCATATATGCACGCCGGCCGAAGAGAGATATTAGATTCTGAGCTCCAACCGATATACAGGGATTTGATTTTATTGGTATAATAAAAAGGATATTTGGAAAACACAAACGCAGAGTCTCTGTTCTGTTTCTCAAATACACACACGCACGGCAATCATAGAAAAAAAACTGCTATGAAAATTTTCAACATGACTACCCTGCTCTCCCTACTGATTCTTCCCCTCCGCTTCTGTTGCCGTGGAAACAGTAAGCGATGTTCAACAGGGCCGACTCTCTGATGGTAAAAGAGAGAAATATATCACCGGCAGCCTCATTTTCACCCACTGAGAGCATATGTGCGATCAAATATTTGACTTGGGTTTGACAGATATATACGTGATAACCAAAGTTTCGACTGAGTTTTGAGAACTTATGATGCGTGCACAAAACTCCTTTTGTCTAGAGACAGGAATATCACGGAGATTCAGGAGTGAGGTTACTCGACTTGGCAAATGAGTATCCACCTAGCAACCATGCAGAACCCCACCTGGCAACCGAAATGTTATAGAAATCGCATAGCAAAGTTTGGCAATCGTTTATTATTTGATTATTTTGACTGTATACATTTTTGCCTCCTGTACATTATGAAGAAATACAAAATCCTCTTCTGGTATTGGTCAAAATATCCGTGCTACATATTCAAATATTTAAATGTATTAAAATATGTTATAAATTGCTTTTAATGCTTTTTTTATAGATTTACATTCAGTTTCTACCAGAACACACAGACCCCGTAAAAAAAACCCTGCTGCTGCTTCTGCTTTCCTCACACATTTGACATTTTCTACACCACTTCTAAACAATCCCCCCCACACACACGTAATAATTATACTTCTGCATAATTACATTTCATGGCCGACGAGACGTCGATGGCTGCTTCCTACTCCCTCTTAATGCTACTCAATGGCTGGCGTTCCCCGGTGCCCACCGAAACCATGGCAACCGTCAACTCATTATCTCAAGACCCCCGCAGCAACCGTGAGGGAAGTCAAATCAAATCATATCATAAACGTCAACAGGGGAGAAGCTTTTAAAAGCACTCTTAACCAACTCATTATTGAAGCGTGTTGCTGTGCACTTCATTTTGCGGCCGTTAAAAAGCCATTACAGCCGAGCCGTGCTTCAGCGGGATAAATAAGGCTAACAGATACATGAGCTAGCCGACAATTAATTGTGTTACACAGAGATGCTTAATGACGATTTGCTTACCAGACGATCAAATATGTAAGCATGGAAATCGATCAGCGACGCTGGGGTTGTACGCAAAACTGATTGGTATTTGGTAAAAGCACGAGTACGTGATTGGCTGACCGGTTAAATCAGTAATCACTGTTTTATGATGATAAATCATGCATATCGTTACATAATTATCATAAAAATACTATAATCAGATTAGCAATGGTACATCTTAAATAATCAAAATCTGTCACTTAAAGATTACAAGTCAGTTCAAGTGTATTTTAAGCCACGATAAATGTTTTTGCAAAAGTAAGTCACTCTTTTTTGCTCATGCTTTTTTACCTAAAATAAAATAGTGACACGTTATTATATAAAAAAGTTTTACATAAATATTCGTTTTCAAAAAGTTTGCTGCTAAACTGCTTTTAGATCTTTGTTTCAGTTGTTTCTGTGATGTACTGAAATATAATTACAAGCACTTCATACGTTTCAAAGGCTTTTATCGACAATTACATGACATTTATGCAAAGAGTCAGTATTTGCAGTGTTGGCCCTTCTTTTTCAGGACCTCTGCAATTCGACTGGGCATGCTCTCAATCATCTTCTGGGCCAAATCCTGACTGATAGCAACCCATTCTTTCATAATAACTTCTTGGAGTTTGTCAGAATTAGTGGGTTTTTGTTTGTCCACCCGCCTCTTGAGGATTGACCACAAGTTCTCAATGGGATTAAGATCTGGGGAGTTTCCAGGCCATGGACCCAAAATTTCAACATTCTGGTCCCCGAGCCACTTAGTTATCACTTTTGCCTTATGGCACGGTGCTCCATCGTGCTGGAAAATGCATTGTTCTTCACCAAACTGTTGTTGGATTGTTGGAAGAAGTTGCTGTTGGAGGGTGTTTTGGTACCATTCTTTATTCATGGCTGTGTTTTTTGGGCAGAATTGTGAGTGAGCCCACTCCCTTGGATGAGAAGCAACCCCACACATGAATGGTGTTAGGATGCTTTACTGTTGGCATGACACAGGACTGATGGTAGCGCTCACCTTTTCTTCTCCGGACAAGCCTTTTTCCAGATGCCCCAAACAATCGGAAAGGGGCTTCATCGGAGAATATGACTTTGCCCCAGTCCTCAGCAGTCCATTCACTATACTTTCTGCAGAAGATCAATCTCCCTGATGTTTTTTTTGGAGAGAAGTGGCTTCTTTGCTGCCCTTCTTGACACCAGGCATCTTCCAAAAGTCTTCGCCTCACTGTGCGTGCAGATGCGCTCACACCTGCCTGCTGCCATTCCTGAGCAAGCTCTGCACTGGTGGCACTCCGATCCCGCAGCTGAATCCTCTTTAGGAGACGATCATGGCGCTTGCTGGACTTTCTTGGACGCCCTGAAGCCTTCTTTACAAGAATTGAACCTCTTTCCTTGAAGTTCTTGATGAACCTATAAGTTGTTGATTTAGGTGCAATCTTAGTAGCCACAATATCCTTGCCTGTGAAGCCATTTTTATGCAACGCAATGATGGCTGCACGCGTTTCTTTGCAGGTCACCATGGTTAACAATGGAAGAACAATGATTTCAAGCATCACCCTCCTTTTAACATGTCAAGTCTGCCATTCTAACCCAATCAGCCTGACATTATGATCTCCAGCCTTGTGCTTGTCAACATTCTCACCTGAGTTGACAAGATGATTACTGAAATGATCCAGCAGGTCCTTTAATGACAGCAATGAAATGCAGTGGAAAGGTTTTTTTGCGATTAAGTTAATTTTCATGGCAAAGAAGGACTATGCAATTCATCTGATCACTCTTCATAACATTCTGGAGTATATGCAAATTGCTATTATAAAAACTTAAGCAGCAACTTTTCCAATTTCCAATATTTATGTAATTCTCAAAACTTTTGGCCACGACTGTAGATATTATAAATTATATCTCAAATCATGTGACATGTTGAGGAGAGTTCTGCTATTTTTCAAGCCAATGTAAGGACCAGAACAAGAGACTAGGACCAGCTAAGCCAGTAAGCAGCCACCTACCATTCAAACAGAACACCTTAGCAACCATTGCTGGAAAATTGTTTTGCGTTGTTTTAAAGTAGCTTTACAGGAAATACATATTAACGAACGAGACATATGGGAAAAGGTATACACATTTTTTTAAATAAATAAAATAAAAAATATACAATATATAATATAAAAATATATATAAACTAAACAAAAAAATATATATTTACAATAAAAACAATATACAGAAAAAAGGAATAGAGATGTGTTAGTTAGTATGGAATATATACAATGTCTGAAGGTGCATACATCGAATACATGTAGGTTTAAGTGCAAAGTGTGCAAGTATACATGAATAATACATGGAATTATTGCAAATTATATTCACATACCGTTATATTAATTGTGCTATTAAAAAATTGATTAACACATTGACACACTTAATACCGATAAACCTTTGCAACACATTCCAACCGCAAAGTGAGACAAACTGTACACAGATAAGCTGTGCATCACGCCTTTTTTGTTCAGAAAGCGTGCTTCACGCTCATTGTGCTGCATTGATATGTTTCCATCCCTCTTAACAAAGACATCTCTCTCCCGCTCTCGGCATGTGTCATTTTGACAGCCTGTCAGATTAACCGTCTAGTTAAGAGCTGCGATTGTTTGTTTGCGTATCTGCGTGTCTATTCGTGGTACCCTACAGCCATTTCTGTAGCCGTTCCCCGACGCAGTTAGTGGATCAACTCTCTCCTGCAGGGAACAGTGGATAATGGTTCTGTGCTAAAGGAGTAATAAAATACAAGTCCCTTTTTTTAGTAACAATAAAATCTGTAGCCAGAAACGGTTTTATCTATAGTACACTGTTGATTAGAGAAATCTTCTGGAATTCAACTCTGAAATTAAATATTGGCGTCTGTGCTTTATTTAGCCACACAGGGAGATGGGAAAGCGCGGTCGTACATACTAACGTGAAAGGGAAGCGAGGTGATTTGTGTAGTAATTGGCTCAGAGATGAAAGGGCTTGGTCAAGGGCACAACTGCAGTGGACGGGTAAAACAGTCGGCCTTCTGGTGTCAATCTTCTAATGTAGTGCCTTTACACATTAAACATCTGTTATTTTCACATTATTTTAGAAGATTTAACAATAGAAAACTAAACTAACATTCGAATGCTGTTTATGTGCACACTTTCCTCAACGAGCCAGACGATTTGAGGTAACACTCTCCTCTATATCACAAACAACGTGAGAGAAAGTATGTGCCAAACTTTAAGACATTGATGCTTGTTTTAGAAAACACCAAATATGACGAAATGTAGCTGTGAGCGTTTCTTTGTAATGTTCACAAATACCAGCATCTTACATTAGTTTTATATGAATTCATTAATATTGCAAAATGCATCTAGGCACCACACACTATTCATGAAATAATTTAAAAAGGTCAGAATATGTACCATGTTGGTAGAGACACTACAGTATGTATAGTATACATTTGGTACCAAATACTATTATACTCTTAAGTTGTACTTTTTGAAAGGATAGCATCCCAGTGACAGCTTGGGTACAATTTCGAACATTGTGTCTGACAGTGCACAGCAGTAAGCTTATAATTATGGTTTGTGGTCGTTTCGATAAAATCCAGGTTGACATCTTAAATTGTAATTATAAGATAAAAGTAATCAAAGTTTGATTTCGATCATTAATTCCACCATGATTTTAATCTTTGACATGGCTTTACACAGTCAATATTAAAGATGCTGGTGTTCTATATTCACATAGTGTTCTTAACATGATGTAGGATGATTTTATGCAACAACAAAAAAAAAGACTTCCGCTGGGTTTTCACAGACATGGTCACTTTTATAATTTGAGCTTTCAGACAGAGGATATATTTTGATCTTAACCCCCGAAAGATAAGTACGTAAAGCAAACAAAGACGGCGATAGAAAGGCAAAAGTTACAGATTGCCGCCATACATTTATCCATGATCTTAACAAGATGCGCCACTGCCATTACAATGAATGGGGAGGAATGCAAAGCTCAATATGGCCGCTCTTGGGAAGAAAGTCCCGCTTTGCGGTAAACCGATCCCATTATTAATCGATTCTCTGGGGCGGAGCTCTTGTGACGCAATTACCACCCTGTGAAAAAGGTGATTTTAAGATCAATTTAAGCATAGCCAAAAATGTCGCTATCAGGTCATTTTTGCCAGCGATATTAGAAATATCTGACTTCCACTATTGCACTGTTGCAAACATGGCCGCCGAGTGGCGCAACTTCCGTAAACGAACTTTGGCTATATACATTTCTTGAAATTGTCTACTGAACAGGTATGTACCTATGGTGTGACACCAACAATTTTATATTTATAATTGATTAATAATATAATATTTTATGTTATTATCATTTATATTTATAATATAAAACAATGAAGATAATTATTCGAATTATTTTGCTGTCATAGGACACTATTCAAATATTACATAAACATACTTCCTTATAACATACAAGTGCTTCAGAATGTTGGTGAAACAAGCTTTCCACGAATTGCAATCGTGCCCAAAAGTTTGTATATTCTTGTTTGCTTCAAGCAAAGAGCTTGTCACTTTGCTCTAAGCTTGGCCGGCCATTACGGTTGTCTGAGCGTCTCTGTCCACACGGTTTGCTAATTCAGAAAACCGAAGCTTTTTGTGAATCTTCAAAGCGGCAGTCGGTATGAATGCATCTCTATTTACCTGAATCACAGCTATATTTAAGGGGATGGACAGTGCACACAACAACTGAGATGCAATCAGACATGAGTGGAAGAGAGACAGAGAAGATGCAGAGAGAGAGAGAGAGAGAGAGAGAGAGAGAGAGAGAAATCAGTATTCTACAGCCATGCCTTATATCTGCGACAGCTAAGGGCAGCTCAAGAACGCTCTACTGCGCACACACACACACTATCATTTCTTATTGCTCGCCCGGTCTGCCTCACCCCCCACAAACTCATCATAAAGACACACCAACATAAATATTCACTCACTCAATCTATCGCTCTCGATATATATTCAGATGAGAAGAAGATAAAGCATTGAATAAAACAAGAGGCCCTAAGTTAAAGGATAATAATCCGGGTCACCTTCACCTGCTCCAAACACTCGCATAGAAAAGCACATGCACTCACAAACATGTGCGCTGTTTGGCTCCCCGACGTAATGTTCTGGGCTCATTCATCATACTCCTAATTCTTCGTATTGATTTGTGGGACAACAAACCCAGAATCCTTTCCAAGCATGTTATAGTGTTTCTGTTAGTTTGTCTGAACACATGGGGCTTAGTTAAACTGACTGCAGACACGCTGGCTATGATCCGAAATTGGTGTACTGCTTTCTGCTTACTATGCGGTATACACTGCATAGTATATACTATAAAAAACCACATGACCACAGAACAATGCATGTTCAATGTGCAATAATAGTTATCACCTTGGCCATTTTGCATATTCAATCCAACTTTAAGTTACTCAGTTACACAAAGAAAATGTTTATGCTCAAAAGAGGAATTATAGGTTAGATCTTTTTACTATCTCAATAATTTCTCCTAGATGAGATTAAATGGAGAGCAATTGTAAAGTGCGTCTCTATGTCCAGTCTTGGTCCTGAAGGGTTAGTTCCTACCATCCACAACTATACTTTTAAAGGGATAGTTATAAAATTCTGTCATCATTTACTCACCCTCTAGTCATTTCAAACCTGTATGACTTTCGTTCTTCTGAAGAACACAAAAGAAGATAGTTTGAAGAATGTTGGTACGGTTGCCCATTGACTTGCATTGGTTATGTGTTTGTACAGTAGAAGTGAATGGGTACCGGCGTTGTTCAGTCACCAACATTTTTCAAAATATCTTAAAAGTCGTACAGCTTTAAAATGACAGGAGTTTGAGTAAATGATGACAGAATTTTCATTTTTGGGTGGACTATCCCTTTAAGTATAAGGTAATCCTGAAAAAGAATAACTGGACACTCCTGGTGTATATAGAAATACAGTGAGCAGATAGTTTGCCAACACGCACAACATTAGCAGCTGGTGAAAGAATCTGATTCCTTCCTTATTTTATCAACTAGACGGTCTTATTGGATAATATGCTCTTTCCTTAAGAGCTTGTCTTTCTGGCCATTTCCCCCGTTAAGAGACTGGATTTTCTTATTGAGGTGTGGGCAAGCTAAATGTCGTAATGCACTTTTAAATTTTCTGGCCAATTTATATGCTAATGAGGAGGGTACGTCTCCATTAGATTGGCTGGCATGCGGCGGGGCGATCAGGTGATTTTCTGCTCTCTCTTTCTCCTTGTGTGTAATTAAAGGGGCCGACGAATAACTCAATACGGCCGCATAACCCACCCCTTCCACCTCACTCTCCTGGGCAGGTTTTATAAAAGATCCTTGATAAGAACTGTTTGTTGCTGGATTTAAAGACCCAGTGACATAAAAAACAGATCTTGCTGCCTTTACAACATGTCTGCTAGTGTACTCCTAGGCATTGTACTTCTTTTAGTGGATGCATGCATTTTTTTGAGTATTCTCACAGTCTCTGGGAATATGGACAAAAAAATGTTGATGACTCATACTACACTGACAATGAATGCTTTCGAAAACAAAAACGTAGCCTATTTCTCTATAGTACCGTAGTATTTACTTTTCATGTAGTTCAGCTGGTAGGGCATTGCCATATCAGCACAAAGGTCATGGTTTCAATCTCCAGGGAACAGACACACCCTAAAAAACAAAATATGTTCTACGAACGTTTCGCTAACATTCTCATCATGTTATGAAAACGTTATTTCTTAATATTTTTGACATTTCACTATTGATTTTGTGTTTAAAATGTTTTTTTTTAAAACCACTATGAAATATAGGGCCATATTTTAACGATCTAAGCGTAAGGTCTAAAGCGCAGGGCGCAAGAGCACTTGCTAGTTTAAGGATGGGAAAAATGGTTGGCGCGGCAGGCACATGGTCTAAAAGAGTTGTCCCTATTCTGTTCATTGGTATGTTTTGGGCAAAACATCCAGTAAACCAATCAGAGTCTCATCTCCTATTCCCTGGGAGGCTGGGAGTGCTCTAGCCAAGGCAGATTCGCTATTTACAAGGTGGAATTTGCAAGAACAAAGATTGGACGCTGCGTGCAGGCAGACCATCTACAGTACAGTACAAGCCGGAATAGTTATCTTTATGTACACAATAATACATCTTTTACATTGTTATCCATTCGTTTTTAATATTTGGCATGTTTGTGTGCTGCTGAACATCCCTATATTTGTAATAAGCAGAGTGTACGTGCGCTGTGTACTCGCATTTGGGCACATATTACTAACATACATATTTACATCTTTTAATAAAAATAAAATATTAGACCAGGTTTCAGTTGGTCAGGGGTGCAGTCTATTTCAGTTGCCTCACAATAGCAACGTGCCAACAATGCGCCTGACCACACCTCGTTTTTAGACCAAGGGTGCAAAAATGGGCGAAAATGCATTTGCTATTTAAACAACGTGGCGCAGGATGTTACAATGAAAACTGTTATTAGAAAAAAAAAGCAAAAAACGTAATGAGTAATGAGGGGCAAACAGGTGAACCTATAGGGGGAACCAAAAACAACAGCCCCAAATGCTGACAGGACCCCCTCTCCTAGAAACGACTCCTGAAGATCCTTCCAGACCGACCAGATCTTAGGGAGTTAAAATCCCAAATGAGGTTGGGATCCAGGACGTCCTCAGCAGGAACCCAGGAGCGCTCCTCCAGACCATAGCCTTTCCAGTCCACGAGGTACTGTCTGGACCTTTGCACCCGACGAGAGTCCAGAATACGGTGGACTGTGTAGGCTGGCCGGCCTCCGACCATACGGGGGGACACTTCAGTGGCAGAGCTGCGGAGGGTGTTGTGGGCATATTCAGCCCACATGATGTAGAAAGCCCAGGAGGAAGGATTCTTGGCCGTCATGCACCTCAGCATTGTTTCTAGGTCCTGGTTAGTCCTCTCTGTCTGACCGTTGGACTCTGGGTGGAAACCAGATAAGAGACTTACTAATACCCCTAAAAGTTGTCAGAACGCCCGCCAGAAGCGATAGGAGAACTGGGGACCTCGATCAGAGACTATATCCTGCGGAGTGCCAAACACACTGAAGACATGGTTACTAATCAGCTCCGCAGTCTCCTTGGCCGGGGGTAATTAGGGTAGGGGGATGTACCTGGCAGCCTTAGAAAACCTGTCTACAATGACCACTTGAGAACGAGCAGCCTAAGGAACAAACAAGCGGTTGACCGGATCCCCTCCTGGGTCTGGCTCTCGACTTTGGTCCTGTCTGACTACTGCTTCAACCTCCCACCTCATTGGGGCCAAAATCTTGGAACTCGGGTGCAACAGGACTCTCTTGGTGACCACTGGCGTAGAGTCTGGACAGGGCATCGGTTTTGAGGTTCTTGGAACCAGGGCAGTAGGACAGAATGAATTGAAAGCGGTTGAAAAACAGGGACCAGCGTGCTTGTCGGGGGTTGAGGCGTTTGGCTTGCTGAATGTACTCCAGATTTTTGTGGTCTGTGTGAACCCCCTCAAGCCAGTGCCTCCATTCCTCCAGTGCTAACTTCACTGCCTGCAATTCTTTATCTCCCACATGATAGTTCCTTTCTGCAGGCGAAAGGTGTCGAGAAAAGAACGCCCATGGGTGAAGCCTGATTTCGTCAGCCCTCTGAGACAGTACTGCTTCAAAACCCACGTCTGAAGCATCCACTTCTACAACAAAGGGTTTGTCGAGGACTGGGAGAGTGAGAATGGGTGCCGAGGTGAACCGTAACTTGAGTTCCTTGAAAGCAGCCTCGGGGCTCCAACGGTAAGCAGCATTCTCTTCCCTAGTGAGGGCAGTCAGGGGGGCCACGACCGAGCTGAAGTTGAGGATGAACCTCCTACGATAGAATTTAGCGAAGCCCAGACAGCTCTACCTCCTTCACAGATGTGGGCGTGGGCCAATCCTTAACAGCTCTGACTTTCTGGGGATCCATCTGTATGTGGCCTGGTTTGATGATATACCCAAGGAACTGGACTTGGGTGGTGTGAAACTCACACTTCTCAGGCTTAACGTACAGGTGGTTCTCCAGGAGGCGACTGAGCACCTTGGGGACATGCTCCATGTGCTCGGAAAGATAACTCGAGAAGATCAGGATGTCATCCAGGTACACAAACAAATTGAGCATGTCCCTTAAAACATCAATAATCAAGGCCTGTGGGGTGTTGAAGGACCAGCCTATACCCCTGAATATACAATAAAAATGCACTCACCAAAGCAGTTCATTGGCACTTTGAAGTGTCCGAAGGGTCTTTTTACAGCAACTCAAATGGGAATCTGCCCTGAGAAATTTGCTGTATTCTCTAATCCTCATGCTCTCTCTCATCATGGTAAACTGAAAATGAAATCATCTCAGGGTGTCTACAAGCATGTCCTACAGAACTTGACATTTCAGCATCAGATCTGATCCATACCACCGCTTTCTCTGGCTAAGAATGGTCCATTTAGACAGTTAAGGGGTTGACTGACATAAGGTAAAGTGACCAAACAGTAAGCTGTGAATTTTTTTATTGACCAGCACAGAGAAAATGTTCCTGCTAGCGACAGGTTTGCTGTCATGTCCCTGGAGAGCAGGGTTTTAGAGAGAGGGGGTCTTATTGAATTTGGTTAAAAACAGCTAACATCAGCATATTTAACGTGATGTTTAGAGATAAGTGAGTTTGAAAGAGGATAAAACTTGAGAAAAAACTAAACTTCAACCAAATTGAAACAAAACTTGCAAAAACATCACAAAACTTGTCCAACCCAACAGCCACTTTAATTCTTCCTCGGATGCACTCAATAAAACACAACTTTGAGCACTTTTCCACCAACATAAGTGTAACTGTTCCAGAACGTTTCCGCACCATGGTGGAAAAGCGCTCTTTGTTTTAGAGTGGACTGTAAAAGCAGAATCTGAAGTTTAAGTCTTTCATTTTGTGCCATGTCGCCTGAAGGCCAAAACTGTTCCTTGTATGAAGTTTCGTTTACATCAGCAGGTCCGTTCCTAACCCACTTGGCATCCTGAGAGAAAACATGTACACTTTGTCTTTCATTATTGATAGCCAAGTGTCAGAATCGGTCTTTAGAAAAGCTGACAGTTTGCAGGAAGATTCATCACCACAACCAGCTGTCACAATAATGTCATCCCGAACCTGCATTTCCACAACGCTGGAAAGGGCTTGTAATATTAAGCCTGTGCGTCAAAGAGACAAAAACATTCTGATCATCTATCAAAATACAATGAGTGATGAAATGGGCTCTGCAGAAAGACCAGAGAAACAATGTCATACATAGTAGGAATGTGCTTTGCATTGTGGGTCAGATATGAATTGAATGAATAACCATTATGACTAAAAAGGTGTACAACAGGGGTGCCATCTTGAAATACATTTATTGAAGTTGAATAACAGGGTTCCCAGGAAAAAACCAGTGTGAGATATGAAACAATGACCTGCAGAGACACGCTTCTGACCATGTATGACTGCAGTGATGGTGATTCAAAGTTGGGCTAATCGCGACTGATTGTATGCAAAATAACTGTGTACTGTGTATAACAATTATGTATTGCATGAATTGTATATCCGAAACCTCCATATGCAAAAAACAGTAGGCGAGAAGTACCCGGATGGTCTACTACTTCCGCCAAGATGTGGATCGGATGGACAATTCTCTATCCCATGATGCCCCGGGAGATGAGCAATGGTCAAATTTCAAATGTAAATCAAATAAATATAGCTGAAAACTTTAAGGCGGACGTCCGTTTTTATTGTTAGAGACAATAAATGAATTTCTCGTGACTAAATGATGGTTTATCCGTGCCTATGTACAGGTTGTTGTTAATACGTCATAGTTCAAAGAGCAAACATGGCGGATGCAGTATGTCCGAAATGTACTCCGACTCATACTATATAGAACGTACTGTTTTAACGGCCGATAGGTATGCGAGAGAGGGAGGGAAGGAGGGAGGGAAGGATGGACGGATGGACGGATTGGCGGTTGGCGGATATTTATAATTAGTAATATAAATAGGAAAAAATAAAAGAGAAAACTACTCTTCCAGTCCTCATTAAACAACTAGAAGATAAAGTTGACGTGAGGGGGAGGATGAGAAATATTAAGAGAAAAGGTGAAGTAAAGGTGTGCTGATTAATTAAAGAACACTGAAAATACTGAACATGTGAAACTTGACTTAAAAGGTGAGAAATTCCGACAGCTATGACACGTACGACACGAGTAACAGTGATCATAAAAACATTAAAAAATGAAAGTGTTACATGAATAAATGTATTAACAATTCAAGTTGCAATCTACATTTAATTAACTTTCTTCACATGCCTAACACAATATACCAGCGGCCATACTCTGATATCTCCGAATTAAAGGTGAAGTTTGTAAATCGTCTAGCAAGTTTATTGAAAAGAAAGTGCAACTATTGAGTGAAAGTAATGGCATGGGTTTGGGGGGACTATCTGTTGGTCTGGCCATTGGAAAATGGTTGGCAGGGCATAAGGAATGAAAGCATGACAGGTTGTTAACGTACATGCTTAAATATCTATAAAATAGGTATAAAATGAAAAGAATATAACAGCGAAATGTCCAAGCAATACCTTAGGATCAAAATAACACAGCAGAAAACAAGACAACGTCCTAGAAACCATCCCAAAACTTCCAAACAAAAATCAGGATGCCAATACGTACAGGCAAGTGGATTTTCAACAAAAATCTCTATTTCAAAGTGCGTAAAGTCTCTGATAGTGGCCCCCGGAGTCTCCAAAGGGCCGATGAGAGCGCTACACTTTTATTAACATAACATTTGCGCTCTTAATTACTCGATTTGCATATTTATTATCAGATTCATGGCTCTGAGCTGTAACACACACCCGTTTGGCTAATGTCATCCGTTTAAAACGTATCCTTGGCACGTCTTTGAGTTTCATGTTAAAATCTCCCCTGGCGTGTAACAGACAGACCTCGTATTTCTGATCTCCCACATTTCTGGGCTGAACCGCTGCGGCATCACAAAAGCGCAAAGTGACACACACACACAAAGAAGTGAATGCTGCCAGTGACATAAGTGTTCAGGAAACTCTTAAGTATCCCATCAGAGGCAACATTGGTCTGTCTAATGGCTGAAGACGGACAGAGATGAACAATATACAAGCACTTTACCAAAATGCTGCTTTTCAAACATACAATTTTAGAGGATGGTCGTCATTCCTGGAAGCAGCATCAGTCAGGCTCTGCTCCAAAATCTAGTGAACTACCTACCTAGAAAGTATTTTGAGGGATCATTTGGCTGTCTGGCCTTGTTTTGGCAAAATCACATGTAGGCCATTTTATGTAGTGAAGGCAATCCCAGAATGCACTGTGTCAGGCTTAGTAGAGAAAAACAGAATCTGTGAAACCGTCACATGATATCATAAAATGTCATAATATCTTACACAACTGTGAAATATTCCAATTGACAATTCCTTGTGTTTAAACCTTGAAAACCATAAAAATAGGCTTTGTTTGTTTGTTGACATATAGATTTGCACTATAAGTAACATAACAGCTGTTTTACTTGCACTCTGCGCGGTTATTCGGATCTGTTTGGATCAGTATGTTATTACTGTGAAAGAAGAGCTTTGCGTATGAATACACAATCACAGCGGGAGAGACGCGAGCGAGAGACAGGCATATACAGAGAGTAAGAAAGAGATACGAGAGTATTAAAGTAAGCTATGGAACCTATAATCATCACATCGCTCTCAGGCTCATTTTGTGAGGAAAGGCCCATCATTACTGACAGGTAATAACATTCAAATGGCCCTATAATCAGAGCCAACATAATACAAGAATAGCCACGCAATGATACAGGGTCATCACAAGTGTTCTGATGGACTGTAACAGATTATGATGTCACATTGGGACAGAGCATAGATGTATACTGTACTGTACATGACGCATTTGGCCGCAGCATCAAATGTCAACGGATAAGACTGGCCTAAAAACACATACAATTGAACAGTGGAGGTTGCGCTTTTTTCTGGAAAAACAATAGAAAAACACGTTCGCAATTTCAGTGCGTTACTTTTTTATTGTCCAATATGGTTTTTGTCATAAGGAATTGTCAAAACGCACACTTGAGATGAGTTGAAAAATGTAAACCTTGCGATTACTAATCAAGAAAAACACAGCTCATTCACTTTATATAGGGGAGTATTGCCCTTCCCAATATGGCGGACATAGCGATGGCTATGTACTTTTATGGTCTGAACAATTGCGACTGTCACAGGCCATTGACAAATCGCAACAATGGACCAAAGTTGGCCCAAACACCTTAAAATGATCAACAGGAAATTCTGACAATATTTTAGACAATTTTACGTCTATGGCGTTGCCACTTGAATTTAAAGGAACATTTCACCCAAAAATGAAAATTCAGTCTTTATTTACTCACCCACAATTTGTTCCAAATCTGATAAATGTCTTTGTTCTGATGAACACAGAGAAGGATATTTGGAAACATGCTTGTAACCAAATAGTTATTGGCCACCATAGTGGGAAAAATTGCTTTATAAATTTCTTTGTTTTGTTGAACACAAAAGACGATATTTTTAAGAATGTAAAAGAGCACACAGTTCTATGGCAGTTCTGACTACCATTGTCATCATTCTTCCTACCATGGTAGTCAGTGATGGTCAAGAACTGTTTGGTTACAGGCATTCTTCCAAATATCTTTCTCCGTGTCCATCAGAACAAAGACATTTATACAGATTTGGAACAACTCGGGGGTGAGTAAATGAGGACAGAATTGTTAGTTTTGTGTGGAGTATCCCTTTAAGTCATATATTATGGCTTTTAAATGCTATTTTACCATGACAATCATGAAAAAAATGGATCTGTGTGTTTAGAGTCACCAACATCTGAATTGCTTCGGCCCCTTAACTTGCAGCAGTTGCAAAGTTTCTGTTTAGTTTTCTCAAGTCTTATCATTTACCTCAATCGTTCCTGAATCCTCGAGGACATCCAACGTTCGCTATGATTAAGAATTCTCCACAACAAAAAGCATTATGAGTACAGCAGACGTGAGAGTAACAGATGCAAAAGATGAGTTTGTTTTACAAGCTCCAACACACCCATTGAAATGATCCATCCGACTGCAAGCCTGAGAATATCTCCTGCTGATTCTCCCTCAGACGAATGAGCATCTACCGTCTGACTCATTGATTGGCATCTCACGGATTAAAATCACTTCATTAACCGCTGAGCTCTCGGTGTCAGACGTTCCGGAAGACTGGAAATCAACATGGTGTTCTAAAACACTAACAGCTCAGAAAACTACAGAGCGTGTCTCTGTTTATTCACCTAAAACTGCTTTAAAGTGAGTTGGCAATTTAATAATCAGGGTGCAGAAACATTCGTGACTCATTAACTACTGCTAACTTTTGAATAAGTGTGTGACGTTAAAATGCAAGTCTCCTATTACAGTTTATTGTGCGGAGCCCATAAACAAGACCCTGGGAGGTTGATTTCCCGTAAAGACTGTTAAGATCGTGTAAGAAATTGTGTACTGTGACAGCAGGTGCTAAATTAAATGAAGTACCAATTTATTGTCAGTTAAAACAGTCAATAATTAATATTGTTTATTTATTTATTATAATTTTGTATTGTTAAATAAATGAATTAATAACATGAATAAATAAATATTTAAAAGTCGAAATTAAATTATTTTAGTTCAGCTAGTACAGATAGAAAATAAAGTGTGCATTAACATTTATTAGTCACATGAATCACGTTACTTTACATGTAATCTATTGATGCATGTCTGATTTCAACCCGCCGTCGACTGAGTCAACACACCTTTCCTAACACATCTAGCACTTGCCGCTGCACATGCATGAATATAAAGGTCAAAAGAAAGTTGTATTCCAATTTTCTACCAAATTTCATTGCTTACCTTACAGTATACATTCACCTGTCAGGTCTAATCAATCACTTTAATAGACTGCGGCTAAAAGGCACTGAATTCCAAGACAGGTGAACGCCAACATTTCACCTCTAAAGCGCAGCGTCCCTTGAGCTCGCATGTCTGTCTCACACTTTCATGAACTTCAATTCCTCAGAGAGCATGAAAACCAGCGGCTGATCTGAGCTGAAACTCCACGCGAACCGCACACGCGCCATCACCGCCGTCCTCATATCCCGGTCTCCAGGCAACTGCTTCATCTCCAGAGCTTCATGGCTAACAGCTAAACTGCTCCGTGTGTCACAACTGCTTCAATCTGCCCCGCAGAGGCTGGCGGACAGCAGGCAGAGCTCTTTTCGTCACACGTTCTCCGGACGAGTCGCGAGCTCCCCACCGGCTGGAAATGAAGTCGCCAAGCTGAACTTGCGATCATTTAGAGTGCATGTGATAATGGCTCACACTTTCCACCCACCGGTCCCCTAGGGCACAACCTGTACACAGGATCTGTGTTTTCCTAAATCTGCAATTGGAAACATCCATTGAAAAGCACTGGTTAATGGACGCCGGGTCCGCAGAAGTGCACCCAGAAGAACCTGGACGGAGCTCAACTTCAATCCGCCGGTTTCAGATCGATAGGGTGTGAATGACCTGAAATGAAATCAAATGTGTTTGTGCATTCGCAGCTTAATTTTACATAAGTGATGTCTGCCAAGACATAAGCATTGTCTGTAAGCATTAAGCGGGTTTAAAGTATTTCAAAGCCCTTGGCCCCCTACGTACTGTAACCATTCAGAACACCCTAGCAAACACTTAATGCATTTAGCAACAAGCCAAAGCACATTAGCATTCACAGTATATGTACACTTATGCATTTGCTTACAGTGACTTGCATTCAAACTACACATTTTTTAATCAGCGTTTGTGTTGCCTGGGAATCAAAAGTACACACTTTGTGTTGCTAGCACATTGCATTACCAATTGAATTTAAGGAACTGCATTAATCAGGCCAAAACTAAAGAGAAGTTGTTAAAAACAATGAAAATATGGTTTTTCACTAAATGCTATGTTTAAAGGTCCAGTGTATGAAATTTAGCAGAATCTAATGGTGAGGTTGCGAATTGCAACCAACGGCTCCCTCTCAAAGCTGTTTGAGATTGACACAGGAATAAGAAGTCGTCACGTTTTCACTTCTTTGCCGAAGGAGATTTACAAAACACGCTTTGTAGATCACTTTGTCCATTAAGGGCTACTTGCATGGCTACTGACCATGTAAGAGGACCTGCGGTGTACGTAGATATTAATAGCTTGTTGTAAGGTAACAAAAACATAACGCATCATTATGTAAGGTCTTTATAAACCTCTGAAGACATGGTTATATATACGGTATTGCATTTCTTTCAATATACCCCTCCAAGAAAATGACACACAGCTCCTTTAAATCCAAGTAGCTTCATTGGGAAAATGACAGACTTGAGATTCTACGCCGACCTGAATGAATCAGAGACCTAAATGAAACAGGTTTTTAATGAACTTCGAAACCCATTTGTGCATGTGACAAACATCATCAAAGTGAATCTATCTGTGCAAGCTCCAACAAAAACAGCCTTCCACCAAACAGATATTATGAACAAGCTGGCATTTAGAGTCCGACACCTTGCCAAGTTTGTCTCCATCTTTCTCTTTTCCTCTCCGCAGCAACACACATATGCTCGGCAAGCAGCACATCACCGTTTGAAGTGCTAAACTTAATCCCTCCGTAATCCCTTGCACAAAAAAACATAATCAAAGCAAAAACGAAAGATGAAGCTACCATGTTGCAGAAAGCACAAGAACGTTTTCAGAGTTCATCCCGCCTCGGTGTGACCATAACCAGTGTGCTCTGTTCCTGCTGAAAACCATTATAGGAAAAACGCTCCTTAGATATACTGACATTTCTATGTGTTTAATCCTATTTAATGAGGCTAAATTTAGCCCGCGTGTTCCACTGTGAAGGTGACTGTTCCCCATAGGGGGTCTTTAAGACACGCATGGGGACAGAATGTGTGTTCCTGCAGTCATTTATGGCCTATGGGCTGATGTTCACATTAAGTTTCCGTCTTTTAATGGTGGGAAATACAGTATATTATTTCATGCCTATAACAAGTGTCATCGATTTTTTACGACTGCAGTGCCAACAGCCTATTGGAAGCAAGCGTGCGGAAAATCCGGTTTAATTATGACAATTGTAGGTGGAAGCTACTTCATAAATATTGGCCGCATACAATAGCTCTGAGTATTTACCATAACAATTTCACACCGTAAACACAACATAAACAGGAAGTGCAAGGTGCTAAATTGATATTCATAACTTTCGCACAAACACAGCAGTTTGCCAGAATAAACAGGAAACAGATGGTGAACTCTCCATTTAGCAATCACCTCCCTCCAACCCCGAAACCAGACGCACACTGTTTTCACTGGCACCTGTGAGTTTAAGATACTGATGAAATCTGGTTCATCCGTCTAACAGTCTGTGCATAAATTTGACCATTCATCCATCCATAAATACACTGTAAAAGATGAGGTGACAGAAATATACCATAAAACAGTTTTTCCGATGTAAATTTCAGGATATAAGGAGATGTAATAAATAGTTTTCCCCTTTTTTCTTGTAAATGTGCTGTCTTTTTCTGTAGTTGTAGAGTTGTTGACCGTATTTAAAAAATAAACTGTAAAAAAAAAAAAATCTGGCAACTGAAAAAAATCTGCCTGTAAAATTACAGGCTTTCCCTGTTTTGTTGTAGATTCGCAGTCTTTTTCTTTAATTTTGCGGGGTTTTTTTAGTTCTTTATTTCAATAATATATATAAAAAAAACTGTTAAATAAAAATAAAGTTGCGTTTTTTACATTTTACGTGGAAAATAATTTAACATTCTGTTAAAATATGTTTTTTTTTTACAGTGATTCATCCATCCATTCATTGTGTAAACCAGTTTGTATATAATCTGTCCAGCTATTAATTCATCCATCCATCCTGTAATTTAGTCTATTAATAATCCATCTGTCTATTCATCCATCCATCATGAAATTTAGTCCATTCGTAATCCATCTGTCTATTCAACCACCATCCATCCATCCATCCATCCATCCATCCATCTACCCATCAAGTGATTTAGTCCGTTCATAATCCATCTGTCTATCCATCCATCCCTTCCTTCAAGAACCCACCCATCCATCCATCATTTAATTTAGTCCATTAATAATCCATCTGTCTATCCATCCATCCATCCCTTCCAACATCCATCCACCCACTCATCCCTCCATCCACCCATCGATTCCTCCATCCATCATGTAATTTAGTCAATTCGTAATCCATCTGTCTATTAATCCCACCATCCATCATGTAATTTAGTCCATTCAAAATCCATCTGTCTATCCATCCATCCCTTCCAACATCCTCCCACCCACCCATCCATTCCTCCATCCATTCATCCATCCATCATTTAATTTAGTCCATTAATAATCCATCTGTCCATCCATCAAATAATTTAGTCCATTCATAATCCATCTGTCTATTAATCCCACCATCTATCCATCACGTAATTTAGTCCATTCATCTGTCCATCCCTTCCACCATCCATCCCTCCATCCATCCCTTCATCATCCATCCATCCATCGGTCCCTCCCTCCCTCCATCCGTTCGTCCGTCCATCCATCCATCCATCTATTCCTCCACCCATTCCTCCACCCGTTTCATATAATTCATACGAATCAGCTAAATGAAAAGTGAAAAATCTTAAAGATATCATTAATTGTGACTCATCCCAGACAAAGTGATAAAAGCTACAAGTATTCCCAGTAGGAATGACATCACCACAAAATCTTGAGAAAATGGCATATTTTTGAAAAAGCCATCTGTTAAATTAACCGAATGAACTGAGGGTGTTAGACATCACATTTAGAGTTGTTAAAAGACAAAAGTTTTGGTATCACTCTCTGGTGGCTCTCAGATCTGCTAGTCTACTTACTCCCAGACCCTCACAGTAGAGTTCAGCATACTTAAAAAGCCCATGAATTTCCTCTTTGGATCAATAAACCACAGCCATTAATCTTGCATAAAGGCCACATTCACCAAGACTTCGTTAAGAAAGTGAGATAAACACATCTATTGCAAGAAGAGCAAAAGCGTCTTAAAGAAATCTGGCTGGTGAAAAACATTCCCTGCTCCGACTGTCGGGGTTTAATAAGCTTTAATCAGATGTAAAGAAAAACATTTCAGCCTTTCTGTCTAAAAACAACCTAAACAGTTGCTTGGAAAACAAAAAAAATGAATGAACTTCTCTGATTGCTTCTTCAGAGATATAAACCACAGATATTGTGACATTCAAAGGATCTGTCAGAAGCCGGAGATGAAGGAAAACTGGAGAGATTTAAGATCATCAATACACACACACAAAGTGAATGCCAGCACAACTGAGACTGACTGCGGTCTTATCACACTGAGACGCTACAGTAAACAAATCCATCATATCCTGTTTAAAGGATATGAGCAGGAGCCGTAGAACAGCATTACAGATGATGAGAGCGTTCTGTCGTAGATCTATATTCTGACATTTTCTCAGCGCAATGTTCCGTATAGACCTTTAAGTACTTTTCCAAACTCATTTAACTTTGAACTGGACTTTAAAGGACTCCTAGAACGGAAAACTAGATTTGCCTTGCACGTTTTGAATAAAAGAGTTGTATTATGCAAATAAATGGTATTTGAAGAAAAGGGAATCAATATGAAGAAGCCCATCCCAACAGATATCATGTAACATGGGATGTTTTTACAGTCTGTTTACTCCAGTCATAGAGACTTTTTTTAATTGTTAATGTTTTAATAATTAAAATTATAGTTTTTTTTATTAGTTTGACCCACCCAGGAACTGTCACAGTTGGTGTATGTTTTGTTTGGTGTTTCCCTTCCTTGGTTTATTTCATTATTAGTTAATTAGTTTTCACCCGTGTCTTATGATTAGTTTACCCCAGCACCTGTTTATCCCTTGTTATATTTTGTATTTAAGCCCTGTGTTTTCCTCAGTTTGATGTTGGTTATTATTTATGCTACGTGTGTTCATTTCCCGTGTTCCTGGTTCCCTGTTTCCCATTTGTTTTATTATTAAAGTACCTTGTTTTGGATTTGCCTTTTGAAATACGCTCTTGTCTGCCAGCACACGTGACAGGAACAATGAATTCAATGAAAAATATTTTAATTAAATTAGTTAAAAAAAATGTTTAAGTTAATTATTGAATTGAAAATAAATTATAATTAATAACGCTGAACAATTCCTTCAATAATAAAAATTTAAATAGTTGAAAATAATGAGTATAATTATTTTTTTATGAAATATTTACCTTAATTATTACAGATAATAAATCACTAAAAACAATTTAATTTAAAATCTAATTTCTTTCAAATATTTGATTATTTTAAAATAAATAATTATTTCTTAAATGTTTAAATTTTTTAATAAAAAGTCCTCTAACTCAAATGGTAGAGCATTCCATTAGCAGTGCAAAGGTCACAGGTTCAATAAAGGATTGAAACGCATAAATGTAAGCTTTATGTAATAAAAAAAGGACTGTGGCTGGGTTTTAGACAACATAGGTGGCAAAATCACAACAGCTTATTATTTTAAAAAAAAAACGTAAAACTGTGCTAGACACTAATATGCAACACTAACACAGAACCAAAATTCATAATGGGACACAAGAAACTGGCAATATAACTCGTTTTGTTCTTACTCTCTCAATGAGCACACATGATGGATGATGCAAACTGTTTTCCGAGACTTTTGTGTGAAAGTAAAAACTGCTGAATCCTGGAGATGAGGACAGAGGATGCATTTATTAACCACAAACAGTGTCATCTGAAAAGCTCCATTTAGAGCAAAAACCAACAGCAGCAGCTTCAGCCTGTTTAAAGTTAAACAGAGGGAAAGCCAAAAGAATGGGCGAGAGGGGGGGGGAGAGATAGGGAGAGCCAGAGACAAAGTGAGAGAGAGACAGAGGGATGTCAGGGCCAAGGAAACTTCGTCAGGTCAGCAGTGCTGAAAATCGGCGTTATCAACAAGCGCAACACTGCTAGTCTTTGCAGAGGGCTACGAGATACGTCTGAGGGTGAGCTACGGCTCGCTGGCACACGCAGACGTGCTGTAAAAAAGCCTGACTCCTAACAATTCCCTGCTAATGTGTCTGTGCATGAGCGTGCATGAGCGTGCATGAGCGGTGGACCTTCCTAGCAAGTGTTTGAAATAAAGGGCTGACTCTCAATCTGCTCCCTACCTCAGCAGCATAGATGCATGCCGCATTTTCTAGGGCTGAGAAAATGACTTTTATATTTTCAATTGATGCGGGATGATCATATTTATTAATTAATGTTCATGACTGTGTTTGAGATAAACTCACATTATAGGGAACACTGGAGTGGAATGAGTCACAACCAAGAACTCATCAGTCTATAACAGACGGGACAGGAAATTCAAATTAGACGCTGTGGTACAGATGTCGTCTCCCGCAATTCTCTTAAGGAACTGGGTTTATAATAGGCAGACATTAGCACAGACCGCAGGGCTTGAGGGGGGAAGGTTAACTCAACACTGATGACCAAGAGTGGATGCTGTTTTAAATCCCTAGAGACCAGCCATGGGCAAAATGAATTGGTAACCAGATCGTGGGTTTAATCAAGGCATCAGGCACTAGATTACAGCCATGAGTCCACCAAAACATAGAGAGAGAGAGAGAGAGAGAGAGAGAGAGAGAGAGAGAGAGAGAGAGCTGATTACACGTCTGATTGTAATCCACCTGCACTCTTTAACACATGTGCTGTTAGACCAATGAAATGATTAATGAGCCAATACCAGACACAGTACTGACCAGTCTATGATTGCTTTGGATGGGACGTAAAAAGATAATATAAAAAATATAGTATATTATTTTCACTTTTGTTTAAATGTAAGTGGTGCTCGTTTTTTCAAAAATCGCGTAAGTTATTTTCTTCACTCATTATAGCATCGACCAAGCAAATATCTTACGTCTGGTCCTTTAAAAACAAATTACGTCTCAAACATATCGGTAACAGACCCCTAACTAACACTATTACTTAATTTTAACCAATAAGCACTAATAGATTGATATTATTGATATTGTAAACGCAGCTGAAAGTGAAATACAAAATGATGTACGATAAAAGATCAAATCCATCATAATTATCATTCCATGAGCCCCAGACAGGAGGTTTTCTTGCATTGATCAGGAGCCGTGTGAATATCAGAACCAGATTGTACAAAAACCCAAATTCATTTAAAGAAATTTCTTTTCCTGGACTAAAATTGAGTAGAAATTAAATGAACGGGTCTTTACAGGGCTTTAGGTGATATTTCCATTTCGATTAGACAAGGGTTTGATTCAGTAAGACTCCTTTTGAGATGCGCGTTATATTCTCGCAAAACCATCGAGGTCAAGTGTCTCCTCTGTGGTTCTCAAATGAATACAGACACCGCTACACTGACCCTTTGGTTACACTCAAAAAAATGAACTGTCGCTGCTGTTGGTTTTACTTAACCCATCCTTGTTCACAGTACATAAAGAATGCAAGTAACTGAATTAACGTCAGTTCCGTCAGCTTTACTTAACAAGTGTTTGACTGGTCAACTTAACATTGTTGAGTAGAACGCAAAACCCTATAATATTGGACCTATTGTTGAGTTTACTTAATATAAACAAGTTCATTCAACATGACTGATTGAGGGGGATTTTCAGTTCCCAGCATGCTTTGCGTAAGACTGCGTTTAGGCAGTACATTTTTTTATTTAGTGCTGATTAAGTGTTTTTCAGTAAAGAAAAAATACTTGTTTGTGCTTAATGTTCATTTATCTTTGAGGTTTAAAAGAGTTTGTTGTATTTTTTAGTTTTAGGGTTGCCATTGTGTTGAAGAGTACATGTGCTTAGATTGTGAGAGGTTTATGCGCGTCCATGATGTCTATTGCATCATTCAATGAGCTTTAACTGTGCTAATGCCAGTACTGAGATGCCTGTCATCTGATTTGCTCATGTTTTGACCTACATGCAGTATGTCTGTATATAATTTATGTATGACAACAAAATGTACCATTGATAAGGATAAATATTGAGTTTAATTAACTAAAAATAACTGGTACAATCGGAACCAGTAAAAAAGTTTTGTAAACATTACTTACATTTATTTTATTCATACAACGAAAGTTTAAATTTTTTCAAATTACTTAATATTGTTGCGTGGAACCACTTATGCAGCATTTTAAAGTTAATTCAACAAATACATTTTTTGAGTGTAGAAATTAACTGATATTTAAACAAGTTGCATTTAAAATATTATACAGCGGAAACTTATTGGTAAAATCCAATTCCTCTAGGTTACAGGTTTTACAATTTCTGTTACAAAGGCACACAACCGTGGATAAAATCATTGTATGCATCACAGGTATCTTTTAAAAAATGCTCAATGAGATGTGCAATTTAAGCGTGCAATTTGACAGCCTGCAATCCCAGAATGCATCGTGACAGGCTCCCTTAAAATTATGTCAAACACGTGGAAAAAAAATGCTGATTATACATTGACTCAAATTTAACTAGAAATAATCAGTAAACCATTTTATGCAACAGCAAGTGGACATGTACCCGGTATTTCTGCATGCTGTGTATTTAAAAAAAATAGAGAAATTGAACGTGAACATCACCACAACAGGATTTGGCAAAGGAGGGATTCTTTTGGAAGGTTCTGCTTTGTCGTACAGTTTTGATATTGTCGTTTAAACCGTGAATGAATTCCTATTTGCAGCATTGACGACCACCGACAGATTTCCCATCATGCAGCACAAGGACAAAATAAAAAGAACAAAGCAACGCAAATACTCAAAGAACAAAAAGATTGTTCCAGAGAACGTAAGAAAGCCAAAGGTAGATAGTCGTTCTGTCACTCGTGTCATCTCTGAAATCACATCAAGCACTTTTTTCCGTCCCTGCTCTCCGAACAACATCACACGTCAGAAGTCTTAATTCCTTTCGTTTTCTTTTCTTCCCCGTTGGGGGGAGTCACGAAGCTAAACACTCCTGCGACATCTGACAACTTAAAGATGAATTTCGAGACGTTTATTTCCATAGGCCCATTCAACTCATTCGCTCATTAATCAAGTTATGGCTTGAAACCTGAATCAAAGCGACCCAAGTTTTGTTCCTTTATATTCTTCTGCCATGTGTGCTATGAAGAATGACCCCCCTGCCGCCTGTGTGTCTGGTGTCTTGGAGAGCAGGTCGGTGGATTGATGCCCATCTCCAGCAGAGCTTGTGTGATCTACGTCTTCGTAGATACTGAAACGTTGCAGGCTCTTTTCAAAGGGGCATTTGCCGCGTTCTAACAGCCATACAATAGCATGGTGGGGC
Source organism: Triplophysa siluroides (assembly GCA_006030095.1). Taxonomy (NCBI): domain Eukaryota; kingdom Metazoa; phylum Chordata; class Actinopteri; order Cypriniformes; family Nemacheilidae; genus Triplophysa; species Triplophysa siluroides. The sequence continues at coordinate 187,649 of VCII01000246.1, read as the reverse complement.
ATCTAGCGTTCTCGCTCTAGTCATAACTGCTTGGATGTCGTGGTGCTGCTATTCTCCGCATGCTTTAGAAGATTCGTGCAAAACAACAAGTTTACGATAGTGTACGATAAGAACTGCAATATTTGCTTTGGAAAGCAATCATGCGGTTTGTTTGATGATCAAACATTGAATTAGTACGGAATCATCAATACTCTTCTTTTATTAAAACTGTGATGGGATTTGGTTTCCCACCAATAAGAAAGATCGCTAATACGATTTCTTTAATATCTCTTTCCGTGCTTCAAAGATTACAGCGAGAGTTTGTCAAAAAATGAAATTTCCGTCATGATCTACTCAACTTCATGTCATTGCAAACCAACACAAGAAGGAACGCAAAAGAAGAACACAAAAGATATTCTGAACAATGTTGGTGACAAAACAACACTGGCCACCATTGACTTTCATTGTACGGACACAATACCACTTAACCATTTTTCTAAATATCTTCTTTTGTGTTCTACAGAAGAAAGAGTCATATGCAGATTTTGAATGACATGAGTGTGAATAAATGATTTTTAAAGGAACTTAATATTAAACTCATTCAATATTTCAACAGTTGAAGCATTTAGCTTATTTAGTTTTTTTACTTAACAGGAACTACAGCACCAACATCAGAGACAAAGAATAAATCTACATTTTGTAATAAACAAAAACATTTATCCTTCAAATCCTCCAAAATCAAATTTTCAGAGCTATGCTGCCTGCATGACTTCTATATTAAACATAGGCATTACAGTCATTTCTTATGTCAACCATTTACTCATTTGCTTCTGCTTTTATTTGTCAACAAGAATTATAACCCGAACATCTGCGACCAAGTTGATACTTAAGAAACAAAACAAATTCATAGCCCTAACTGTGAACTCCATCAAGTCTCCTGAGCGATGAAAGAGCAACCTCCGATCCGTAAAATTTCCGCTGGCATGCCTCGCTTTCATCTCATCCTGTGCATGTACAGTTGGCACCGTCATAAACAACCTCCCTGCCAAGCATTTCAATAAAACGCATGAACGGAAATTTCAGCAAAGCAATGAAATTATTCAATATCACCGCTTTTAGCCGTGAAATCGATTTAGATATGCAAAGGAGTGTGTCGCACACACCCTGGACACAAACACACGCCGTATGAAGCGTCGTGCACACGCACCCGAGAAAACGGTCCTGATAGGTGAAACCCAAAAACAATTTCGAACCTGCAGTTTTGGGCACGCTAATGTCAATCGTGACACCCGGGGAAGTCAGGCAAGAGAATAGTATTTCGTTTCGCATCGATGCCAGTATACGGTTTCGTTTAACAGCATTTTATTTGTTTACCCAATGCCAGACAGCCACTCGGCATGAATTTATATTCCGATAAGAGGGAGGTGAGAGTTACGCAGGCTCTTGTTTACCACCAAACAATTTTGAAACCATGATTAGACAAATCGGATATATTCTATAAGATAATGTTCATCCAGCCAGTAGTTATTGGACGTTTTTGTACAATTGCATTAGACACATTCATACGAGCCACTTCGTAATAGTTACAAATTCCTGAATTCCCCGTGGCACGATACATGTCGCAACTGACCCATCGAAATCAAGTACTCCAGAGAGACGCCAAAAAAACGTGTTGTATAATGTGGGTTTTGAAAATAAACAATGAAAAGTAGACCCACCGGGTGACATTACAATGAAGGTTGTGTGAAGTGCAAACAGAGAGTTTGGGAGAGTTTTGGGAAACTAATTCCGGAACATTGTGTGTTTAACTGCTGATGAAATTTGGAGCTAATTGGTGGCTAACTGCTTTTAAATTAGCCCCTTATGCCCAGTTGCGTCGATTTGATTTCATAGGCCTGCGCAAACTCTTTCATGTGGTGCTGCTTTGGGGTGTGTACGTGATATATGGATGCAAAAGCTCCCCTGCATCTAGTCACGTTGACAAGCCGTCAGAACCCTCGTAATTTTCGGAGCCCATAGCAGCGGTAAATGCACATGCTCAGCACATGTCACGGTGCACAACCCTTAGGAAGAATGACTAGGCCTACGGAAACCATGGTTTTATTTGTACCATTAATTGACCCTTACTACAACAACCATAGTTTAACTACACTCTTAAAATTAAAGGTGCTTTGCAATGCTATAGAAGAACCTTTTCTGACTTAATGCTTCCATAAAGAACCTTTAACATCCAAAGAACCTTCCAAGGTTCTTTGTGCAAAAAAATGTTCTTCACATTACAAAAAGGTAATAAAAAGATTGGTTCTATGGCATCGCTGTGAAGAACCTTTTAAGCACCTTTGTTTTTGAAGTCGGCATGAAATAAAAAATGATCATTCTAATTGGTTTACACAGTGGTGAAGTATTTATTATACATTATTTATCCATGCATATCATTATTTAAAAAAAAATTGCACTTGTAATCTTCAAAATGTTAACCTCCTCCCCCACTCGAAACGACCTCTCTTCACTTCTGGTGACAAGGAATTGCACGAGGGCGGGTCTGCAATGACTGACAGATTGTAAACTGCCGTTCAAATCTTTCACCTTTTAACGATCCAATCAGTTGCCGTTGGATCATGTCCCGCCCTACATTTTTTTCTCATTTCAGAAGTCGTTTCACGGAAAAAGACAATCCGTTTCATGCCGACTTCAAGATGTATGGTACTGGTAGTAAAACTAAGGCAATACAAATGTTATCAAAGCACAGTTGGTACACTTTGACTATAACAAAACCATGGTTAATTTCCCTAAGGGAAGAAATGATGCAACATGACCTAGAAGTCACAAAACTTCACAAAATGTGACCTTGGACCGCAAAACTAGTCATAAGTAGCACGGGTATATTTGTAGCAATAGCCAACAATACATTGTATGGGTCAACATGATACATTTTTCTTTTAAAAATCATAAGGATAGTAAGTAAAGATCATGTTCCATGAAGATATTTTGTGAATTTCCTGCCGTAAATATATCAAAACTTTATTTCTGTGAGTGGATGCAACTAATTAGCAAACAAAAATGGCCGGAAACACGCCTCTCCACAACTTCATTACAGCGGTAAGCCAATAGAGAGCGTTAAATAGAGAGTGGTCTGCTACGGTGCCTCTGATGGACAACTTTAAAGGCCCTTTTCTCTATATTTAGCTTTTTTTGCACCCTCAGATTCCAGATTTCGGCCAAATATTGTCCAATCCTAACAAACCATTCATCAATGGAAAGCGTATTTAGGCTATTCTCCTTTTCATTGACCCTTATGACTGGTTTTGTGGTCCAGGGTCACAATTGATTTGAACATAGTCAACTATCTCAACCAAGTCCCTACCAGCTATCCAAAGTTGTCTGATTGTTGTGTGACCAAGCACCTTCATCTTGTTGTATTGTTTAAGTTAAACATCATCTTTGCACACAACATTAGACATTCATACATGCGTAAAGCCACAGTTATCCTGCTCGCAAATGTTCACAGACTAACTAGCATATAACGGCCAATAGAACCTGCAACTAATGGTGGACCCAATGGTTCCTGACACAGGTCATGAAACTGTTAAATGACCTCTTTTGACTGTTCTGCCGTACGGTTTTCAGAACTTGTGTTCTGATGCATTATGATGTGATGTTACCTTAACTGGCTCGCATTATAAGTTTCTTTGGCTTGTTAGCTCACATTCAGCACTGCAGATGATTCAAGGTGACCTATATGAACTTCAAAACAGCCAATAGAGATAATTGAAGCCCTCTCAACAGTGCCGAGCAGGATGCTGTTTTTAGAACATCAAATGGGTATGAAACGCTTCACTGAACAGAAGCTTAGGCTATACATCTACTGTGAATTGTGAAGATGAACACATATTTGACAGATTTAAGAGGATTAGGACGTGAGCACGAATATTGTGGATACACCTTTTCAAATGAACAGGTTTGGCTTTTTCAGCCATGTCTGTTACTAACAGGTGTATAAAATAAAGTATAAAGCTGTCCATTGTGCAACCCAAACGCTCAAAATGCCCCAGAAATTGTTTACCGGGTCTGGTGTGGAAAGAACTCAAACCTCAACCCCACTACACACCTTCAGGATGAATTGGAACATCGACTAAGAGTCAGATCCTATCACCAGACCTCTTGTATCTGAATGGGAGCAAATCTTCACGGCCATGTTTCAACACACTGAAAACTATTCCCAGACGGGAGGAAGCCATTATAGCAGCAAGAGAATGGACCTACTTTATATGAATGCTCCTCATGGTTTGAAATGAACTAAAAAGCACATTCTGGTGTGATGTTTGCATGCCCATGGGTTTGAGCATTCAGTCTATTTCACGAGAAGATATCACAGGCTTATCTCAAGGAAGCAGTGAGAAATTTGAGAATGCTCTGTCAAAGGAATTGTGTCTAAATGGGTTTGACACACTCCCATAATTCTGTATCTGACCCTGTGGTTCTGTCAATAACATAATGATTTAATATCAGTACATTTTGGCCTCCGACATGATAGCAGACAACTAAGGAAAAAGAAGAAAACAGACTTGATTTTAGCTACAAAAAATACTTAAAGGTTCGGAGGCAGGAAGCTACCACCTGACCTCGGTTTCCTAAAAATCTTTATTTTCTCAATTACTTCTCATTCACTGTAAAAACGTATTTAAACACAAAATCCTATATTCCAAAGATGGCGTAAATTTAAGATGACTTCTAGTTTGCCAATTTCAACTTCATTTTTAAGTCAGTTTAATATGAATATAAATTCAAGTGGCTTGTAAAGCCAATTTAAGTTAAAAGCAGCTTTTGAAGTGATGTTTTTTTTAGTTTTACAGTGTAGATCGCAATTCAAATAAATAGAAAGAAATTTTAACTCGAGTTGAAGTCTCCAGATTCCCAGATTTAATCCCCCCCTAAAAGCCCGGTATAATCTAACACCTAGAGACGTCACAAACTGTACTCAGATATTATTATTGTATTTTAAATGATTTAAAAAAATAAATTTTATAAAACAACTTCTTATTTTATAAAATTTAGTCTCATATCCTTCCCGAAACCGAATTATAAGCTACTGCATTCATTTCTAAGCTTTTATTTTGTACTTTATGCCAACATCTGTCTCATTTGTTTCAACTTTAATGAGAATTTTGAAGAGAAACAACTTAGAGTTGCTTGACTCATAACTGAGAATTCAATTAAGCCTGAGCAATGAAAGAGCAACCTCAGAGCAATAGAATTTTCTCCTGAGCTGAGGAACACACAGACACACGCACATCCGAGACACACCTTGAGCTCTAAATCCTTCCCCATTGTTGCAAAGATGAGAGCAATCCTCCGGTCCGCAGACCACGAAAAAGGACACAGCCAACCGTCGCACACAACAAGGTGCGAGAGACGTCACCCTTGGTCACTCGTGCTTGGGGCGGAGGGGGCCCCAGCGATGGGTGCACGGGCCCTGTAGAAATGGGGGGTGGGAACAGGGGGCGCGTATGTGTATTAACCCAAAAAGACACCTGCTATTTTTGTGCAGCACCTGCCTGGCTGGCCCGCTGCGCTGCTGTCTGTGTGCACTGCGAAGATAACAGGAGGGCTATTCACAGGCAGTCAGTCGAAGAGAGTCAACCCTCTCTCAGTTTCTCTGTGTGTGTATGTGTGTGTGTGTGTGTGTGTGTGTGTGTGTGTTTGTGTGTTTGTGTGTACACACACACACACAGACCTGTTCCCTTTCTCCGTTTTCCATTTCTCTCCAACAAACTCACTTTGAAGACGTGTCTACCGCAAGCTGAGGACAACCAATCTTGGAAAAGAAGGCAGAAAATTATGATACCGCTTCCAATTTCGTGAATAACAATTACTATAGTTTGAAACATTGCACACCTCACTGTTTGCAAACAGCAAGCAATTGAATTCAGAATTTGATATAGTCTACATCCAACTTCTTTCCTGGCTTAATCTTTCTTTTTTCCCTACCCGATGGCTTATTATGCAAGTATGAGATTATAAATGTGATTAGGTATTGATAAAGACTTGGGTTTGGACTATTCTTCCTTGGCCCAGTGATCACCAGCCTGATCTTATGGTAAACTGTAACCGTTTTATGAAGTGGCTTATACGTATGAATTTGTTCAATGCAAGGCAATAATGAACATCCACTTCTAAATGTCTCTGGCATGAAAGCAGAACACACCAAAACATTTCACAATAAAAAATCTTAAAAATAAAGGTGCTTAAAAGGTTCTTTACACATACAAGTAGGCAAGTACTATCCTTGTTTCCAAGAACCGTATTTAGACAAAAACGGTTCTTCTAAGGCATCACGAAGCACCTTTATTTTTAAGATTGTACGAATTAGCAACCTCATAAAAAAAGTAACACATGACCATGATTGCTGTAAACCACAGCAATGACACAGCAACACACGAGATGGCTAGTTTTCCATGAGCAAACACCACTGACATATTCCTCAAAAAAGGTGCAAAAGTTCTAGTCTCTAAGCTAAACCGCAACTTTGAACCAATAGGCATCAACAATCGTATCTATACATTTTAAAAATAGGATTTATTTTTCAAAGGCATGGGATCTATGGGTAAAAGGCAATGAATGAATTAAATAACTCACTGAATGCCCGAGAGGGTAAAGACATCAACGTCAGCAAAAAACAGGCAGTTACAGGGCAGCTTGGTTTTTGCAACACCTTGATGTAGGACAGTTTTGTCTCTCATAGGAAGGTGCTGAGCTGTCTCAATGATAGATGTGCTGCTCTGACTCAAGTTCTGCTTGTAGTTTCAACCTGAATCTCTAAAGAGCTTCCAGATTCTCATTTATATGCCAAATGTCTGCCAAATGAATAAATGTACATGAATAAATGTAAATGTAAATATCCAAGTCTCATTCACAAACAAAACATTAGATAGATTCATTATTTAGACTAACTATCCAGTTAAATACCAAGGCATTTGAATACTATACCCTAATAAGAGATTATCATATAGTTTCAACCAACGTATTTTGTTATTGCAATATAACTAGGCCTATCCAAAATCATATTTATGTAATAAAGAAACACAAAATAACAAAGATGTCTAAAATATTCCTGATTAAAATGAATTGTGAGTAGCAACAATAATTGTAGTTCCTGTTATTTTGGCAGAAATGACGGTCTATTGTAAACTTTACAATGGCACCATGGTTAAGTCTTTGAATCGACCACTATGGTACCACAGTCCGTGCACATGTTAACTTATAAAAGCTCTGTACGCTTCATAAATAAACGAACCCACGTTTCTTTGAAGTAATAAATTATGTACACCCACAGAAGCAGCATAAACCCAAACAATCATCACATATAGAGCTTAAACGACAAAAGATTCATTCATCTGCTGATTGCATTTCACTCATGCGCGTATGTTCCCAAAACACATTGGTGACATGATCCTCTACCTTCCAAGCAAATAGCTTTGTCTTCAAAAACACTGTTGACAAATGAAATGTGCTTTACATAAGGCCGGCACTGAAGTGGTTTGTTTATCAGTAACCGCAGAATTATGAAGCACCAGCAGACCTGAGCTGTGCACGCATTCACAACAATAGATATGAACCAATGCAAGCACATCGCATGCAGCCCATCTCCCGCGCCCTGCACGTGAGTGAATTACAAACTAAAACAGTTTGGCAAAATATAGATCTTCATGCAAGATCTGTAAGACACACATCAAGCCCTGGAGGAGAATAAATAAACCCTGTTTTATTACAACACACTCCCTGAAAAATCCAGCCCTGAAGGAATATGTAGCCCACATGATTCCCATAATAATGTATCCAATTCCAAAAGACCATAATGGGAATGTTTTTCTCCAGAATTACATTATTTACATAGATTTTTAGAAAACACCATTATACCAATATACCTAAACTAAATCTTTAAGGATGATATTTCCTTTAACATGCAGGCCATCATTTCATAACGTTTTTGATAAAGATTATACATTCTTTTCTATATAAGCAAAACGCAAATAAACGAATTCTATACGTATTGCGTAATGTGTTATGACTATGGTGGTTATCTTATTAACTTAATATTAGTTAAAGGAGCGTGGTCAAAGTTCTGTGAATGCTTTAGGATATTGCTATTATTTATGCGTATATGTCTGGCTCACCTGGCAAGTTGGATGTCGGTGCGTTTAAATCCTCAAGGTGATGCGCTGCTTCTTGGCGCAGGATGCGGGACAAAGCCGTGCGCGCCTCCGGGCGAATAAATTCCTCCTTCTGTTCACCTGCCTCTCCTCCAAAGTGATCACACGCGCCGGTCTGACATCTGTACGACACGGGCGTCTTTGAACGGGTCCGGTGCGCACCGGGAGTCTATAGCGCAGTGAATCCGCGTTCCTCTACCCGGCACTATGTCCCTTTCGGTCACATGCGACGGGGTCCGTCTGAATGCCGTTATTGGGTGAGGATGTAACGGAAAGGTGTGGTTGGGCGAACGGCGACGGACGGAGACAGACAACCGTGGCACTGATCCAAACGAGCAGTCGTGCGTTGCGTCGGGCGCGCGTCCGCAGCAATGCTTTAAAACGCAGAAGATTAAAATGCACGTGAAAATATCGATGTGTCTTTTAACGAAAGCATCCTTAGATGATTCAGGAGATACTTAATAATGGCAAGCATCCTCCTCCGCGGCGTGCAGTGAGGGTCTCTTTGGTCCTTTCTTGGCGATGCTCATGAGCGTTCTGCTGTCTGTGCGTTTCTGTGAATACAGATATTTACGTTCACCTTTAGTCACCGAGTCCTGCGTATCCCGAGGCATCATTCACGGGTTTTGGTCTGAGGCATCTAACCAGACTCCAAATCACCCAAAGAGGGGGGATGGATCTCTCTCTCCCTCCCTCACACACGCATACATTCAGTCTAACGCATAGACATCCATGGTTTGTTTACGTAAAGCAAAATCACAGATGAGATCTCATTAATGTCTCAAGTCTGGAAGGACGTTAAAATGAGAGAACTATGGAGTCTTTGGCTTGTCTCGTGCATGGCTTTATCTGCTGAGAAAAAGAAGCTCTCACATGTGTCTCTTCCAAAGAACTTGAGATCTTAATATGAAGTTTTCTCATCAAATTCCTCCAAGAGCAAATCATATGAGCTATATCCACATTTACTTTTTTTTCTCTTTATAGTTTCATTTGTGTCTTTATTATATTCATTCAATTGAATTTACAACAAAACAAAGGTGGTAAACCTATCTGAGATCTACATTAAGTCATGGGCATTTAAAGAAGCAATGTCAGAGCAATAACATTCATTTCTGGGTTGGCACAAAGCTACTTATCAAGACCACCTATTGACTTCTATTGTTTGAAAACGGAGTAAATTATAATAATTACTTACATTCAACTGGTAAAATGTGTAGAGCCTTTTGCAAAGAACATTTCGTTTTTACACTGACCCGAAGAACCTTTAATTCAACACCAAATGTTCTTATGTCTGAAGATGCTCAGGAACCCAAGCAAAAATGCTGCTTGATAAAAAGACAGTTTTTGGCTAAATGTAAAGAGCAGCACACATACCTAAACAATGACATGATGGTCTATGACATTGTACAATCACCGTATGTAATGCCCGTGGACTACTACTGTCCGTTTATAGGTATATTCTTTGAATTTCTGTTTATTTAAAGCATGAATCCTCACCATAGCGTAGATAACAAAGAGCCAATCCTAGACACAATGCTTTTCAACATCTGTGTTTGGCTTTTGGCTGCCACACCTGCTGAAGCAACAACAGACATCAGAAGACCGAGTTATGTCATGAAGAATAATGAATAACCTCACCTTTGATCTCACCAACACACAAGCCCAACAATGACCCATTTTTTACCAAATGTAATTTAACGTTAATGAGCCTTGAGTTCCAACAACCTGTTGGAGAAACTGTGTTAATTCACAAAGCGTCATTTGTATTAAGAATGAAATCAGGTTAATGCACATCTAAATGGTCCTGTGAATTTCAATATATGTTTTTAAGCACTCTAGGTCATTGAGTTATGGTTATAGACAATACTGCTTCTCTCACTCTCTCACACACACACAATTTTCCAGATGGATTCTCAACAGATTCACAACTCAGATGTGTGGGATATCAGGTTCAAAGTCCAACTCACAGATTCACCAGTACATCGTGAAGTTTAAAACCCTCCAAAGGCTGAACCACATGTCCCGAACCACATGATCAAAAACACATGTATTTCTCAAGCATTTTTCGTGTCATACAGAGACTCTTAACTAAATCAGACAACTTGGCAAATTACTACAAACTCGGTACACAGTGAAATAAGCCTTACACCACGTGCAGTGCAACACTCTTTAGCCTCAAAAACAGAAGGTTCTTAAAGCCCAGTTTTCAGAAGACGGAGAGAAAGTGAGAGAGGGGAAGACTTGGGTCATATTTTCATCAGACAGGTTTTCATCGCTGGTGCTGCTGGTGCTGAGGAGATGAGCATCAGGAAATCATTACGCCTGATATTTTTAGGCAAGCAGTCAAACAGATGCTGCTTTGATATGGAACGGCCAAAAAGTATCCGATTCTGACATCTACAAATTGGACACAGGTCAGTGGCAAACCACTGCAGAAAGCAAATTTAGCAAAATGAAAAACCTATGTGAGCAAATTCAATGTGGAACATTGCAATAAAAGACCAACACCATTCAGTGTTGAAGCGATTCAAACAGTTCAACCAAAAATAAAACGCTTTCTCTTGCCCTGATCTCAAAGCTCACTTGTGTTTGTGCATATTCAACCTGGACGTGTTACAACAGGTGAAAACCATTAACCAAAAACCATTCTCAGCATTAACGTCAAACATGGTGGTTTGAGAGCAATGGTGGTGGAGGACACGGTTTTCAGCTTAACATTCAGCCTGTTCTTCACACAGCACAGTTCTATGGCTGTAGATGTCGTATGAATGACTTAAAACAAAAACAATTCCTTCTTCAAGACTGACAGGTTATAGTCACTGGAAAAGCATTAAAATACAGTGTTTCTGTCAAGCTGTTAAAACATTGCTATGTTAGTTTCGTCCACCTTGAGCAGCCAGATACAACAACCCTGGACCATTCAATGAAGGAAGGGTCTGTTTAGTCTCCCAGGCTGGATGGAAGTTTGGAAAATATTTTACGTTTTTACTTAGTAAGGCTAGAGGTTTAGAAATTACACACTTTAAAGTTATTCAATTCAATTACATATGTGTAACTATAAAGTACAATTCTATATTTTATAGGAAAATGGAAATAATCATACAATGGTTTTCTTAGAGGTGGTGCACAAAAATATCACAAATAGATTTATATTATTGAATGTGGAGATTGCCTGAGGTGGGCAGTGTCTGCAAGTGACTTGTTTGTTGGCAGACAAAAGGACATGTCTGCCATCTTGTGGTGATGAACAGTGACACATATTTCCAGATTTTATTTACTCATTCCATTCCAAACCTCTATGACTGTCTTTCATCCGCAGAAAACAAGAAGATATTAACATAAGAACATTGGTAGCCAGAAAACACTGGCCCCCATTGACTTCCTTTGTATGGACACAAACCCCTGAGACATTTCTCAAAATATCTTCTTTTGTGTTCCACAGAAGAAAGAATCATAAACATATTTTGAGTGTCACGAGAGTGAATAAATTATAAATTATTTTCATTTGTATTTTTGGGTGAACTATCCCTTAAGATGAACAGTTCACCCAAAAATGAAAATTCTGTCATCATTTACTCACAAGTAACAAGTTGTTGCAAACCTGTATAAATGACTTTGTTCTGTTGAACACAAAGAAATGTATTTGGAAGAATTTTAGCAATTTTCAGTTCTGGGACATCATTTACAAGTTTGTGCTTTAGTAGATTTTATGTAAAGAAATGGTTAAAAATGTACTTAATATAATTATGTTTCTTTTTTAACAAAATCATTTTGTTAAAATAACGTAAAAATCTTGGGAATAAAATCTACTAATTTGAGATGTTTAGATTTTAATTATTTTGTTTAAGTAATTTTATTTGAACACATTATTAAGTAAATCCAACTCAATTTTATTGTTAAACCCATTTAAATTGGTCAAATAAAGTTTACTTATTTTGTGTTGAGACTACATTACTCATTTTTGTAGATATAACTACCATGGCAGTTGATCTGTAGTTCCAGCATGCTTTGTATCTGACTGCATTAGGAGATTCATTTTCTAGATTAATTGTCGTTTTAAGTGTTTGTCAGTAAAAAGAAAGACTTGTTCGTGTTTTGTTTTGATTTATCTTTGAGGTTTAGGAGAGTTTTGGTATTATTTTTTAAGTGGTTATCGTTGTTCTGAAGAGAGGTGCTTGTGCCTAGGCTGAGGGAGGCACGAGTTTAATCATGAAGTCACTTAATGCTAATGCCAGTACAGAGACCACCGGTCTCTTATCACTTGACCATCTATGTTGTAAAAAAAAATAGTATATTTCAATATGAAAGTAAGTGATCCGTGAAGTTTGAGTTAGACACATGATTTAGTTCAGCGTAATTTTTTTTGTCTACTTTAAGTAACATTTACTTGATATTTTAACAAAAACTAAATGTAAGTTAATAAGTAGAATGTACTTTATTCTGGTTAGTAAGTTGCACTTGAATTATGGCAGCAAATTTTACTTTAAATTTAGTGCAAATTGTTACGAGGATTTTATTAAGTAAGTTATTTTTTTAAGTGTACCATAGTAAACAATATTTAGTCAAATGTGCACAAGAACTGTTTGTTTTCTAAAATTCTTCTAAACAACGTATAAACATATTGAAATAAATATAATGTTTTTACTACTATATTGGTTAATAATGTCTCAGAACTGAAACATAATTCCAAATATCTTTCTTTCGGTTCTTCTTGAGGGGGAGTAAATAATGACAGAATTTTCATTTTTGTGAAAATGATCTTTCCCAAATTTTTGGGTAGATGATTGTCGACCACTATAGTCTGCTGTTGACAACACAGTAAAAAACTCCTCTTTAAATCTTTCCTTTATTACTCGACAGCAGTACATCACATCTTACCCAAAACACACGAAGCATCTTACATCATAAGGGGGCACACCATCATTCTCTTTATACAGATGTGTAATAGGAAATATACAGTAATGTTCTTTTAGACCTTGACATAGATCGCTATACAAAATCGTCCTACAGTATTTCAGAGCAGCTGATTTGGAGTCAGTCGTGTGTCTGTGCTATGTCAGTACAAACCCTTTGAATGATCAGTTTTGTGTGAATCTGGGGGAGTGACCAGCTCTCACAGTCAAAGGTTGAACATTATTGTTGGATCGTTTAGGATGCAAATACGAAGCCTTTACACATAAAGCTCTAGAAATTCAAAAGAAATACACATCCTAACATCCTTTTCATATATTAGGCTTAAGTTAACTATTTCATCTCGGAGAGTCGTGATATACAAGTACGTTTCCGCGCTATAATTACTCCATTTTCATTTCAATACATATTCTACCTAAAACATGCATACAAGAGGGGCAAACCAGCTCTTTTTAACCCTTGCTATGACACAAATGGAAAAATGTAGAATAATATGAATATGTTTGTCGTCTGCGGTTCCTAAGACCAATAAAAGCATTTCATATTTTACTGGCAGCATAAAGAGAAGAAATATGCGGTGTGTTGTCAGCGGATGTTTCCCGTAATAAAAGAAATTAAAAAGTGACTTAATTTCCTGAGTACACACTGCACTTTCCCATAAATCAGTGTCTAACATGTCTTAGGAACCACGGACATCAGAGAAAACACGTGCATTAGGTGGAATGGCCCTTTAAAGGAACAGCTCACCCAAAAAAATGAAAATGGTCATTTACTTGTCCTCATGTTGTCCCAAACGTATATGATTCACTTTATTCCGTAAAAAAGCATAAAAGGGGATTATTACGTTTACAAAGTGCTTTTGCCCATGTAATAAAAGCATACAGTGACCAGGAGACGTCTTCAAAGCGTTTTACTTGGTCTTGGAATAAAGCTCACAAATCACATAAATATGAATTCTTTTTTTTGTTTTCTTTTCAGCTAGACAGCCACTGTATGCATCGTATGTATGAGCGAAAGCAAAAAAATGAAAGCACAAATAACTCATATGTTTCACGGAAGAAGGCGAGTCATACAGTTTGGAAACAACATGAGCACATGACGGCAGAATTTTCATTCTTAACTAAACAATTCCTAAAAGTAAATCTACTGTACGTGTCTAAGCTACACAGACACAACAATGCCCTTACAAATGTCTCTTAAACAGTGAAAGGTTCGTTCGTATTATAGCAAAGATTTGTCAACCTTATAAAAATAGATCTAAAAGTTCATGTTAAATACCCCATAGAACACACAGGCGCGTATGTATTACAGCGAAGTTGTTTGCCAGATAATTTACTGCTATAAATAGCTTAATATACAAACCGCGGTGCCATAAGAAATAGCGAAAAGTCACAAAAAAGGTAATGCGTTTCGATGACCCGACATGCGGTTGTATTAAAATCGGTCACAGTTCTTCCTCTCGCACGTATAAACACAGACAAGAGGTCAACGGTAGGTGGAGGTCACGACCCCGTTCTAAAAATGGCTCAGAAAACTGTCGATCACAAGTCAGTTTGGGGTTGACGTGGGCGTTAAGGTCAGAGGTTATTTATGCACCATTACATCAACGTTGGGGGGGTAACATGTCAGTGACAGCGAGAGAAAGAAATGACAGAAAAAGCACTGGGGAAAATGTGCACGTGAGGAAGAGTGAGGGTGTCAGGTGTAGCTCCCTGTACGTTTAGGTGCCACTTTGGGGTGTAGCGTGAAGGTTCCTGTCATTGTGGGATGTTCACAGTGGGCAAAATTTTGTACCTCTGCCACATTTCGGTTTGTGGAAAAAAGTTGAATAAAGGAAGCATATTTACAAATTAAGTTCCCCATTTTAGAGCTGGGTATCGCCAACTACCTCACAATACAATACACACTGTTAAACTTACGTCATAATGCCATACATCACACATATATTAATTGGACCAGGGATCTGTTTCAATGTCTCTCGTGTACTTCACCTCTTTGCTTATTTTGGCTGTAGGAAATTTCGTGAATGCGTTCGTACAAAATGTTGACACAAGTATCAAAAGTATCGCATAATAAAGAATTGTGATACATTGCCACAGCCCAGCTCCATATTTCCCCAAAACAGTGTTTGGGGTAGAACAGCGTGTTCATATTTTTGTACATGCTGGGAAGCAAATGTACGGACGTTTAAAAAGAAGGAAAATGGAGAAATGGCATCTCTTGGCATACACATGACCAGACTAATGTTTGGACACGCTCTCTATTATTTTGCATGTTAAAAGGATGGTCATTATGATGGTCAAATTCATGTTAAAAGTAACTGAACTACGCCTAGACTATAGATCTATAGACGTACGGGACATCTGGGATGCACCTCAGAGGTTCCAAGTGTCCTGGACATCTGTTTAGATTGTGTAAAAAAACTCATACAGGCACAGTGGATATTCATCTATGAAACAAATTTTCATGCATTTGAAGCACAAATCTTTAGATCAAAAAACGGTTTCAAAGATGATGAGCCGCATAAATTTTGTCAGGGGTGTCCAAACGTTTGAGTGGTCGTGTATATCAGATGCCTGATGACTAACACATGGGAAGGTTTCAATAAGAAACACATTCGCACATACACGCACGCACAAAAGATCTGTCCAGCAGAGAGCTCCTCTCAGGAAAGTCGATGTTATATGTAAAACAGATTACCCACGAGAGACCGAACAAAAAAGAAAAGACATTAACGTTCACAAGTTTAAAGGACATTGTATTTGTCCCGTTCACAAAAATCACAATCCAAAACAACCGATCGGCTGCAAGCAAGTGTCTCAAACATAGGCCCTTCCTGAGACGGACACACACAAAGGTTCTGTCATTTCAGTCTGAAGATGTGAGGACTTCTGAGTACAAAACCCAGCTCCAGGCTGACAGGAGAGAAAGAGTCAGGATTTTACGGAAGAACCAACTTTCCAAAACTGGATTCTGTTTTGTTTGTGTTCCATTTATATATATACAGTATAAATGCCTACCATATACTGACACAAAGTGTCCAGGTGCACCGGGCCTGTAAGATCTGTCGTTCTCGGTTGGGATGTTGTTAGGGTGTTTCCTGAATTGGTGACCTCGTAGGAGTTTACTGCGCAGCCACTTCCTGGCTGATGAATCGACGCAGGCGTTCCAGGTACTGGCTGTAGAGCTCAATGTCGTTGTGGCCGGCCCCCTCGACCCACAGCGGCTCCACGGCCTTCGGACAGCGCTCAAACAAGGCCAGACCGTGGGAGAAATCAATCACCTCATCCTCCGTCCCGTGAATGATCAGCACTGGAGACGTGATCTTAGACACCTTCTCAATGCTGAGAGAGAAGAACAGAAAAAGAAAATATGAGTTTGGGAGATAATACGGTAATTCAAGGCTGATAAAAAAAATCTGATTAAAACAAGTAAACTGGATCACACAATTTTCATGTTGAATTATCATGACAAGGACTAATGAGAGGCAGTTTAATCAAAGCACTAAGAAAGGTTGAATATGACCAAACCCACAAATGACATCTGTGTTCACTTACTTCGGAAAAGCATCAAAGCAATAAGTCTTCTTGGTGTCCGGGAACGCCACCCTCATTCCTGAAGTGAGCGGCGAGTGCAGCACCACAGCGGCACACTCGTATCGAGACGCCAGGTCCACAGTGGGCACGGTGCCGATGCTCTGCCCGTAAAGAATGATATTCTCTGGGCTGATTCCATACCTGAGATGACACACACATCTTTATGTTAACGCCTCCTAGATCTGTACATGTAAGTCCATCAGAACCTTAATATAGTAGTAGATCGGTAACATGTTTTACTCGCCCGCATGACGTTCAACATGTTTTAAGACCTCCCGGCGTCTTCGGAACAAAAATAAAGATATTTAGGTGACATCTGAGAGATTTCCAGGCCTCCTCACAGACATCATGGTTATAGTTGTCGTCAAGGTCCAGAAAAGCGCTAAAGACATTGTTAAATTGCTCCATCCGCCCATAGTGGCTCAATTGTTTTTACTGAAGGGACGACAATACTTTATGTGCGAAAAAAGTAACAAAATAACGACTTTTATCAATGTAGTCTCCTGTCTTGTCAGTCTACAAGCGTGTGCATTCAGTGGGGGCAGACGCCGGAGTTCTGACTGACAACCCGGAAGCACAACTCTGTGTTCACAAGCAGACCCACGCTGTATATATAAGATAATCAAAAAAGCAGACTGGCCTTAACATGATTCATACGATGTAACAACAATACGCGCTGTGTGGTAGAAATATGCCAAGAAACATGAATGAATACCTCAAAATACACAAAAAAACATATTCGGTAACTTAATCGACCAATCACAATGGCGTTTCCATGAAAAAATATTTAAAACGGTTATAAATGGATTTGCATTTCAGTCAGTGAAATGAGTATTTGATCTTAGAGCAAAACACAACTTTGTGCTTGGTGGAGAACCCTTGTTAGCAAGCACAGAGGTCAAACATTTCTGATAGTTGGTCACCTGGTTTGCACATGTGTCAGGATACATTTAAGTCCACTTTAAGGTTTCATGGCTGTCGCTCAGCAAATTGGAGTTGTAGCCTCCTTCACAGATGTTCTATAGGACTTCTAGAGACCGGCTAGGACATCTAATGTGCTTCTCCTCAAGCCACTCTTTGGTTGTCTAGGCAATATGTTATGATCATCTTCAGTGATCTAGTAAAGGGGAGGAGGTTCTCGTCCAAGATTTTACAGTACATGGGCCCGTCCCTCAGCCCCTCAATGCGGTGAAGTCATCCTGTACCCGTAGCCGAGAAAAAGCCCTAAAGCATAATGTTTCCAACACTGTGCTTCTCTGTAGGGATGGTGTTCTTGGGGTCATAGTCAGCATTTCTCTCCCTCCAAAAACAGTAAATTTTGGTCTCACAGTTTGGTTTCTCCAAACCTTTTCTGAATCATTTTGATGTTCATTGTCAAACTTCAGACGAGCCAGATGGGTCTTCTTGGGAAGGAGGATCTTGCGGGTGCTTCAGGAATTCAATCTATTGTGGCATAGTGTGTTACCAATGGATATGGTTGCTAACTGTGGTCCCAACTGTCTTGAACTCATTAACAAGCTTCTTCCATGTAGTTCTGGGCCGATATTTAACCTTTCTCATGATCGTCTTTACTCCTTTGGGGAAATTGGGCAACTGATAGTTATTATGAATTTCTTCTATTTCCAAATAATCGAACCAAGAGTTGTCTCCTTCTCAAAAAGCTTCTGTCTGTAGCCTATTCAAGGTTTGTGCAGGTCTACAATCTTGTCCCTGACATCCTTTAAAACCTATTTGGTCTTGACCATGGAGGTGGAGAGGTGGAAATGGAAGACACAGATTCTGTTGGAAGGCATCTTTTATATACATAACAAGCTGACTTAGGTATACTTTTCTTATAGTGACAGGAATAATCTCTGGTCCATATAGGCACATAACCAATCTGTAGAGCCAGAATTCTTGCTGGTCGGTAGGGGGATCAAATACTTATCACTGACTGAAATGCGAATCAAATTATAACCTTTATATATTTTTTTTCCATGATTGTTTGGTTGATATTCGGTTTCTATCGGTTAAAATAAACCTACAATAAAAATGATAGACTTTGCAAGCAGGCAAACTTACCAAATCAGCAGGAGATCAAATACTTATTTCCCTCACTGTATCAATTAAAGTTGTTATTTTGTTTAGTTTTTTGCACATAAAGTATTGTCGTCACTTCAAAAAAATTCATTTGAGCCACTATGAGCGGATGGAGCAATTTAACAATGTCTTTATTGCTTTTCCGGACCTTGACAACAACTATAACCATGATGTCTATGAGGAGGCCGGGAAATCTCTTGGATGTCACCTAAATATCTTTATTTGTGTTCCGAATACGCCGGGAGGTCTCAAAACATGTTGAACGTCATGTGGGTGAGTAAAAAAATAACACAATTGATTTTAAGATGAATTTTCCTTTAAGTCTCACAGAAAGAAAATGTTTGCCATAATGCTAAACATAAGGAGCATCATTTTCGACTTCAAACTTCAGCGTAATTCCAGAATTTGTGAACACGTATCTTTGCTCCTACCTACTCCCACAAATACGTAAACAGATTTTTGACAAAGCTCATCGCTCTGAAAAGCGAGGTGTGCTATGATAGGCCAGTTAACCAGTGCTTAGTGATCGGTGGAATACTGCAAGCGTGTGACGGAAATGTCACGGCTCTTACCATATTTGGAACATCAGGTTCCAAAGCAATTTTACGTGTCTACTACATGCATGGGCAACTTATAACACACCAAAGACACATAAAACACGTATTTGCCCCATTTGACCCCTTTAATGAAACTCACATATTATATGGTTGAATAGTTGTGATTTATGTTCAGATAGACGTTGTTTGCTTAGCATTTCTAGAAATTAGTGAACATTGTTGCATGAAAAATGGTGTGACCATATTTGATCCCCATTCAAATAAGTGACAAAATGTCAATTTTTAGACATACGCCCGATGCGTCTAGTAAGCCATACTTTTACTTACAATGCATTATAACGTAATAAAATGTATTAGTGCATTGAATGTTGACACAGGTCTGTATAACATAATACAATGATCCAGTGGGTAACTTAAAACATTTTACAGTTTTTATTATACCTAAATAGCATTCATTTGTGTTTATTTTTACTGTGAGCCTTGTTACTGCTGAATAAGTGGCAACAGCAGTACTTAGTGCTATTTTTCAATTCTTATTATACATTTACAATTTATACGTCAATACTCTTTGTTTTCAGTAGATCTGAACTTCAATATTATCGTTTTGAGTGTGTTTTTGTTTTGTTTTCTAAATGTTCCTAAATAAATATTCTATGAAGTTTATATATGTTTTATGAATTGATTTCTATTTTATGCATGTGTCTTATATTTGAAATAAATATACTTTTTGGGAAAGAATGACTATAGACCGGCAAGGAACCATATGTGGTAACTTCCTTGACCTTGATTTTCAACATCCCAAAAAAATGTTTCTTCTTTTAAGTCACAAAAGTCTTGTAATAACCCTTTAATAACACTCCAGGGTTGAAATTTAGAATTTCGAAGTATTTCAATGAGGGCCCTTTAAATGGTTAATGGCAATAACACTGTCAAAAATTAAATAATGCAACATACAGTTTTATGAAACATTATGTACCTTGAGCGCAGAGCGTGCCAGGCAGCGTCTATGTCTGCATACAGATTCTTCTCCGAGGGTTTTCCTGTGCTCACCCCATAGCCGGAGTAATCATAGGAGAAGATGTTGCAGTTGATGCGAGTGCCCAGGCCGATGTAGAAGCTGCTCATCTGACCGAGATCCACAGCGTTACCATGGGAAAAGAGCACAGTGTACCTGCAGCCAAAAACACAGGAAGAGAGGATTTGAAACAGATGTGAGATACTTTATACATCAGGAATGGCTGTTCCGCTCCGGTCCTGGAACACCACAGTCCTGCAAAGGATAGATGGAGTTATATATTTGCTAGATGTTTAAATGACACATGGGGCAGCTATCTGGAGAAACCTGAGGTTTAGAATCTTGCTCAATGGTACAACAATTTGTAGATCATGGTAAACCATAACAATATGCATTTAGATAACAATGCATTCTGATGGAAAACAGGAAAAACAGTTATATATATATATATATTTCGCTATAGTCAACATGGAACAGCATTCTCAAACTGATCCTTCCTCACCTTGCGGACGGGGCGCAGCGGATGTACATGCATCCCACTTTGTTGCCCCGGCTGGAGTGAGTGAGAAACACCTCGGTTCCATCCAGCTCCCTTTGAGAATACTGAAACTCCGCTCGCTCGGAGAGGTGCAGCTTCCACCGGCCTTCTCCACTGCTCTCTCCTTCAGTCGCCCCTGCGCCACTCGCCCCTGCTCCACTCGCTCCTGATCCACTCGCCCCTGCTCCACCCGCTCCTGATCCACCTCCGCTCAGCCGGGAGCGCACACCCGGGGCTCCGAGGTTAGAGGTCACAGGTGAATTGGACTCCAGGTCTGGCAGAAGAGTGTAGGTGGGTTCCGGTGGCAGGAAGGCCAGCTTCGCTGCAATCCGACTAGGGCAGGGTGGGCAACAAAACAGGCCGCACAACTCGCTAATGGACAACCCGTTCATTTTATGCTGCTATGAGAACCTGTGGATGGGATTTGGAGGGTTTTAATAGTCATATATTAACATCATTTGTGAAAGCCAAAAAAAAACGAATTACAGAAATTAATACATTTTACCAGATCAACTAATGAACTTGATCACTACATTATGATTATATTATTCTGGAAAGCTGCTGACTGCATACTTAAGAGAAAAAGTACACTGCCGTCTTCTTCATACACAATCTCATCCACTCATTTATTAAGGGGTGGCAGGGTGGACGCACAACAGCCGCATAAAGTCAATAATTTAAGGTTAATATAAACATAAGCATAGAATATAACGGAAGATATTAAAAGCAAAAAACACGTCCTGTAAACATATACAGCCCATATTTACACTATAAAACATCCAACATATAAAAAATATACACAATAGACACCGTATCTTTTTCCACCACCGTTCTAAAAATCAAGCCTTAATAATATTATTTAATGTTGATATTTGATAAACCACTTTTTAAGACCAGTAAATAATCATAGTTCAAGAATAATCCAGATTATTTGTATGAATACCAAGACCTGGTAACGTTACATCTGTGCAGATAAATGAAACCCACTACTTACCAAAGAAGGAATTACAGTACAAATTGGGCCCAAGCTATCTATAATTATAATAGATGTACAAGGTTAACAGCTCGATCTATATTGGTTGAAAATCGGTAAAGAAATAAGAAACATCTTGCTTAATATGCCAGATATTAGCCCGGCTTTAGAAATGAACATATATGTTTTCATCTGTCGGGCAGATATGAAAGAAAGGCAACGCCGGAAGAGCCGCATTTCATAATAAAAGCCCCTATACCGGAAACCAACGAATGTCTGCTGACAACGTACAAAGCATGCAAAATAAAGTTTACGTCTATAAATAGATACAGAACATAAATAATAATAAAGCTAAATAAATAACATATATATATATATGTGTGAAGAAATAATAAACAGTTATACATATAAATAGATTCAATTAATTATTTAAGAATAAATAAAATAAAATGAATATATAAGTATTAAAGGGATACTTTGCCAAAGCATTATGTTAGGTCCTAGTATTTACACAAATCTTTGCAAGCATCTTATGTCTGTTGCACAGTTTGTAGTTTATTTTCCAGGTTGTGGCTCTGTGGTCCTCGCAGTACCATAAAATTTATCCCCAAATATTCCGTCACTAAGAAAATTGTTCACTGCCCTTTTTACACTAACCCACGTATTGACATCATCATTCTTTGATACATAAGAACAAAAAGTACGAAAAAATCACTCATTTACTAATCTCAGATGTTATGTTTCTGGTTATGATAAAATGAAATAACTTATTATGGACGTAGGACAGTTGTGCCTGGCTAAGGTTTTTCTTCAAGATAGCAGCCACGAGTCACATGCAGCCATTGTGCCTAACTGTTGACCTTCCAAAATGATTTCACACCACACCAAAGAAGTCTATTGAAATGTAGCTTGTCTCTTGCATGATGTCATTTGTATACTGCAATTAATACATTATATTCCTCTTGAGGGTTAAGAACTGTAGACTTCAAGTGTTTTTTCTGCATAGTCTTCATGTGTGACTTGTTGATGGCCTATAACCGGCCCAACTTAATCTTGTTCAGAGCATTTTAAGCAATTTACTTAAAATAATACAACAAACTGCTCCACTACCTCTGATCAAATTACTGTAAAATCTGCAATGATACTGAGACAACATACAATAATTTTATGACCAAATGTGAAAACATATACACTCAATGTTATTGTAAAGTATGTAAAGTAATCAATCATCACTACTCAACAAGTGAGCCATACTAACATACAATAGGCCTACAGATTTAGACATAAAAAAACAACAACAACAAAAATTTGTTATGTAAGTATAAATAGTCATAAATGTGCTGCATCATGGTCACTAAAAGGGCTACATAGGTTCAGATAACAACACGGTTAATGGAAAATTGTCTAGAAATCACGTAAACAGCTGATCAATTGGTTTATGTGTAACGGAGGCCAGTTGAGTGCTGTGCAGTGTGTATACGTCACTCCCCGACCTCAAGCGACGCTCTAGGGACAGACGCTACAGACTGCGGTCATAGCGCCCGATCCCGACCCGGTCGAGGTCCGGTTACATATGCAAGAGAGATTAAAAATTAACAGTCATTAAATATAAACTAAAGTGCCTCGTAACTGATTAGACTTCCCTAAACATTCACTACCACCTCCATCCTGGGAAATGATTGTGTCAAATAAGTAAGCTTATAGATATTATATTTTCAATAACATGCACATAAAAAAAATATTTTAACAAAAGATAACTGTTCCTCAGAATGGAGGCAGTATGAAGAATACATTGTTTATAACGTAGCCTAACATTCTCATATGAGTGTGTAGGAGAGAGAGAGAATGTGCACACACTGACAATAAGAATTTAATACCCTACACAGCAAACACAGGAAAAAAGGTTTAGGAAAAAATAAACAATCCACATATACATTTAAAATAGATAACAATAAGTATTACTAATTATATTTACATTAAGTGTAGACTAAATTAGACTTTGCGTTAGTATGACAGCTAGAATGTTGTCTGGGTTGCCCTTCTTTTCTGTTTACAAGTCTGAGCGTTGTATTAAAACGACACTACCCAGAATGCACCGCAGCCGTAAAGGAGTTGAGTAAAGACGCAAGACGCATCCAGGACATCGACGCGTAAATAAAGTAATTAAATTGACATAAATTGTAGTTGGTTAAAGCAATTATTAGACTTAGTGTTAGTAATACACTTGAAACGTTGACTGTTGAATCTTGCTCTTGTTTTTTGTTAACATTTGTTTGAGTGGTACAGGCTATGTAAAACTGCACTACCCAGAATGCACCGCGGCCCTATCGGAATTGAGTAAAGGAGACGCATCCAGGACATCGACTCATAAATCGCCCGTCTCTCCTACACACAGTAGTTGACGCCAGTCTCGCTCATCGGTGGGTCAGCTTGCTAAAAATTCAAGCATATACTTTCTTTTTTTACACCCAGACACGTGCATTTACTAATATTTAACGTAAGCCTCACACTAGAGAGGATTAGCGTGTAATAGAAGTGGATTTTCACGGCTAACGTTAGCCCTTCAGCTACGAAAAAAACAACAAACCCGGAGAGCGATTTAATTTTTCTGACAGGCAAAACTGCAGACATATACTTCAGGAAATCTTTTGCTAATCCCATGGACGATTAACATCACGCGTATGATGCTTCACAGCTAAACACGTTTTATTCAATCTAAACGAACAGTTATTTTTGATGATATTGTCATTTCTTCGCTAAGCTAGCAACTCCAAACAAAGAAAGAAAAGCATTTTGCGTCACATCGTCAACTTTTCGGCCTTATTTATCAACCAACCCCGCTTGTTTATTGCTATTTGGATAGAAATAAATCTGAAATGGCCCGACAGAGCAGTGCTCAGGTCGCCAGCTCTCAAAAAGCTTTAATGTTGGAGATGAAGTCTCTGCAGGAGGAACCGGTGGAGGGTTTCAAGATCACGTTAGTGGATGAAGCTGATCTCTACAACTGGGAAGTGGCGATCTTTGGACCCCCAAACACTCATTACGAAGGGGGGTATTTCAAGGTAAGATGCTGAGAGAGGTTCGAGAAGGGTCTTGGGTGGTAAAATGTAGTTATTTTTAGGAACAGATGGCTGATGGTCTATATTTAGCGCTGGAAACGGCAGTGGATAACAGCATCTCTTTTTGTGCGCGCGCATGTTTTCGTTTGGGACATTTGGATATAATTCAGATCTTCTTTCATATCGTGATTTCATCATTTGATGTCCTATTTTTCACCAGAGCTTGGATTGAAGAGATTATGGTGCCTTTGTTTAGGATCATGTGTTGGTTTGGTTTCTTTGTTCTTCATTGACTCTGATACTGATGGATATTGGGTGAAGTGCTTCACACTTATAAACACTATTATCAATGGTACACGTATATATGACCACATTTAATCCCATTTGTGCATTTTATTTTCTTAATAATGCTTTTAAGGCAAATCTCTTACTATAAAGCTTCCCGTAAGCTTTTCTCAAGAGTCTGTTATACATTTATATTTGGAATAATGTCTCATTGTGCTGAGAGGACAGACTTCTGTCAAGGTTGATCTCTTTAAAAAATATGTGAATAAATGACATTACATGCCATAGTATCTGTTGGCGTAACGTTTGACCTGTCTGGTATCTGTTTTGTTTTGCTCTTATGGCAGGTACCACAAATTATTGTCTTAATGGAAAAAATAGGAAATAGTATGGAGAGAATAGCGGTGTAACAGTGGAGGACCTTCAAAAGAAAATCACATTCCACAAGAGCAGATTCACCCGTTCCTGAACAATAGGTTTCTCACCGCTCCAAACCGTCTTTAATTCATGACCTTAGTAATGTGAGACAGTTCATTCAATTATTAAGTTTGCTTCAAGGTAGTTCCTCTTCAGATCATAGAGGAAGTGCACACCATGTTGTGTACAAAATTGAAGTAGGTCACTGACTAGCTACTTGCCTTTGTTTACACCAAGAACACACACACGTTGACACCGACAGTGGATTTGACGGATACAGTGACGGTTTTACAGTTTTAGAATCTGAGCTGGTGTTGCGACCTGACAAATATCTGAACTGAACAGAACTTGCCCCCAGTGCCTGTCAAAGACCTAGGGGTCTGTGCTCGAATCTAACAGCTGTCGGCTATGGGGTGGACCAGTGACGTGTGTATTTGCATTAAGAGTCACGGTTCTTTGTTCGAAGAAGACTATTCTTTGTACGCAACCACGGTTTTAAACCTCTCTGGGTTTTCTGTTGGCACGTTTACAAGAGCTGTCAAGCAGCCAACAAACCAGCCAAGCCACTGTGGAATATAACAATGAATATCATTGTGCCTAACTCATTTAGAGGAATGCTTCAGTAAGAAAGATTAGGCAATTTCTAAAGCCATAGTTTACCCAAATGTTCTGTGGTTATTTACTTTTATTTGTGGAACGCAACAGGAGAAGTTTAGTACATTGTTGACTTTTCCTCATTCAGTTAAAGTGAATAAAGATGCGAGCCGTCAAGCTCCAAATATGACAAAAAAGCAAAATGCAAGACTTGTTTTCACCGTAGATGTTTTCTGAAATAAGGCAGTGTCGTGTTAGGAACTGACCGGAATCAGAAAGCCATTAAAAAAAAAAAAGACTTCCCCTCACATCTGATTTAGTCTCTCATTTGGTTCTTCACGCAATCGTGATTCAGACTCGACATACAGTGCAAGCTGCTTATGGGGATTTTGTTAAATTTGCCATTATTAGGCTCGGTTCACTTTTATTGTATAAGAAAGAGCAGCTTGTGACTTCTGCCTAACATCTATTATGTTCAATGGAAAGAAACCGCTTTAGGGGGGTTTGGAGCGTCACATTGGAGCGATTTTTCATTTTTTGGGAGGAATGTTTCCTTAATAGAAATATTCCCCACTTGAACGCACCGCGCCAATATATTTGCTCCCTACAGTAGCAGCTTAAAATGTTTCAAGGGCAGTTATTTAATATTTGCCACGAGATTTGAAAATAATTAGGTCTATATTGAATTGAGATGGAGGGCATATCTCTTGCGTAACACCTCTTTAACCTACTTGTTTTTGTGCCAAAAAATGATTTGTCCCATTTCTTGGTTTTCCAGCCTGGAGTGCATGAATGTGTTTCTCTTTGATTTTTCTCCATCCTCCGTTTGCACTCTTCTACAGCTGTGTGATGCGTCTTCAATCCTATTAAGACCAGCTGTCCCGAACTCACCCTGGAGACAGAATCCTCCAAAGCTCTTGTATATAAGAAATCTCTGGCAGAACAGTCATGTTTTGATCTCGGAGTTGAACATTTTCGTATGGGCTGTTTCTTATATGGGCTACTGTGAGCTTTTAACATTCCAAAGGACATTAAAGTAAGAGAAAAACCAAAACGCACAAGTGGAAATAAATTAGCCAACAAACAAAATAAGCCTTGATGTTTACAGAAAATCGTTTATGGGAAATGTCATCATTTCACTTTCAGGGTGTTCTGATCCGTCTGTTTTTGTCTTGTTTTCAGGCTCGCATCAAGTTCCCAATCGACTACCCTTATTCACCGCCCACGTTCAGATTCCTCACCAAAATGTGGCACCCCAACATCTATGAGGTAAGATTCTTTTTGCCAGTCGCACTAATGTAGCAAGTAGTTTGCCACCCCTGCTGAACTTTGGTGTGAGCTTTTCGTTTATGTACCCAACAAATCCGAACCTTGAGATTTTGGTTATTGACACTCTAATCAGACTAAAGTTAAAACAGGAACTGATTATTGAGCTTTTGCATATGAGGAAGAGCATTATAACGTCACCAGGAAGCACAAACAGTTGTGGTTCACCAATCTGCAGTTTAGACATGGTAGTGGCCTGGATAATGTTAATTCGTGTTATGTAGGTTTGAAATAATACGCTGGTAACAATGTCGAAAGCAAAGCTAAACTTGTGCAGAACATGAAGACTGTTGAATTATTAGCCAATGATTGTGTAGACCGATCGGCCCACAACATCACGGCGGAGGTCAAACTACAAGCCAAAGCATGTGCATATCGCATATTGTCCTCAAACAATAAGTTGAGCATTAAATACTTGGTATCGTAAATACTGTTTAGCATTAATGTGACAACAAGTAGTCCGTCTTTGCTCTTGGGTGAAGGGATTTCCTGAGCTGAAGCTGGGATGGGCAGTCAGTGGATGGCACGGGCTGGCATAATCTCTAGTTGGGGAAGGGCATATGACGTTCATCTGGGCCTGGCGTAATCTCTCCCTACCTCAGAATGGGCATCCCGAGGTGGGGGAGGAGGGCAGAAAGAGACTTATTAGTGTAGCTGATGTTCATTATTATTATAATTTTTTTTTGTTGTTGTATATTATGCATTATGTGAATGCTTGGCGGAAAAGATGTGTCTTTAATCTAGATTTAAATTGGGAGTGTGTCTGAACCTTGAATAATATCGGGAAGGCTGTTTCAGAGTTCAGGTGCTACGTATGAGAAAGCTCGACCCCCTTTGGTGGATTTAGTTATTGTAGGTGTTGTCAAAAGTCTGGAGTTTTGAGATCTTAGAGAGCGTGATGGGTTGTAATTTGAAAGAAGCTTGTAAGTAAGAGACCTTTAGAGTCAATACGATACTTAATGGGTAACCAGTGAAGGGATGATAACATTGGGGTTATGTGATCATATTTTCTGGACCCGGTCAGATCTCTGGCAGAGGCATTGTGAAATAACTGTAATTTATTTATTGACGATGCTGGACAACCACTAAGTAATGCATTACAATGAGTCTTATAATAAGTCAATAAGTCAAGTCTTGAGGTCATAAATGCATGAATTAGATTTTCTGCATCAGCAACACATAGAATATCACATAATGTTACATTCAGATGGATAAATTAGGATCATATCATATTTTGTTGACCCAAATTAGAGGAACTGGCTAGTTTATCACGTGTGTGTGTGTGGAGGGCGCTGCGGCGGCACTGGTGACAAAGTGTTGTTCATTCTTATAACAATTGCTTTGAATCTTTCATCTAGATGGCTGTGTCATCTGGGAAATGTCACGTACATGCCAAGGTCATAGGTCGATCCCAGGCATTGCACATACTTGGAAAACAAATGTATAGTATAATGCAATGTAAGTCGCTTTGGATAAAAGCGTCTGCCAAATGCATAAATGTAAATTAAGTTGTGATGCTGATTACATCTGGGGAATCATCTGTTAATAACAAAGTAACCTCGGAGAGCTTAAGTGACAGCTTCGTGCTAAAGCAAAAGCTAATATCGACACGGGTTTTGAGAGCTGGCTTTCCGACATCTGAAAGCATTGCATTCACAGGTAACACGTCACTATTGTGATTTGTTTTTTTAAAGTTTCATGTAGTCAGAACAAAAGCGGCAGATATTCAGTCCCCACAGGATCTTGCAGAGATTATTTTTTAAATCTGCTGCCAAAAATACTTAATTTTGCTGCAGCCTTTATTCAAATTTGGCCCAAAAAATTGCGCCGTCTCTACAGTATGCAAATAGCTGCAAATTTTATGCTTTAAAATCTGCGATTGCAAAATCCTGCAGGGACTGGATATTGTATGTGTTCAGACGACATGTTTCAGATATATTACGTAAAACAAGTGGTATTTTCCATATTTAGAGTTTTTGTTTACATAAGGCGCGACGCGATATCAAACGCTACAATTGATTCTATATTAGTGATGTTAAAAGCCCAACCCACGTAAAGAAAATAACTCTGCATATAACTGACATTTTATGTTTCAAACTGAGCTTTGGATAAAAGCGTCTGCCAAATGCATCAATGAGGCCAAAGTTAAAGGGCTAGTTCACCCAAAAATAAAGATTCTTCAGTCATCATTTACACACCATCAGGTTGTTTCAAACCTATATACATTTCTTTGTTTTGTTAAACACAAAGACAGATATGTGTAAGAATGTCTGCAATTTTCACTTCTCTGACATCATCCATTACCATAGCAGGATTTGTTTTTAATATTTTGTTGGTCTGTCGAACACAAAATAAGATATTTTGAAGAATTTAGGAACATAAACCGTTCTGGGGAACCTTTGACTACTATTTAATTTGTCCTACTATGGGAGTCAATGATGTCACGAATTGAAAGATGCTAACATTCTTCCAAATATCTTTCTCCGTGTTCATCAGAACAAAGTAATTTATACAGGTATGAAATGACATGAGGGTGATCACATGATGACAGAATTTTCATTTTTGGGTAAACTATCACTTTAAGGACTGCAGCTTTAAATATAAGCGTGCATGTGTTTAATGCGAATGTAATATGCACATAACAGAACACCGATGTATATTATATAAACACAATTCTTTACTCTGGATGCGATGAATTGTTTGACAGCCCTAATTATGACCTTTTTGGGTCTTTTAGTGTTGGGTGGTTGGTTAATAAATTTTTTTATTTTTTTGTGATTTTTACTCACCCTCATGTTGTTCAAATCCTCAATAAGTTTCTTTGACCTCAGAATGAAAATGTTGTTTTTTGTTGTGTTTTTTTCTTTACAATGGAAGCGAAATATGACTGCTTCTTCTCAAGCTTCGAAAGGACATGAAAGCATCACTAAATTACTCCATTCGTCTGCGTCTTGTGACGTAAGACGTCCTGAAAGCATATAAAAGGGTTTGTTGAAAAACATCTCGAATCAAATCCTTTAAGATTTAACCCGTATGTAACACGTGCGGTAGGTTCATTCAGACAATATTTAAATGCGATGTGAAAACCTTATTTATGAAATTCATTTGCAGCGCTACAAAAATTGCATCATTTTATTTATTGAAACATTTGTAGACGTTTCCTTAAAGATGGATTTTAGATACATGCCTGCCTTACTGTTCCAGCATGTTACGATTTATATGCAGTGAAAAAGTTCCACAGTCCAGCCATGTCTTTCAGCATTCTGCGGAGGCCGTCCTTCAGTTCTGACAGCCTGTTTTTTATCCTTATCTCACTTTCACACATCTCTCTCTCAGACTCCGAGTACTCTGAAGTGATGGCACGGGGGGGGACTGGTTTTCAAAATAGATTGTTTTCCTTCAGTAAAGAGTTATGATACTACGATTGATGAATCTGTTTGTGTGCTTTTACAGAACGGCGACGTGTGTATCTCCATTCTGCATCCTCCAGTAGATGATCCACAGAGCGGAGAACTTCCCTCTGAGAGGTGGAACCCCACACAGAACGTCAGGTATGGGGGGATGTCTTCTAAAATAATGATGTTGGGAGCATTGTGCTCGTGAAATTCCCTTCAGGGACCCGCGGACCTTTATCTAGCAGCACCTGTCACAAAGAGTGATTATTTATTTTCCCATTACAGGGGTCTGTTTAATGGAGTAACCAGGCCGGTTTTATGTTTAAGAGTGTTCCGGTTGCTTGCTTTCATGGAAAGCATCTCGGTGGACATCTCATCTTTGGGTTTTTCCTCCCTGGAGTTCGTAGTCTGGTATCTTGTTTCACTGGGGCTCTGCGGGTTCTGGGGAAGAGTTCATGTCTTCCAGGAAGCTCTTGTTTATCATTTCTGTTGTGGAAGAATCAACAGCTACTGTTGCCATCTCAGCACTTTCACTTTTTTTGCTTTGTTTGACTATAAAACACATTGGAAACTCAAATGATATTTTTTTCTATTATGCATGATCTAGAAGTGTCGACCTGTATTGATAATGTTATGAATATGTACTGTTTATCCAACACAATGTGATGGAAGTTTTGTAACAGTTTTATGAGGTTCGAAGTTTATATAAATTTGTACATTTGTACATATATACATTTGTATGTTTTAGTCCGATCTGCTTTTGTGCCAGTTGTTAGGGGAGGGAGGTCATTATTGCTTTTTTATAATCGTAAGTTTGTGTGCGACACACCGCACAAATTTGTGAAAGAAACGCAAGATTCATTCAGATTTTCTTTTTATAGCGCTTTTACAATTTGCATTGCATCTATAATGTTACTATATGTAATATAGTAAAGGAAAGGAAAAAGCAAATGCAAACATATATATTGGCATTGTATACATTGTACAACTCTCATGTTGTTCATTGAATTTGAAAATTAGCATAAAAATAGTTTGCTTAAATTCGAAAAGACTGATGCTATCTCTTTCACCTATTAACCCAACGAAAGAAATCATATAAACACAAAAGCAGTTTTATCCATTGTACATCCCAATGGAAATGGAAGTGATCCAATAAGTAACACTGACTGGTGTTGCCCCAGCCATAAACATTAGACGAAAGCTTGTCCTCTCGCATTAAATCTTGTGTAAAGTTTTCACAGAAGGAGCCGCATCATAGAGCATGTGTGAGACAGAGCAGTATTTAGGTAATTGCATTATAAGTGTGTGTCTGTGTTTCAGAACGATCCTGTTGAGTGTCATCTCTCTGCTGAATGAACCCAACACATTTTCTCCAGCTAACGTCGACGCCTCCGTCATGTACCGCAAATGGAGAGACAGTAAAGGAAAAGACAGGGAATACGCAGAGATCATAAGGTAACTCGTGGAAATTGTTACATTATGATAGACACATTATCACGCTTGTAAACTTAGTTTTTGGTGCATAAAATCTTGACCATCATTATAAAAATGTGGCTGAAGATACATAAAAAATGTGGTATGTGGCTCTTTACGGTTCAGCCTTTCAAAAGTGTTTTGGAGCTCAATATTGATCAGAAACGGGAATGAAACAATGGTTTGGCAAATCATTTTAAAGATTATTTATTTTTTGAAACATTAGTGACCTCCTGTGGTTGAATGAGTCACTGACACACGAGCGACTGTGCCAGACTAGCAAATGTGTATTGCATAATTTGACTGTGTTTGGACATTTTGAGGACACTTGCATCATCACGTTTCATCCATTTCCCTCCTCAGGATATGAGTTGGTTATTTCTCTGCATTGGCTTCTTAAAACCCCCGAGCTACAACTCATAAAGAACTATTATGAGATACGTGGCAATATATCTCACTGCCTGAGATAGATTATGCAGCGCAAATAGAAACAACATATTATTAAAAACACATTTGTGTCATATAATCATGGCAGGATTTTAGGAAGTCAAAATTAATATTTTGAGTGATTTATTATTTAATGTCTGTGCTGTGCTGTCACGTACTGACTGTGATTTCGATGAATGAGAAATGTTAATACATCTGCAGGCATTTTTAGTGAACTTAGACATCTTTCTTTTGTATCTATTTCTGGTATCCGTGTGAAAATAAGGAGTAGATGTTAGAACCTTCTCCTTTTCTTCTTGACAAACTACAGCCAGACATGCAACCCACAGACATTACACTGATGCTTAACCCCTTTATGTTCCGGGATTGTGTAACTCAACACAGCACGTGTGTGTTTGTTACAGAAAACAGGTTTTGGCCACTAAAGCAGAAGCAGAACGGGACGGCGTTAAAGTCCCCACCACCCTGGCGGAGTACTGTGTGCGCACACGTGCCCCCGCACCTGACGAGGGGTCTGACTTGTTGTACGATGATTACTATGACGACGAAGACTTAGAGGATGAGGATGAGGATGACGATGACTGTTGCTATGACGAAGACGACTCAGGAAATGAGGAGTCATGACGACACTCCCATCGTCACGTTCATCTCCATCAGCATCACTTTGGAAGTTGAAATGTTAAGGCATGCACCCCGCATTAACATTCTGTCAAAATAGCCCTTTTCTTTTCCTAAAGGACAAAAATTTGGATTTTTTTGTGATAAAAGCATTATGCTGCCTTCCTCAGTGTCAGTTATGCTGGCCTTCAGCTTTTCGCCAGCATCCTCCTCTGGTTTGCTTGACTTTTTTTATTAAAGTGAGCATGTGTGATTGAAAATGTGGGTGCATTGAAAGACTAAAGCGTTTATGTCTCTGTTCTTCAGCAATCCTTGAAGATGATCACTCTGATCAGCCACGCTCACTTCTTTGCTTTAAGCACATTAGAATAGTTCCGCGATGAAGAGTTTGGGGGTCAAGGTTTGATTTTATTATTATTTTGTTTTGCCCCTAAAGGGATTTGTGAAAGCCCTCAACAAAAATTCAAGGATGGTTAATCATAACACCTTGTAAAATATTGAAAAGAATTCACAACACAATATTTAACTTATAGTGTCACTTTAAATTATTGAAATGATGTGTTTATTAGTTCCATGATATAGGACCTTGTCAGAAATTGATATAGTCGGACACAACCGGTTGGGTGGGTGTGTGGATGTTGTCTTTGAGGTTTTTTTTAAAGCATTGATGAAATTGTTGTCCTCTTAACCTGAATCTTATTTAATCTGCCGTGAGGGTTTTTTATTAATAGATGTTTGTTTTTCATGTGTTCTTTCTTTTTCTGGGATGTAGGGTGACTCTTGCTTTGTTTGTTTTGCGTTATCGCTGAGTAAAATGATGACGCATCCTGCGTCGTGATGTCACAATCAGAACTTTCTTTTACGCTGTCTGGAGGTGTGCTGGCGTTCGTCTCTCTCGCTTCAATTTGAACTTATGCTGACTGACTCTCAGGATAAACCAATCGGGACAAAGAAACCCCACCAACAACAAAATGTATTTTTCTCACACCTGCAAGACATCCATTTTTGCAATATTGTTTTGAAGACAATTTACAACCGTATCCCAAGAAGCTGAGATGCACATGAGAATAAATTGACCTGTATGTATTTTTACGGTTTGTTGGCCTATTTAAAACAGAATAAAGATCTTTATTAGAATATCATTGTTCTTTTTTTGTTCTTTAAAGCATAATAGAAATAAGGTTGCTTCATTTTTCTGGGCTTGGTAAAAAGCTTTAGGGAGTCTGCCTGGTTGATTTTGAAACTGACGGTGTTTTTGCATAACTAATCGATAATGTTAAATTGACCTTGATAGTTCAAAATACCTAATTCAGTTCTTAAGATTTGAAATATAACTTTTTCAAGATGTTTCTTCTATAATTGTTAAGGAGAAGTAAAAATATACCCATGGCACAATTGTGGACGTGCAGTACGTTTGCTATAATAAATAAGCACTGATGCATTCGCTCGGATCATTTGGTTGAGGAAAAAGTTCAAATTGAATATTTACTTTTAAATCTCATCTGTATCAGTCGGAGATGTCGTTGAAATCTTTTCTGAAAACTATGTGCTTACCAGGGTCTATTTTTCCGAAAAGCAGCTCCCTCGTTTTGCTCTTTTACTGGAAAAGTGTAAAATCACTTTAAATGTGACGCACAGATTTTGTGCTATTTTTAAAGGCCACGTTCCCCGCGATCACATTTTTCAACCTTTAATTAATGTGTAATGTTGCTGTTAGAGCATAAATAATACCTGCAAAATGATAAAGCTCAAAGTTCAGTGCCAAGAGAGATATTGTCTTTAACAGAATTTGCATTTCAAGGACTACAGAGATCAGCTGGAATCGGACTACAGCCCTCTACTTCCCGGGTTTCACTATGCCGAGTGCTTTTAATAACCTCCGTCCCCAGGAATACGCCAAAAAATGGACGAGGCCTTCCTTAGAGAAGAGGAAGGACTACTCCGCTGGAGTAGTGTTCGGTTATCAGAGATTGTAAACATTAGACTGAGCTGCAAGCCTAACTACTTTCATCACAGTCCTATAGCTAGTAATAAGAATTCAGCTACACACATTCTAAGATAACCAACAGTCAAATAAGAGCTTCCGTGACGTTAACATCGGCTGTGAAAGCTGTTCTGTGTAATACACTGATATTGTGTGTTTGTGCGCATACCTCTAAAACACTTTTATGAAACGTCCTTTGTAGTCCTCCTTGCAAATGTCTCCTGGTCAATCTGCTTGTTTTATTATCCAACTCGGGTCCAATATAAAAAGGCAAAACTAACTCTTATGTTATTAGTGTTAATTAATATAACCGGTCTGACACCATTCGGTCCGGTGTCATTTCCCTCACCATAGTAGGAAAAACAAAGATTGAAGTTTGCACATGCACTAGCAGACGGCCATTACACTTCGATGGATCCGCATGTGTTTAACTGATAAAGTGAAGTTGACGCCATTGTTACTGTTTATTGCTAAAAGCCAAAGTTTGTGAATGCACGTGCACTGAGAGGGGCAC
The DNA here is from genome assembly GCA_006030095.1 of Triplophysa siluroides. Classification (NCBI taxonomy): domain Eukaryota; kingdom Metazoa; phylum Chordata; class Actinopteri; order Cypriniformes; family Nemacheilidae; genus Triplophysa; species Triplophysa siluroides. The sequence continues at coordinate 151,679 of VCII01000246.1, read as the reverse complement.
CGACCAATCACAACAGCCTGAGAAGTGGAAGCTCGCTGATATGGTTAAGGGTGGGACATCTTCACATACTCACTCTAAGCGGGGACCAATCACGACAGACCTGGTCAGCTTTACCAATCAGGGCATTTCGGAAGGAGGGACTTTATATAGACCAGAAGAAATCCAGTCGTTTTGTTAGAAGAGGGACAGTGGTGAACAATAGACTTGAAAAATACTTTTTTATTAAAAACATGAACATCCATTGATAAACACCCCAAAAACATCATCAAAGCCTTAAAAACAGCAAGACTGGCACCTTTAAATATAAAGAACATGTATATAAAGTGTTGGTTACAGAATAAGACATTTAGCTCAGCTGGAGAGTTCAGGGTCTCCTTCAGGATTTCCGAAGTGCAGTTGCCTCACTCTGTTGCCATGGCAACCATCCAGCTGGCATTCAGGGTTTGCCTGGAAACAGTGCTCATGGCTCATTCGGACAAACTCTACACACAGGACACATAATAAATACAGAAATAAGCAGCTCCACAGAGATACAGTTACAGCTCTGAGAAAGCTAAGGTACAGAGATGGTTATTATATCGTAATGCAGGCCTTTGTAAGGTAAATGTGGGTCCAGATGCACTTACAACACTACATTTAAAGAATATAATCAGTTACTTATTGTATATCTATCTAAACTATTTTTGAAGCATAATAGATTGCGTGTTATATGTTTACATACTATAATAGTAAATTGTAGAAACATTTTTGATAGTAAACCTTTTTTCTTAATTCAGTGTAGTAACAGTGTACTATAGTATACTGTAGTAACTATACAATAGTATTCTATAGTACACTGTAGAAAATTTAGGGTTATTTTAAAATGTAACAACCTTTATCTTGGCTACGAAAAGAAATTGAATATGTCCAGTGTTATTGCCCAGGAAGAACATTTTAATATTACATTTCCTTGTTAACCCAACCGCTATCACAAAAATATCACAATAATGTCATTTTAGTTTTACAAAACCACTACTAGAGAAAAAAAAAGATTTTTTTTACTTAACATCTTAACAGTTAGGAAGATTCGGCACTGATAACTTTCTAAAGAAACTATCTGCCCTACATATGTGCAGACCATTTCAAAGACGTTTTTAGTTTTTCTGAATTTACTATTCATAGGTATGTGTTTAGTTAAAATCACTATTTTATGAATTACTAACAATATTTCTCCGAAATTATAAATAGAAATGTTGTTTTTGCATTTACTGGCAGCCAATGAAAGCAGGAAAGACAGGTACAGTATATACCAGAAAAATGCTTTTGTATGTTTTCAGACCTCAAAGTTTTGTGATATCCTCAATTCTATCACAGTTTTCATGCGTCTTATCATGCTGTCAGTCTTTCACATTGCTGCGAGGTTTGACTTTGTTGAAATTCAACAGACGCTGGACTGGAATGACCGCATCATTTTCCGCGGCTGTACATTGCAAACTATGAGGCACAATGCCACAGTCTGAACCTACTGGAGTGATTTTATTGTGCTCCTGAGTTGGTGTGTTTTGTCACTGAAGTCAGACTCCGTCACTTTTAACTCTCAGTCTCGCTCTTTTAACAGGCTGAGACATCCAGATCTCCACAGGAGTTTTAGTTCTGCTGTGCTAGACTAACCTTCAGACATTGAGACATTCAGGACAGAGCGCAAAAAGCGCACAGACAGGGACGGTCCTATGAAAGACGTAATCCGCTCTTTGTATAGTCATAAAGCACTACAGTAGGAATTACTTTCATGAAGTTTAAAAAGCCACTGAAGAATTCTCCATTAGTGAGAACAGTCTGCACCAGCGCTCACATCCATGGCTGGTCTGCTTCATCCAGATATAAAAACAAACAGAGTAGATCATTTATTTTGAAATGTGTAGAAATAACCCTTAAAAGAAAACGCGTTCATATCTTCAGCTCAGAGCCTGAAGTCTCTTCATTCATCTGTGTTGGAGTGACAGCTGTGAATGGCCTGTACTCGTATGCTGGCCTTGCCGTGACAGATCTGTCCTCTGTTAAAACATGCGTGTGCACAGTGAGCGTCTCTCTGTGTTTAGTAGAATCTCTTCAGGAAACACAAAGCGAACGTTGTGCCTGCATGCGGGTGCGCACCCGTGCCAAGGGATGACTGGCCAGCTGCCCTCATTCAAGTCCCACAGGTCGTCAGAATCAGGACGCTGCGGTTAGCAATGTTTTGGCTTAGCTACACTATATTTAGTGATAACCATTGTTTATACTTAAGGTTAGGGATTTGAACAAACCCTTAACCTTATGGTTTACATTAGACATTGGCACATGATCCCAAAATATGCAGTAGCAGAATATTGTATCCCACAATCCACTGTGTCTGACTTGACCTACTTCCAGGTTCACAAATAAATCAGATGCCATGTAGTCATATCATGATGCAAGAATGAAGCATATTGTTATTGAAATGCAATGTATAGTAGTATTTATTTTGCATTTGATGACACATTAATGTGATGTTAGTGATGGGTGAGGTGCACAAAGGACGATGACAAACACAAATGCTTTTTATAGATTGTTTATCTTCACTTTAAGCTAAGCGGGCATCGTTCTTGTATTTTTTTTATGATTTAGTGACGGGGCCTTTTAGGAGAGTATTGCATTTCAGAGAATCAATACGGCAACCGGCCGAGATATGGAACGGGCTTGATTATAAACGGAACAATCCAAGGATAAAATGACAAGCCAATTGTATTACATGATACGCCGTAAAAGCCACTGGAGTCTTCGTGTTGTTTGTGTGCGTACCTCATAAACGCAGAGATCGATGCCCGCGAGTGCAATAATACTTGGGATGTTGAAAACGTGCGGTTCTCAAAATCCGTTCAATGGATTAAAGATATACATTATTAATGCCTTCCGGTTGCAAGTCATTCCAATGAACCAGAGCTTCAGGGAAAGTTCACCGAAAGTAAAAAATATGTCAGCATTTATTCACCCTCATGCCATTTTCAGACCTTTATGACTTTCTTTTTCCTGCGGAAAACAAAAGAAGAGGCTTTGAAGAATGATGGTAAACAAACAACGTTGACCACATGGATGTCCAATGGAAGGACACAAAACCATGGAGACATTTTGCTTAAAAAAAGTGAATGAATATTGATACCTGTAATTCACATCAACATGCTTCATAATAAAGTGTAAAGTGTTTTGATGGCAGATGGGTTCTTCCAGTATCTCTTTCAGGTTAAACAGGAAGTGATTCCTCCACCTGATCCAGTCCACCTACATGATGTCATGAACATTGATGCTGAAGAACATGTCAAGATTGATTTATTTATTAAAGAGTATTTTTCACGAAACCTTTTGGGCAGGTCACAGACCGCAAACAAATCAAATGTAGATGTAGACAGAGATACAGATAATATGCTTATAAACAAACCTCTGTGTAAGATGACACACTTTTCATTTGTGATGTCCGACACTGTTTCATCTCAGATCCAGATGCACTCATTAACCTTTTAGTGATATTGCTTAATGAAACCAGGCCAAAACTCCATCAACTTGTAAATGATCCATTAGCAGAGCAAAGAAGCCGCACATCATTTGTTAATCAAGAGCTTCAAAACTACCCATTATAACCTCGAGTACTCATGCACTCCAAAAACATAAACACACAAGCACTTACAATGGAAAATTACAGGACATTATGCTGCAAATGAAGTCGGAAACCGTGATTGATGTCAGACCCCCCTGGAACATTTATTTTACGTCTAGAATAGATATATTTGCGCATTTTAATATGTTTTGACAGCCTGTTAAATTGGACTGCCAGATGTTAAGACATACACAGCATTTGATCTCAAATGCACAATAATCATATTTATTCCTGATATGATATGCTGGACACCTCACAAAGTGCGTACCAATAGTTAAAATACATTAAATACTGCATCCCGTGTACAGATTTGTTTTACACAAAAACATGCTTTACGCAGTGTAAACTGCAAAGTACGCAGCAGCACTCTATTCCAAACATAGCCTCTGAATAAGCTGGAGATTGGAGAAGATGCTACTTCTTGGCACGCTGCTGTTGCAAGAGCATCTGCTTTATTTTCTTGCCATTATGCTAAGATTAGACTACCATTATTATTCCTGTCCAGGCTTTTAAACGAGAGTGGTAGTTTCTTTTCATGTATAGTACGTTTCCAGAAAATGTCTAAAGTCAATGATGAGATCAGAAGGAAGGTCACAATTGAAGTACCATGTTGGTGGGGAAAGATAAGTGCTTCACATGTGTACATTACTTGTGGCGTTATGAACATGTGTATATACACAGGACATCTCACCCAGGTAAAGTGCTTGAATAGTGCGCGGATCATTTACATCGGATCAATGGTCTTTATATACGTTCGACTGCCATATTATGTAAAAACAATTCACACAGTAAATGTTAAAGATGAAATGGATGAAATATACTGTTTAAATTGAGTAAATGTAAGTAAAGTAAATCTAAGAAATTCACCAAAAATATTAAGTGTATTAAAATATAATTTGTTATAAAGTAAACCTACATATGTGCATTTAAGATAAATTAACTGTTGGATTTTTTATTTATTTTTTAACATGTCCCATTAAAAAAACAGTTAAATGATTTTAAAATATTTTATTAAGTTAATATAGCTGTTCATTTCTGTGATATTTACTAAGCCAGAATGATCTTTTAGACTATAAAAGGCACTGCATATGTAGACCTTTCAGAGTTATACAACACATACTTCAGCCGTTTTGACTGCAGAACTCAAAAGAAGATATTTTGAAGAATGCATTGCTTTTGTATTCATACTATGGAGGTGAATGGGGACCAGTGCTGTTCGCTCACCAACTTTCTTCAAAATATCTTCTTTTCTGTTTTGCGGAAGATTGAGAGTCATACAGGTCTAAAAAGACATGAGGGTGAGTAAATGATGACAGCATTTTCATTTTTTGGATGAACTGTCCCTTTAAAAACGTCCTTATCTCACATTGGGACAGAGCACGGATACACAACACTGCAGTGTGTGACATGTGGCTGCCACTGACAGGCCCAAAGAGTTTCAGAGCAAAACTGCGCCATCAGCAGAAAAGCTTTTCTTCAGTCATCTTCGTAGATTCGCAAGTTAAGTATGTGTCCCATTCCGCCAGAAGGGGGCAGGATTTGTTCTAATCTAATTCTTGTCAATTGTAAATAATCCATTTTAAAACTCATTTAGTATCTGTCTCCAGTAGTCTGGTATGTTTCACATTAGTATAGTCTAAAGAAGACTTTTATTACCTACAAGATCCGACCTAATGAAATTGCATCATAAAAGCATAAAGTAGGCTATAGAGCCCGTGATCATTTCTGATAAAGAAACGTTTATACTCCTGAAAACAGAATGAAACGTTTTGATGGATTTTTACGTTTCAGAGAGCTATCGATTATATTAATTTAAAAGAACACACCACATTTTACAAACCGTCTGAATGGTGGGTTACATTTTTCGCTTAGATTCAAGAATTTTCTTCCTTAAATATGATTTTTAGTTTTGTTAAAAAATATAATATTTCAGTGCAACTATATGAATGTTACATTCAAATACGTTTTAAATAGAAAAATGCTTAAGAACCGCTAGAAAAAAGAACACATGGGGCTCATGGTCTCTAATATTCATATGCCACACTGACCTCATCTCCACGCCCCTCCCTTTCCCTTCTTCATCCCATCTCTAATTACCCAATTCTCCACGCGTTCTGCCTCTCTCCTCTCTCTCTCTCTCTCTCTCTCTCTCTCTCTCTCTCTCTCTTTTTCTCTCTCTCTCAAACACCTGCGCAGAGCCGGTGAATCACGCCGAAGCCGCTTCGCGTCCCAGCATCTCATCGCTCTGACATTCAGATCGCCTCCATTTTAACCAGAAGCTTCTCCGCAGTGAAAGAAGGATTCCGTTGCCATCGTCTGCACTCGATGAATATTTCACCAGCTCTTCCCCTCCGTGTGGTGTAAGAAAAGCAGACTGCGTGGATTGGATGCGTGTCTCTTTTGTTTCCTGAGGGTGCAATGATACTGAAGTGATGCTGCGTCGCTCTTCCCACCCGCTGTAGAGCAAAATCATCATCAGCATCAGCACCAGCACCGGTATGGCACCGATCGAGCTGCCCAACGTGAGACATTTGGACTAACAAAACCACAGGACTGTGTTTCTAACGCCGTTTCGGATCATACTGAAGTTGACGGGTTGAAGAGAGCGGCTGGTGCCTGGTGAGCGTCACTTGTACAGTGTGTATTCTTATACTCTGTGTAATGGTTACTGTAAAGCTTGGTATTAGTTCAACACTATGTCTGCATGTTATGTGGTTTTCTGCGTGATTCCGTTTTTTAGGTGGAAGTGAATAATACAAAATAAATAAACATAGATGAAAACATTCGTTAAGGATTTGAGGTTTGAAAATTGTTTATATAACAATACATATTCAATTATTATTGTTGATCTTCAAGAAGGTGTATTTTGGACAGATGGGCTAAGTAACATTGTTTATGCGTCTTTCAAAAACGTCAGGTTTTACTCTTTCTTTTATTCAAGTGATGCTGTAACACTCATTTAAGCATGTAAACAGCAGGTAGTGGTCATGAAAACACACAGGCTAGGCCTCTGGTTGTGTAAATGCATGGACTTGTTTGTGTTTGTGTGCATGTGGAATATGTGAACGTGTAATTGCTGCTTAGTTTCTGCATCTGACACTCTTTTCTCCGAAAAGACCAAAATTAGAAAACATGACAATCCCACTTTCCATCAGATCTGTGAACCACCCACACAAACACACACATAAAGAAACACAGGGACAAACAAACACTAAAACACGAGGACACACACACACAGTAACACAGAAACAAACACACATGGACAGACACACAAAGAAGGAAAGAGATAGACATACACTGCAACAGATAGGCAGACACACAAACTGAAACACAGGGAGTGACACAAAGACAAATACACACTGAATAACAGGGACTAACACACACACACACACTGAAATACAAACACACACTGAAACACAGGGACAGATACACACACATAAACACAGGGACAGACACACACATAAACACAGAGAAACACAGGGACCGACACACAAAGAAACCCAGAGACAAACATACACTAAAACACAGGGACAGACACACACACATAAACACAGAGAAACACGGGACCGACACACAAAGAAACACAGAGACAAACATAGACTAAAACACAGGGACAGACACACACACATAAACACAGAGAACACAGGGACCGACACACAAAGAAACACAGAGACAAACATACACTAAAACACAGGGACAGACACACACACATAAACACAGAGAAACACAGGGACCGACACACAAAGAAACACAGAGACAAACATACACTAAAACACAGGGACAGACACACACACATAAACACAGAGAAACACAGGGACCGACACACAAAGAAACACAGAGACAAACATACACTAAAACACAGGGACCTACACACAAAGAAACACAGCAACAAACTCTCACACACACACACACACACACACACACACACACAAAGACAAACACACACAAAAATACAGAGACAAACACACAAAAACAGAGACAAACACACATGCAAACACAGATACAAACACACACAGACAAACACACACAAAAACATAGAGAGAAACACACACAAAAATACAGAGACAAACACACAAATACACAGAGACAAACACACACGCGCACACAAATATACAATGACAAACACACAAAAACAGATACAAACACACACAAAAACACAGATATAGACACACAAAAACACAAATGCAAACACACACAAATACACAGAGACAAACACACAAAAGCACAGAGACAAACACACAAAAAAACACGGAGACAAACAAACACAAAACACAGAGACAAACACACACAAAAATACAGAGACATACACACAAATACACAGAGACAAACACACACACAGACACAGAGACAAACACACACACAAAAACACAGAGACAAACCACACACAAAACACAGAGACAAACACTCAAACACACACATCAATACATAGAAAGAAACACACACAAAAACACAGAGAAAAAAACACACAACTACACAGAGACAAACACACAAAAACACAGAGAAAAACACACACAAATACACAGTGACAAACACACACAAATACACAGAGACAAACACACAAAAACACGGAGACAAACACACACAGAGACAAACACACACAAATACACAGTGACAAACACACACACACAGATACACAGAGACAAACACACACACAAAAACACAGAGACAAACACACACACACACACACACACACACACACACACACACACACACATCAATACATAGAAAGAAACACACACACAAACACAGAGAACAAAACACACAAATACACAAAGACAAATACACAAAAACACAGAGAAAAACACACACAAACACACACAGAGACACACACACACAAATACACAGTGACAAACACACACAAATACACAGAGACACACACACAAATACACAGAGACAAACACACAAAAACACGGAGACAAACACACACAAAAACACAGAGACAAACACACACAAATACACAGAGACACACACACACACACACAAAGACAGAGACGAACACACAGAGAAACACAGAGACAAACACACACAAAAACACAGAGACTAACACACTGAGAAACACAGAGACATCTCATCCATTGTTCTTTCGTGCTACTAATATTTTCTATCCATAAATGTAATCCTAAAAACCTGAGGAGATCAATAGATTTAAAGGTCCGGTTGAACGTGCAGACTGAATCACGAGCACACAATACATCATCGCATTGACTCACTATAAGTTTGTGTTGTTTACATTATGCATTATACACTATCCTTCATTTATACTTCCTTCAGATGCTACGTAATAAGTCCAACTCTTTTTGACAAGTTGACCATGTGAAGCATGAGAAGCCAGCACATTCAACATTGTAAATAAGCCGGCATGCAACTTGTATTTTTGTACTTGTGACACTACACACATTTCTACACAACATGTGTTATTATTTATATACAAATCTGAACACACACGCATCCAGTTTGTTCCTGTACATTTTTAAGATGTATTAACCTACAGCATTCCATTCATTCTTGTTGGATTGATTTTTGTGTGTGTGTGTTTGTTTGTTTGTTTGTTTGTTTGTCACCAGCTGAGCCCTGCAAATCCTGAAATATGGCAGGCTGAGATATCCACTCTCTATTCACAGTCCTCCGTTAGACTCTGGAACGTTACAGCGCTGTTGTGTCTTTGACACATGAGCACATCTTCCCAAAGATTCACTCAATCCATGAAACATTCATGAGTCTAAATTTGTCCCAGACTATAAAGAGAGATCATGATCAATCTTCGAGTAGGCGCGATTACTATACTGCCAGACTATCAGAGCTAAATATAGAGTCTCGCTGGACTTCACACCCTCATATTTACTGTGTAAACACAGCACAAGGGATCAGACTCAGAGACAGATGTGTGTTCACGTCCAGATGGACGTTGTGCTAAAATCTGCTCTTTGTTTTTGAGTATAGAACAACCGATGGAGATTTGATATGATACTGGAAGCCGGATGCTGAATAATGTGCAGGAGGGGAAGATGGGGGACACGGCAACCTTATCTCAGCTTTTAATGCATTTTCCTGATCTGATAATAACTTTAACGTTTATTCAAAATGTTGTGAATATGAAGTGTCCTTCCATTTCCAACCCAGAACATTTTTTTAGCATTATACTTCAACGCTATCTATAGACTTGTTTGAATTTTTTTGTTAGTTTAACTGCTGACGTGAGCTCTGTTTTTTGAGATTTGGTCTTTTTCCAAGAGCTTTTCTGGTAGAAGTGATGTACGTTTTTTTATTAAAACTATCTTCATCAACACTTCATTTGATGTGGAAAATGCTTTTTATGGCTGAATTGCACAAACTCATCAACGGAATCTGCTCAAATTCATTTTAGTTGGTTTATTGGATTCCTAATGCGGAAAGTGGAAAGTAAATGAACGTTAATCTAATATAGAATGTTAAACAGTAACCGACAGTAAAGTGAAGCCGTTTGCGTCCCTGTGGGTGCGAATTACTTTGAAATTCTCCAGAATGTCATCAGAAAATGTCGAAAAACCTTTCAGCCCTTTAGTGCATCTACTTAATTGGATTCTTTTGGGCTTCAACGCTGGTACACTCTGACTCCTGTGGCTCTTTTCTTGCAGAAAGCAGACGAAGGGACAAATGAAATTCTGTGACGAAGAATAAGACTCTGGAGGAGACGCTGTTAACGCACATAATTACACTTGTTCCACTCGTACCTAAAGCACACACACACACAGATGGCACTCGACAACACAGGGTTCTCCACGTGCCCTGAATCCTGTCCCTCCCGGTCCCAGAGAAAGGGGAGGAGCCTGCGGAGGAGGCTCCAAAGGATGCTCCACCCACTAGCGAAGAGAACCCATCCGAGGAGCTCGGACACGTGGTAACCACAGATACGGCTCCGCCCCCACAGCCGACGACCAATAACAACATGTCCTTCCAGGACAAGATGGCTGCGAGGGAGGCACAAGCCAATCAGCCCCGGAAGAAACTGCAGGGGGCGGGGCAAGAGAGGGGCAGGTTTGGCTGGGGTAAGAATCAATCATTTGGGATCGGGCTGTAATTGAAGATGTCTCACGGGATATATTGTCTGTCTTACAGCTGAAATGTAGACTGAAGCGAGCTGACGTCTCTGTAGACAGGATCTGGATGTTCTACCACATGTTAATTGAATCTTTAATTTGAAAGTTTCTCACTTCTCTCTGTGTTCTTTATTTAATATGGATTGTGGTAAGCTGTTAATCAAGATGACTTTCATCTAGCAAAGAATTTGTCTCAGTCCTCACATCTTAATGTCTGTGTCCAGGACGAAGCAAGCGTAGGAGGCAGCGTTACGTGGAGAAGAACGGTCGCTGTAACGTACAGCACGGGAACATGAGGAAGACGTACCGTTACCTGACGGATATCTTCACCACGCTGGTGGATCTGAACTGGCGTTGCTCTCTCCTCGTCTTCGTCATGGCGTACGCGGTGACCTGGCTCTTCTTCGGAGCAATATGGTACCTCATTGCATACTGCAGGTAGGAATAATATAAACCTTCACATTCTGAAAAAAATGTATAACTTTGTAGTGTTTTTTAGGATAAGCGGTGGAAAATATTGTGGATGCACAATGTATTCCTGATCATTTTTGGACTGAACAAGAATAGCTTTTTTTCTATTCTATGCTATTAGTATACTTTAAAATAATAATAAGATAGTATCCATAGTAGAAAAAATGGCGATTTTAGTCAAAAGTGCCCAGAACGGTTGGCTTTACGTTCTTCAAAATGTCTTCTTTTGTGTTTAACAGAACATGTTTTCTACTATGGTAGTCAGTGTTGGTCAAGAACTGTTAATAGTTCTTAATCAAATATCTTAAAATAAATCCATACAGATTTGGAGGATGATTGAATGAAGACAGAATTTTGTATTTTTGAGTGAACTTTAAGTAGCATTTAACTATACAACACTACTAGTAAATGTATATTAGTGATGAAATAAACTAGAACTTAAGTATACTTAATACATTGAACTATAAGTATGGTTGTTTTTGTAGAGCCTGAATAGACCAATATTGGAAATATTTTGTATACCAAGTTACAAAAGTACTAAGCAGTAACTTAGAACCTACTATAGGTACTTGATCACTGCAAAAAACAACTAGTAAGATTTTTGTTGTTGTTATTTGTGCATGTTTTTTGCACACGGTTTTTTTAAGTAAAAAAAAAATTAAGTTACATTTACTTAAAAAAAAATTAAGCTAAATTCACACACAAAAAAAGTAAAAATCCTATGGTTGTTTTCCCAGTGTAGCAAGTTCTAGATTAAAGTTTCCTTTGTGAACACAAGTGTAGATTTATAACATGGGTTTCAAATCACATTGGTAATCGACCGTTGTCCAAAAATATAATAGTGCATCCTTAAAAAAACAGCACCGTCCCACCTACAGATATTTGTATGGATTTTGTAGGCGTCTACACTCTTCATCCCAACTGTCCACGCTAGAATCGAGCTATAAGTAATGTGTAGGAGGACACTTGAAAACAAGTATTCCCTGCGCAGTGAGATGTGAGAGCCAAAAAAGCAAAGCACATGTTTTCCAAAATAGGACAAGTGCACGCTTGTCATGATCTCCTTTGCTGCTGTCTAATTCCCTCGCTTTCTCGTAACAGGGGTGATCTGGATCATTTAGAGGACGAGTCGTGGACGCCGTGCGTGAATAATGTTAATGGATTCGTCTCTGCCTTTCTTTTCTCCATCGAGACGGAGACGACCATTGGTTACGGTCACCGGGTTATTACAGATCAGTGTCCAGTTGGCACCATGTTACTCCTGCTGCAGGCTATACTGGGATCTATGGTCAATGCTTTTATGGTAGGTGCATACGGAACACGTATCATAATGGATAGACTGGAATAAAACTGAATGCATCAAACCGTGAGCCATCCCTACTGTGAAAGGTTTTCATGGCTCGTGGCTCGAATTTGTTGGTTTGTGCTCAAAAATGGCCAAAATGGCTCAACCGTGTGTCAAGTTATATCATCCATAACCTGGAGCATGAGTCTTGTGTTTTGGACCACAGATGTGTGTGTCCTCTCTCTCTATCTCATCTGTCTGTTTTCTTTTTCTGTCTTAATTCTCTTCCTTATTCAGACCCTCTTTCAATCTTTGATTTCTTTCTGTGTCCTAGTTTTATGTTTTGGTAATGACGAGTTCATTTATATCTCCATGTCCTGGGTCAAATGTTTCCCCGCAGGGCTGTGTTTCGCTGAGACAGACACACACACACTTCTACCAAATGTTCTCTGCTAACTGCATTTATTAACTCCAAATGATCCGATTAAACCAATTTTTTCTCATTCTCAAAATCTTTTGTTAAGGAAACACTTATTTGTATTATTGCTCATCATTTGAACAAACAAATTACTAATAACAAACAGCTATCTCACATTTTGCAGCACATTTTGATGGGGTGGGGTGTGGATTTTTGTATATTGTATAATACAAAATCTACATCTAGTAGACAGATTATCATAGAGACATACAGTTGAGTTGATTGACAACCACATAGCAAAGCCCCGGCAACCCCCCACATCGCCCTCGTGTTGTGCTGCAGCTCGTAAGAATCTGCTTAAAGATGTGAAAATCGACTTCATATTTTGTTCCTTTGTCTCTACTGTAGGTTGGATGCATGTTTGTGAAGATCTCACAGCCAAACAAGCGTGCTGAGACGTTGGTGTTTTCCCGTAACGCTGTCATCTCGCAGAGGGATGACAAGCTCTGCCTGATGTTCAGAGTGGGGGACTTAAGATCTTCCCATATCGTGGGTGCCAACATGAGAGCCAAACTGATCAAATCCAAACAGACACAAGAGGGTAAGACAGCATTCGGTATCAAAATTAACCTCTCAGTGATTTATTAAGTGACTTGTAGTGCCATCTGGTGGTCACACGTTGTAATGCATTGGGTTAACATCAAAAGCAAATTGTGCTTTTAAAACTTAAACCACTTAAGTGAATTAATTTTGTTTATTTACGTGAATAAGTAAAGAAATCAACTAACAATGTTTTGTTATATATTGAAAGTCCCAAATATAAATTGTACCAGTTCATAATCACATCAGATACATTTATCAAAAAGGAAAGTTTAAGTATATTTTTATTTTTTACTTTATGTAATATCAATGTCCTAGTAGCATACTTAGGTGTACTATTTCAATAATACTTGGGACTAAATTAGCCCCTTTTTAGCTTATAAAAGTATACTTTTAAGTGTACTTCAAGTGTGACAGTAGCAAACTTTGAGGACACAATAGTTTACAAATATGTTTTTTGTACTGCAACTATACTACAAGCGAACTTATATGTACACTGATAGTTTACTAGTTCAATACTTGTAGCACATTTTTTTGTTTATAAAAGTAAAAACAGATAACTTAGTTTAAAAAAAAAATCAATAACAATGTTTCTTTTTTGTGCATTCCAAGTAATATCAATCAAACTATAGTTGGGTTGTTTTGATTAAGTGATAATAGGTCAAATTAAATGAATAAATAAAAACCAGCAATCAAATACAATATTAAACACGTGATTTTGATCTGTTTTTGCAAATAAACTCTTCAAGTACATAAAAAATATGTTTAGTAAACTCCTACTGAGAGTAATGCAAAAAATGTAAAAGCCTACTAAAGAGAAAACACAATGACAACCCAAGTATACCTAAAATACTTTCCTGATCGATTGTTTAAAAGTATGATTGAGGACAAATATACCTTTTTGTCAGTATACTTTTAAGCGTAATTTTAAGTATATTTCTAAGAATGAAATCTTTTGAAAAGTGCCAAATATAGTTTTTAGTTCACAATAAGTGTACAAAAAGCACACTTGCATTTTATGCATAATTTCAATACAAAACGTATAGTTCACCGCGTGTTTATTGGTCACTATAGAGCTAAAGGTGGTGTTCTCTGACTCTTTCTGGCTCTTAGGGGAATTTATTCCTTTGGATCAGACAGACATCAGCGTGGGTTTCGAGACGGGAGACGATCGTCTGTTTCTCGTGTCTCCACTTGTGATCTCTCATGAGATTGATGTTCGCTCTCCGTTCTGGGACATGTCCCAATCGCAGCTGGAGAAAGAGGACTTTGAGATCGTTGTCATCCTGGAAGGGATGGTGGAGGCCACAGGTCCAAACACACACACACACACGAACGCATACGTATCAGATGAGGATGTGACGCTCGGATGAATATTGAATAGACACGTGTGTTTGATGTACAGGAATGACGTGTCAGGCGCGGAGCTCTTACCTGGCTGAGGAGCTGTTATGGGGTCACAGGTTCAGCCCTATGATGTCACTCGCCGATGGATTTTTTGACGTGGACTACGGGGCCTTTCATCACACGTTTGAGGTTTGCGTCAACACAAATTAGATTTATTTCCATGTTTATTTAACGTTGATTAATGATTGATTTTTAAAGGTGAACACACCCTCGTGCTCGGCGAGAGAGTTGGCGTTGGCCGCCGCTCGCTTGGATGCTCATCTCTATTGGTCGATTTCCAGTCGTCTGGACGAAGAGAAATGGGAGGGGCCTAATCTGACCGAGCAAACGGGGAAGTCCAATGATTCCGAATCTGTAAGGGAGGGGGATGGGCCCACGTTTATTGTGGGTGGAGTTTCAAATACGCAGGACCAATCAGTCGTAGGGGAGCAGAACGGCAGTGTCACGACTGACCAGTCAGAGTCTGAGGCTTAAACGGATACAGGAATGTACCGAGGTATGGAAAATTTCGTGTCAATTTAACTTCGATTGGATTGTCAAGCGGTCCGAGCTTTCTTCTTCAAGTTAGGTTTTTAAATGTATAGTCGCTAATGCCTAGCATAGAATACTTTCCCCAAAGGGGAAATACTTGTGTCTCAACTTGTGTTTAAACTCGTGATGTTAAAAACGACACTGCCTTTACATTCACACATCAGCTCTGTTCCAAACTCTTGATGACTGCTGTCTACGTAGTAAGCTACCTTCTTAGGCATCATATTTTTTAAAACCTCAAGTGATTGATTTGCAATGCAGCGACTCGCAACAATAGTGCTTCTCACATTTGGCCACATTCATCGTCAGTATTCAATAAAATATAGTATATTTATACAGATTATTTTTCAGATTTTTATCAACACTTTTTTTTCTCAACTTCATTGCAGTGTGTTCTGGGATTGCCTCATTTCTAGACAAGATAGGAAGCACAAAGTTGATGCCATATGTTCTGGAACAGACATCTCTATGTGCGCCTATGAAGCCTTAAAATGCTGTCTAGGTAGGCAGCTTACTAGGATGTGGAACTGAGCTATATGTCTGATTTGTATGTACCATAAAAGTAATCTATCAGTCTTAAAGGAATAGTTCAGTCAAAAATAACAAATCTCCCATAATTCCTTTCACTCTTATGCCTTCCCATATGCCTTCTGAACTTTAAACTATACTGCATGTGTTGTGACTAATTTCCGTATAATGTTTCGAAACATGCAAGAACCAAGAATTTTATGTCATCAACGTGTCACTATATTCAACTTTGCTAAATAATCACACAATCGGAATATTCAAAGATGAATGTGGCCTGTGTGTATTGAGTCCCAAAATATTGTAATATTTGTCTTCAACTAAAAAAAGGTAATCATATACATCTGGGATGGCATGAGGATGAGTAAACATTTAAGGAATGTTCATTTTGGGGTGCACTATTCCTTTAAATGTTTCTAATGCCTTTCTTCAGCCAGTGATGTTTTGACAGATCTGACAAACCAGTACTATTTTTAAAAGGATCTTTTCGAACACGTCTGCGCACGTTGTTCACAGTCACGTTGGTTCGACTCACATGTACCTGAAAAAAGATGTGAACTTGTTACTATGGTTACAACGCATTCCAATTTGCACCATCACAGCACAGTTCAGCATTAGCTTTTTGAAAGTTCGGCAGTGTTAAAATTAGCACTGCGCTCATGACTGGTTTTACTGCCACTGCATCATGGTGGGGATCTGAATAATAAAGAAAAATCCCCCAAAATGTAATGATTTCAGCCAACGCAGCTTTTCAACTTTCAAATGAAGTTGATATAGAAATGAACCTCATCATGTGATCGTTGAACCGTTTGCACCGTATTTGATTGAACACAAATACACGTTTATATTATTTTTGTTTGTTTGTTTACTTTGATGTTATAACGTTTCCATAGCAACAATGCAATTGCTCATTGCTCTGTGCCGGTTGAAGATGAGCTCGATTCAGTCTATTGGCCTTACGGGGTTTTAGGTGAATAAGTTGCTGACAATTTCGAACAGCCAAAAGAATAGTTTAAGTGTTATTGCATGCATTATTATTGAGCTATATACTATATGTAATAGCAAATTTGTTTAAAGATAATAAGACCTGAATATTACAAAAGACCATTTTTGAGTTATCTTTGACATTTTAATAAATCAATTATATTTAAAATAGGAGATACAGTACTTTGAGGTCATAGGTCGCTGTTTTTATTTGTTTCTGATGGTCTGTTTAACACCAAAACAGTTGAACACAAATGTGTAGATATAATTTATACAAATTATATCTAGTTTTATATTAGTTTCCCCTGTGACAATCATATATTTAATGCTGTTTTTTCCATTCCTATTCCAACTGTAATCTGATGAAACCAGACTGATCCTGGACTGGTGACATATTCAATTCACGTCGACTAACACGAAATCGCCTGAAACCTGTGATCAGCAGTTTGACACCTAATGTAAAGACACTTTCATGGGCGACGTGTAAGCACCGGTGTGTGTTTTTGTAATTCAGTTGTGTGTGTGTTGACAAAACAATCAGTCGGGACACTTAGAGCATGTAACTTTAAAACTTCATTGCAATTTTGATCCAGTCAGTTGATAAGAAAAACTTCTGAGAGATGTATGAATTCAAACTAAATTTAGAAACAGTGATCCGAAGCTGAATTGACTCTCATTATAACTATTATTAGGCCACGAGGAGCTCTTTGTGTTCCCCCGTGAGTTTTACTTTGTGCCGTCTTGTCTGTGGTTTGTCTTTAGCACATACGAAAAGCACAAACTTCGCTCAGATGCAGGTTTTCTGATATTGCTTTTGCTGCTGTTGACATTTTTTAAATCTGTCTTTTAAGCTTTTTCTGTATAATAATAATAATAATAAAACTATATTCATCCTAATGTCTCACATTCTTTATTCAAACATTTTGAGCTCCTCCTCTTCTATAGCACAAAGGGTTATGGGTAATATTAGCCCTCAGTGTAAGATGCATGCTCAAATATTGAAAAGGAATATTGAATAAAACTGTATTCATATTCCCAATCCCTCCCTGTTTCCTAGACAAGTCACGGGAATCACGGGTACTTCTCATGCACCAGTGTGTCCTCTTCTTGACCCAGGGGGATTATGGGTAAATGTTAAAGTATTGACTTTTCTCCGACCTCCTGACTCTTTCGTCCTCTGTCATCTACCCTCTCTTCTGTCCTCCTGTACTGCTGAGTTCAGTATTTCATCTTCATTTTTCTGCCTTTGTCACGCTCATCATTCAAACCGAATTAAAAACGGCAATTTTTTCTTTAAAGGGCGGGCGTTTATTCTTGCTTATGTTACATACGCGTTTTACTTTACCTTTGTTTTCAGTCCACACAAAACGAGTTATTCTGTCTAATAAAGAAACACTTTTTTGTAGTTTGTAGTCAGGCCATTATTTCCATCATCGGTCTACGTCACTGTACACATTTGCATAATGCCCGCCTACTGGCTACTTTGGCCCGCCCTCAAAAGACAGTTGAGTCAGTGATTTTGCTCTGTCGATAAGCCACTGTTTTTTTCTCTGCAATATTCTATGGACATCCAAAGGAGGAGGATTGTAAAAATCTCAGGATAAAATCAGCACTGTGACCACGACCTTTGATGTAAACATTACAAATGGTTATGTTATGTCTGAAGTCCATTCTAGTGTTTGGCTTGCAATGTAAAACTTGCATTTTTTTCTATTCGGGTTTCTCATAAAGAAGTGTGGAGACTTGCTTAAATAGTCTAAACTGTAAACCTGCTAATGTTTAACTTGGAATTCGGCAACACTCATTCAAGCAAAATTGTGTATAATACACATCTTCTAAATGTAGCTTTTAGGTTCACAACAATCACAGTTCTTGCACAGCACCTGGGCATTTTTAATGAAAATATAAAAACTTTAGAGGATTTACAATGCTGATGACCGTTGAACGCATCATCACAGTCTTGTGAAAAAGATCCATTAGTAAATCTAAAATTGTAAACCAAATGCGGTTGACCAATCACAACAGACTAGGCCATCTGACCACTCGGAGTGTTTCAAAATGCTGTAGAAAGAAACATATTGCATTTTTACTGGAAGTAAATGTATTCTAGCGGGAACATAATGAGCATAGTAGGGGCTCTTTAAGATGGAACCTTATTGAATCACTTCTCCATTTATGACCAGCTCTGCAGTCCACAGATAAGTCGACTCGCAGCGCCTGGCAGTACCACTAGGGGGCAGTGATTATGGTTTGGCTCAGTGCAGAGATTCATCATTTCACTATTCTACATAGTAACAGACCTACAGATCTGTATTAAGCCCCCAAAGCTCTGTAGGGTTGTCTTTGAAAGGCTTATATCCAGGCCCACACTGCAGAAAGCTCTGCAGGATTGAAACGCTCATCATTCGCCAAGTTCTACTCATTCTTCTGCATGTTTGTGTATTATTTTTACATGTTTGTTTATTTTATTTTTTAGAATGTCTGTTTATTCACATTTTGGGTCATTTGGGGAAATGTCCTTTCCCCAATCGGGAATATAGTTTAGTACTCTCAGTGCCAATTTACATATTCATTCTGCAGAATCCCACACATTTTCTCTTCCCAAATCTAAATAGAAAATGCCAATCTGCAGACTTCTTCTTCGGGCAACATATCGTAGCGTTGTATTCACATTATATTCAAGTAATGTATGCCATCATGCCATATTGAAATGGTTCAAATAATGCATCGTAATATGACAAACTATCTATAATTTGATTCTCATTACTTTACAGGACACTGTTCATAGAATGCATTAAAACAAACAAAGCTGCGTATAAAACTGGGTGACTATGAACACCATCTCTACGGATTGTCACTGTGGATAGTGCTCACACCGTCCTGATCTGATCAAGAGCTCCAGGAATTCTGGGTCAGTGGTTCATGGTAAGGATGTGTGTGTGTGCATTTCTGTGTCTGTATGTGTATGGGCTGGTCCCTGTGTAAAATGTATGCAGGGCAGGCTGTTAAATGCACATAAATGTTGTTTTAAAAATCACAGAACCTGGAATGAACAGACACCTGAAAAACGATGAGTATATTAATCCCATACCATCCAAAAATAAAGCTTCACTGCATCTTCGTTCTTTTTTTGGAAGCACTGTACTGGTAACATCAAGGTCATGGCATTAATTCCCAGGAAAAAAACACATTCTGGGAAAATAAAACAAGCTGTTTTTAATGCAGTGTGAGTCACGTTCCGTGTACATCAAGGTTTTTAGCAAATGCTTTTCTTCAAAGCATTTTGTGCATCCTGGGCATCAACCCGACCTATGTACGCTGTTAATGCACTGCTGTTCCAATTGAGCTGTAAGAGAAGTGGTATAATAGTGTTACTTTAAATTTCAATTAATCCTAAACTATACGGGATACATGCAAATGTTCATAAAATCATAGCAAGGAAACAGTTTGTATTGCATAGGGTTTTAAGTTAACTAAATAAATGGAGGATAAAAAGTTCTGGATACTTCATACGTTCTTCGTGGTTTCAACATACGTGGTTTCATAACAAAATGTACAGAATAAAAAGTTCTTTACGGGACTTTCACAAGGCTCTCCCATAAGGATAAAAACAACTTTTGGGTTAGCCTATAAGAGCACCCTTGGTTTTCCAGGAAGGTACACATACACCTGGATTGCGCTCACTGTAGAGCAAACATCAGAGACATCAGAGCGCACTCGCCACCATGGCATGCTCCGCATTAGCGCTCGCGTCCAGAGCTCCACCA
The DNA here is from genome assembly GCA_006030095.1 of Triplophysa siluroides. Taxonomy (NCBI): domain Eukaryota; kingdom Metazoa; phylum Chordata; class Actinopteri; order Cypriniformes; family Nemacheilidae; genus Triplophysa; species Triplophysa siluroides. Next base: position 130,969 of record VCII01000246.1, on the reverse strand, counting down.
AACGGCAAACCGAGCAGCAACTGCGCGCATGTCTGACTTCAACGCGTCGATGTTGCAAGGCAAGCGGAACATAAACTTCGCGCACACTTTGGAAGAAACCATTTAGCCGACGCTGTTTTTCCCCTCCTTCCGTTCGGTGAGGAGGAGAGCCGGCCCGCCGCTGTAGGCATGCTCAGCTGAAGGGTCTTGCAGTTGCAGCCGCTCGCAGCCACTGACGCCGGGCGCAGGCGAACTGCGACGGCCGCGCCAAACGAGCACCAGGTAAGACGCGTGGATTTTCAACTCCATCAGAGCGTTTCTCCGCGTTTACCGAGCGAATGTATGCATGTGCTGACAGCCCGTCCATGCATGCGTTTTTTTCGCTTAAGGAGCGGTGCGTGTTTGCGTGTGTTTTCCCCCCTAAGGCGGAGCGCTTCTTGATAAACACGCTGAAGCTAGAGACGCAAATGCGTCGCGCAGCAGTGCAAAGCGATATAAATCGTTATCTTTGCGTATCTGGGCACAGGGTTCAAGGTGCGAGTCTATATGCCATTTGCGCGTTTATGTTGATATGGGAGGAATGTGCGAAAATCGAAACGGGATTTTGACAGCAGCGCGCTCACTTTCTGTAATGTGATGTCTGTACCTGCGGCGTTGCGTCGCGTATGCGTGCGCTATTTGGCATGGGCTCGGCACATCGCTGACTTTTAAAGCTTATTCTTGAGAGGCCTGTTTGATGTATAATGTGGCACACACACACACTGCAGTATGGCTTTGCCAGCATAGCACGTTTGTGCTGCTGATGCTGCTGATGGTGTAGGTCACATTACGCGCCCGTACGCACCTTCTCCGTGCGAGGGTCTGTGGCGCAGTGGAGATCTTCAACGAAATGAAATAAGTGCGAGGTTGAAATTACTTGGGATACTTGCTTTAATGTAAATATCGGATCCCACAGGGGGGGGGGGGTGGGATGTGGAGAGACGGGTTATGCGTTTGGGTGTTACTCTGCTTGCATCCCATCCACCCCACCTCTCTCTCTCTGCTAAGTTCTTAATGAATTCTGCTATAGCGGCACATGGTCGTCGTTTCATATTCTTAGCTCGGCCCCTCATTCATGTCGTCTTCTGCAAAAGTGATGGGAGAGCGATAGATTTTCTCACCTGCTTACAGAAGCTACCTGTCTAGTCTACATTCAAGAATGGTGTATTTTTTATTATGGGGCTCTTTTATTTAAATTCTTACATGTTTTTCCCTAAAATTGCACTAGAGAAATAAAAAGAGACAACTAAGGTTTAACATTATGGAACCATAAGATGATCATTCAGATAATCTGGTTTGGATACATTTGTTGAGAAACACATCTTGTTCTAAATTGCACGCTTTGGTGTCCGAGCCAAGTTTGTGACATTGTTGAGATCTCTTCTGAAACTCAGGAGATGACATCCGTGAGATTACCGCTCTTTATTTGCTCTGTTTATTTTCATTACTATCTAGGGAAACATTTTCTTATAAATAGATTGCCTTTGTGATTTTGCTCTACAACGGATATGTGTGTATGGTGTACGTTTGTAAGAATTTTAAAATAAATGTAAAATACGCTGCTGTTGTCAATATGTGCAGTAAACGTGTAATTTATGGCCCATCTTCATGTTTTTGCATTCAGGTTGTAATGCAGATGTGCTTGTTTTATCCTTTTCAAAAGTAAAGTTGTTAAACATACACCGTATAACCGACCGTTGGAAATGTGTCATATTAGCTGAAATGACACACAAAGTTATTTTAATAAACAATGTTAAATTAAAGCTTATGCGAGCAAACAAAAACGATCTAGTCACATGTATTTGTACATTGCACCCCTAAGAACAGAATAAATGAATATGTTAGTGTGACCCAAGAGCTCCGAATGAAAGGATGATCTGATGATTTTTGTCATATCAGTGTTTACAGGAGTCTCCCTCTGGAAAACAGTCAATAGTTGTAATTATGAACCTCCATTCCAGTGGTGATGCTGTAGTACTTTCATATTCTATCAACACGAGGCATGCAGCAACACCCCTTTTTCTACCCAGCAACACCGATGTGCTATCATTGACAGCAGTTGTCATGGTCAAATCACACTTTGACTACTGCTGTCGCTCTCTCGTGATCTTTATGATGGAATACGGAGCATTACTGCGGGCCAGATACAGTCACCCAGCGTTAGTACCCACATTTATATGCGTTTTGACCAGAATGCAGTTTTGAAGGGAGGTGGCTGCTTTTAACTGTGTCACAGGCAGCTGGAGAGAGAGGGAACTGTGTATCAAACAGCATTTCTTTTTCCTTTTCTCCAGGTTTGTTTTAATGGGGATGTTAGTTAGTAGTTTTTACAGATAGATGTGTGCTCACATTTAAATGAATGTGATTGGCTGCTCACAGTGATGATGTCACTCCTATAGCACACCAATCACAGGGATTGCTGGGATGGGAAATGTATTTTCATCCTCGCTGTAACTTCAACACAGTGTTTAGGAGATTCATGTTGTTTTTAAAAGCATACGTGGTTTTTAAGGTGCATTAAGGATGATCAGCCCTCAAAGATGCATACAAAAAACCATCAGCTCACTGATCAGAAATGGATCTTTTATTTCACTTTGTGCAGCAAGTTGCGTAATATCTCTGAACAATAGAAAATAAACATTGTCATTGGCTAAATCTGGCACCCTAGCACATTATAAGCAGTCGCAAACACATGCACATATTTTGAGCAGAGGTCACACAGAGGTCAGCTGCGTGTGTGTTGACAAGGGAAAGTGCAGGGATGTTAAGCAGACATCTGCCTAGTTAGAGCGGGATCTAGTCCGAGCCTCGAGTGTAGCTGCCGGTATTGCACGTCTCGCTGTGAATTTAGCCTCTCATCAAATCGATCCGAGTATTATAAAAAAACAAGACCGTGTTTAGGCAGTCTCTCACACGCACGTGTCAAGATGCACAGAGCTTAGAGTATGAGTCAAGGTCATTGTCCTAGTTTTTCTTTAAGCGGGGTTCAAGGTCAAGTTAAGGTCACGGTTGGGATCAAAGGTTACCGCCGTGGTGCATTTAGCATCGAGGTGTGCCTCGGTAATTTTGAAGTCACCATGGGAACAGAGGCAGCTTTGTTTTCTCAGGAAAGCAGATGCGGTGCTTTTTTGTTTACAAATTGTTCAATAAATCATGCGTTCATTTAGTGGGTATGAAGGATTTTATCTTTACTTTTGAGCATTAAATGTACATGTTTGTTTAATGTAAGATGAATAGTGGCATTTTTTTTCACTTGTTTTGCTTTATGATAGAGCTGTTGCACCTGCACTCTCTGGATTAGTCAATGTCAAATTATCCTCTTTTTGCCATCCTCTCTTTTTGGATGGATAAGTCTTTTTTTAGAATTCAGAATTTTACTAGAAAATGCAATACATGCTGTTGTAGGGTTGGGTTAGTATGCTGAAAATGTCCATTATATTTGTGATAATTTTGTGGTATGCAACCGGGTGAATATCTCATATTTCAAAATAAATTTTTTGTAAAGACACATATTCTTCATTTTTTGAGGATTAAAACAGATGCTTTAATAGTGTTTCTGGTTTAAAATGAAAATTCTGTCATTATTTACTCACCCTCTTGACATTTCAAACCTGTATGGCTTTCTTATGCAAAACACATAATTTACATTTACATGTACGCATTTGGCAGACGCTTTTATCCAAAGCGACTTACATTGCATTATCCTATACATTTATACATAGGTATGTGCAATCCCCTGGGATCAAACCCACACGTTGTTAATGCAATGCTCTGATGAAAATAAGATATATTTTGAAAAATGTAGGTAAAAGAACACAGTTGGTCCCCATTCACTTGCATTGGTTTCGTGTCCATACAATAGAAAGCAATGGGGACCAACGGTTTTTGGTTACCAACATTCTTCAAAATATCTCCTTTTGTGTTGTGCAGAGTGAAGAAAGTCACACAGGTTTAAAAGTGATGACAGAATTTTCGTTTTTGGCTGAATTATACCTTTAAAGCCAAATTTTGAAACAACATAGTCCAATAGAAACAACACTCAGGGGTTCACAGTTTTTTTTTCCCCAGAATAATATTCACTGTGCATGCTTTCCAGCCGGACATGCCAATTACTGAGTTTTGACCCAGACCATCTGTTTGTCTGCCTCGCAAGACCGGTCTCCACATGAACACAAGTCCGTTCTTTGCGCTCTTGGAATTGAGAAACGGTCATTATTTTAAAGTCCCCGTGATCCGGAAGTTGCACATTTTTTACTTCTGTATTTTGACTCAGAAATGGAATTTCTAATGAGAAAAATAGTGGCGGTGGCTTTCGTCTTTTCTCTGCGATTTGATTGGATGTACAAAAACAGCTGTTGCATTTTGATGGAATGGAACTGACAGCAGACTGACAGTTGAAGGGGAGGAGTTAACGGATGCTCCGCCCAAGCCGTTTAACATACGTCATTTAATATATATATAATCATTTTAGGAAGGAAGTGCATTTTCAGATTTTAACTGAAGATTAAAAGGGCACACAAATTTTGAAAAGAAAATGACCCAGATTGATAATCTATTTACAATAAATACAGCAATATTTCATGAAAAATTTGCATTGTAATTTTTAAATTCACTGAATTTGAACAATTCCATTTGGTGCGTAACTATTGCATAAGTTACAAACGTTACACGACTACATACACTTTATGTTGGATAAGTTTGATTTATGTCCATGAAGCATAAACTGTTGGTTTTACTGAATTAGTGTTTTATAGTGGTCTATATATAAATGATGACAATTCACTTAAATTTTCACAGGTTTTTTGCTTATTGCAACGGCCATTTCGCCACCTTGGAAGTATTTGCATTCCAATTGTTTGCTTATTAAAAAAATATCCCAAAATGTACACAACGTAAAGAAAAAAAAACATCACATGTTGTAAATAAGAATATGTGAAATCAGTTTTAAGAAAAATGTCATATAGAACCTTATAATTCCAAGGTGACAAATTGATCAAATATTTATGGTTCTAATCGAAAAAGCAAAATCACAATTTTAAGCTTTTTCTTAAAGGGGTCATATGACACGGCTAAAACAAATATTATGGGTGTCTAATACATGCATGGGCAATGTATAACACACCACAGACACAAAAAAGCACGTATTCGTGCCATATGACCCCTTTAACAAATGCATAAATATGGATAGAAAGTCCTAGATAATGAATTAAAATGGCACGTGAACAGCATTTCTGCACCTTTGTGTTTTCTGTTGAACAGTATGTTCATGGCTTGTATAATAGTCTGATAGGGTGTGGCCACGCAGGATCCATAGAATGAATGGATTTAAACTTTCATGCGCTCAACTAAGAAGATGGTGAGACTCTGCAGAGCAGATGGTTATTGTTTTAGAGTGAGTCTAATGTATCTTTCTCTCTCTTTCAGTGATGGCCTCTGCTGAGCAGCTGTGTCCCCGCCTGCTGCACCAGCACTACCCATAGGCCACATACATACACGCATACACACGCCTTTAGCCTCCCTTTCCAACGCTGTCCATACACACACACAACCATGTACAGTGTGGAGGACCTGCTTATCTCTCACGGATACAAACTGCCCAGGAGTGGCCCTGCCTCTTCCGCTTCCACAGCGCCTTATGACAATCGAAACAACGAATGTCGCCGTGAGAACGTAGAGAACCGGCCTGCTGGTGGTGCTGGTGGCGCTCTGAACGGATTTGGGACAGCCGAGGGGGGAGCGGACGGCAGGACGGAAGCGGGCACGGGGTTGTACCGACCGGTGCCGATCAAGGCCTATCCGGAAAACAACAACAACATTAATGAAGGCCATGAAAGAATTCAGAGGAGATTGGAGGTTCCCATTGCTTTCCTTGGTGACCTGCAACCTTTGGGTGATTCTCTTGCTACAGATAGCGGGTGAGTGTGGGTCACTTGATGAATATATTTCGTCGCCTCGGAATTATAAGGTTCTATCTGCATTCTGAGCCGTTTTGAGGTATTGAGCAAAAAATGAAAATGCTTATATTTACTCACCCTCATGTCTTTCCAAACCTGTATGACTTTCTTCTGCAGAACACAAAAGAAGATATTTTGAGGAACGTTGGTTACCAAACAACATCTGGCCCTCTTACATTGTATAGAAACAAAACCACTAAGACATTTCTTCAAATATCTTCTTTTGTATTCCATAGAAGAAAGAGTCATATACATGTTTTGAACGACATGAGGGAGAATAAATGATGAAATAATTTTTGGTTTTGGGTGAACTATCCGTTCAATCTTCATGCTAAAGTTTAGCACAGTTTTCCAGACAACATGAAAGTTTACACTGTAAGTGAGGGTTTTTAAAGAAAGATATGGGAGGTTTATGTTAAAGAGACAGTTCACCCAAAAATTCTCTCATCATTTACTCACCCTTGAGTTGTTCCTAATCTGCATACATTTCTTTGTTGTGTTGAACGCATAGAAAGCTATTTGGAAGAATGCTTGTATCCAAACAGTTCTTGGTCACCAATAGCAGGAACCATTACAATGGTAGTCAAAAGTGCCCCAGAACTGTTTGCTCTTTTACATTCTTCAAAGTATCTTCTTTTGTGCTCAACAGAACAAAGACGTTTATAAAGTAATTTTTCCTACTATGGTAGTCAGTGGTGGCCAAGAACTGTTAGGTTACAAGCATTCTTACAAATATCTTTCTCTGTGTTCAGAGTAATGTATACAGATTTGGTACGAGGGTGAGTAACTGTTTTTGAGTGAACCGTTCCTTTTATGATAAAAAAGAATCTGTTAAAAACAGAAAAGTTAATATGTGCTTTGGATGAACCATGTCTATTCCCAGTGTAAGGTCTACTTTGCATTTGCAGTTTTCACCAGCAGATGCTATTACAGTGTTCGTCCTATATCTGGAGTATCATGCAATTTTGACAACTGATGCCCTTCTTCATCATAATGACAATGACGTATCACAAAGTACTGCGCTTTGGACATCCCAGCCATTTCAAACCTGTATGACTTTCTTCTGCAAAACACAGAAAAAAGATAGGCCTATTTTGCATTCTGCTAATGTTGTTAACCAAACAACAGTGACTTCCATTGTCTTTCCATTGAGAGATTTCTCATTGTGAATCATTTTTTCTTCCACATAAGAAAGTCATGCAAGTTTTTGAATGATATGAGAGTGAATAAATGATGAAACATTATTTTTTTAACAATTCTTTTAAAGGGATATTCCACCCAAAAATGAAAATGTTGTCATAAATTACTCACCTTCAAGTTGTTCCAAACCTGCATACATTTCCTTGTTCTGTTGAACACAAAGAAAGATATTTAGAAGAATGTTAGCAACTGACATTTCTGGGGTATTCAATATGATAGACAAAGGTTTCTTTTTCTAAATTCTTCAAAAATAAATCTACTGTGGTAGTCAATGGTGCCCCAGAAATCTCAGTTGCTAACATTCATACAAACATATTTCTTTGTGTTTAACAGAAGAAAGTCATTTATACAGGTTTGGAACAACTTGCGGATGAGTAATTCATGACAGAATTTTCATTTCTGGGCGGACTATTCCAAAAATTGACAAACATTCTTGTCAATAAAAAACAAGAGTGCATGAGCCAATTATATTATGGTTAAATTTGCTTTCTAGACCATATAGAAATCATTTCTAAGTGACATAAATCATTTCTAAGTGACATACAGTTTTTTAAATGGCTGGAAGCAGCAATCATGTATTTTTTTAAAATCCCAAATGCAGGAGACACCAGAATGATGATTTGCTGATTTGCAGGCAGAGCGAATAGAAAACAAGCATGTTGATTGTCATGACAGGCTGCCATGGCTCGTGTAAAACAACTGTAGGAGCTGTTATGATGGACGGTTGTAGAATGTTTGCTGCTTATCTCTGGTTTATGTCACAGTCAAATGTTTTCTCAATAGTTGAAAATAAACCTCCAGTAATAACCATCTGCAGACTTGCATGAATACACAACTGTATCTCTTATACGTTTTCTATATAGCTTTAACTTTTTAATGGCTTTAGTGATAACAACATTAGATAAGCTTAGGTTTCATGGATCCTCAAAAATGGGGTGTGCCACTGTTCATTATTTTTACAGTATTATGTATTTTTTATTTATTTTAAATAAACCACCCTTGTTTGTGGTCATGTATATGTGGAAAAGAAACTGCTCATGTGTATTTATATCTAGCACAGTATGAATTATATTTTTCGGAAAAAATATTTCACCCATACATTAGCACCGAATGCATTAAGACGGGGGTTTAATAAAAGCTTTACAGCACTGAAAGGCTCTTTTTTTACATTTACATTTAGCAGACGCTTTTATTCAAAGCGACTTACAAAGAGTTTAGGAGCAATAAGCGATATGTCCTACAGGAGCCATAATACATTAAGTGCCAATACAAAGTTACTGGTTTCAACAAAAGCTAGACCACTACCTGTTGAGAGAAAGGGTATTTTTTTTCATTTGCCTGTCAAGTATTTACAGAAGAGATGGGTTTTAAGTAGTTTTTTAAATGTTGTGAGAGATGTGGTTGAAAGGACAGAGTTAGGAAGAATGTTCCACCAGGAAGGAGTTGTGAATGAGAATGAGCGGGAGAGCGATTTACTGCCCTTATGCAGTATAAGACGCCGCTGGTTTGCTGAACGCAGGGATCTTGATGGGGTTTAGGAGTGCAGGAGAGTGTGAAAGTAAGCTGGTGCAGATCCATTGATAGTCCTGTAGGCAAGCATTAGTGACTTGCATCTGATACGGGCTTCAACCGGTAGCCAGTGGAGAGAGATGAAAAGGTGAGTCACGTGAGCCCTTTTGGGCTGTTGGAAGACGAGGCGTGCTGCTGCGTTCTGAACCAGCTGAAGCGGTTTGATAGCCTTTGCAGGAAGACCAGCAAGGAGAGCATTGCAGTAGTCCAACCTTGAGATTACCAGGGCCTGGACAAGGAGTTGTGCCGCATGCTCAGTGAGATAGGGTCTGACCTTTCTAATGTTGAATAAGGCATATCGGCATGACCGTGTTGTCTTTGCAATGTGATCATTAAAGGACAGCTGTTCATCAAATATGACTCCGAGGTTCCTGGCTGTTTTGGAATGGGTGATTGTGGTATTGCCAAGATGGATGTTGAGAACAGTTAATATACTTTTTGTGAACAGTTAATATGCAGTATAGTCATACATCATTAAATACAAGTTTTGAACAACAATATTAGAAATCACAATAGATAGATATTAGATATTTCATAGATATATTAAATAGATATTTACATTTATTAAAATGCATTATATTTCTATAATTTGTACATCCTACACTTATTGGCTATAAGACAACCAATCAACCCTAAGAAAACGAAGATAAGTGACATTTTTTTGGGGGAGATTAATTTGCAATAATGTCTTAATTAGAACACTACAAACACTAGTGATGGATCTACATTTCTAAAAGGCATATGTTTTTAGGGTTTTAAAGCTTAAAATCGATTTATTTCAAACTATGGTCAAATCTACTGCCGTATAAAAAAGGAAAGTTTTATGTTAAAGGGGTGTGTCCATATGTAATATTTCATATATTAACATACTTAATTTACATAAGCACGCACGCATTCACGTACACACACACACACACACTTTATATATGAATATAGCAAAGTTAATTTTAAGATCATGGTTCATGGATATAATTTTAATTTTACTGAAAATGAATTTCACTAACAATAATCTACTATTCTTATAACATGTAATATATGCAGTATTGTTAGAATATTATATTTATCTGAGACTCAAAAGCTGATGTTTTCCAAACTTTATAAAAAGGTGGACAAATAGTATGGAGTTTTTCAGTTCTATAGGCAAAATCTGAAAACAAAATGTTTTCAAATTTTGTTCATAGATCTAAATAATTGAATACATATTGTCCACCTATTCAGTATCACTTTAATGTTTGCAATCTTGCATTTTAGTATGGAAAGTACCCAGGAAAGGATATTTTTATTATTAAAAACATTAAAAACATCGACATTGTCATTGATGTCTGTAAAGTGCATAAAGGCTTTTAAAGAGAAAAGTACTGTGTCTTTTACCTTTTAATTAAAATAATTAAATTTTATACACAATCTACTTTAATTATTTATCTTTATTTGTCTCTGTTTCTAGGTTCTATGATGCTCCCAGCCTGACGTTGTCTGAGCATGCAGATGAGAGGGATCTTTCATTCTGGAGAAGGAGGGGACAGGACTTTAGTGCTCTATTGGACTATGCTGATCCCAGGGAACTCCGAGTGTCTGGGGGATTGTGGCGAGGCCCCGTGCTAGCTGTTGAGGAGCTGAGAGCTGAGAGGCCAATGACACGGTGGGAGGAAGGGCCATGGATACGAGAACCAATAGACTCAGGCCCAGAGACTTTACGAGTGTCTGGGGAGCGCAAATGCCAGAGCCTTGGCACAGAGGAGTGGCGCCCTGCAGTGGGCTTGGGCCGGCAGCTTTCAGATGGGGAGGCTGAACACTGGTCTCTGGAGCAGCAACACCGCCTTCGGCCAGCAGAGAGCGGTGTGTCTGCGGCAGTGCGAGCAAAGTCCCAATCCCTCCCTCGAGTTCTTTCCCCCGAGGATCCACACTATGGAGAACTGCCTCAGACTGGTGCCCCAAATCAGCCCCCTACACAAAGAAGCAGCAGCTCGGCTCCATATGGTAGATATCACAATGAATGGCCTGCCGGGGAGAGGTGGATTGGTCAGACACAAAGTCACGGCCCTGCCGCAGTTGTACCAAAGCCGCGGTTCAGCCGCCCTGTCAAACCTCCGTCTTATGAGACTCACCAGCAAAACAAGGGGAGCTGGGAAACTCTATCGTCTGAACCTGTGTCCAAGCCCAGAGAGCGGCCAGTGTGCTTCTCTCAGAATTTTGAACCGCTCAGAGACAGGTCTGGTTGTTATTCTCAGAGTGCCGAGCCTCTAAGAGATCGGTCCATTTGCTTTTCACAGAGCGCAGAACCACTCCGAGACCGTTTGATGAGCCACTCTCAAAGTGCTGAACCACTACGAGACCGATTTATCAGTCATTCACAAAGTGCAGAACTACTACGGGACCGCTTTTTCACCCACTCACATAGCGCAGACCTGTTGAGGGATAGATCACTTTGTTACTCTCAGAGCTCAGAACTGCTTCGTGACAGGTCCATTTGTTACTCCCAAAGTGCAGAACTTCTTAGACCAGAAGCATACAGGGCAGATCTTTTTTATCATGAACTTACTGGCATGGAGCCGCCTGGTTACATCCCACCTCCCTCCTATAGGAGATTCCTGCCACCCAGAAGTGGACAGAACTACCGAGCAGACTCCGCACTTGTTCGATGGAAGCGTGAGCCTGTGAGTGCAGAGATGGGACAGTGGTTTTCCAGGACTTCAGGATTGTCGTGGTCAGAACGCCGTGAGGACCGAAGCATGGCAGTAGTTCCGAGAAGGCCTGTCCATCCGTGCCCTGTTGTACCGAGTCGCCAGGGACTTGCCCAGTATGTCCCGTTCGATGACCCACGTATCAGGCACGTCTCAGGGGGGGCCTGTGGAAACTCTCTCACAGACGCGGACAAGACCCGACACGTCAACAAAGAGCTTCCCTGCGCTGCAACTTTAGGACAATCCACAAATGATAGTGCCTTTCTCCCTTCACAGGGACAGAGTCTTAGCATGGACACTAGCAAACCAGCTCCCACCGAACAGGAAAATGCTAACCGCTGGCACAAGGGGATTAATAAAGGCAGTGACGCTGCAGTACCCGATCAGAGCTGTGCCAAGTACCCCGCAGCTTTTCAGATGAGACCCCTGCAACCAATCATTAAGACAGTGCCAGACCAGCAGAATAAAGTAGACAGAGTTGCAGACCAGGTGAAGGTTGAGAGAATAACAGAGCAGGTCAAAGTGGAGAGAGGTGCTGAACAGATAAGAACAGATCAGGTCAAAGGAACAGAGCAAATGAAAACAGATCGAGTTGCAGAACAAATCAAATTGGAAAAACCTACAGAAGTCAAACCAGACAGGTTCACAGACAAACAACTAAAGGTGGAAAGATTAGCCGATCTTATACAAGTTGATAGGATCCCAGATCCAGTCAGGGCTGACAGATATACTGATAAACAAATTAAGCCTGAAATCAAATTAGAGAAAATGCCTGAAAAGACTGTTAAAGCAGACAGAATTTCAGACAAGCAAAGTAAAGCTGAAAGACTTCTAGAAAAACACTTAAAGATAGATAAAATTCTAGAAAAACAACTTAAAGCAGATAAAATGTTAGAAAAACAAAGCAAATTTTCTGACAAGTTGAGTAAGGCTGACAAGCAGGGAAAGTCAGATAGCATTGCAGACCAGATAAAAGCAGAGAAGAACGCTGATAAGTCTGGAAAAGATAAAGGTTCTTCAGAGAGTGCTTCTACTGTAAAGACAGAACCAGTTCAGGAACCCGAGAAGAAGAGTGTGAAAAAGAAACTCAGCGAAACTATTTTCTGCCTTGTGTCTGTGCCACTTTCACAGTCCAGTGCAAAATCTAGAGATCAAAACAACAATGAAGAGAAAGAACCAGACTCTCCTCCAATTCCCCCCCCTCCTCCGCCAAGCTCCTCCAGCGAGAACAGCAACACTCTCGGCTCCCTTCCAAACCAAAGCCTCAAAAGCACATCCACCACCTCTACTGACTTGGAGCTGCAAGCGCTCACGCTAGGCTCTTCTGGACTGGGCAGTGGGTCCAGTAGCATAGCTACAAGAAGAGCTCATCGCAGAAGGAACTCGCGCTCCAGGATCATTAAGCCAAATCCGCACGATGAGCTCAGGCGGTATTCAGGGGCTTGGCCAGGGGATCAGTATCGTGATCAGGAGACTCAGACAAGCCCTGAGCCTACAAAGAGCAATGCAATCCCAGGTTCTACAAACACAGAAGCACAAGATGCTCCTGCTGCCCCAGAGGTACCAGCTCCTGCTGAGAGTACAACGGTGGCTCCAGGGGCTGTCCCAAGTGCCCCAGGGGCTCCATCAGCTCCATCGATTTCATCAGGTCCACCAGCTCCAACAGCTACAGCAGCTCCAGCAGCTTCAGGAGCTCCCGACCCCAGCACTCCTTACGGTTATCCTATGAAAGGCCAGAAAAGCCTAAAACCATCCAGCAACAGCGCCTTTTCACGGACAGGTACCTTCACCAAGAGCACAGGTTCTCACAGACCTCCGTTACATCCCCCGCCACACCCTCCACCACCACCTCCAATCCAGCCTCCATCTCAACCTCCACCTCCCCCACCAACACAGCCTCCAACTCAGTCCCCACCATCAGAACAGACTGAAGAAGCAAATTCAGCCTCGGGCCCAAATCCAGAGGCCTTTGGTCAGTTCTTGCTGAAGCCGATAAGCCGGCGACCTTGGGATGCCATTGAAGAGCTTGAGACCATCAATAAAGAGATGCAAGATCAAGCAGGTAAAAGACCCAGCGTTGACCAGTGCATTGAGGATCTTAATGAGGCCTACAAAGATATAATGGAGCTCAGTACTGCCAGCAATAACCTTCCTACTCTTCCCAACCGTCCCTCCATGCAAATCCCTGACCGCATCAAATCCAGGCTATCTACAGATCCACTTGGATTGCCTGCAACTGCACTTCGCCCCAGCCTGGTGCCTGGAAGTGACCCAGAATACAGGGAGGTGAAGAGTGCCTTTTCCCGACCATCGACTGGGAAGAGCGTTAGCTTCAGCAAACAGCTGAGAGAGGAGATTTGTCCTGCTCCTCCCCCTCCAGAACCAGGTTTCAGAGATTACAAAGCGGTCATGTCCCAGATAACACAACGCAAAGCCTGCAGGTCAGTGAAGCTGGAAATGATAGCCTCCAGAGAGACCCAAAGAGATGAGGATTTGATCGTCCTAACGGCCTCCTCCTCTTCCTTGGGAGCTGAGATCCCGTGGGCTGACAGACAGCCCATGCAAGATGCATCCACACTGACCAGTCCGCCAGACTATGAGCACATCTGTCAAACTCTTCAAATGGCTCGTGAGTCTGGAGCTGTCAGCCGAGCTTCTGTTAAATCCAAACCAGGAAGCGCCTTGAGCGTTGAAACCCCTCAGCATGTGCCCATACCCAGTAGGCCACCCATAGATTCAGAGCAGCCATGTTGTTCTTCAGCATTAGAGGTAAGACAGGAGCCTGCCACTTTATTCAGTGAGGAAAGAAGCTTGGGGTTTAGGAGGGTAACAAGTCAGTCTAACAGATTATTTAATAATAGGGGAGCACTGTGTGGCATTGCTACTGGAAAGCCTAGTGCTGACAAAGCAGGTTTAGAGGCTAATCCAGAGGTACCCGCTGATTGGCAGATGCAACTATCGCTAGCTGAAAAACATATTGCGACACTTATTACAGGAGATGGTTCAGGAGAGGACCATGATGAAGCAAAAAAAGTTAATGGTGATAAAGATGTTCCTGGCAACGCGTCAGCTGAGAATGAAGCTAGCAAAATTGTAGGGAGTGATGTTAAAGATTATCTTGCAGCTTCTGAGCAGAAACAGTCAGAAGTGCCAGAGAAAGAAATAACCCAATTGGAAAAACTTGAAAGTTCCCCACCTAAAAAGATAGATGTCACAGCAGAGGAAACCTCTAAAGAGAAGACACAATCCGAGGAAAAATGTGATAACAAAGACCCCAAGGCTGAAGAAATCGAGCAAATGAGTAATGAGATCACAGAGACGATGAAGGAACCAGATGTGACTTTGAGGGCAAATAAGGCTGCAATGTGGACCCATTCAGGTTTGGATTCAGAGCAACGACCTGAATTTCCACCAGAACACCTTCCCCTATCCGTGTTACCTTCCACTAATCGTAGATTGTCTCTAGGGCTGGACTGGGAGAAAAGTGGGTGGGAAGGGGAAAGTTTAGGTCAAGGTGGCTTCTGGTCCAAAGAGAGACGGTCTCTCGATGCTGAACGATGGGGTGTTGATGAGGGGACGTGGGGTGACAAACAGGAAGGAGCTGGTGAAAAACTGGGTTTGGGGGGTTGGCGTGGGTGTGGGATAGATGGGAAAGGTACAGATGATTCAGACTGTGAGACGGATACTAATAAACAGGACGTTGGGGACAAAAAGGAAGTTTCGGACATGAAACAGATAACAGTTAGTGAAGATCGTAGCAGCCCAGCCTCTATCACTGATAAAGTGCAGCATAAACAAGATGCTGCTAAAGAGGGCAGTGATAAGGGGCAGATTCGAGGTCCAGAAGGGAGTCAGTATTCAAGTATAGAGAGACGGAGCCGTGGACTTTCCCAAAGAATAGAGGCTCTTTTTATAGCCCCGCCTGGGCACGGCTCAGAGGAGAGGCTTGCCCGCATGAGGGAGGTGGACACTGTCTCACGAATGAGACGACTGAGCCTTCGCAGCTCAGACTCATGGGATGGACTGCAGGGGGTGGGGAGGTGGGGCGAGTTTGGGAAAGAGGAAGACATCCGCCTTCTAAGCTCACAGGAACCTTCAAACATCACAAAGGAAGATGTCCTTCCTGCAGTTACCAGTGAACCTAAAGAATCTACAAACGATCAGGCAACTCCAAAAGGTGAGAAAAGTTTAAGGTGACATTTGTGGATAGTTTTGAATAGTTCGAAGTTATTTAAAAGTAATTTTACAGTTCCGATTTAATGGAATTTGGCATTAATATGTTCAATTTGTACATACAGTACCAGGTCGATTCTCTCATTTACTGATCGAAAATACATGCTTGAATCTAAATAAAATGATAGAATACAGTTGCTATTGAACACATTTGGGAATCTCAAATAAATGGTGATACTTTTTTTAATCCAAATAACCTTTAATTATTAGTATTGTTGTTATTTAGGTATAATCTAAATATAAATTAAATTCCCAAGTTTGAGCATAATTGTGGACACAAAGGACATGTTTTGTGACATTTCCCGTTGTCTCACTGTGTCAGAAAACAACAAATTTTCTTAGATAAAGGAGCTGTAAATTAAGTGTTTATGTTTGTAGTATTATGTTTGTAGTACAATAATGGCTGGATCTAATAATGTGTTTGATATTGAAAGGTTTGCTGAACTTTGACACTACCTAGTTGTGTTTATCCTGTATAGCCAACAGAGGGAGCCCTGCTATCAAAGTTAAATCAATCATTCCATCTCATTTTAATATTTATGTATTTGTATCTTTCTGGGCTATTGTAAACTATTTGTGACTTTATTTAAATTAGTAGACACTTTCTATTATTTCATGATGTGCTCTTGTCTGTTTGCATTGTCAGAGTCCCAGGAGCCCAACCAGGCAGAGAGGTCGTAGCTTAATCCTAGAGGTCAGAGGTCATCCAGCTAAGGGCCAGCCTCCAGCACTGTGACCTGGCTGTCTACAAAATGCCTTCATCCTCATATGCTACTGAAACATCCTCAGACGTCGAGTTGCACGCACATACACACACGAAAACACTTGAGAGATGCGTCTCTAATGCTAATGTTTGCAGAAACATTCATACAAGTCACACAGACACGCCCAACAGACACACGGACACTCATTCTCATTTACGCAGACGCTCACATGCATTCAGAACACATTCAAACACCTCGCCACACTGAGACATCTGAAATGGCCTTCTATTCCGACAATAGCATTGTGTATCAACTCCACTCCACGCCCACTCTGTTCCAGCTCTGCTGGCTTTCTAAGTGTTGCTGTTCCACTGCCAGAAGGAGGCAAGTTCCCAACAATGCCCCCCCTCCATATGTTACTGTTGTCATCATGTCCTGGTTTTTCTGTCAGTTGTCACCATTGCAGTCTTTCCTCACAAATGATGTAAAGGTTGGTTTATTGAATATGGTTTGGTGCGTTACTCAACAACAGTGCTAGGTTGTTGTTGTATAACCAAAAACCTATGAAGTTTTTTGCAAGAAACTACAGACTAAAAAGTATGACGGAACAATCAGTGGAGTTTAAAACCAGCCACAACCAACTCCACAAGTCCCTTCCTCACATATTTGCATGTTCCCCTCCGTCTCAGTTTTCTTACGTTAGCTTTCATCTTACTAACATTGCTTACGCTTACTAATTTCTCCTTCGTCTAGACAGTGTTATCTCTACACACAGATGTTTTGCGAACACCTTGCAATGTGTATAGTTGTGTCCTCATCGTTCAACTGGCTTCACTTCTTACTATAACCACAGATCATTTAATTTTTAAGCGTTGTTTGTCCTTGAGTTGAGTTCAACCCATATTACTGAGCAGTCTCCACTCTCTGTTCTAACCAGGCAAAAGCCGTTTGTCCATATTGGTTTTTGTAGGGCTGCACTATATTTAGAAATGGCAGAAATATCGCAAATATGCATACCGCAATATGGTATCATAATGGTTTTGCCGTTTACCGTTTTAGACATAATAACAGATTTTAACAAACAGATTTTATGAAAAAATATTAATAATTATTTATTTGTATTTATTAGGGCTGTCACAACTTCATGGTAAAAATGGTCAAATAATTCATATATCACGATATCTATTTACTTTTTAAACAAATAATGCTGTCAGACAAATTCATCTTAAATTTAATTTGCTTTCATTTAATTGGTGTTTTCTCCTTTTTTGGCCATTTAAAATTCGCATTAAAACAAGTGCTGAATTATTTACGATAGTGCAGATTTAACACAATATCTTCAATTATGGCTTTTAATATCTCCATTATTGTCAATGCTGATATATTGTGTCACCCCCTAATAAGCATTATTGTATTATTTTAAATTGCATATCTCAATTTTCTTCACACGAATGGGTTTTCAAGTCTTGAACGAATCTTTTTTTTTATTTAGAAGAATTTGCCGCGTTACCTGGTTAGAACACAGTGAAATTACGTTACCTATATACAAGCAGTACCTTAACCCATTGAATCCACCCACTAAAACGTCATCACTTCATCAGTCTGCGGGGGCAGCCTCTACCCCTGACGTCCCACGCCTTTCCTCTGTCAACATCATGGAAATCTCTCGTCGTTTGTTGGAACGCGTGGTCCGCTTATGGAGTTCTTTCGGGGAGTGCGGTCACCCTTCTGTCTAATGTGTTACTGTTTGAGCAGACAAGAATGTTTTGTAAACGCTTTTAAAATTTTGGTATATATTTATTTTGACTTTACCAAAACCGCCGACTTACGAGAACTGTTACATTTTTTTAATTAAGTATTTTTTACCATGTTTATGTGTCACCTGAGCTGTTTTGCTCCAAATCATGAGTTCCACGTGAGGTGGCAGGAGAAGACGCTCAATGGCTCTGAACTGTTTTCATTTTCCAATGAATCGATCAAAGAAACCGTATCGCTCTTGGTTATGAACCCATAGTGCCCGAACTGTTCAGCACACTGTAACATACACCCCAGAGCGCAGAGAGCTTTGTACAGCATTGATTCAAATCAGAGATGTATCGCAGGTCAAACGGAGACCTGGGTTGGAGGAACGGTTCAGTATTTGATGTATCAACTTGAAAAGCACCTTGTTAACATTTTTATCGCGATTGGATTCGAAGTGAATTTTTAGCTATCGAGTGGCCTTTTTGAAACACCAGTAACGATAAGCCTAAACGAATTACAAACACCACCAAAATGTTTGATATCTTACGTGTCCAAATGTGCATTATGTTTTGAATGTTTGTCTGATATATCAAATACCTTAAGTGATGTAGTGTGACCCAGGTTTCACCCAGGCGTGATGTTAAATGTAGGGATTCTTTTCAAGCGATGTAGACTTTGAGAAAACAGGGTCCAAAAAAGAACACAATGACACACATTAGCCACTGTAAAGTTGCGTGTCTATGCCCTAAACAACCTCCCCCAGGTAACTTTCCGGAAGCAATAAATGCTCACGAATGATTTAATGAAAAAGCTAAATGTGTACAGATAGTTCGGTTAAACGTAGATGGTTGCGAAGTAGAGGTCAGGGCTAGATATGTAATGACTTGGATTAGTTTAGGTGAAAGATACTATATGATAATGTGTGATATGTACGGAACAATTTTGCTAATTTTAGGAAAAACGAAAATTTTAAAATACCATATGTTATGGATTGGAGCGATGTGATAGCCTACTTTATGACATCATAATGCATGAAAGCTTGAGCAATATTGTCCAACGCAACCGCTCATTGGCTGTAGAAAGTCTCGAAGACGGGATGTACTCGTGTTAAAAAGTCATTCATCCAAATGTCACTCACAAAAAGCGTTTCATGTCATGTGCAGGTGCTTGTGAGAGTGCGTGCGCGCGTGTGTGCGTGCGTGTGTTCGCTTGCTTCTTTCTGTCATATAGTGGCGTCCATGTGATTTAAAAAAAAGGCATTTCACTGAATACTTATTTTTGTTATCATTGAAATTGTTAACCAGTCCGCATAATGTATAAAATAAAAGTATATTTTAAATATTTTAAAAGATATTTTGTATTTAACCATAATGATTAATTTCTTCGCTCTTGGATCAAGTTGGCAGTGTTATGTTGCTGTATAGAATGCTAAGATAGTTATATCATTTTGTAGCGCTTCAAGAAAAAAATTGAACGAGATAAAAATGTTGGGCAAATTTAACTTGAATGTTTACAGGTATGGCTCATATTGGCTCTCGAAACTTGGATTGATAGGGGTCATCATTGTAAACATTGGAAGCGAATGACAGGAATTTCTTTTTTGAGTTTGTAGTAAATGCTTCAGGAAAGTAAAAAAGGCCCACAGTTGATATTTGAGACTCTGTATAGCTGTAATGTTTTATTGCATTTACACAACAAATCGAACATTTAGTGGTCCCAGCTGCCTATCATACGGTTTCCGTGACAGCAAAGTGCATACAACAGAAAATGTGACTTTGTTTGGTCTTAATTACGTTCTTCAAAGCTAAATGTGGCCTTATTTTATTTGAGCATTTGTACGTCTTCCATTCAGAATCATGTATTATCACAAGCTCGAGCCAACAGACTTTTACAAAGAAATAAAAAGAAACCAATAAATAGTCGTTTGATCTTAGCCAAATATTGATTTCTTTGCACATACGATAAGCAGACGTTTTGATGAACAGGATGATTTGTAGCACACTCGCAGGATCTGTTCCCTCTTTCACAGAAAAGGCCATAACTGTTATGATTTCAAGCTGTTTCCATAAACTATGTAGCATTTTTGCCATTGTAGCATTCAAATGTGAAATAGCCACTGAATCATACTACTTTTATTTTCATTTCTATCAGGAGTCGTGACGATAACACTGTCTGTTTCTGAAACCCAAGCTGAACACAGTCTGTTTCTGAAACCCAAGCTGCTTGTTGCGTTTTCATGCCAAGAGTGTCATATCTTAAAGTTTTAATGATAATTTTTGATCATCTGACATTTCTGAATATCATGGTTTGCATTTGCATACATAAGGTTTTTGGTTCCATGTTTGTAAATGTTTTAGGCATTTCAAATGTAAATATGTGACATATAAGGATGAAAAAAATCAAATTTAATAAACATTTTCTACAATTTAATGCTGTGGTCATATATCTGCAGTAGATATGTTTTGGGATTGCTTTATTTTCTTTGCTGAAGTTCATCGATTTTGCATCTGTTGAACCTTCTAGCGAATCTTGTTTTTAAATGAGATTACATTTTAATGAAATAAAACTTGTATGAAATTATGATAAAAAGGAGTGCATACCTCCATTCACTGTGTCTGTTACTTTTGCACAAAGGTTCCCTATTCTCAATGAAAATAATGTAGTTTTCCTGAAGGCAAAGCTGGTTATTATATTATTTTAATTCAATACATAAATAATGAGTGTGCAAGTATGAGTTAAAAGGACAAACCATGCTGGTGTGATTTTAGGTTTCATTCATAAAACTACAGGTCTTCATAAAAGTAGTGTGCAAACATTATGATCCATTGATAATGAATTTGTTCCAACATTGGAGTCCAACTGGCAGCTTTTAGTGTGGCAGTCTGGCTGGAGAAAAGTGCTAACGAAAACATTTGACTCACTCTCAGATTATTTTAAACAAGTAAGCTCCGATGGCCACTTCCACCTCTCAATAGAATAAAATAGCTTATTTAAATTAAATGCTTTGGCAGGACTTTTATTTTCAAGACAGTAAATGAGAAAGTAGTCAAAGTTGAAATGTTAAAGTTGAAAAATGCCATCTTGCACTGGTAAACAAATATGAATAAAACAACGAATGAGACAACAATCATGTTATGAGGTGCAAAAAATATAACCTGACATCTTGGCCTACTCTGACATTTAGGCAGGTTTTTTTTAGACAGAATTTACTTAACTTATTGTTGTATCGTTTGAAAAAAATCAATACATAAAACCACTGACTAAAACAAGGACCATCATGTATTGTATGAATTGTATTTACTTTAAATTGTGTTGACGATGGCGCTTTCTCATTGGTTTATACTACCGGAATCCAGATGGTGTCAGGTGTTAATTCGCGTTAACGCGGCCAAACGGGAGCGAGCTCGAGTCGGTCGCGGCAGTACACGAAACACCTGTTATAAAGTACAAAAAAAACAATTCAAGCGACAAAGTTTGAGTTAACAGTTTCAGTTTCATTCACCAAGTGCACGTGAAGGTAAGGATGGGGCACATTTCGTCGCACGTACGTGTAGCGATGACGTGTCTTCACTTGAATGCGCATTGAAACAATGTATCTGTGACGTTGTTAAAATACATAACATTCACTTCTAAACTGTGTTACTGATGCCATCCGTAGACTTAAAAATCTCAAAGTTCTGTTTTTTTAAACGTGTTGTATGTTTGTTGGATTAATGGAGAATACGCGCGTCATATTGAAAAAGTGAAAGATAATATAGCCAAGCTTAATCTGAAAGATATAGTTGCTTTAAAAACACATTTTGTAGGTTTGAGCTGTTTAACAAGTGATGAGTTGTCTCTGTGTTGTTGTATATTCTTGATCTGTGTGTTATGTTTCATGGAGAGTTTGTGGGATTTGGCAGGCTGTAAAGTTGGAGAGTTTAACGGACACACAGTTGATGTTCAGCCCATTTAAACACAACCTGTTCGTACCATGGTACTTTAATCTTTATTTGCTTGCACTACTGTACGTTCCCTAAGGATTTAGACTTATATAAATGCTATTTAGGGACCGCAGCTTAACTTAAACAAAGCAGTCCTCACATTTCTGCTTGTGAAAGGTCTTTAAATAATCTTAAACCAAGAGCATTACATCAACAGCCATTGCATGTACGTTTTTATTAATATATGTTTTGTGTTTAGATGCATGTGCTTGTCATTTTCTGATATGGAGTTGTGTTGTGTGTTGTAGGCTGTGTTGTGCAACAGTTCTTCATGATAAGGATCATAGTTATACATTGAGTATAGGGCAGTAATCAGACTTGGTCAGTCTGGTCTCATGCATCATGTGTGGGCTTTAGAAGACTGACACCCTGACCCTGTGACTGAGGCCTGGATCATGTTGTATCATTTCGCGCTTCACGACCTGGGACCTCTTGGTACCGGGTGGTGTAGTCTGAACTTAAAGTATTACAGTTTATAACACCAGGTAGTAGCATGTTGTGGCCAATAAGTGCAAATCCCACCTGAACATCTTCATCTTCAATATTACACAGCAATATTAAAAGTGATGCAAGTGTCAATAACATGCCCACTTGTGTTCATTGTCATGGCAGAAGAGATCCAGTAGATGGCCCTGACTTATTTCTGTGTAGTGTACTCTCTGTGGTTTGGAGTTATACCATCACGTGACATTATTTTGGTCTTCTTTCATCCTGAGCCTAGCCCCTCCAAGTCCTTTCACACCTCACATGAGTGCAACCATAAATGCAATTTTCTGTTAGTAGGCACAACGTGAGTCTCTAGTCCTTTGTTTATCTGTTTAAAGGGATAGTTTACAGAGAGAGATAGTCCTAAAATATAAAATAAATCTGCAATTTATTTACCCTCACGTCGTTCAAAACCTTTGACTCTCCTTCAAGATACTTTGAGAAATGTGTCTGTTGTATACTTGTATTACGTCAATACAATGCAAGCCAAAGTGTTGCTTGTTTACCAACGATCTTTAAAGTATCTTCTTTTTTGGTTCTTTGGATGGAACGTTATACAGTTTTGGCATGACGTGAGGGTGAGTAGATGAACAAAAAAAGAGTCTGTCCCTTTAGGTAGGTGTGTGTGCTCTTAGCATTTTTTCATCCTCAAATGCTTCTCTCATCTGCTGTAGTCGGTGCATGTACAGATCTCGCGTGTCTTTATCGATGTAAATCCTACATGATGTAAAATCATATGATATTATGCAGAAATACTGACTTTATAATTTTTTTATATATTTATTTAAAATAAATAAAAATATTTTTTAATAATATTATAATAAATAATAATTTGTGGGGAATTCAATGAAACAACTTTTTATGTTCTTTTTGGCTTTAACTTGTGATATCAACAGCAAATGTTGACATCGGTTCATTTTGGTTCCCATGATGGGTGTACCAGGTGTACGGCGCCACATTTAAACACATTTTTCCTGTTTATTTGCCATGTTTGGCCAGGAAAAACATGCTTGCACACGTGTTTGATAAACGTTTGGGTGAGTGTGTTTATGAAAATGACACATCAGAACTGCGATCATGTGCTGGTAGTTATCCACACTGGTGGTCACAGAAGTTCAGTCACGTTGTAAATTCAGATCACCCTCCAGAACTATCTGTCCACCTGCAGCCTGATCTGATCATGTGGTGGTGCAGCGTTCAAACGCACCCGAGTCCAGAGAGAAGCTATGGACATTTAGTAAACGTATTGGACAAATCTGGTCACTTGAGCAGTCTTTGTTCTGTGTATTTACTCTGATCCGTGTGTGTGTTACTCGGGGATTGTTGATCTAACAGCTGATTCAATCCCTGGGTCTCATTACCCTCCCCTTCTCTGTCTCAGGCTATTTATGGCAAATTCCCCTTTAGCACGACTCGGTTCTCAGGCCATACATGGAGTCCATTGGTTAAGGTTACCTCTGCATGCGCGTGTGTCTTAGAGAGCATGTGCGACTGATCTGACACTCCGGAGTTGTTAGCTGAACAGGAAGTTCAAAGATTCCCGCCTGTGGATTTTCAGTGACTGGCAAAAAATACTCTCCATAGAATCTTTGGGATTCCCTGGAATATTTTTGGAATAGGACGCCCTTGGAATTTCCCATTTTTTTTATAAATCCGCTTTGTGTTTTCTGTAATTGCCTGCTTGCTTCATCTTAATATTCTTTTTCTCTTTCTAACCCGTCCTCTCCCTTTATCCCTTTCCCTTTTTCCCCTTTCCCCTTTTCCTCTCGATCATCGACACGGTTTTCCCATGTTCCATATATATGGACCAGCATCCTATCATTGTTAGGATGGAATATGATGGACTGCCACCATCTCTTCAATCCACATCATTTACAAACTGACTCGCACTTTTTTTTAAATCCTAAACTAAGATCTGCCAGAAACGTGAGGAACCTGGAAAGGATCTAAACTTTTGCTGGCAGTCACGATAAAAGAAGTAACAGTGAGTACACTTTTTTTTTTGCTGTTCTCTTTGGCCGTCCCTCTTTCTTTACTGTGGTCGTAAGCTCTCTGGTTGAGCCGGCTTTAAGCCCCATGATGGTGTAATCTCCCCCTTGACTGTTACCCATGCTTATCCGTTCCATGCCGGACAATGAGGAGGTTGGAGATTGTGTGTCTGTGTGCATTGTCCTCTTTCAATTTGGCACAGGTATGTTCATCTGATAAAGATGACGTGTATGGTTTCTTAGAGAAACATCTTGAATTTTTTGTGATGTGCATTTGGTAGATTTTGTGTCACGTAGGCTATTGCATCAGAGTTGGTCGCAAAGGAACCGTCTTGGGTAATCACATATGTATTCAAGAATACATGAAGTTTGAAGTGTATGGTGATGCTTGGCGGTGGGATTTATTTAAAGACATGAATGATACCTCCCATCATGCAACCTATTTTTTTGGGAATGGATTTATTAACCTTGGACCAGTCTTGAACACTTTTGAATTATATCACAGTAAGAATCCACTCAGAACTTCATTGGAACAGCATAGCAATGTGCTAAAAATGTGCTTCTTAACACCTCAACAACCATATAACAACGTCTTTGCAACCACCAAGCAACCCTCTCATTTTTCTAAATGTGATGAACCAAAAATATACGTAATTGGTTTTGGACGAATGAAAATCATATGCAAATGAAAAGTTTAGACAGTCAGAGAGACCTTTTATGTGAAGCTGATGCTTGTCATGATACATTGAGATCATTGCCCTGTTGTTTTGCTGGTAAATTTGAAGGCTGTGCCTTCAAGACATCTGATTTCGTCTGCTGTTAACAGTGGATGTGTAACCGGAGTGTGTCTGACGGTCGTGCCAGAGTTTGCCGGTATGTGTAAGCTTGGCAGCTCGCTGTGTGTTTATGTTCGTGGTGTCTGGAGAAGCATCAACCACAACAGAAGAGTCATCATCTCTTGTGGTCGATCAGATTTCGTTCATGATAAATGTTCTTAGTGAGATCTCATGAATTAACCGATGAATTTATAAACACATACATGTATATGTTTTAAAAAAGTAAAAAAAATGAACGTTTATATTTGGGCTGTCAAAAGATTAATTGCGATTAATCGCATCCAGAATAAAAGTTTGTGTTTACATAATATATATCTGTGTGCTGTGCATAATAATTTTGTATTTATTAACACATACACATCCATGCATATATTTAAGAAAAATCTAAAAATTATGAAACATTTATATATAATTTCAATTGTTGATAAATATAAATAAATACATGTAAATATTTGCTAAATATGTATACATGTGTATGTGTTTGTATTTATAAAAACATCATTAATATGCACAGTACATAGACATATATTACGTAAACACAAACTTTTATTCTGGGTGCGATTAATCGCGATTAATCTTTTGACAGCGCTAGTTTATATATCATTTCAATTATTGGTACAAATATATGTGTGTGTATATATATTTAGATGTATTTATGTTTTTTGTTTATAAATAGAAAATATATATGCACAGTACACAGATATATATTATGTCAACACAAACTGTTATTCTGGATGCCATTAATCTCCTAATGCAGTTTGCATTACATTCATTGTATGCTTTAATGTAGTTCATTCATTCACTGGGAATCAAACCCGTGACCTTGGTATAGCCAGCACTTACCTGGACTACAGGAATCTTTCTTTGAGACGTTCAAGTAAATCTCATTTTATTCTCGCTTTTCTTAGTTGTTCTGTGGTTTGACTTGCACACATCAGATTTTGATATACGATTTCATATCACATGTTACTGTTCCTGAGGGATAGTCTTGCAGATCTCAGTCTTAAATACGAGACCGACAAGAACCCTACGACCTCGTGTCTAAACGGCATCATGGCCTTAAGATGACCTCCATGTGGAAAAACCATGCTCAAGTCCAGACCGAGGGAATGATTTCTTGAGTCTTTCTTGAAACTTTGTTTGCATGTTTTCAGGTCATGTGATTTAATTGTCATTGAAACGTAGTCTGAATTCTGAAGTACAGAGCAAATGGTGATCAGTTGGATAGTTGAATGAGGGTCCACACACACAAGTCACATGGATTTATGGGGCTGGGGGATTATTTCAGAAGTCTGCAGTATGTTCACAGCCCCTTTTGTTTTGTGTGTGTGTGGGGGAGAGAGAGTCTGAGGCCAGCCTGTGATATTGCAGCTGTTGAGTTTCGCTACACCTGCCCTATCTGTCAAAATAAACAGTCACATTTACAGTCTCTTGATTCTCTTTCCAAACTACACATGGAGTCTGAAACATTTTAAAAACGTTTAATTGTTTCAGCTGTTTTAATGCTAAACGTGAATTATGTCATTGTTACTGAATTAAAGGGACAAACCACCCAAAAAAATGAATGACTCCCTCTCAAGTTATTCCAAACCTGTAGAAATTACTTTGTTCTGCTGGACACAAAGGAAAATATTTGGAAGAATGTTAGCAACTGACAGTTTTGGGACATCATTGAGTACCATTGTAGGAAGATTTTAAATCGTAGTCAAAGATGCCGTAGAACTGTTTGCTTTCCTTAATTCTTGAAAATATCAAATTGTATGTCCAACAGAACAAAAAATAAAACAATAATGTTTCTGCGTTGGTGGTCAATGACATCCCATGATGTCCCAGAACTGAAAATAGCTAGTATTCTTCCAAATATCTTTGTGTTCAGCAGAATAAAGTAATTTATACAGGTTTGGAACATCGTAAGGTGAGTAAATGGTGACAGAATTTACATTTTTGAGTGACATATCCCTTTTAAGTAAAAACAGAATGTCCCATGAAGCTTTAGAAGTCTATGTGTGGAAAATATGTATTATCGTTGTCTCTGCATTTGGCTATACATTGAGTTACTATACTATACATTTCTTCAGTTATTTAAAATATTTTAGATAAGAAATAGATTAGTTGTTCGAGAGTTTTATTAGTATACAAATAGGATAGTGTGTAGTAGGCATGGGCCTTATACCGGTTTCAAGGTATTTCCCACAGTTTGGAAAATTTGCTAAAATAAAAAAAAACACTAAAAGTTTCTGTTAAACCGTTCCAAAGGTACAGTATGAGCTGTTTTTATCAAAGACGGAAAGTGCAGGAATCCATCAGGTTCTGTGCTGTTTTTTTGTTTATGCTTGGTTAGTTGTTTGCTCATCTGCACTTAATTTATCTCTATATATATATATATATATGTATATGTGTATGGATAAATGCATGCAAGTTTAATTACTGGAAATGCATGTAAAAGAAGACTGGAAAGTGGTGCCATGCTTTCTAAATATTTGGAAATCACTGATTTAACCTGACACACTGTACATGTACTACTGTTCCACATATTTTGTGTTGCTTATAAATAAAATATATTGTGTTCAACGTTTTTTACCCAGACATTTAAAAGAACACATTTTAAAGCTGTAATACAGTGAAAGTGTGATAGTTTGGCTTAAGGTTACCATACCGTCAAAATATCATATTCATGTGTGTAGAACATTGATTTGAAGGGATAGTTCACCCAAAAATGAAAATATCATTTATTCACCCTCATGTCAATCAAAAGTGAACGTCTATTACTTTATTCTGGACACAAGAGAAAGTCATTCACATTTCCAATAACACGCGTCACGATAACGATATATATATATATATGTAAATATAATTGTCATTTTTGAGTTAACTATCCCTTTAAGTTGTACTGATTTCTACTATAAAGCTATAAGTTTGCTCTGTATTTGTGTTAATGTGCGTTCTGTCTAGTACATTTGCTCTGCAATGTGTCTCTGTTTTATTTAGCCTCGATAGAATCTTGACAATTCATCTATAAATCTTCCTGTTCGACTGATATTGTTTGCAGCTCACAGCACTCAATCGTTGTCCTTTAAGGTTCTGCTGAGATTCTTCCTCTGGTGGGTTCAAGTCGAGAAACAGACATCTCTCTATGGAAGCTGAATTTGTTGCTGGTGTGGTGGGTGGAGACAGAGTTTTGGTCAGGCACGAGTAAAGGTGCGGTGATTGATGACATCTATCATTAAATCCCCCAGATGGAGGTTTACAGAGGCTTTACCACTCACGCCTGCTCTGCGCTGCTTACAAGCTGTTTTGTGAGAATGGCCGACAACCTCCTATGTAAATATAGCTCCTGCCTGTTTTTAGCTGTGCTGATCTGAGCTTTTTTAAATAATGTTTTTTTAAATAAAGCTTCTCGTTGAAATGTGTTTTGGAGATATGAAGCTGATGTCGGCCTGTG
Source organism: Triplophysa siluroides (assembly GCA_006030095.1). Taxonomy (NCBI): domain Eukaryota; kingdom Metazoa; phylum Chordata; class Actinopteri; order Cypriniformes; family Nemacheilidae; genus Triplophysa; species Triplophysa siluroides. The sequence continues at coordinate 102,132 of VCII01000246.1, read as the reverse complement.
AATGATTCCAGCCCTTCACGGCCATATATGAGCAGAGAATGTGGGTCTGTAGATGTGAGAGAGTGATGGGCTGTGTTCAGAATGGAATATAAGCATTGTGCTTCATGCACAGTATCGACGGTTTCAAAGGGACAACATAAACATGCGCGCATTCTTACAGTGCTTGTAGATTATGTCTGATAACAAACAAAAGAAAACGAGAAGCTAAACTTGTCTCTCCAATATTTTGAATTTAGAATTTAGACTGCTCAACCGGGAGATGTCAATGTAGCATATGGTTTCTTTAATTGCGACCAAACTGCAGGACCCATTCAACAAATTGTATTTAATGACATGAACATGCAACAAAATTCAACAAATCGCTTATTAATACAATTATTATTCAATAAAATAACATTTATTAACATTAACATTAACAAATTAAATAAAATATAAATAGTTATATTATTAGTCACTAGCCAAGCATAGACCGGAAGTTAAAGGGACAGTTCACCCAAAAATAAAAATTCACTCATCATTTACTCACCCTCAGGTTATTTATAACCTATATACATTTCTATTTCTGTTAAACACAAAGAAAGATATTTGTAAGAATGGCAGCAATTTTCAGTTCTGTGACATTATCCACTACCATAGTAGGAAAATAAATATTGTATATTTTGTTGTTCTGTTGAACATAAAGTGAGAGATTTTGAAGAATTTAGGAAGGTAAAGAGTTCTGGGGCACCTTTGACTACCTATTCATTTGTCCTACTATGACAGTCAATGATGTCACAGAATTGATAATTGCTAACATTCTTCCTAATATCTTTCTTTTTATTTTCCCTAATCTGTATGAAATGACATGGGGGTAAATGATGACAGAATTTCATTTTGGCTGAACTTTCACTTTAACTGCAGTCCTGGTGCACGTGTCAGATTAAACGCTCTATACACTTGTACAGTATGCGGACTAGTATACAGTTTTGTCCTGCATGCAATTTTTTACCTATTGAGAACAGATTTATTTTTTGGATCTACTGTCCACCATATTTCTGTAGCTCAATTGTCATAGCAGTTCAAAGGCCATGGCATCCATTCCGAGGCAACACGGATAAAATATATAGCTTGAATGTAGGCTGGTTGCCAGTGAGCTGCAGTACTACATGAACCATGTGAAATCTAAAAAGCTAAAATTTTAAACATCCCAAGTGTATAAAGAAATTGCTCGCCATGCACACAGTATGCATCTTTTATATGTACTGTTGTGCAGTATAAGAAAGTAAGGTGGTATGCATTTTTGCACCCCTGAGGCACTGAGACAGATTGTAATGGGTCAGATCTGCTCAAGATAATGGAGTCACCATAAAGCACGGTCTAAGAGGACAGGTCTTAATCTCTGTATTTTAAACCTGACTGACTCTTATGTATGTTATGCACGCAGTGTAGTCCGCAGTAGTTTATACAAACCACTTTGAGCCAGTGCACCTTTTGATTCCTAATAAAGGCAGAGAGCAGGAGAACTAGAGAATGTTTCAGACCAGATGCCTCCTTCATGCTCTCTATAACTGGTTGCAGGTTAAAGGTCAGAAATCTTTTGCAGTTTTCCCATGATGCCTCTTGTGATTTGATAGTTGTACCGGTTACCCCGGTATCTGACATTTTCAATGTGCGCATTATGATTTTTGTTTTAATAATGGTAAAACGGTTGGTTAAATTGAGGGATGACTGTTACAAACAAAACCAAATGGGGAAATGACCTTGACAGACATAGTCCACAACATATCTTGATTTTTAAAATGATTTTCTAAATGACTTCAAACTAATAAGATGATAATACGATCCGACCAAAAGAAAATGTTACTTTTCATAGCATAGCATAGTATTGTTTTAGTTTAGAATCACTTGGTCTTGGTGTTTTTCTCCTTTCTTATCCCTAAATAAAAACAAACAATTGTTGACATACAGTAAAGAATATAAATGTATCAAATGACACATTCTTTTGATACATTTATATTCTTTACTGTATGTCAAGTTCAACTAATTCGTTTTTTTAACAATTTATAATTCAGAACTTCAAATTCAAAGTTTTAGACAAAATTATAGAGAAGTGAATGAGAATATTTTTGTAGTATTTGGTGTCTGGTAAATCCAAACACTGAGACAATGAAAAAAAATGAATGGGGTCTTTTTTCAGGAGAAGGATCTGAAGTTTTAAAAAGGCTTTAGCAATTCTCATTTACTCTTCATTTCATTTGCCAATGTTTTTCGTCTTCACACTCCTACTTTGTATTTAGGTATTATTGTTGTAATCGTCATAGTTCACACTTGGTTTTGTTGCATACCGTCACACCAACAGCTTTACAGTGATCAGAAGGGTTCATGTTGGCAAAGAGCCGTGTGAGTGCTTGTGTGTATTAGTAGCTTAAGTTGAAATGTTTCGCCCGGACTTTGTTTTTATGTGATGTCAGTTCTAATGGAGACGCATCCCACAATGCTTTGATGTGGTCCACCGCTCTGCTTTTGACTCGTATAAACAGGATTGTTGCTTGGTAACATCACTCTGTATTTTTCTTCTGTGAATGTCAGGTATGAAATCAATCACTGATTTAAATCCTGTGTCTTCCGTTTGTTGTCATAGACTTAATGAATGTTACCGCAAATGTGTATAAGAATAATATATATTAGGGATGCACCAGTATTGGTATCGGGCCCGATATTAAGCTCATGTACACGTTCTCATACTCGTATAAATGCACCGATACCAAAGACCCAAACCTCATGTGACAGAACTGACTGAAATTTGTTGAGAAATGAAAGTTTGTGAAAAGCACATGAAATGATTTAATTTTTCATCATGTGTTTAAGGTGGATTTGTTTGTAATCATGAAGCTATTATATTTTTATTAGTCTTATTGTGTTGCTAAAGGTACAGACGAGTACCAGGAAACAAATATCGGTCTTTAAAAAATGGTATCGATGCATCAATAATATTTATTTTTGTTTTAGATTCTGATGTTGCTTTCTCTTTTTTTATTAAGGTTCTTAGCTTTGTGTTCTTAATATTGTAAAAAGTCAATAATTTAAAGCCATTTGGAATTGATTTTACTAAACATTTGAATAGATTTTGGTTTATTAGACAAAAATGAAAATTCTGTCATCATTTACTCCCCTTCGAGGTGTTCCAAATACACTTCTTTGTTCTGATGAACACAGAGAAAGATATTTGTTAGAATGCTTATAACCAAACACAGCTCAACACCCATCGATTACCATAATAGGAAAAAAACAATGGTAGTCAAAAGTGCCCCAGAACTGTTTGCTGTCCTACATTCTTCAAAACATCTTCTTTTGTGTTGAACAGAATAAAGAAAAAGATAAAGTAAATGTTCCTACTATGGGAGTCAATGGGCGGGATCTGTCTGGTTATAAGCATTCTTCCAAATATATTTTTCTGTGTTCATCAGAACAAAGAAATTCATTCAGATTTGGAACAATTCGAAGCTGAGTAAATTATGACATCATTTTTGTGTGAAGTATCCCTTTAAATCAGGCCTGTAGTTTTTTTATTTTCCCAGATAAACCATTTTCTGACCATTTTCTAAATGCACATTTCTAAACCTTCTAAATAATCAGTATTCATGTGTGAATATATAGGGTCACTTGCTCATATTTTTTAACACTTTTAGAATAATAGTCTTCAAAACTGATGTAACACAAACATAACTGTGGGAATTAGGTTGTAATATATACAAATTTAACTGTTTTAATTTAGCATCTTCCGTATAGGCAGTCACCTTTGCCTAGAATTTTCAAAAAAATATCTTCTCATTTTATCAAGCAGCACATCCAGAGAGTTTTTAGATTAAGTTATCTATTCCGAGCTCTTATTGGCTGGTTTTGCTTCATTATTTTTCAACTATTTCAAAAACGTTTTATACAAATAAAGTTTTAGTTTTGTAACAGAGTTCAAAAAATCATTTAAAACTTGTAAGCATACACCTTCAGATCAAACAATTTTAAGATCATGAGCAACAATTTAACCAAGTGACCCTAAACTTTTAAATGGTAGTTTGTAGGGTGTTTATGTGACCCAATATAACCTGCTTGAGACACACACGTATCTAACCTGCTTCTAACCCCTCGATATTACCAGAATAGACCGGAGTCATAACTCCTTGGCTTACTGGAAGCGTCAAGTGTAGTTATTTGTTTTTAGATGGTAATGTGTGTTTGTGGATCACTTTCTAAAGATGAATTGGGCAATCAAGTGATGCATAACATCTTTTACATGACCTTATTTAGTGAACTTGGACTACTAGGCTAGACGTTCTTGGAAATTAGTGTATAAAAAGCATGTTATTGTATAGTTGTACAGTTGTTTTTACAGTATCTGAAACAGAAGGTGTCACCTTGAGAAGAAATGAATGATTCAACATGAAGTATAGAGTGAGGGAGTGTTCTAAGAGCTCAGTAGAGCACATGTACAGCGGAGCCCGGTAAACATAAGCTAGCCACTCCCCCTTACCGGCCTCTTAGCCAATCACATCACACATTGCCTTATTGAGGGCAGCAGTGGTCCAGCAAGACAGAGCAGTGAGAGATGGATGTTTACACATGCCTGTGGTCATATTATAACCTACTGTGTACTCTGACTTTGGGGTTTGTATTATTTTGTTTATAAAGTTAAGAAATGTAATAGTTGAATATACATTTTGTGTTTTGTTTGTACAGGTGGATGTACATTTATGCATTTGGCAGACACTTTTATCCAAAGCGACTTACATTGCATTATACTATACGTTTGTTTCTAAGTATGTGCAATGCCTGGGATCGTACCCATGACCCAACGCCATGCTCTTACCACTGAGCTACAGGAAAGAATAGAATCCTTTGTAAAAATGAGTTGCAGCAAAACTTTAGTATCATGGTTTCATAGAAACAGAATGATAGAGTAGGCTCTGTTCTGTAGACTAAACAAGTCACATTCTGAACTGTTACCAACTATTACCTTTGTGTGTCTGGTTTAAAATTATATGATATTATATCATTCTAACATCTCATGGTCTAGTACAGTTCACTGTGAACTTGACACTCAGTCTGCTCTCTAGAGCACACTTTGACACTGTCAACATGTTGTCATGTTTTTTCCTAAACAGGTCTGTTGCACTTTTTTCACCATGGTTGGTCTCTCACTCTTTATCGAATTGATGTTTCTAGCAGCATTTAAAGGGGTCATAGGACATTGGTAAAACAAATATTTTCATTTGTTTTAGATGTAATGCAATGTTTATACACCATTCAAGGTTCTTTGCTCCGCTCTTACCATATTTGGAACATCAGGTTCCATAGCAATTGTACTGACAGGTACGCCCACCTTACTTGCTATGCATTTGGGCGGTCTTGGTGAAATCATACCACGAACTGACGTAGATTTGTGGGGGTGTGGTTACACGAGGTGTTTCAGACAGGTCTGGGTGAGCACTCGCTTTTAGATATCATGCATCTTTTGTTCTTACACTTTAATTTTTGTTATTTTACGTGTCTAATACATGCAGGGGGGACTTATAAAGACACAGAAAAACACGTGTTCGCACTAGGGCTGTGACGGTATGATTTTTGTTCCAACCGCGGTGAAGCCGCAACAAATCATGCGGTTTGGCGCTTAATTGCACCGAACCACACACCCTCCACAAAAATGTAAAATAAATGATTACAAGAATAAGAACCCGAGGAATAAGCAGAAAGAACAATGGCGTAACAGTCAGTGGACATACACTTTTTTCCGGGGGTCCAAACTAGGAAAAAACACCCAGTGTACAAATATGACCCCCATATGAACCATTTAATAGAAATGCGGTGTGTTGGAACTAATGACCTTATTTTCTTGTGACACTGCAAAGTTTTGGGAGTGACACCTATAATTCATCATTCTGTAAGTGAATATTTAGAAAACTGCTATCGGCAGAGATGTGGTGTTTGGTTTTGTTCTGGTTTTGTTCTGGTTACCCCTGCACCGCAGAACTGCTGAGAGAGACATTACACATCAGAGAGTCATAACACACCCTTGTTTCTTTTTTATGGCACAGCGTCCATGCAGTTGCACTCCCTGAATTTTTCAGGAGTTAACACATTTGACTCCCTTAAATGAGTGTACAGTACATCATGGTGAATCCGGGTTTAGAGAACCTTATTTATGGTAGCCGCTGTGTGTATGTTTAATAAAACGGGCATTGCATGAAATCACACATCTAAACATGTTCTGACATATTAAATACAGCTGTCATGTTCAATCCATAATATGTCCATATGAATAGAGTTTATTGCACATGCACAAGAACCAATACATTTTGACTCCGTTTGTTGCCATATTTGAATATGTACAGCCGCGGAAATAAATTAAGAGACCAAATTTTAATTTAATAAGCATTTCTAGATGTATATTGTGGGCATAAAATTACAAAGTCATCCAACAGCAATGTAAAAAGACACATGACAAGATCACACTTAAATAAATGGTCCTTTTTAATGTTATCGGTATCGGCCGATAATAAAATGTATGCCGATATATTAAAGCCGATAAATCTTAAATCATTTTCTCTGGTTAAACTACTTCATCTGCATGCTGCTCGCAGTTAAAATACAGTACAGTCTTTCTGTCGTGATCATTCACTTACTGCTGTTATCAAAACATTTCTGATGTAGGTACAGTATGTAGATACAGTATTTATGAATGTGTAAATTATAGGAACAAAAGCATATTGTTTGAATCAGACTGCTGTCAAAATGCTTTCTGTCTTGAGACTTTTGAGAATGAGAAAATTAGATTTTTTTTCTGGAAGAACATCTATAATTTGTTTATTAAATATACCAGAAAAGTTTGAAGGTTAAAGAATCGTTAACTAGTGTAAAGTAGGCTTGCCATATGATTTTCAACGGTTCCCTTGTTTTCCGCGGTGAATGTTTTCAAATAAAAGCAGTTGACCACTTTTTTTCCTTTTGTTTCAGTCTTAGGGAATTTTATATTAATATTTAGATAATGTATATCGGCCAATATATCGGTTATCCGCTTCCAATGTTAACGAATTATCGGTTATTGTTACGGCCAAAATTTACATATCGGTAAATTGTTGAAATGATTTTTTCTGTGGCTGTATAATAAAAAAAAACTTCCTTTTTTGTTAATCTGAAGAAAGCCTGTATCATATAGATCCTATATTTTAAAACTTCTTAAAACCCATCTCTTCTGTGAATACTTGACAGACAAATGAAAAAAACTAACCCTCTCTCTTTCTCTCAACAGGTAGTGGTCTAGCTTTTGTTGAAACCAGTAACTTTGAATTGGCACCTTTTGCATTATTGCTCCTGTATGACATATCGCTTATTGCTCCTTAAACTCTTTGTAAATCGCCTTGGATAAAAGCGTCTGCTAAATGACTAAATGTAAATGTATATCTGGGATGACATAAGGGTGAAGTTTCTTTAAGGACACTTGTATCTTCAACATCATGTCTTTGTTACTCCTGCTTTGCTGTGTATCTGTGTGTTTGGTCATGAATCCAGGAATCCACTGTGCTCCCATAATCCACTTTTGGCTAATTTCTGCATGTAATCGGATTACTGCCTGTGAACTGTTTTAACACCTCTCTCTCTCTCGCTCTCTTGCTCTCTCTCTCTCTCTCTCCCTGGTTCTCCCCACCACTCTTCTTTCTCCCGTGTGTTTACTTTAGCTCTCCAGCTTTGCTTCTGTGCATTTCCATCTTGTCGAGTCTGTTCGTGGCTGTCTCTCTCTCTCTCGCTCTCTCTCGCTCTCTCTCGCTCTCTCTTTCTTCTCATCCGTGATCAGGTCTTTTCATCCTTTATCTCTCTTTTTCATCTGTTTTATTTCATCATGTTCAATAACCCGTGGATTACTAACTATCTCAACCACGTCACACAGTGTAGTCAAGGTAAGAGCTTGACTCTGTGCCCGGTTACTGTTACCAGGCAGTGTGAATGATTAATTTGGGGAAGTTCAGGGGATTGTAATACTAAACAAAGTAAGACGGTATCCAGGGAAATTGTGTGATTGAATTCTGTACCGCAACTACAGAGGCGGGACCGTGGTTTGAGTTAAAGCTTTGTTTAAATTAGTTTGGTGTTGTGTGGACTTTAAATTCATATTTTAAACGATACAAACCGAAGTATATGACCTCTTTCATCATGTCTGCTTTGTTTTTAAAGGTTACTTGTGTGGAAGATTATTGATGAATTGATCTGAAGCCCAATGATGTGTAGGGGTGACTGTTGTTAACTTAAATAGCAACATATTGTTTTTTATTTATATATTTCCAAAAAATGATCTGATAATAATCTTGTAAAATAACTTAAAACAGATTGATATATTCCACATTCGAATATTTTGAAACATACATTTTCGGTTATATAAATTTCTTTGTCTCATGTTATGAATTGATATAGTGGTCCACTAAAATGGGGTTTCAATGGTTGGTAAATATATATATATTTTAATCTAAAATCTTTTGTTTTGCCCAGCCCTTATAGACAGACCAGATATAATGTGAATATTTACGTAAACAACCAAACTTTCACAACAAAAATGTAACTATTTAATGAAATGTCAGTTTTGTATGTATTCGTTTATTATGAGTGGCCAAAGATATATGGTTATTAGAAACAACCAAGCATGATGCATAACCGTCACTAGACTGATAGAATATTCTATTAAAACATATGGATTACATAAAAATTGATTCAAACTGCCCATCAATTCTCAAAAAAGGTTATGAATTGCCATGAGATTCTGTTAAAGCAAGTGAAATGTACACTAAATTCCTGACATTAAGATAAATGCTTATTTTCTCAATATTCGTTCTTCAAAATATATTTTTGCTGTTTAAATTATTGGTACGGTTTTGGTTGGTATCACAAACAATATTGTGAACAAAACAGCGTACAGAGAAGACATGACAATTGAAATACCATTATTTGCCCAATATATCAACCATAAACCACTGTGCATCTTCAGAGATGAATACGAAGATCAGCTGTTGGAACTTGAAACATGAAACATGAAATTAGGCCTCGATGAAGTGGAACATAAAAAATCAATTAGTGTCTGAGTGCATCTAAAGTGTTTGTGTGCCTAATATTGTGACCTCTGGCAAAGCCTGATCTCTTCATTACAGCTGGCACAGTTTTGAGTCGATGTTGAGTCTCGCATGCAGCTGTCAGTCTGTATATAAATCTGAATATATAGATGTTCCCTTCATCTGTCAACGTGTTAATGGCAGGACGTGATAATTGTTGTTGTGCTGTCTGCACATTATATTATCTAATCCGTAACACAAGCCTCTTTTGTATAGTGAAGAGGTTTACTTGGTGTCTGGCTTTCTCTTCTGCAAACTACATGTGTTTAAGAGTGAGGGTGGACCTTTGAGCAGGGTCTATTTTTTACCCTGATCTCCCCATCCAGTATTTTTAGAAAATCCCTCGTTCTTCTCTCCTCGCGGTTAATTTGTGGCTGTCAAAGTGATTCTCAGGCAGCGCTGTATCTAAAACTCTATTGCGGACTTTAAGTTAATTTGAACACACACACTATGTGGTCTAAGTTTATCATTTATTGGAAAAATATGCATTGTAATTTTCTTTTTCACTGGGACTTTAAAGAACGTTGGTAACCATTGCTCTAATTGACTTCCGTTGTTTAGACACAAAACCACAGAGACAAGACATTTTTGAAAACATCTTCTTTTGTATTGCTTAATTTAGTTTATACATTTATTATATAAATGTCTATATAAAAAGATTAAGAGGTTGCTTGTTCCTTCTTGCAGGTCTTGTTGGTGAAACTTCTGCGACGTTCTGCAGCCCTACACTACTGAAGAAACGTGCAGTAAGGTTAGATGCTCTCGGTCACTCTTTTTGTCCCCTTTTCTGTTCTACTTTTAACCAGCCTCTATTAATCCATGGCTGAAAGAAATCTATTTGCCTTCTTTAACACTTAGCTCTAAATGGATTGAGATTATTGAAGTAATTCGCTCCGTAGATGCCTACCTAGAAGGGGTATAACAATATATCACGTTTCGCAATACAAAATTGTATCGTAGTGCTATGGCAGTATATTTGTAAATTAATTATTTTTGTTAATATTCAGTTTTATTTTTCAGCGACATATCTATTCAGTTTTTATTAGTTTGCATGAAAGTGGTTGAATTAAACCTTGAATGTTGTCAGTTCTTCAACAAAACAACAAATGTTACTAAACATTGTTATTGTTTTGGGGGAAAATCTGCCAATTAAGTGTCATTTTTGTTTTTTTACAAATATCGTAATGCAATCGTAATCGTAAACCCAGTATTGTGTATCGTATTGAATTGTGAGCTCAGCGTATCGTTACACCCCATTATACATTGTAAGGCTCCTCCACTGGTATTTGTACTTTTTGCTAGGTTGTTGTTGATTGGATATAAACGCAGCTTCGTTTATGCATGCTGATTGTTTGGATAAATGATAAGTTACCTTGGGTTACGTGAATGGGATTGTGATTGATCAAAACGTTCAACAATACACTGATTCTTTTGTTGAAAGGAGGACAATGGCCTAAGAGACGAGGAAAGGATTCTTACAATAGCTTAAACACATTGTGTGCTGTTATCACCACAGAACCAGAGTGTGCGTGGGTCTGTGTTTTATCTTTTGTTCGAGTTAAGCTGTTACAGAACATATTCAATCGGTTGAGCTACAGGAATGATGCATCACAAATTTCGGACTGTTGATGCATTGAAAGGTCAACGCACACACCCTAAGTGGAACTTCTTAAAAATAATTAGTTTTTGTGTCATTTGTTCTTTCATTAAGTTTCTTTTGAAATTGAACTCAATTTTAGCGCACCACCTCTCTACCGTTTTCATGAGAAGGTTGTGTAGTGCTGGGTCTGCTGTAAACAGGAGTAATTGGAGTGTGCTGTTTGGTCTGGCAGAGCTGATGCCATGATGAAGGGGAACTCTAGATGTATAAATACCTTAGCAGCTAATCTATTCCTGTGGTCAGATTGAAGAGAAAGTTCAAGATCCTCTTCACCTCGTGCTAATTCATCTAAAAATGTAACACGGGAAGACATCGGTATAGGGCCTGTCACATGCTCACGGCCCTGGCCACTTGAAAGCAATGAAGACAAATCTTCATTTAGTTTTATGGAGTGCACAGTCTACAGAGTTTGAACATATTGGATTTGGTTGGAGGCAGAATTGAGTTGCTCTACGGGTCTGAACCTGTCACTTTAAAAGAAACACCTGATCATCATTTTCTCATCCATTTTCTATCCATTTTCCCTCATTTCATTTACATTTATACATTTGGCAGACGCTTTTATCCAAAGCGACTTGCAAGTCGGAGAGCATATAAGCAACTGGCAGCCAGTGAAGTGAAATCAGGAGGGGTGTTACATGGGTTTTTTTAGGCTGATTGAAAACTATATGTGCAGCTGCATTCTGGATAATTTGCAAGGGCTTGACTGCATTGGTTGGAAGGTCGGCCAATAGAGAATTGCAGTAGTACAGTCTTGATATGACCAGAGCGTGGACTAGCAGCTGAGAGGCATGCTCCGACAGGAACTGCCCGATTTTCCTGATATTGTAGAGCCCATACCTGCAAGTTTGAGTGGTTGCTGCGATGTGGGAGGTGAGTTTCAGCTGGTCGTCGATCATCACCCCCAGCTTTCTCGCAGACTTGGTGGGTGTTTTAGTTGAGGATCCAAGCTGAATGGTAAGGTGGTGTTCAAGTGATGGGTTGGCCGGTATAACCAGGAGTTCAGTCTTGGAGAGGTTAAGTTGTAGATGATGCTCTTTCATCCGAGAAGAGATGTCTAGAAGGCAGGCAGAGATGCTTGGAGAGATGGTGGGGTCATCTGGCTGAAAAGATAAATAAAGCTGCGTATCATCTGCATAAAAATGGTATGAGAACCCAAGTGCCTTAATAATTGGACCCATGGAGGTGGTATATATAGAAAAGAGGAGAGGAGCGAGAACTGATCCCTGAGGAACTCCAGTTGTCAGCTGGTGAGATCTGGATGTCTCGCCTCTCCAGGACACCTTAAAGGATCTGCCTGTGAGATAAGAGTCAAACCAGTTGAGTGCAGTTCCAGAGATGCCCAGGTTGGAGAGAGTGGAGAGCAGGATCTGGTGGTTTACAGTGTCAAATGCATCAGAGATATCAAGCAGAATAAGGACAGATGACAAGGTTTTCGACGACAGACAGAAAAGTGGCCTCTGTAGAATGTCCTTTCTTGAAGCCGGATTGTTGACTGTCCAGAAGGCCGTGCTGTTTAAGATAGGTAGAGAGTTGGTTAAATACTACCCTTTCGAGGGCCTTGGAAAGGAAATGAAGGAGTGAAATTGCTCTGTTGTTGCTGACCATTGAGGGGTCGAGTACTTTTGGAGAATTATCCAAAAGTACAAACATAATTCTACATTAAATGTTGATGTCTGTTGTTGGTGGGCATGTGATATCAGTGTTGTTTCCAATTTCACACATTCTATATCTCTGGATTACAGCTTTGGCGTTGATGAAAGGACTCCACTGGTTAAAAGCACCACAGATATAGATGCTAACATCCTTTCTGTGCTTCCCAAAGGTGAGATAACATTGCGACATTCTTACTGTATATTATAATTTAAAGAAGGATATAGTCATTCTTACTGTATAGTATAATTTAAAGAAGGATATAGTCATTCTTACAGAAGGATATAGTCATTCTTACTGTATAGTATAATTTAAAGAAGGATATAGTGGGATGATTCTTGAAATTTTATTTCCAATTTTTTCATTTATTTACCGAAATTATTTTCAGTTTCAGAGCTCAGGAAGCAATTTGAAAGCATAATTGGAAGTAATCCCAAAATGAACAGGTATGCTTTCTTCCCCAGCGGTTCTCTGTGTATGTTAAACTGATTGTCTTGAGGCTTTGAAGCTTTTTTTTTATCTTTCAGGAAAGAGAGGATAGCACGTAGGCTGGAGGGGATCGAGACAGACGTTCCCACTGCTCTTGCTACAAGCGTGCAGGACACAGGCGGACTGGTGACCAATCGGCTGCTTGAGGAGGACACCCCACGTTATACCCGGGCTTCAGATCCTAGTGATGCAGGCATTGTGGGTAAGAACATGAGACAGTTCATGGAATTTGTTCTCTTTTACCAAGCCTTCTTAATGGTTTAATATCCTGAAAAATGAGGCTTATCTTTCAGAAAAGAGAGGATAGCACGCAGGCTGCTACGGCACGCAGTTAATCTTAACTTTACAAAGCTTGTTTCCTCTTCCTCTCTCTCTACCCTGCAGTACGTGGTCCGGTTGTTACTGACTTTAAGGGGGGAAAACGTCTACTAACTTAGTCACAACTGCTATCTTGCTGTCAGATCAAACGCCTTTTGCAGTGTTGCTATGTACTGTTAGCTAGCTCTGCCCTCAAACATGCTGTGCAATGGAAGCATAAAATACTTCGCTTTTTCATAGCTTAGACCGCGTAAATAATAATGCAAATGAATAAAAAAAGAGAAGATGACATGAGTATATACAAGCAGCACACTGGTTCCAGATAAACAATGACGCTCCGTTTCAAAGCTAATATTACAACAACAACATATCTTGGTTCTAACAAACAGAAAAACTAATGTTACTTACGTACTGATCTGAATCAAAGCAACCTAACGCATCTCTGCTCAAAAGTCTTTATAATATCAATGCAGATCCTAGCTCCTACCTGACTTTTATCCTTCTTTTTATACTTAAAATCCACAGATGCTTTATTTTATGTAATAAATAAAACATCGCTCTTTCTACAGTCTTTCTAATGTTCGCATGATCTCTTCCCCGCATCAACATGAGAAGACACGCTTTCTCAGCTGACAACATCTTTTGTATTGTGGTGGCCACCGTCATGTTTGGACTGAGAGATTGGTTGGAATTCTCAAACTCACCACTAGTGGCCGCTATAAATCCCATTCTAGACCTTGAATAATTAAAATGAATATATTGTAATATATGATATTATAGTACAATGTATTTTTCTCTTTGTCACGCCCCAGTACGACGCTACAGTCATGATGAGATCGAAGCTCCGGAACGGCAATCCCGAACTCGGATGCGCCCTGATCCACAGCAACCCACCCATCCTGACCCAGTGCCCCCAACCCCACCAGAGTCAGATGCAGCCAGCCTCAGCTCCAAAGCCGAGCGGATTGCACGCTACAAAGCCGAACGTCGACGCCAGTTATCAGAACGTTACGGAATCCTGCTCGACCAGGAAATGGATATGGATTACGCGCCACGCTACACACGTGCCCGCCGAGAGTCTGAGCTGTCGGACAAAGCAACTCCACCTGATAGGTGGCGGGGTGAGAGCCAGACAGGGGATGGGACTTTGCAAGAGCGGGATAACGGGCAGGAACGAAACGGCAGCAAATCCAAGTACAGCAGTTCAGGGATGGGGCGGGTCTTTATGCCTTCTGCCTCTGAACACGCTCCTCCTCCATCAGGCTTTGGGGCCGAGCGAGAGCGAGAGAGGGCAATGAACTTGGAAAATAATAGACGTGCGCCAGACCGAAGTCCCAAATCCCGCCCGCAGGAAGCGCCAGTTCCCATGGAAACGACACAACCAACGAGGGGTGTCGCTGTTGTTACGGTGCCAAGTTCTCCTAGGACAGCTCGTCGAGCCTCTTTACCTTTGGCGCGGCATGGCGGTATCTCTCCTGGAGATCTGTTTATCGAACAACAAGCTCAAAACATCCTCAACAGGCAGGGGTATGTATTCAAGCACAGTTTCAGATGTCCCTTCTGCTCAGTAATTAGTTACTGTAATTTAATGACTTTTTCCTTGAAAAAATAAAGTAAGGGATTACTTTTATTTTTTCTAGAATTTAATTACAGTTACTTCTGATGTATTTCAACTAAATAATGTGTGTAATATATGTGTGCGATAGGGGAATTGACATCAAAATTCTAAGTCTTAACTTTAAAATCACAATTGTAATTCTTTGGTCAGTTAATAATACTACTTTATGTAGTT
The DNA here is from genome assembly GCA_006030095.1 of Triplophysa siluroides. NCBI lineage: Eukaryota > Metazoa > Chordata > Actinopteri > Cypriniformes > Nemacheilidae > Triplophysa > Triplophysa siluroides. Next base: position 87,092 of record VCII01000246.1, on the reverse strand, counting down.
TTATATTATTTATTTGAATGAATTAAGAGCTGTTTCATGTCTGTCCTTGAATCACTTAACTAATCAAGGTTTATATAGGATATAGAAAGTAATAAGTAATAAGAAATGTAATACTTTTTGGAGAGAATAATTTGTTTAATAATCTAATTACACTATTAAATATTTAATTAGTAACTAGTAATTCATTACTTTTTCAGAGTAACTTGACCAACACTGCTTCTGCTCTTGATCAAGTTCCTTCAAGAACAAAAATGGGTCAATTCTCAAATTTGATGTAAAATGATTGATATTTGAAATGCATATCTTGCTTATATATCGTATATAACCTAGTAACTTAGTGGCCCATAAAACAGATTTTCAACCTAAACTTCTAATTTGATTTTATAAAATGAACAGTCAAGATAACAAGAGAGATTGAAATGCTTATACAAATATTTTCAAAACAGGGTTGACAATTGCCATCATCTATTTATCTGCCTGTCCCTTTAAAATGGTGGCCTTTAAGAATAATGCTTCCGTTTTTTGTCCTCAGTCCGATAATGCTGAAGCTCTTAAACATGCTCGGGTAAATTTGCTGAATAGACAGTCTTTTGTGTCTAGTCAGGTTCAGAATCATGCCAAAGAGCTGCTGCGCTGCTTGGATAAAATATGTAGAAGTGCTCGCTGGGCGTCAGCAAGAATGTCACTTTACTTTAGTGCTGTTGAATTATATTGTATGGAGTGCTGGTTTTAATACCGTCTATATAGTGGTGGACAAGAGATGACAGTAACTGGTTGTTTTTCAAACATTTTAAATATTTTTAGCATTCACAGCAACACTTTTTTCTTTTTATAAAATAAGTCAAACTGGGGGACGTTTTAAGTTTCAATTGAAGTGTTCAAGTTTATGGTCATTATTGTGGTGCTTGCAGTATCTTAGAACAGGTGTTCCCAAACATAATTATTTCATGACAAACCCAGATCGATATTATCTATCTCAAGACCCACCAAATTGTTTGGTATATAAACACTGGAAAATGCACAATTGTTCCCTTTTAGTTGAGAGATGAAAACCTGTCATAAGTAGAACGGGTATATTTGTAGCAATACATTGAATGGGTCAAAATGGTTGATTTTTCTATTAATGCAAAAATCATTAGAATGTTAAGTAAAGATCATGTTCCATGAAGATATTCTGTAAATTTCCTACCGTAAATATATCAACACTTTGTTTTTTTTGAGTGAATGCGGCAAAATCAGCACAAAAATGGCCGGAAACACGCCTACAAACTTCACTCGCTGCTGCCCGCTCCTTGGGAATTACCCACTCAAATTTGGTATGTAAAGTTGAGAATTTCAGCTTTCGGGCTCATCTAATCTCCACATCATCATTACAGCGGTAAGCCAATAGAGAGCATTAAAACAAACCTGTTTCTTCTTAGCAACAGCCTGCTACAGCGCCTCTGATGAACCACATTCACAGCGATTATCTCAATATTTAGATTTTTTTGCATTCTTAGATTCCAGATTTTCAAATAGTTGTAATATCTTGGCCTTATATTGTCCTAACCTATCAAAGCTTATTTATTCAGCTTCCGGATCATGTATAAATCTCAATTTCGAAAAAATTGACCCTTACGACTACTTTTGTGGTCCAGGGTCACATTTAGGTTTAGTTGCAATACCAAAATACCAAATGGTAAGATATCAAACCATTGGCAGTCATTGATGTGCGACCCACAAGTATGTCCCGGCCTAGTTTGAAACCTATGCCTTAGAAATCCCCAGCATTTCATAAACTGGACGTGCCGTTCAAAGTGTTTTATAACTGTTTCTCTAAAAAGCCTTAGATGAGAAGCAGATCCAGACTGATGAGATCATTCCTTAAATAAGCACCCTGAGACGGTATGATGTCAGAAACAAATTGTGAAACCTCAAAGCTAATTACATTGGTTGAGTGAGAAGCAAGTCAGAAGTACCTCACAACGGTGTCTTTCCAGAAAGTCACGGAGGATTGATGAGGCCATGAGGGTTTTTGTTATAGTTGCAAATGTCATGGTAATGTTGCTGTGGTGATGTGAGTCTAAGCCTCTGTGTTCTTTAGTCTGGCAGCTCTGTCTCAGAGCGAGTGGTCCCTCAGGAGAGACGTGGACAATGAAACACACTCACAAATCAACTGGCCATCCAGGTATCAGAGTCAGTGTGACCCACTCCCTTGTCGACCCACTAAACTGCCTTTCCAGCATTAATTCTCCACATCCACCCCTCATGCTCATAATTGACTGTACATGAACACCTGTACAGTACAGAGCTTTTCATATTCCCCCTGACCATTCCATAAACAGTCACTATAGATGATGGCAAACAGTTCCCTTCTTAACCCCACCCACTTGTTTTTGTTTGTTCCTAATGACCCCCGAATATGACCTGCTTCTTCTAACAATAAATATACAGTCATCTCTCCAGTTTACCCCATTATTAAAAATATTAAAATGTAATAGTGTAGAGTGGAAATGTAATATTCAAACTTCTTTTTGTGTCTGTCACTGTTTGTTCAGTTACCAGCCCTGTTAAAAAAATGCTGGTATATATGCTGGTTAGGTAGGTTTTGAAGCATGGTAGCTGGTTTGTGCTGGTTAAAACTGGTCATTTGCTGGTTTGAGCTGGTCATGTGTTGGTTTGAGCTGGTCATGTGTTGGTTTTCTGGTCCTGAGCTGGTCCTAAATCAGCTCATGACCACATAAACCAGCACATGACAAGCTCATTACCAGCTTAAACCAGCAGAAACCAGCTACCATGCAAAACCTACCATTTTAAACAGAGAGTTACCAAGTTACCGGATTGTGGTCAAAATGAACCATAATGAGTTACATATGGCGTTTATTCGGACCCTAAGCTCGCAAGTGTGATTTAAACGCACGAGAGCCCATTTATGCGCCGCAAGCGCGCAGAACAGTATTCGGGCATGGAAAAGAATCCTTGCGAGAGCGCATTTCTGCTCCGCGTCCGCGAGCAGAGGCTTTAACAAGCGCGCGCAATTCTCTCTATGCTCTGTTGATTTCTTAGACTTTTGGGGGCGGGACAATGGCAGACTTCTCCGATCCTTTGATTGGTCACTTTAACATGCACTCACCTACAGTGTCCGACCTGTATCTTGTGCTGCCTTTACATTCTCTCGGAAATTCGATAATTCCCACTTCAACCCGGAAATAATTTATGGAATGGCGCTCTTTTTATGTTAACAGATACTTGTTATGTTTTAATGCTATTAAATTATTAGTACCATTAATGTTACTAAATTCAGACGTTACTTCCGAGTTGAAGTGGGAATTATCGAATTTCCGAGAGCTCGTGAAAGCAGCATTACCAGTTTTACAGAAACCTCATCATTTGGCATAACACAATACTTTTTTCAGTTTTTAAACTTGGGTTACAGTGTTATGTATGCCCTTGGCTTTATGGATCTACATATTTGCCATCTTAACAGGAAGTTAAAAATGAAATGGTCGGTATGTGTATTCATACTTGCTTTTGTATTGAAAATAATTTTCATTAAGTTGTAATAAAATGAGCATTAATACAGTTAATGGCTACAGAAGTATAACTCAAAGCACAAGTATGATGTACTGTCTAAAATGTAATTAAAAAATATATATATTTTGCTTTATTTGTTTTGAAAATATTAAACCTAGTTATACCAGTGGGCATTACCAATTTTATTAGATAACTCAAATTAAATTACAAAAGGAGAAATTTCATTCTATTATTATAGTCTTTTTTTTATAGGTCATACATGAAATGTAAGTTTAACTATATTATATAGCATACATTTTGTTGACAGATGTAAGAAATGAAAATGTAACTTCTAACTACTTAAAATACTAAATAAGGCAAGGTAATACACTAATCATTAGGTAAGACCAAAAGTGACCATTTAAGTGAGTGGAAACATCTGCCAGGGGTGCCGCTTGGGTTGCCCCCAAAGAGTTATTGCATATTGCTTTCAATAAGCAACAAAAAATAAATACATTTGAACTGTTTATATCAATAACTGAAATTTTGCGTACATCACTGTACAAATAATTATAACTGTATACAGTACAAATCATTACAAGCATTGTATCCTCTCTCTATCAGACTGTTAAAACTGCCTGGAAGTTGCCAAGTGCCTTGTTTTTCTCTCGGCAAAATCTTTGATCAGATCTTTGAAATCAAGCTGTTTTGCTAAATCTTGTTCAATAGACAGCATGGCAGGACCATTTAGTCTTTCCTGACACATTGTGGATCTGAGGTAGTTCTTCACTAAATTGATCTTACTGAAAGCTCTCCACTTGCAACAGTCACCGGCAAAGTGCAAAATATGCGCAGCGCAATGCACACTTCACTGAAAATACTCTGGACTCTTAAATGATTTTTAGGACTGTTTTTATCAACAGGATTCTACAATGACTTAAATGAAACGAAGAGGATAACTATAGCAGATTACAGCATACATTTTGATTGATATTTAAAGCTGTTGCAAGGTGAGAAGCTTTAATAAACGCAAATGGACTAGTTTAGCCTTTGTTGCGTTTCTGTCTTTTCTAAAGCTCATCACAATCAACTAAATTCTCGAATGCATAAAAAAACTTCCTTGGCATATTGTGTTTCAAGACCTTTGGGGTGTGTAACTGATAGAATTTATAGTTTATGTTAATTAAAACAGCTTATAGGACCATAACACAAAACAGGGAACGTAAATCACCTTGTTTTTAAAAACTGGCTGACTAGTTGCCTCCTCGTCTCGACCTCTCTTCTCTCTCTTCTCTCTCTTGTTTCTCTTTTGCTATCCTGATTCTGTCTGCCGCTGTGCCGTGTCTATACACGTACAGAACTGTGAAGCGCTGCAGTGCCAGTGTCTTTTTAAGGGGACACACACACCGCATACGTCTTAAGGGGAAACGTATATGCACATGCGGGTTCTGCTGGGCACCCAGTGAAACAAGGGCCCTTAGAATCGTCCTCATCCTCCCCCCCGTTACGGCCATATGCCATTTTCACAATGACGTAACTTAACTTCCGCCTTTTCGCAAAGCAGTGTATCATAACATCCGTCTTGCAACAAACAAGAAGAAGCTTTGCCGTCGTGCTGGAACTTAACAACAGTTAAAAAAACTGAAAGAACACTTATTTAAGTACTTATCCAAGCACCTTCGCTAACACAAAAAGAAAACAAAACGCTTACCTTCATAATCAAACAGGTACTGTTCAACAAAGAATTTGTATCCGTTATCTAGCTTTAAACTTGTCGTAGGAGAAAATTTGTCTGCAAGATGTTGTGCATCATCAACCCGTATTTGTGGCAGCTGTGCAAGGGACTTGGTATACTCCATTCTGAGGCGCTAGCGGAAGTAACGATACACTGCTTGCGGCGTGATGTCATTTGAAAAGGGCCTATTGTCCCGCCTTCAAAGTCTCAAAGGTCACCTCGACGAGCGTGCAAGTGTTGAGCAGTTGCGAGAGCATATAGAGAATTACGCGCGTGCTCGCCAAAGCCTCACGGACTGTGTTTTTGCACATGGAGCAGAAATCTTGTAAGGATTCTTTTCCGCACACTGATACTGTTCTGAGCGCTCGCGGAGCATAAATGCGCTCTCGCGGGGGTGTGTTTACGCTCATGGTACTGTTCTGCATGCTTAAATCACGCACACGTGTTTAGGGTCTGAATAATCGCCATAGTTACAGACTTGTTAATGATTTCCTACTCTTTTAATCCAGAGAAATGTAGTATTCATTTGCCCTTTAGTAGTTAAAGCGATTTGACACGAAGAGCAAGTTTGTGCAGCAGAGTTAAAGCCGCGGTCTGTAACATTTGCCTCTATCACCATCCCTCTTCGGAACATTGCAGGTTTTGTTACCTACTTTATATGGGTAAAAAACAAGTTAAAAAACATGCAATTTCCTGCAAAAGTAACGTCAGCTGGAAATATGAATAATTGTTCTTGGCTAACTGTTGCAAATAAGGGTAATGTAAGAAGACATTTATTTTTCATGTCCTTGTTTAGTAAATGCTTTTTGTTCAGTTTTAAAGTTACAGATCCTTTGAAACTAAGACTTTGATCTTTTGGAGAAAATTGCTGACCCTTGATTTCTCTCTGGAGAATTGTCGATTTAAGAGGTGTCTTGAACTGGCCTTGTTTTTACATTCAAAAACGTCAAAATCAATAAGTAATAGGCTATTTTCTACCTGGGTTTTGAAGCCGGCTCGACAAACGCTCGGTTTTAATGAGCGTGCTGCATTGAAGACTTGGAAGTAAACGACCCTTGCTATGATTGGATACCAGTTTGCATAGAAAACTTAGTTGGAGCCTTCTGTGAGTTTGGTTAGACATGACACGTTAGGTTACACATTAGCCCTATTCGCACAGATTTAGTATTATCTGGGGACCTCGTGTGATTTTGAAATTTCCTCCCCACATCTGTATTTCATGTGGCGCATTCTCATAGGATAAGTGAAGCATGTGATTTTACTCAAATTTACTGACTTATTTCCCTGATGTTATGGCAAGGCTTTGCGTATAGTTTGTATAGCCTATAGTTGTATGGTGTTTAATGATATTCATACCTGTCAGCATTTGAGACCCGTGATCACGAACGGGACAATAGATCACCGCGATCACGGGTCTCAAATGTTACAAGAGTTTCCATGTTAAATAAACAAACTGGAGACTGCCCGAAGTCCTGGCCAAAATGACAGTGTTGGGAGGTAACTTATGGATATGACCCAGCACCCGAAATAATATCTAGACACTACAATACAGCCTCCATTATTCGCAAACGGTGGATAAAACCTTGAAAAATTATATATGAGCCCGCCAAATCACAGAGATGCCGATTCGCACGGGACTAATATTATCACTGGACCTCTGTGTTGAAATATGGTAGGTAATTTGTGGGGGAATTTTTACTTTACAAATTACAGACATGGCCGATTCGCACAGGATTAAGATCATAGACAACCTCTGCAATTATTACAAATGACTAGAGGTCCCCAGGTAATACTAATCCTGTGCGAATAGGACGCTCAATGTTTTACCCACGTGAGCTGGAAGGTCTTTAGTAATGCGTGCTTGAAGTAAATTTTTAATGTCGGAATAGGAAGGAAGGTTATGCAGCGACTGTATTCTTCCACAACCAGGCATTGACTGCACAGTATTTCGTGATCTTAAACGGCATGCTTATTGCTTACTTGCTCTGTTTTCTGTTTTCGTGCAACTTTTATTACTTCAGTACTAAAAGCATTTCAGGACCTGGTGTTCGCTGGGCCTGGTGTCAATAGCAGTTGTAATTTCAGTAACAAAAGCGTTTTCAGTTCTGACACTTACAGGATGTTCACTTGATTACGATTCCTTCTTATGAAACAAAAGCTCAGGTTAAAATTGATATCTTAATTCATGACTCCTTTAATTGGGAAATAGATTGTTAACTCCTCTCTTTCCTTCCTGTATGAAGAATACGAGTAAGAGAGAGACAGGCAAGAGAGGACATCTCTGTAAGAGGTTCTGATACAGGGTCGGATGCACCCTCGGTAAGACGACATCCAAAAGTAACCCCACCATATTTGGCTCCACGGCCTCAATCTGCAAACCAGCCACGAACCCGGAGCACAGAACCTCCAAACCAGGTTGCAGAGACACGTCAACAAAGGGCGCACAGTGCGGAAAGACCACGGTTCCAGCGAACCCACAGCATGGATTCGCCTGCTAACCAGCACACACCCTTAAGTCAACCAGCAAGAAATCAGCGTGCCCAAAGGGCAGAGCCCCAAGGCTATGACCAGGAGCCCGGCGTACACCCTAGCACCATGGGCCATCAGCCAGGGTTCAGGCAAATCAAGCAGTCTTTACCAAGGCGAGGTAGTTTGGATGCTAAACAACTGTCCCAAACACAGGGACCTAACCAACAACCACACCCTTCAAACAAAGACCCCCAGCAGCCATTAGCTGGTCGTAGAGATGGCTATCCACCTGTACAAAAATATCGGGCCACCCTTCAACCAATGCCTTTGGACCGACCAACTCAAGCTCATGCACCTTCTAAGAAACCTCAAGATGAAGGTACACGCCCATCACATGAACAAACACAATATGGTTCTGTTTTGGGCCACCCTTTGCAATATAGTTCAGTCCAAACACTACCTCCAGCCTACGGACAAACTATCCTGACTACTCCTGCTAATGGCAATCCACCACAACCTTCAACTTCTGTGATACACCATGTGCCCGCACCTCCTCCTGAGATGCTGGATGCCAAAGGACACATGGTTTCATCAACATCTATAACCAAAGAGGGTGTAGATGCTAAAAGAAAAGATAGCGCTGACCAGATTCAGTCCGTTCACAGAGAAGGACGATCAACATCCAGGGTGGATGCGCCTTTAGGAGGGCTACTTCGGAGCAGAAAGGCTGTGCTACCCTCAGAGATCCGCCGCAGGGAAAAGAGTGTGGATGATCCCATGCGTGGACATGATGAAGATTTGGAAAGTTACAGAATTAGAAGGATTAGCGAGCCAGGCGTCCAAGAGGGAAGAAGTGAAAGGAAGTTAGAGGAAGGAGAACAACATGATGTAAGAGGAACCACTCATATGGAAGAAAGAACAGTAACACGTAAAAAGGTAATTGATCTTCCAAAAGACAGAGAAGGTCAGGGTGTCAGAGAGATGAGTCAGTCTGAGGAAAGAGATATAGAAGATGGTTCAAAGAACAGTTGGAGAGGTGAAGATGTAGCACATGGCGTAAAGATTGGTCAAACAGAACGAAGAAAGCAAGGAAGTGGTATTACAATAGAGGAGAGGAAAGGTAACTGGAGCAGTAACTTAGTGGGGGTCGACTGGGAAAGTTATAAGAAGATTGATGATTTCAAAGAAAGTGAAAGGCAAGTTGATAGAAGAAGCCAAACTGCACATGCAGTTGAACCACATGTACAAGGTGATACTAAAATGATCAAGGACATAGAGGAGCAAGAAAGCCACAGATTTGTGGCAGAAGGATATGGTAGAAGACGACGGGGAAATCTGTCTGAAAGTGATGACATGCATGTCAGAAGAAGAGGTATAAGCCAGTCGGAAGATGGTTGGGATGGACGTAGGGTACGCAAAATTGGCCAGTTGGGTGAATGGGAAGTTCAGGGAGTTGGTAGGGTCAGCCAATCAGATCATTGGGAAGGACATGGAAAGGGACACCAACCTGAAGAAATAGACGTCATGACCTCACGAGCACAGTTTACCAATGAGCAGCATTCTAGGGTGGGTGAAGCAGGAGTGTACTTGCAGAAAGGCTCTTCCCTCCCACAAGCTCAACATCGAGTGAATCAGGATGCAGTTGACCTTCGGCCAAAAGTCAGAAACAGATCCATGTCAGACATTGGAGTGACTCGGAGGTCTGCTGCATTGCGAAGTCTGGAGCGTGCAGCTGGGCAAGAGGCTGCCATGGCAATGGGGGCAGGGCTTAACGCTTGGGATGCGGGTCCCGTGGCCAATGGTGAAATGGGCTCTTTGGACACTCGAGTTTCTGTGGCGAAGTTGAGACATTCCTACTTGGAGAACGCTTCTGGACGCAGGCCTGAACTGTATGTGGGCTGGCATGTCAGCATGCTAAGTCAAGATCATTAACTGGTGTTGATTGAAGCCACTAACTTTACAGCCTTAACCCTTGCATTAGTGCTGGTGTAAATGATGAATTACTGAAATGTTGCTGTACGAAGGATTAATCAAGGACCACTAACGGCTTCAATGATAAACGGCTTGTGTGAATATGTCTTAGCTGAAGAAAACCGATCATTTTTAGATGTTAACTAACCAGTGCGCATGACTAGAATATATGTCTGGTATAAAATGCTTGTTGAAATGTTTAATTCTTAATCTTACCCTAATCGATTGTCAATTAATTTGTTGTCAAGGCTTGACTATCATGAAAAACAATTCTGTTTTTGTGATTTGTGTTAATTTGTTTAAGTGTGTTACGTAACATTTACTTTGTCAAGTTTTATTTTCTTTGCCTGTTTACAGTATGTAATTTTTATTTATTTTGTCAATCTTTGTTGTTCTAATAAAGGGAAACTAAAGGAGATATTGTTCCTATGGAGGCTGATCCAGCTGTGAGTGGTGACCGGGAGAGAGGTGCCCGTCGCCCCCGGCGTTACATTTCCTCTGGGGATGACAGAAAGTCCTCTGAGAGGTTTAGAACCCAGCCAATCACATCAGCTGAAAGACTGGAATCTGATAGGTACAGTGTAACAGGAAGTTATTTTATTGAATCAACTTGAAAAAATATGCATGTTTATGTCTGAAGAAAGGTTCGTTCTTTTTTTGTTCTGTTTTCTAAATCAGTTTATGTAAAAGGGAATTTGTTTATTTCCTTTCCCCTTGCAACAATTCCTGAAGAATTTGTTTTTAATCTCAATTTTAACTTTTTTTTAAAGGGCCCGCCTTAGTCCAGAGATGCAACATGCAGAGCATGAGTGTGAGTTAATATATGTTAATAAACCATTATGTTTTCTTTTGCTGCTTCACAAATGTTTTTAATCCACCAACCTCTTTTTCTCTATAGTGGACGAAGAGAAATTGGATGAACGAGCTAAAATGAGTGTGGCTGCCAAGAGATGTCTCTTCAGGGTATCAAAATTGTATTTACATTTCATGTACAGTATGAATAAAAGTGTGTCATTTTTTTGGCGGATCTATTGAGAGAAATGCAATAAAATGTACATAAATTTAACAGTGTATTAAGTACGTACATAATGAAGCGGTATGTTTTTATTACCTTAGATTGGGCTATTTCTATCTGGTCCCCTCATATGGAATTTACCATGTTGTTTCTACAGTAGCCCTAAACGGACAAACTGCTCTACAGAACGTGTTATGTACTTTGGCAAAGAAGCGTAAACGTAACACCATCTTTGTTCTGTGTCAGCCACCGTAGTGCTGCAAAAAAGGGAAAGGGGTGGAGTGAGCCGTTGGTTGCAATTCACAACCTCACCACTCGTTGCTGCTAAATTTCATACACCGGAGCTTTAATGCATAGACATTTCGCCACATAAAACATTATTTATGCCTGACCATAAAAGTCTGTACAATACATTTCAGATAAGATTGCTTTGTTTTATGCTGTTTTTGAAGGAGATGATGGTTAAAAGCTATATCGGAGCTGAGAGCACCTTGCAACAGTCTTAAAGGGACAGAAGCAATAAAAGATAAATAAATCGGGATTGAAAGAGAGGATGGCATGTGGTTATTAGATGCTTTCAATAGTTCACATTTTTTTGCACCAGAGTAAACTTTTTATAATTGAACTTTATGGGAAAAATAAATGATTATACTGTTTAAATATCGGTTGTCTTCCAGGAGCTGGAGAGAACTTCTGATGGAGGTGTTCCCAAACCCCGGTCGCGCAATGCTGCGGTCGAGCGGAGACTCAGAAGAGCCCAGGATCGCTCACGGACACAACCCGTGACGCCAGAGGAAGTGGTCATAGCCGCCACGTAAGTCATTTCCTGCTTGAAGGTTTTTCATGAAATCACATTACAGTGCACACACATCGGCAAGTCTATTTTAACCTCTTCTCTGTTTTCTTTCAATATGTTTTTTTAAATGCATCATTGATCACACATTCTCGTAATCCTATATTTGGTGCCATCTTACTCCTCTGATGTTTTGAACAGTTTTCACTGCCCAAGCGTTTTGTGCACACCTCTCATTGGCACAGATTTTCAATGACTTTATTCCTCCTTGTTTTTTTTTGTTCTTTAAAGTTCCCCCACTCCCCCCACCCAAGTCATCACTATTCATACAACTGCTCCCAGAATCCCCATCCCTGCTGTAGTCAGCACCTCCACGACTAGCTTCAGGTATCATCTGATCTGAGTGTTGTTTGCTTTCGTGTGTTTGTGTGACATAATATTCAAATTGCATGCATTCATAACCTTGGCTTTAATAGCAATTGACCATTAAATGTCCTCGTGTTAAAGGTCATCTTTGGGCATCTAGTTTCGCAAAATGAAATGATTGCTTTTGCTTTGTTGAGCATTACCCATAAATAACCCCTTCACACACTTTATTCAATGAATAAGCCAATGTCTCTGTGTTGGACTGGTCAGGATGCTCAGACACAATTTTAGGGGACATCATTAAATCTGCCAGTCTGTTGTCTCTGAGTATTATGTGTGGAAGTGATTTACGTTGATATAATTACACACTTCAGCTTAAACAGAATTTAGTTTATACTTGAGTAGACAGATCAGTTGCAGTTACTGGAGAGATTTCTACGCTTATCAACCAGCGTTGTCTTACTGTTTGACCTATTGCGCCCTCTGCTGGTGAACGCTTAGAATACACATTGTTTTCAATTGTAGCATGAAAAACAAAACGTTTTTACTCATTAGATATCACATGCTTGCATGTGTATGATTGCATAGGTGTACAAACACATATATACTATCTGTCAAAAGTTTAAGGTCACTTAATCCTTGTTTATTATATACACATAAGAATAAGGGTAAACACACCAGACTATGGGACTTGTTGTGACTAAAAATAAATAAATCCAAATTGTATTATGTTTTAGCATTCTTCAAAGAAGCCACCCTTTGCCTATAACTTTTATAAATGAAGAGTTAATTTGCAAAAACAGATTTTTCAAGAAATCCTGTTTTAGTTGGGTTTTGATTAAGTAATAATTACTAAAAAAATACAGCAAACTAACACAATAAAACCCCCCAATTTATTTAGCAAATAAACTCTTTAAATGTGCATTTTATTATGCAGCTTCTTGACGTCACCCTGAGATGCTTTTTGAATAGTATTGGAATTCTTCTTTCCGTACTTTATTATTTGGTCCAAGTTATGCATAAAAAAAATCTCAAAAAAGATTTCAAATTGTAGTGTAGATTATGTAGGTCACTGTGTGTGTAATGAAAAATAAGAGTATACTAATATGAGTGCCCATATGTTTTGGGTGTTTGCGCATGGTCGCCCAGATTAGCTGTACATAAAATAGTCACATGCGAAGCAGCCAAAACACATTCTCAGTTTTGCACGCACACCCAAATGTCAGAGGTGTCACCTGACGATCAACAGTTTTACGAGAATCACTAAAACTATAAAGGTAAAATGTAATAAATAAATTCTCTATATGGCCAGGCACTAGATTAACCTCTGTATGTGTTTACTTCTTATAACAGTTATCTCATGGTGAAACTTAATTCTTTTCCCCACCATTACAGAAGATTTACGCATATGCCAGTCACTTTTACCCAAGGACTTGCATTGCAGAATAAAATGTGTGTTGGTGTTGCGAGCTGCAAGATTTACACAATATTTTCTTTGGATTTGGCGTCACATTGGTCTTCAGCACATCTACATGTATCATTTTTTTGTTATGGTATAAACAAGCTCCAAATGTCCCTTTCAGCCTGCAGGCGTCTTCGGCGCATGGCTCGGGTCACCATGAGCAAGAAAAGGAGGCGATTCCAGAAGAGGAGGGGGCGGGTCTTGACGAGCCAGACCTATCAACATTAAGTCTGGGTGAGAAGATGGCACTGTTTAACCGCTTATCACAAGCCCCTGGCCAGTCAGCAAACGGACTGCGCCCTGACACCCGCCAACGTAGGGCCAATCCTCGTTTCCAGACCCAACCCATCACCCAGGGCGAGGTTCAACAGGTCTGTCTTTTTTTTACTTTTTCATATATTCTAAAAGATTTACAAGTTTTGTTTAGTTCGAAATGTGTGTCATTTATTTGACAATTTAAAAAACTTTTTTTTTTTGACATAATAATTATTTGACAATTCAGTTTGGCACAGAAACGGCACACCTTTCAAAAACAGAAAACTAGAATTGCCGTTGTGTTCTGAATAGTTTATAGGTATTCGGTAAACTCCAGGCAGTGCCCTCCTGAAAGTAAAGAGACGTTGTGCCATTTGCAGGAATTTACACATGACGTAGACTCATCCAGTCGCACAGATCGACCCGCTGTGACTAATGATTCTGTTGGTCCCCCTCAGAGCGAGCAAGTAAGACTTTGGACAGAGGCTTTTGATTGGCTGATCATTAAGAGCCTTGCCTTTAACGGAGCAGCTTATTGGTCCGAGCGTTAAGTGTTGCATTTTGAAACTGAATATTTTGTTGCATTTGCATTTTGTGCATTATAACTTTGCTTCGATTTTTTGCTGTTTAATGACTAGTTTAGAAGATTAACCTTATAATGTCTAATCTAAATGCTTAAAGGGATACTTCACCCAAAATGAAAATGATGTCATGAATTACTCCAAACCTGAATACATTTCTTTCAATCACAAATATCTGTGTGTTAGAGGGAATAGGAATAGTTCAGCCAAAGATAAAAAGTTGTATTTACTCACCTGTTACTATTTGTCTCTCTGCCTTGTTCCGTGTAGAATTGTGACTGTTTTTTGCTGTTTGCACGTTTCTTTATTTGGTCATGTGGAGTCCGCTTGAGTTCTTTTCAGTTCTTACTTTATATTCAGTTTTAAGTCCATTTATGTAGTCAAGTTAATATCATTTATTTGAGTGCAGTACCGTAGTCATTGTGGTGTCCTGATAGCACCTTGGTCCTGAAAGAACATTGTTTTTTTCCTCTTTTTATATATTAAAAGCATGTAATGACCAAGGGCTTTTCATCCCTAAACAAGTAACGCACATCGTTTATTTCAAAGTATCGCAATCCATCTGAAGTCATGTTTAGGTTTGTCTTATATACCAGTATTGACTTGATATTAAAATCCATGATTACTGATGTTGTGTTAATACTACATTGGACATGATAATATTGTAAATTATTCGGCAAAATTTAAAATTTCCACAATGGCCTGCCTCCCCACAGTTTACAAAATAAACAAAACTAAAGGTGAATTTATTTATTTAATCTTATTTGTTTCTGTTCCACAAAGAGAGTCATATGGAAGGAATTGACACGGGTGAGAAAATAGCATTTTTGTGAGGTAAACTTTTCCAGTTTACTGCTTTAAATAACTGGGATTGGGGTTGTTTTAAACGGCTGGGTATAAACAATTACTATTAATGATAATAATTACACAACATTTTACTTTTGTGCATGTCTTTGTGTCTGAGAGGTTGTTTGTTATGTATGCAAAGCACATCCGATCTCTGCCAGCTGCTCTTGTACTCTATATGTGACCTCTGACCTCTCTAGGGGCTATGGACACAATTTCCAAAGACATTTAAAAATCATAATGTGTCTCTCTCTCTCTCTGTGTAGCTACGAAATGGAAGTATGAAATTAGAGCCCCTCTCTGCATTACTGGTCCACTCCCCTGCTGCAGCCACCACCCAGGCCTCTGTTGCCACGGTGACAAGCGCTTCCCCGTCAATGACCGCAGATGTTCGGATGGGGATGTCCACGGCACCCACTTACACTCCGCCTTCCGTTCAGGGCTCGCCCAATCAGACGGGCTCCGCTCAGCTCCCGGCATATGAGAGAGGGGTTCGATACTTCAGTCTCACGGAGAGTGGGGAAAATCGCACACCTGATATTCGGTCTCCGCCTCCCGCGGAGCAGCTCGGCCAGTCACTGTACGGCAAGGGCGGAGCTTCGCCCGTTTCAGCCAGTGGACAGAAACAAGAGGAAACTGGGTGGAGGGGCAGACTCGGTTACTTGGGAAGAGAAGAGAGAGAGTCAGAGACCTCGCCGCAACGCACACATGTGCTCAGACACACACCCCCTCACGGCAGGGGAGACACAGAGCTGAGGGGTCCGCGGGAGAGAGAGAAAGAGTGCTCGCCCGTCTCCCAAGGAGGCTTCTTGTCACCAGACGCTCATCAGACGGTGAGAGGAAGCGGCATCAGGACCGTCACCTCAGGTAAGAGGCGTGAAAGGGAGTTTGGACGGGTGGTAGGGTGCAACCCATCAGCGGTGTCTTTTGTTTGAGCCGTGCACACATACACGTGCACACACGCACCCTCTGATTGGGTTAACAGGGTTAACTGGAGATCGGGTTCCAGCCCGCAGGCTGCACGAGTCGAATGCGATTAGCATAATTTATCATACATCAGACGCCCGGCCGTCTTTGTCCGAGCCGCCCAAAACTAATGATGCCGAAATGAATTGGGCAGAAGGCAGCGTGGAGTGATTCTCTCCTCCGTGCCTTTTGTTTGGCATCCTCAAAGCTGTTACTATTCCTCCCGCTGCATCCGAGAGGCGCGTATGCATGTGTGAAAGACGTGATCGCATTCATTATTTTGTAGTAAAGGAGCAATGAATGGATGACAGGACTGGGAGTGGTAAGACTCATGCTTATTACTCAACATGTACACATATTGTTGCTTTGTAGAAAAGACACACATTGACGAACCGTTATCAGGGTGAATTTCACGTCTGACACATTTTAAAGGAGAGGATGTGACAATGTCTGTCTTAAGATAAAGAATGTTTTTTGTGTAATGATAGTGTTGTATGTCTGGGGTCTGAATGTGTGTGTCAGATATTGATTGAGCCATATAATAAATGTGTCTGCTTTCATTGGGTGTGTGCGCATGAGTGACGCTTTTTGGTTTTGAGTCATGTGTGTCGCCTTCTCCGTTACATGCTTGCAGCTACACACAGATTGTGGATTATTAACATGACAGTTGTGAACATTTGTAACATGTTTGATATACATTGCTCAGAAAAATTAAAGGAACACTTTGAAAACGCATCAGATCTCAATAAGGAACATTTTCATGCTGGATATCTGTACTGATATGGACTGGGTAAACCGTTCCGAACGAAAGGACGCCACATCGTTTAATGGAAAGGAAAATCATCAACCTACAGAGGGCTGAATTGAAAGACACCCTGAAAATGAAAGTAAAAAAGGATGCAGCAGGCTAGTCCATTTTTTTTTTCCAACTCAAAATGATACTCAAAATGAGTAGTTTGTATGGCCCCCACGGGCTTGTAATGACACGAAAGATGGTGTCCTGGGGTATTTCCTCCCAGATCTGAGCTCCTGGACAGTCTGAGGTGCAACCTCAAACCTGCCAATCGAGCTCCACGGTGCCGGGCAGAGAGCACAGAGCCCACTAGAGGACATCGGGCCCTCAGGTCATCCTCATGAAATCCGTTTCGGATTGTTTGGTCCGAGACATTCACACCAGTGGCCTGCTGGAGGTCATTTTGTAGGGTTCTGCCAGTTCCTACTTGCACAATGGATTAGATACCGGTCCTGCTGATGGGTTAAGGACCTTCTACGGCCCTGTCCAGCTCTCCTAGAGTAACTGCCTGTCTCTTGAAATCTCCTCGATGCTCTTGAGACTGTGCTGGGAGACACAGCCAACCTTATGGCAATGGCACGTATCGATATGCCATCCTGGAGGTTGTAGTGTCGAGGTGTCGCCTCATGCTGTTAGTTGTGACAATGACTCTAGCCAAATGCAAAACTAGTGTAAAACAGTCAGAAAAGATGAGGAGGGAAAAAAATATAAAGGCCCTCCACCTGTAAAACCATTCCTGTTTTGGTGGTCGTGTCATTGTTGCCCATCTAGTGCACCTGTTGTTTATTTCATGAACACCAAAGCAGCTGAAACTGAATAACAACCCCCTCTGCTACTTAACTGACCAGATCAAGATCCCAGGAGTGTAAGTCACTTGATGCAATATTCTGAATAAAAAGTGTTCCTTTCAGTTTTTTGAGCAGTGTATTTGATTTGAGTAAATGTTGATGATATAATATGTCTGGCTAAGATACATAAACACAGTTTTTTCTCCATGTTCATTTAACGCGTGCATAAATGTCTAAATAGGTTCTTTTTGTTTGTTCAAACTTGTTTAATTTTAAGGATGATTCTCATTATTGTAAATGAAGTAAAAGTTCACTCAAAAATGTAGATTCTGTCATCGTTTATTCACCGCCATGTCATTCAAAATCTGAATATGACTCTTTATTCTGTAAAACACAAAAGAAGACATTTGGAAAAATGTCTCATTGGTTTTGTGTCAATGTAATGGAAGTCAATGGGGGCCAATGTTGTTTTGGTTCCCAACGTTCTTCAAAATATCTTCTTTTGTGTTCTACAAGAGAAAGAAACTCAGGTTTAAAAAGACAATACATGATTGACAGAATTTTCATTCTTGGGTAAACTATCCCTTTAATGTAAAAAACACCATCATGCTGCGATTTGTGTTAAAAAACAGCATATGTGCACTGATGCAGGATTTCTGTGTGTTTGCGTTCACCAGATGTCCCCGATCTCAATATCTCTACGAAAGCTGTGAGCGCCACCGTGGTCTCCTCCAGAAGTATTTCACACACCTCTCAAACTCTTCCTTACCTCCAGCAAACACAGCCGTACACACCTCCGCAACACACTCAAGTCCACATTCAGCCTCAAGCCTACAGTCCGTCTGGGCAAACGCACTTGGTTTCAGACCCTCACACCTACGTAGACCCTCAGACTCCTTCACGGCCAGATCAGGTGTATCCCGAACCCCAGCGTGAGACACAATCCAGAATACCTCCACAGACGCAGCCGAAACCACAATCTTATCCTCCATCCCAGTCACCTGCATACATTCCCCCGCAACCAAAGATACGCCCTCAAACTCAGCCCAAACCCCAGTGCTTCATACCACCTCAAATCCAACCCCAGGAGGAGATCCAACACGGCCCACCTGAACCCGTTGTCTTGAAGGACCAAAGGCCCGAGATCCTAGAAGAACCTGAAGAAGGCATGACGTCGATGTCGATCAAAGAAAGGTGAGTATACTGAAGATAATGGAGAGATGACATATTTTTGTATGCAAAACCTGGAAGCGATTTAAGGACTTCCGGTTCCATTGCTCAAAAGTCTGTGGATATTTTGAATGGGTTTTTGGTAATTCGCCCAAAACACACCAATTATAACCCGCTTGGGATTTTTTAAAGGGAACTCGGGGTATAGAGAGATGTATGGCTTGATACGTTGTAATAGCCTTATTCTACTAGCATGTGGCGTTAGAAACGCATCAAATATTTTCATTTCTTTAAAAGGAAACCTAAATGTAATATTCATTTTAACCTAAGGATGCCGCCATGTTCTTTTTCGATGACGTAAAATGGTTGCACGCACTGGCAGCCAAACTGAACACAGACTAATCAGTTCTTCAGTAAATATAAGTCACTGTAGGATAAAAAAATATATATAAATATTGCTAAAATAAAGACGCTATTTGGCGTATTTTCATACTTTTTAATATGGTTGGTCAGAAACGATACAAACATACATATTAATAACCAAAATCATTGCGAATTTAATCTATACACAATGTTTTTTTAGCCATTTTATCCCGGTTTTGACTTTTTGAAGTTGATTTATTGTTGATTTGAAATTGCAACCAATGGCTCACTTCGCCGCTCACCCGTCCCTTTCGAAGCACTACGGTGGCTGACGCAGCACAAATATGTCGTCGCGTTTACGCTTCTTTGTAGGAGATAAGATTTACGAAATGCATTCTGTAGAGCAGTTTGTCCGTTTAGGGCTACTGTAGAAACAACATGCAAGGGAACCCCGGTGTATGTTGACAGAAATAGCTCATCTAATGTCATAAAAACATAACATCTGTATTATGTAAAGTGGTTATAAACCTCTGAACACATGATTTTATTGCATTTCTGTCCTAAAAAAAAAATGAAACCGTGGACCTTTAACTGTGGCTAGCTAGCTAGGATTTGCTAATAGTAGCCTATCTGTTTGCCTACCTCAATTTAAATATGAAATATTGTTGAGTTACTCTAAAAATATTACAATAAACAATTTATGGTGTATTGTAGTAGTACAGAAAAATACATGAAATGCAAACGTCTAGAAGTTGTATAGTAAGACTAAATGTGATTACTGGATTTGATTTTGTGTAATACACTATGCAAAGTATATTCATGGAAAAATAAGAGCACGTGTGGTCTAGGGGTGTATTGCAGTGTTAAAAACAGAGGCACGTTGAGCAGACTGATGACTGGAGCTGTTCTCCTTCTGTCTGCTCTGATGAATGAATGTGGGTCATCGCTGCTCACAGCGAACGCTGCAAAGACGGACGGCTATTTTCGAACTCCCAGTGTTCCTCTGCGGGTAAAGATGAAATGAGCCAGAGAGAAAGAAACCTGAATAGTGAAAAGCGAGAGAGAGTTATTATGTCAATCTCGCCCCCCCCCCCCCCCAATTTTGTATGTGTGGAGTTTAGATTTCTAAATCGCATCATGTGTTTTCTCTAAAAACGGCATACAATTATACTTTTTAATCATGATTTAGTTTACCCTTATTTGCTTTTTGTAATGTAACGTAGTGAATACTTTTTTATTCAAGATTGAGTAAAGCATTTGAAATGTTTCTCAGGTTGGCCCTGTTGAAGAAGAGTGGAGAGGAAGATTGGAAAAACAGGATCAACAAGAAACAGGAAGTCATACAGGAAGTGGTGTCCGTAAGCGAGAAGAGTAGCCAAATATGGGAGGAGCAAGGCTTCAAGAAAAAGGTCAGAACGTGTCACCTAGCAACATGAAACAGGAACAGTGTTATAGTAAATTGGCTCTTAGGTTTTAAGAATTGGACGACACTTGTTCTACTGAAATGTACTCTCACTACACTTATAGAATGGCAACAATTTCGTGCATCGACAAAAAAATCCTACGTTTGAAATGAGTGCGAGTAAATGTTGACGATGTTCATTGAGCTGTTCCTCATGACGCGTGATTAAGACGTGTGACTCGCCAGTAGTAACAGATACGCGCTTGTAGTCAAAGCTGTGAATTGGAGGCAGATTTCAAGACGGTATCTCTTGGTGTGGATTCTTCAGTGCTGTGTGGTGCAAAGAGTGTTCCTGTAGCTCATCTGGTAGAGCATTGTGTTACCAGTGCAAAGGTTCGAGGGTTCGATCCCCAGGAAACACGCATAATGAAAAAACAAAAACACAAAGTCTTATTATACTGATAAATGCGTAAATGTAAAGTAACATGCATAGCCTCCTATTTTATTGTCATACGGTGATAAAATATTTAAGTGCAAACGTGTTAAAATTGTATCTAATAATAAGACTGAATACAGAATAGCTTTTAGGTACTACATTTTCTCATGCATGCGTACACCCCCCCACCCCCCCTGTGTGTTGTAGGAAGAGCAGACTGTTATCAGTGAGTTCACAGCATCCGAGCAGCTCTGGGTAAGATATCAAACATCAGCCGCTGTGTCCTGATTTCTGCTACACTCTGCTAGTCCAATGGCTTGATGTTTTGATCTTTAGCTGTAAGATGATTGGCTGACCTGTTAGCGCAAACTGCAGTTTGATTGGCTGTTTCTTTAAGCTGCGAAGATTTTGATGCACTGCTTTCCCTATCTGTAGCCTATCTCTGAAGTAACCCTGTTCTTCTGCTCAGAATGAATCCTCTTCAGTTTCACTTATTAAAAACTGTATGTTGTTATACTAGCACCTTGTTGGCTTTTTATGGAAAATACACCTTTAACTTTATAAAAATGAAGCTTTTCTTGTTTGACTGAAGCTAAAAAAAATATGAAATGTGACCTGCGTGTGTAAAGATGTTTTGGTTCACAATCTAACACGTTTTGCAATTAAAAACCTTGATGTTCAGGACTTGTCTTTTATGTTTCTTTTAGCTTTTATTTAAGCATTACAGCATTCTCCATCTGCGTTATTCTTTTATTTTTCTAGTGCTACCAAAGTGATTAATCCTTATAAGTTGATTCAAAAATAAATGTTTGTGTTTATATAATATGTGTGTGTTGTGTGTATACGTATATGTTTAAATAAATCTATATATATATAACTATATATTTACATTATTTATATATATAGTGTATGTATATATATGTATATATATATATATATATGTGTATATATATATATATATATATATATATATATATATATATATATATATATACTGTATATGTATGTATGTGTATATATATTATATATATACACACAAACACACACATATACGGTATATATATATTGTAAATATATGCAGTGTATATACACAGTATGTGCACACATACATATAAATATACATGTGTATATACAATATTACATATATTTTTTTAACACATACATGTATGTTGTAAATACATATAAATAAACACGCCACACACACGCACTCACACACATTTTATTTAACCACAAACATTTATTTTGGAATCAATTTATCAATTATGATCAATTGAGATGAGAGCCCGACTCTTTCCTGATCTACCTTTGTCATTTTTGTCTTGTCATTTACTCCTGTTTTCTACTTCCTGCACTGTCGTCCATCTCTGTCTATAGGAGCCTGTCTTTTCTTCTACCTACTCTCCTCCTCCTCTTCCATCTTCCCCAAAATGCCAGTATGTAGAGCATCAGGGGCAGGTAAGAGAGACCGTGTGCATTTTGGGGCCACTTCTGTTCTCATAACTGCATTGTTCTTCTGAGTTTAGTAGTAAACATTCCTATGTGCACCATTCTGTTCTTTCACCGTTTTTTTTGGCATTGTTTTTTGGTCGTCTTTGATACGAACATTGCTAGACTGTTACAAGAATCTCTCAATACAGTTTATCCAGTAATTTGTACAAATATTTTTGTACAGGTTTAAGGACTATATTTAGTATTTCAGATTAGTGTAGTGGAATGTATTGTCCAATTTTTTTTTTTTTTTTTTTTTATATTTTTAATATTGAATATTGTAAATCTTTCTACCTGTTTTCCAATCAGAAACTTGAAGAAGATAGGGAGGGGCAGGTCTCTATTGAAGCGAGGAAACAGATGATCTCTATTCGGGAGGAGGCGTGGCAAAGTACAGGAAAGGGCGTGGCCAACGACTCTTCCCAATACACTGTGGCTGCCAAGATGGTGAAAAAAGGTTAGGAAAAATATGTAATTCTGTTACTCATCTCTCCTGCCGTCCTTTCTGTCTGTACTGAACACTTGCCTCTACATCTGTCTGTCTGATTACTTTCCGTCTGTCTCTCTATCTGTTTCTCTCTGTGTGTCAGGTCTGGCTGCTTCCTCTGCTGTTATCAGCCCGATTCTTTCCCCAGTATCTGCTAAACTAAAGAGCAGCGTCGCCAAACCACCAGAAGGTGAATGTAACGCACGTACAGTTTGCCACGTGATAAAAGTGGAAACCACAAAATAAATAAACCTACTAGAAAAGTCCCAAAGTAAAAAAAAAAAATATGTGTTGCAGAAATTGAGGCCAGAGCAGAAATGGAGTCAGATAAAAAGCTGGAAAAGCTGGAGACGTTTTTGGGGCGTTTGAACAGTAAAGGTGAGTTTATTGATGCATGATCTGCTCACTTCATGTTGGTTAAAACAAAAATATATTTCTCCTTTGATCTCCATTCGTTTCCAGTGTCTAGTTTGCAGGAGACGACTTTGACTGTGACGGAGAAGACAGTGAAGGAAGTGATGCGATTGGACGATGAGATCTTCTCCAAGTTTTACCGCCATGTGACAGATATTCCCCGCAGCATGAGCAGCAGGATGCATTTGGAAGAAGACTTTGATGCCATCTTTGGAAAACAAACACCAAAGTAAGATTCTGTAATGGAAAGTATTACACATGAAGTCTTGTTCTGTTCCTATTCATTTGACATCTCCTTGGATCCCAGGTTGACGTCAGCGATGGTGGAGCACAAGCGGGCCGTTCGTCCCTCTCGTAACGTCCAGGCCTCGAGGAATCCCTTAAAGATTTTGGCAGCGCGAGATGACATCCGTCATGAGTACACCGAGCAGAGACTGAACGTCGGCCAGCTAGAGAGCAAGAGAATGAAACAGGAGAAGAGTGAGTGGATACGTGACGGACAGAAAGATGCTTCCGCTGTTTGTCTGTATATGTATAACGGGATGATTGTTTGTGTTTCAGTGAGTAAGAGCACAAGTTTGTCGGATGCGGCTTTGGCTGGTTTGGCCAGTAAAGAGAACTACAGCAGCGTGAGTCTGCGCAGCGTGAGCATCTCAGAGCAGATGAGCAATAACAGCGCAGCTCCTTACAAAAAACTGATGCTCATGCAGGTCAAAGGTCAGTCTTTCCCACTCTAGCATGAGACATGTTTTTGGTCACTGTTAGACCCAATAATAGCTCGATCCTAAGTCAAGTCTATATACATAATCTATATTAATATATAAAATGTTTTAAAAAAATTAAGTAACGTGCATATAATAATAATATGCGCATATCTACAGTATATGATGTGTTTATTTATGTAGTTTATTTTTTTGTATTTTTATTTATAAGAAATTGTTGATGTGAGGAATAATATAATATATATATGTATTTAAAAATATGGTTTCAAAAACCTCGTGCTGTCAAAAACAGGCTGTCCTCTTTTTTTCTCCATTATCTATGATGTTTTTTTTAAATGTTTTTATTATTTATAAGATAACATTATTGTGAGGAATTCTATAAATACGGTATAATGTCTATCTATCTATATAATGTATTTTTTTTATAGATTTATTTTCAAATCTGTGTATCTATCACTAATATAATAAATAAATAATATTCAATTAACATTTATTGAATCATTTATTTGCAATGTTTAGGCATTTATTTTCAAATCTGTGTATCTATCACTAATATAATAAATATATAATAAATAATATTCAATTAAAATGTATTGAATCATTTGTTTGCATTGTTGCAAAGCAGCTTTGTTTTTTCATTTTTTATTTACTTTAAATTTTTTATATATATTTTAAACATTTTAGAAATTTGAACAGTAACAAGTGAATACATATAAATATAGAAATAAGGAAAAAACGTATAAATACATATAAAACATGGTTTATACAATGAATGAATAAAGGTTGATCTGGACACTTTGACATTCGTCTTAATGTCAAAAAGTGTCTCAATCAACTAGAATTCACACAGCATTTTACTTTTTAAAAGCTGAAATATATGAATAAATGCTGTAGTTATATTCTAATTTTACTGCAGCCATTGTGTTGTTAAATGTTATAAGGATGTATTAATAAAGCTGTACATAAATTAATGTTCTCCAGGCCGACGTCACGTGCAGACCAGACTAGTGGAGCCCAGAGTCTCCTCTCTCAACAGCGGTGACTGTTTTCTACTGGTTACACCTGAACATTGTTTCGTTTGGATTGGAGAGTTTGCAAATGTCATAGAAAGAGCAAAGGTACTGCCTGTTATTCATCACAACGATAGTTGACTATTGCTTGTATAGATTTCTACATCTCTCTGCGTGACCTCCAGGCATCAGAACTGGCCACTTATATCCAGCTGAACCACGATCTCAGTTGCCGAGCAACACTGGTGGAGACCGTTGAGGAAGGAGTGAACTCTCAATGTCCCATAGCAGCTGAATTCTGGAAGATTCTTGGAGGACCAGGCAGCTACCAACGTGGGTACAACACATACATGGACACGTAAACATCACCGATGATGGATATGAAACTTGTTTCGATGAACTCGTGAATGTTTTTCCTCTCTGTCTCCAGCGGCCGGGTCTCCAGAAGAGGACGAGATGTTTGAAAGCGCAGTTGTGGAGACGAACTGCATCTTTCGTCTGGTGGATGATAAACTGCTTCCCGATGATGATTTCTGGGGAAAAGTGCCTCGCACATCCCTGCTGGGCTCTAAAGAGGTCAGAAAGACAGACAGACAGACAGACAGTCAGACAGACAGACAGACATCATCTACAGATTCTTCTGTTCTACTGCAGTTTATTTGTGCATGATATTTGATCATTTTCCCTTCCCTGTAAAGTGCTGTTCACAATTTTGCATTGATTTGTTCATATAGGTGGTCATGTCCTTATTTGTGACCCTCTTCTCTATAGGTGCTTGTGTTTGACTTTGGTAGTGAAGTTTACGTCTGGCACGGTAAAGAGGTGACGCTGGCACAGAGGAAGGTGGCGTTCCAGCTGGCCAAACATCTTTGGAACGGCACCTTCGATTATACCAACTGTGACATCAACCCGCTGGACCCTGGAGGACACAACACTCTCATACCAAGGTGGGTCACTTGGGATAATTGATCATGATTTTTTTCAAAATATAAAGTACAATGTTCCTTTTTTGTGGCGAGTAACGGTAATGTATTGGTGGTTTGTAGGAAAGGTCAAGGACGTCCTGACTGGGCCATATTTGGTCGTCTGACTGAACATAATGAAACAAGTCTTTTTAAAGAGAAGTTTCTGGACTGGAAAGATGCTTCTAGACTGTCACCTAATACAGTCCTGGAGCAGCCGGTTCAGATGAAGGTGAGCAGATGAACTTCTGTCAGTTCCATCTATAGTCTTATGTTATATGACATTATTATATTCTTGCTTTCTCCTTCACACTTTTTTCTCTTTTCATCCGTCTTGTGTTGTTCGCTACTTCCATTCATACTTTATGTTTGTCTTTTTCTTTCTTTCTTTCTTTCTTTCTTTCTTTTTATTTCTTCCTTCTTTTCCTTCCTTCATTCCTTCCTTCTTCCTTCATTCCTTCTTCTTCCTTCCTTCCTTCCTTACTTCTTTTTCTTTCTTTCTTTCTTTCACACGCTAGCTCGCTCCTTTTCTTTCTTTCACACGCTAGCTCGCTCCTTTCTTTCTTCCTTTCTAACGCTCGCTAGCTCCTTTTTTTCGCTCGCTCGCTGCTTTCTTTTTCTTTCTGTCGCTCGCTCGCTTGCTCGCTCCTTTCTTTCTTTCGCTCACTAGCTCTTTCTTTCTTTCACTCATTATTTATTTATTTTACTCATTCGTTCGTTCTTTCTTTCTTTCTTTCTTTCTTTTTGTCTTTATCCACAGGTTTCTTGCTCATTTTCTTTCTTATCTCTATCTATTTCTTCTTCACTTTCTCTCGCTTGTTCTCTCGCTTGTTCTCTCGCTCGTTCTCTCGCTCATTCTTTCTTTCTGCCTTTCTTTCTTTCACTCGCTCGTTCTTTCTTTCACACCTTCTTTCTTTCTTTCTTTCACTCTTCCTTTCTTTCGCTCGTTCTTTTTTTCATTCTTCCTTTCTTCTGCTTGTTTTTTCTTTTGCTTGTTTCTTCAACTGATTCCACTCATTCATTCTTTCTTTCCCTATTTCTTTTTTAGTTCTTACTTTCTTTCTTTCATTTTAGTCTTTGTCTATGTGTTTCTTGCTCACTCTCTTTTTTTCTTTTAGTTGTTCTCCCTCTTTCTTCTTGTCTTTCTCTGTCTTCACAGTTGCAAATATTAATGTCTGTTGTGTCATTTTATATCAGGCTTATTTAATGATTCTTTATTCATATGTTGGCTGTATGTTTGCTGTATTATAATAATAATGTTGTTTTGAAAATCAAAATCTCCCTCTCTCAGGAGTCGGCAGTGACAGACTCTGGTTCTGAATGTCGGGCGTACAACGCTTCTCTGATGCTGCCGGTTCTGCAGTCAGCCATTAGCACAGTTCTGGACGGTCAGGATGTGGGTCGAGGGCACGGTCCGGTGGAGAGCGCCTCCGAGGACAGCCTTAGGTCTCTGGAGATCAGCACCGTAGCAGTCGACGTCTGGCACATTCTGGAGTTCGACTACAGCCGGCTCCCCAAACAGAGCATCGGCCAGTTTCACGAGGGAGACGCTTACGTGGTGAAATGGAAGTACATGGTGAGCGCCGCAGGTAGGTAACGGCATGAAAACTTCACTTCTGTGTCTTTTGTGTGTTTGATAACAACACGGCCCTTTTAAATGTGTATGCTGCTATAAGTATCATATGTCATTGTGTTTGTTTGTGTGTAGTTGGAAGCAGACAGAAACCGGATCAGGTACGCAGTGCTGGTCCAGGTCGAGAGAAGTGCTGCTATTTCTTCTGGCAGGGCAGGAACTCTACGGTCAGTGAGAAAGGAACGTCTGCGCTCATGACCGTTGAACTGGATGAGGAGCGGGGAGCTCAGGTGAGAAGAGATGCCAGAGTGAACAAAGCTGCTGATCTTTCTTTCTTTGGCTCAATCTGTTTTTGTTTGTGGAGTTCAGATGCAAGTCCAGCAGGGGAAGGAGCCGCCCTGTTTTCTGCAGTGTTTCAATGGGGGGATGATCGTGCATTCTGGGAAAAGAGGAGAGGAGGAGGATAACATACAGAGTGAGTCACTCTCATCTGTTCTTGAGGAAAGTCAGAGTTCTATACTTCATATTATTTTGAAAAAGTATGCATTGTATTTACTTTGTAAAGTATATTTGCACAATGCATTCAACTTGACCTTCCATTTCCAATCTGGTGAATAAATCCATATAAATTGAATTGTGTGGCTGCTTTTAAGCATTGCATTTAAAATGAGGGCTTTGCAATTAATCGTAATCGGTTTTCTATTTCAATTTAGGCTTCTGACAAGTATGAAAACAAAATAAGGATTAAAAAAAAGCAAAAGCAAGGATTTTCTAATTTCTTGTCATGAAATCACAGTGCACCTCTTTCACTGACAAAGATTTTTTTTAATAGTTTTTATAAACTTATTTGACATTCTTTCCCTTGTTTAGTTACTCATTAATTCAATAGTAAGTGTAATCGTAATAAATAATCAATGTCAGTATTGTCCCAAATATTTTATGTCATATTATAATAATTTATGTAAAAATGCAAGTGACTATTTTTAAGAGATGATAACTGGTCTGTAAGCCTGTCACATTGTCACATGTGCACGGTTTAATGGATAATTAGCAGAATACTTAAATTCCTCTCAAATCACGTCTATCTTGCTTGTCATTTCTACTTTTTTGTATTGGATTTATGGACTGTGTCAATTCTGTCTTTATCGTCCTGGTTTCCGTGTCCCGCTGTTCTCATTCTGAGTTCACCTTGACCCGCTATGTTTCAGATGAATGGCGTCTGTATTGTGTGCGTGGTGAAGTGCCAGTAGAGGGCCACCTGCTGGAAGTGGCCTGTCACTGCAGCAGCCTGAGATCACGCACCTCCATGGTGCTTCTGAACATCAACAAAGCTCTGATCTACCTGTGGCACGGCTGCAAGACTCAATCCCACACACGACTTGTAGCTCGAAAATCTGCTGAGAAAATCAAAGAACAGTGAGTCATGCGCATGCAATGATCAGAAGAGATCTGCGAACATGCAATATATACAGTTACTACCACCTGATCTGCTGAGACCACCACAACCTTACACAAAACATCTTTTGTTGTAAACCCTCGACTGCTCTTTAAAGGGATAGCTCACCCCATGTTGTTCAAAACTGGTACGTGACATTTATTCTCTTGAACACAAAAGAAGATATTTTGAGAAATGTGTCTACAATGGAAGTCTATGGGTACCGCTATTGTTCGGTTACCAACATTCTTCCAAATATCTTCTTTTGTGTTCTGCAGAAGTAAGAAAGTCATACAGGCTTGACGTAAGGGGTAAATAAATGACGTGAGGCTGAATAAACGATAACAGTACATTTATTTTGGGTTTAACAATCACGTAAGCGAGCTTATTATTGGCTCATTATTGTCGCTTTGAATGAAGTCGTCTGCTTATGATTAAATGTAAATGTTTTCAAGGCGACCGCTGGAGGCGGGGCTTCATAGTAGCTGCAACGTGACCATTCATGAATGCGAGGAAGGTGGTGAGCCATTGGAATTCTGGGAAGCATTGGGAAGAAAAGACCGCAAGGCTTATGACTGCATGCTTCAAGGTACAACACGCTTCTCTTAACAGTACAAAACGTTTTTGCTTCTCAGGTACATGTTAGCCTATTTGTTTCTTGCTTTTTTACCAGATTTGTTTGTGTTCTTTTTGTAGACCCCGGCAAGTTCAACTTCACACCCCGACTCTTCCAGCTCAGTAGTTCTTCCGGGGAGTTTGTAGCGCTGGAGTTTTTCAACCCATCCAGAGCTGCAGATCTGGTTTGCTCCCTGCCTTTTCTACAGGAGGACCTGTACTCCGCCCCTCAACCAGGTAAACCACATAGCATATACGTAAATAAAAGAAACAATAAACTTTGACGCTCACTGACCTTCTCTCTCTTTCTCTCTCTCTAGCTTTGTTCCTAGTGGATAACTATCATGAAGTTTACCTGTGGCAGGGCTGGTGGCCGCAGGATTCAGAGAGCCCCGGCTCTGCCCGCATCCGCTGGGACTCAGACAGGAAGTGCGCCATGGAAACCGTGCTGCAGTACTGCAGAGGTGATTGACAGCTTTGGCAGCCGATAATCTTTGGCTTGGGATTCTCCAGGAAACTGGAAAGCTTATCTGTGCCCTCCAGACATTATGTGGTAGAATTTCTCAATCTCCTTGGCTACTGATAGTGGTAATATCTTTCAGTAATAATTTAATAAAAGCTTATCCTTTTTTTTGTCTGTTAATATTTGACCTATAATAGTCACTAAAAGTAATGTCCGGAGTCATGTTTGTACAATATTTGTCTTTAATAAACCCTAGACTAGATTAAATTATCAAAATATGAGATGTAGGGTACAAAATGGATAAAAAACAAAACTTTTAAGGTATTTATTGGACAAAATGATATGGCAAAAAAGCAAATTACAGCACATCATGTATTTTATATATATTTAAAATGCATAAAATACAAAATGCTTTATGGATATAGAGCAAATATTGACTAGTTTAAATAGTAAATAAATATTAATAAATGTAATATTTTGTAACCATTCTCATAAGACTAAGCTTTGCTTATTGTGTCGTGTGTTCTTTTTTGCTGAAGATTTTTCTCAAAGCTAAACTTCGGTGCACACTCCAAGGGAGCATACAACATCTTTAATGCATCTTGTAAAATATTTAAATAAAGAGCATTTATGTCAATTTCCGGTGTTGGACATCCCTTTTGGCCGCAATTGTATATGGGATTTTTAAATAAATAATTCCAATGTCTAGGAAACATGGTTGTTATTAATTTTGTCAAGCTAAAGTCGTCTGTGATTTGTTTACATCTCTTAAAGACATTTCAAAAGAGCCTGTGACTGACACTTCTGTTGCTCTAACAGAGAAGAATGAGAAGAAACCTCAGAAGTCTTACCTGATCCATGCTGGTCTGGAGCCTCTGACCTTCACAAACATGTTCCCCAGTTGGGAGCACAGAGAAGATATCGCCGAGATCACAGAGAGGGTGGGTTCTGTTTCAAATGTTTAGCTCAACTGGTAGACTGTGGCGCCCTTGGATTCCCAGGGAATGCACATGCTCCGGAAATGCATAGTGAAATGAATAGAAAGCTCTGCAAGTCATTTGGATATAGCTGGTGCTTTAAAATAGAGAATGAAGATCTAAAAATCACTTCATTCAAAATGTAAGTATCTGGTTTAAGCAAAGAATATAGAATACCAAGAGGTACCAACTCTGGTGCTTTTTGGGAAACACTCACTAGGTGGCGCTTTGGTAGCGCGGCTGCCATTTTGGGGAGAAAATGCCAGCTGGACAATAACACAGACATACAGAATAGCATTAGAAAATGTTCAAACTAAGTCATCAGAAAATGTTATGACACCTACAGTAAATGTTGTATTGTCATATATGTTATCAGTTGTGGAAGCCAACCGTTTAGAAAACTTTATTGAGTATTTCCATTTGGTTCATCTTTATGCATTTACTATTACTATTATTACTTACGATTTCTCCACTAGGTCTGAAATATATATTGTACGTTTTAATCCCCTTGAACACTCATCTTATAGAACCATGCTGATAATTTAAAACAAAAATGTAACGGGTTTATAATTTTAAATTCTATTGGAATAATACAAAAAACACACTACAAAAAGGAATTTCGTAATGGTTTTAATGGAAAAAACGAATGGTTTATAATGGTAACCATTCATTTCTGCAATGGTTTCTATTGATTTTTTTAGCAAGGATGCATTACTGCTGAAAAAACTATGGAAACCCAATTCTAATGGTTTCATTAAAATACCATTATGAACCATGAGCTTTTTCCAGGAAAATTTGGGTATTTGACGGATTAATATGCAAATTTGTCCTATGGTGTGACAGCAAAATTTAGGAAGAAAACAATGACAGAAAATCTCTTATTGCAATGGAACATTCTTTTATGTTTCGCCTCTTTGTGTCTATACTCTTTGGTTTACGTATCACGTTTGTTGACCTAAATACATTTGTTGTGTGTTTGTGTTGTGCAGGAGGCAGAAGTGTATAACCAAATCATTCTGGTCGAGGATGTTTTGGCCAGACTCTGTCAGAGCATCTATCCGCTCTCAACATTGCAAACCCGCCCCCTTCCCCAGGGCGTCGACCCCCTGCGACTGGAGATGTACCTGACGGATGAGGACTTCGAGGTGAATTAGTTAATTATAGGATTGTGTAAATCGGCTCATAAATGTTTACAACCCCTTTATTCAGAGCAATCTTTCATACGAATCATCCACATACAGTACTAAGAATTTGATGTTTTACCTTTCTGACTCTAGGCTGGGTTGTAGGGAATTCTGGGTAGGTAAGTGTTTGTATTCAGACATGGACTTAAGTCACAGGGTTCGATGGTTTCTATGGTAACCTCTCCTTCACTATTCACCGAAGGCATCCCTTTCCTGCCTTATCTTCCTCCTTGCGTCCTGGACGCAACACTTCCAGTCCACTCTTCTTTCAGCCAAATCCTGGAGAGCTTTTAAAATTGACATGAAAACCCACATGCATGCAAAGACCTCACGCTCACAGAATGCAAAACATCTCTCGATCACCACACGGATCTTACAATCTAATATTTCCTTTCCAGCAATACTTTGCACAGATCTGAGATCTTTTCACAGTGTATCCTAACTAGGCGTGACGTGGTAAAGCCATAAATCTGATCCACACAAACGTGCATTAACACCTAGAGCCATCTGCGACATTGAAGTAAATGCATTTCCACCAATCGTCTTTGCACGTTTAGCTGTCATCTTATTTCAATGGATAAAAATGATTTTAATGTCAATCTGGGTTTATCACAAGTTGGCACAGACATGTTGCTCTTTGCTCAGGTTTATGTTGTCCCCACCCACAGATAAAACCGTGTTATCTATATAGTTCATATATTGCTTGCTCAGCTATTTTCTGATAAGCTGTGAATTTGTTTTAAATTCACTTTCAGTATGAACAAAAGAAATTTCACTGTAAGCACGTCCCGCCTGGTCAGGTCACATTCCCGTAAACCTCTCCTGACTCACTATATACTGAATCTATGTGTGTTACACGTACACTTAAATAAATGTGTATCTCCTTTCTCTCTTTTTGTTTTGTTTGTTTTCCCAGAGTGTGTTGGAGATAAAGAGAGAAGAGTTTGATGCTCTGCCGGGATGGAAGCAAGTTAACCTAAAAAAAACCAAAGGACTCTTTTAGAAACCTGACGACAGAAACGATCGCAGTTTATTTCCTTTATGACCACCGGTTCTGCGGTCACCCCGATTATTCAACCTCTCTGTTAGCCAAGGAGGCGATTGCGCACTGAGAACAGGGTAAACGGTCAGGTCAAAGGTCACTTTAGGATCTACAGATGCACCTGCTGTGGTGTCCGCTTTTGATGTATTTATTACTGTACGTCTGTGGAGGTGATGTGTATGTGTCTGACTCCTCGACATGTCCATGTGCTACGGCTTGACGGTCACGGTTTTTCCCGTGCGATCTGTGTGCAGTATGACGTCTGAAACAAGTTTATTCACTCATTTCGGTTTGTCTGAAAAACAGGAATCGAACCCATTCATCATGTCCAAAGTCATGCACCTCTATCTGTCACGCTTCGGTCTGATGTGCGGTGAGGTTACGTTGTAGTGCGAATTTTTGTTTGACAAGTCTGCTAATAATTTGAAATTGTGTAAAAGATTTTGTAGGAAACCATGAAAAGATTCTTGTAATGTTGTCATATGTCTTAGTCCCTTTTTTCAAGAGGAGTTTACATGTGTGTGTTTTTTCTGTGTTTTGTGTGAATGGCTGCTGGTTGAGATCTCTTTATGAGCTGTGATGAGCTTCACGTCTGTATTCAGGCATGAAATATTGGACGAGCGAAAGAAAATAATGAATTTAAATGTACAGTATAGTGCCTTGCTTTTGTGTACAGTTTCTATACCAGACACACACTAGTCTGCATTTCAAGGACTTTCTTTGTGATAAAAGAAATAGTGAATAAATAAAGCATATTTAAAATATGTTGTCTTTATTTATGGTGGGAATGACGATAAATAACTTTCTATTATTCGGATTCAGTTTAAACGTATAAGCGTTCGTATAATGAAGGTCTCTTTTTCTTTTGTGTTTCATTGAAATGAATGGTTTTTTAACACCATCTGTAATCGTGACATAACATCATGTTATGGAAGTATGACTTTTATTACTTTTTTTGTATGTACAAAATATGTATATCAACAAGTTATCATATACAGTATCTCAGAGAAGTGAGTACACCCCTCACATGTTAGTTAATATTTGATTATATCTTTTCATGTGACAACACTGAAGAAATTACACTTTGCTATAATGTAAGGTAGTGAGTGTACAATTTAAATTTGCTGTCCCCTCAAAATAGTTCGACACCCAGCCATTAATGTCTAAACTAAAACCCCTAACTCGTGCACTCAACTTTGGTCGACCACGGCGAGGCCTGTTTTGAGTGGAACCTGTCCTGTTAAACCACTGTATGGTCTTGGCCACCATGCTGCAGCTCAGTTACAGGTTCTTGGCAATCTTCTTATATCCTAGACCATCTTTATGTAGAGCAACAATAATTTTTTTCAGGTCCTCAGAGAGTTATTTGCCATGAGGTGCCATGATGAACTTCTAGTGACCAGTATGGGAGAGTGAGAGCAATAACACCAAATTTAACACACCTGCTCCCCATTCACTCCTGAGACCTTGTAACACTGA
Organism: Triplophysa siluroides; assembly: GCA_006030095.1. Lineage (NCBI taxonomy): Eukaryota > Metazoa > Chordata > Actinopteri > Cypriniformes > Nemacheilidae > Triplophysa > Triplophysa siluroides. The sequence goes on along the minus strand of VCII01000246.1, from coordinate 52,338 downwards.
AGAATCACATGACGCCGGGGATGGAAAATGGCTAATTGGGCCCAATTTGGACATTTTCCACTTAGGGGTTTACTCACTTTTGTTGCCAGCGGTTTAGACATTAATGGCTGTGTGTTGAGTTATTTTGAGGGGACAGCAAATGTATACTGTTATACAAGCTGTACACTCACTACTTTACATTGTTGCAAAGTTTCATTTCTTTTAAGTTTTGTCACATGAAAAGATATAATAAAATATTTACAAAAATGTGAGGGGTGTACTCGCTTCTCTGAGATACTGTATATCATATTTGTTCATGTAAAGTTTTGTCTTGGATGTTTCGTCAACAGGTTTTGTTTGTTGATTAATGTGTGTCTTGTTTAAACTTAAATTAGTCAAATTAGGTGTTTTAAGACCCCTTGATTTGGCCGAGCGAATATATTTTGACCTCAAGGATTCCGACCTATTTTCACATCAATCCTAGGATCTCTCACATTTTTTTCATTTTATTTCTGAATCAAGCTACATGAATATTTATGATTATGAATATATCTGTAGAAACTGTAGCAGTGGAGAGCTGATAAGCTCACACTCTTGTGACAAACCTGTTCTTGTGAAGCTCAGACTCTGTGCTCCTCTGTAGATTCTGTGAATCGACTTATAAGCAAGTCACTTTTATCACAGCTTTGTAGGTAACACATGGATTATAACCAAAAGAAAGTAGCAAAAAGTGATTGTCAACTTTGACAACACGGCAATCATTTAAAAAGTAGGATACAGTGTGTTTTCCATTTCCTGAAATACAGCGAATTTGGACAAGCTTGGTTTCAGAAGGACAGTGATACGCTGTATACAGTTTAAAAAATGTGTTTCTTTAATGTATTCGTATACAAAGAAAAACACATAGAAGAAAGAGGAAGGAAAAAAAAAAAAACACAATATATAACTTATTTTATAACATCATATATCCCAAGCCTAAGACACCCGTTCACCACACAATCTGTTTATTTACCACAATGTGTTTTAAAACACCTTACTGTTGCCAAAGGAAAACTATCACTTCAAAAGCCAAGTAAACTAAAGAAAACCCCAAACACCATAATGGTGACCTCAAACTGAACTTGCTAAACAATAATAAGCTAAACTTCTGTTAATTCTCAATAAGAACTTTGGTACACGTATGAAGAAAATAAAGTAGAAAAATGGATAAAGTTGTCTTCAGAAATGTATTCATGTTTATGTTTTATCATTAGTTATGAACGATATCAGTGCATTTAGACCTGTCTAAATACCCACGGTTGCTGTCTTATTATTTGACTCTTATCTTCTGTAAACATCAGTTAAAAAGTATTGTCATGTAATGTCAAATTTTAGGAACGTTTTATTGCTTTTATCACCAAATCTGTACATTGTATCTATAATGGAAACTGGAAACTTATGTCACATCATTGCATGAATAGAAAGAAAGAAGGCATTAAAGGCATTGATCTAATCTTCAGATACTGATCACATGTTTTACTTGAATAAGTAACAGTGGTTTTCATCAGATGAAACACCTCTCCACCTTCATCCTTTCTCCAGCTTATGCTCTTATAGCCTCCCAGACCCATGGACTCCAGCTTTCTGCTTATCTACAAGAACAGCAAAGAGTTTTTTGACTAATTAAATATAATTATGTCTTTTAATTAAATATTTACAAACAATTACTTTCAATAAGAATATTTAAATTCACATTTGATGTCCAGTTTTTTCTTTTATGGCAAGTAGCCGTGTAATAAGCAAGATAATGTACAAGCAGCCAGCTGTTATCGCACATTATAAAACGGTCAGTTCTGGTCCTTGATTCTGATTGGCTGAGCCGAGTTATAAGCCATTATAAAATACCCTGATTTATAAAGGCTGACCTCATAACATTGCTACGCAACATGGAATAACCGTTTTATAAATGCTATAACACCCTTAGCTGTTATAAAATGCATTGTAAGCCACCGCTTCTTGGGGCTTATTGCTTAAATAAGCCCCTTCGGTGTGTTTCAACTTACAAGACCCTCCGCTTTGTGTCGGGGCTTATTTTTCCGATTAGAACCGGCTGCCTGTACATTATCCCTTACATAAAAAAATGCTATTATTTAACTCATTTTTTGAAAGTGAACATACATGCATTATCATAAACTGATCACAGTATTTATGACAGAGTCATACCTCATTCAGAATGGCAGTCTGTATTGAAGTGTCACTCAAATCGTTTTTTCCATCATGGGACAACATCAATCTGACAATCTGTTTGTTAACAAGCTTGTCCTCTAGATAAATTAGTGGTTAAAGTTTAATAGTTTCGAATACAATTGTTTGTAACTGCAGTTTTTAAAAATGATTGTTTGCTTGAAATAATTCACATTTATGCACTGGGACGCTTCTAAGCGACGTGAGGTGTGACCTTTGCACAACTTAGTAAATCATTGGGTTACGTAAATGTAAACTCACTTCCGTAACACATAAATGGATGCTGTTGGTCACAGCTGTATTGAATCCATTTGCCAGAGTTAGTTGTTGACATGGCAACACAGTCACCAAAACTCTGGAAATGTTGTCCTGCTGCCCAGTTTCTAAAGAAGAGACTCCATTGATCAGACCACAGCCAAGAGTCAAAGAACAGACCGATCCAGACCCATGGGCCATTCCCAATATGCGTATACAATTGTTGTTGCTCCTCAGGGCTGCGGGCGATGGCCAGATCAGTGTAATGCTGTCTGCAGTAACTCTGAGCGTCTGTCCAGTTTCTCCATTTAAATATCATGATGTTCTTGATACTTTCTATTGAGAGATGTAAAATAAAAACCAGTGCTTCTTTTCAGCAAAACCAAATATTAAGATCATTAACTCACCATTGTAACAGGCAAAAAGCATTGGATCCGAACAAACTACATTGTTGCGCCAAGTTCCATAGTCAAAATAGCCACAATTTATGGTACCACTAGGATGTCCTTGACGCCATGCACTGTACTGTGTAAGAGTGTCATCTCCCATTGACCATCCCCAACGACCCTGTGTCGCCCCTTCAGTCCAATCCACACTGATCTGTATCCATCATTCACTGTATTTATCATCCTGTTCACATCATCCATAGAGTCTACAGTAGCCAGATCAGTAAACTTCTCTCTGCAGTAACTCTTCTGACCATGTCATGCTCTTATCAATGTAGTGATACTGTCGCCAAAGACCAGAAACGCTGCACAGAAGTCCTGTTAAAATGAACATGTTTAAATAAACGCATGCACACATATCGTGAAAACAGATTGAAATGACGACACCAACCTGACAGCAGAAGCAGCACAAACAGACTCATGTCCATCACGGCTCTCACAGCTCCTCTCTGATGTTTCAGCATCACTACACAGTCAAAAAAAGGACAAATTCTGACATTAGAGATTTACTGTAAAATCCCTGTTAAATAACAGTAAACTACTACCATTTAGGAAACTGGTTGCCTTAAAACTGCATACAGTATAGTAAGTAGGCCTACTGCGAACCGGTTTTCACATGAGTGCAATAAAAATATTATTTCTGCAACAGCAACTACATATATACAGTATTCAAATAAACATATAGCGAACATATAGCAACACCTCTGTCCCGTCTTTGACTTAAATCTATCCACCTGTCTGTCTGTCTCTCTATCAATCGACCAATCTACGATATACTGTATGTCATTCTGAATTCTGCACATTATACTGATTACAATCATTAAAATTAATATAAAAATTAAGATTTCCTGTAGCTCATTGGTTAGAGCATGACACTAGCAACGCCAAGGTCATGGGTTCAATCCCAGGGGATTGCACATAGTCAGAAACAAATGTATAACACACGCTTTGGATAAAAGTGTCTGCCAAATGCATAAATGTTAATGTGAAATAACTGCTTTGCATTCGATTTTTTCACATTTCATTCCAACATCACGGGTCACTTTATGTCTCTTGTTTTGTTCATTGAAATTGATTGTATTCAAAAGAGCACTTATGCAAGCCTGATGTAAATGTCTTGTTGAAGATATTTTCCCCAGGATCACTTTTCTAAACTGTTCTTTAGCCTTAACTTAAAACAGTGTATAACTCTTTTAGCGGTGCTCAAAACATTTAAAACCATTCAAATATGAGAAATAATAAATTCAAAAAGAAAAATGATCTTAATTTTCTCAGGGCTGTTTTTTCACTGTATTAAAATGAGAGTCAGATGCATCAGATTCAAATGAGATTAAATTTCTTCCAGAAGATCATTTTGTCGTTGGTTTTCAACACACATACATATAATGAAAACTTTAACTTATTAAAGGCTTGATCATTACTTTGATGTGATTTATTAACAAAACCTTTGAATCTACAAACATGAAATAATAAAAGCAATCATAAAAGTTACTCAATACACAAACTACACAACACTGTCAGTTAGTTTTGGGCTCATCATGCATCATTGTTTATTACTCTGTCAACAAAAATGTGTTACTTAATTACTTTTAAAAGACAAGTTTTATTCAGATGACACAACTTTTGACATTTAACATTTAGGAACATGAAAAGTAAAATTCTCACCTCAAAATAGTTTATTGTTCTGTCACTCCTTAATATTTGTACACAGAGACATCTGTTCTAATAATTTTACAAATGAGAGGAAATGTGGGTGATGACATTAAGTACTTTCTCTTTTTCTTTAGAAGGGAGGATCTTGGTAAGAAAAACTTAAATATGTAAATTTAGACCATTGCCTTAAAAAGTCATATATTGTGCAGGATCCATGTTTAACAAAGCAACAAAAACACCTGAACGATGAGAAAACAATCATTTGTAACCAAACAACATCAAATACAAAAAAGCAAGCATAAGCCACAAATGAAGTTTTCATGAGATCCAAGATCTTTCTGATCCCCATAACATTTACTCTTCAACCTTACATTTTTGAAGCAACGAGAATACTTTTTGTGAGGAGCATTTTGTCCCTCTCTCCACACACTTCCTGTCTAGGATCTCAAATATCTCCCACTGCATTTTGATTCTCTGAATTTCCCCCAATTTCCCCTCCCAGGAATCTTTGAAAAAATTGTGTCCAGGACTTTGAACGTGTCTAACGTTTGGTCTAGACCGTTGTGTAATGTGAGGCAATAACAGATCGAATCTTATCACTTCCCGATCTGCTCCGATAAAAAGATTTTATTAAACTTGTTGATATGTAGGATTATAAATCAGGATGACCTTGAACAGATGTAGGTACATGCTTTTATGATGCGCCCAATACGTTTCTTCGCAATCTCCATTGTTTCCATCCGCTTACTGGTAAAATCACATGTTGCGCATCCTCTGGTATGATACTCTTAATATTAAATCAAACACTGATCGCCGTTATGTTGGTTTGATGGAATTTCAACTGTTTTCAACATTGACGGCAGGTGCTAAAGTGACATTCGTACAATTAACAAATGAACCATTTTCGATGTTGATTCGATGGTTGGTTGCTATCAGTATTCAGTCAAGTAACTTCACAAACATAAGATGGCTTAAATTCATTTACATAACAATCTAGTAATGAAAACAGTTTTTATTCAAATAAATGGAGAAAAAGGATTTTACAGCAGAGTAGAGTCAGCCTATTCATGTTTTCAGTCTACAAGCGTACATAATCAATAATAAACATGACAAATGTGGCTCTCATCTGTCTCTCAAAATGGGTTTATTTAAAATCAGCAGTGCTATGACAACAGTGGATTAGATGTGGAGGGTGTGTTTGATTTTTCTTGGTAAGACATGTAGAAAGTTAGGGTAGGAAAGTATCAGTGCTCTTTTGACTAACAAATTTAATCCAAACAAATTAAATACACAAAACAAGATCCCTGACGATTGAAAACAAAAGCTGAAACCTGAAAATATCAGTAAAATCCAAAATAACAATCCACCAAAAAACATGCTTGCTTCTATACTTCATAGTAAAACCATGGCCCTTTGCTAGACTTGCCTCAGTCTCTTTCATTTTCACATTGGGAAACTTGCGGCTACAACAAGTGACAAATGCTATCTTTGGATAAAAACCCATTTTAAACCAGTCTGTCCATGTGATATTAAAATACTTTATTAAAATACATTTAATGTTATGCTTCATAAGTTGTATTATATTTGACATATTGGCAAAAAATGTTGGTCAGTAATGTTTAATGTTTTAAGAAAAAAATATACCTAAACCTAATGCCTAGAAACATGGTAATTGTTGGTATAGATCCTTAAAGTGGCCAGTGACAAAATGACATGCGCAAAAAAAACCTTCAAAATAAAATTTGAATTTTAAAACAGCATGGGATCTGGTTCATAATTGAGAATTATTGACAGGTAGAAAACACCTCAGGCTGTTTTTTTTTACCATTTGTGACGCTATGTCATGACACATGACTGAGGGGACTCAGGTGAGAGGAGAAAAATAGATCTTTATTAACAAGGTACATGCTTTTATGATGCGCCCAATATGTTTCTTCACAATCTCCATTGTTTGCATCCGCTTACTGGTAAAATCACATGTTGCGCATCCTCTGGTATGATACTCTTAATATTAAATCAAACACTGATCGCCGTTATGTCGGTTTGATGGAATTTCAACTGTTTTCAACATTGACGGCAGGTGCTAAAGTGACATTCGTACAATTAACAAATGAACCATTTTCAAAGTTGATTCGATGGTTGGTTCCTATCAGTATTCAGTCAAGTAACTTCACAAACGTAAGATGGAACAAATTCATTTACATAACAATCTAGTAATGAAAACAGTTTTTATTCAAATAAATGGAGAAAAAGGATTTTACAGCAGAGTAGAGTCAGCCTATTCATGTTTTCAGTCTACAAGCGTACATAATCAATAATAAACATGACAAATGTGGCTCTCATCTGTCTCTCAAAATGGGTTTATTTAAAATCAGCAGTGCTATGACAACAGTGGATTAGATGTGGAGGGTGTGTTTGATTTTTCTTGGTAAGACATGTAGAAAGTTAGGGTAGGAAAGTATCAGTGCTCTTTTGACTAACAAATTTAATCCAAACAAATTAAATACACAAAACAAGATCCCTGACGATTGAAAACAAAAGCTGAAACCTGAAAATATCAGTAAAATCCAAAATAACAATCCACCAAAACACTTGCTTGCTTCTACAGTTGTGTTCAAAATTATTCAACCCCCAATGCTGTAAATGGTTTTAGGGAATTTAGTGTACATTTGTAATTGTATTCAGAATGAAATCCTACAAGGACTTCTTAAAGAACCATATGCAACTAAAATGACATCAATTAGTTTTGTAATACAGTAGTAAATGTTTCTTTTGTGAATTCTTCATTGACATAATTATTCAACCCCTTAAAGACTACCACTCTGAAGAACAGAGGTTCAATGAAGTGTTTTCAATCAGGTATTGAAAACACCTGTGGATATCAGGGAGCAGCAATAAAGCCTAATAAGCACCAATTAGGCAGCTTTAAAATGACTGTGATACTCAGCTCCTTCTAGACATTTACTGGTGTGGTTACAAACATGGTGAGGTCAAGAGAATGGTCCAGGAAGACAAGAGAACAGGTGATTACTCTTCACAGGAAGGGCAATGGCTATAAGAAGATTGCAAAGATGTTAAACATACCAAGAGACACCATAGGAAGCATCATTCGCAAATTCAAGGCAAAGGGCACTGTTGAAACGCTACCTGGTCGTGGCAGAAAGAAGATGCTGACTTCGACTGCTGTGCGCTACCTGAAGCGTAGAGTGGAGAAAAAGTCCCCGTGTGACTGCTGAGGAACTGAGAAAAGATTTGTCAGATGTGGGTACTGAAGTTTCTGCTCAGACAACGGCGCACCCTGCGTAATGAAGGCCTCCATGCCAGAACTCCCAGGCGCACCCCCTTGCTGTCCCCAAAGAATAAGAAGAGTCGACTGCAGTATGCCAAAAGTCATGTGGACAAACCACAGAAGTTTTGGGATAGTGTTCTGTGGACTGATGAAACAAAATTAGAACTGTTTGGGCCCATGGATCAACGCTATGTTTGGAGGAGGAAGAACAAGGCCTATGAAGAAAAGAACACCTTGCCTACTGTGAAGCATGGCGGGGGGTCAATCATGCTTTGGGGCTGTTTTGCTTCTGCAGGTACTGGGAAGCTTCAGCGTGTGCAAGGTACCATGAATTCTCTTCAGTACCAGGAGATATTGGATGACAATGTGATGCAGTCCGTCACAAACCTGAGGCTTGGAAGACGTTGGACCTTTCAACAGGACAATGATCCCAAGCATACCTCCAAGTCCACTAGAGCATGGTTGCAGATTAAAGGCTGGAACATTTTGAAGTGGCCATCGCAGTCACCAGACTTAAATCCGATTGAGAACCTCTGGTGGGACTTAAAGAAAGCAGTTGCAGTGCGCCAGCCTAAGAATGTGACTGAACTGGAGGCTTTTGCCCATGATGAATGGGCGAAGATACCTGTAGATCGCTGCAAGACACTTGTGTCAAGCTATGCTTCACGTTTAAAAGCTGTTATAACTGTAAAAGGATGTTGTACTAAGTACTAAGATTGAATGTCACTTGGGGGTTGAATAAAACTGATAATGATGTGAGCTCAGAAAAAGACATTTGTGGTTATTTCATTATTTATGTTATATTTGTCTGACCTACACGTGCCTCTTTGATTTAATTGTAAGCAGGATGACTGAATGATCATGATCAATGTCAAACCGACCAAAACAATCAATTTCAGTGGGGGTTGAATAATTTTGAACACAACTGTATACTTCATAGTAAAACCATGGCCCTTTGCTAGACTTGCCTCAGTCTCTTTCATTTTCACATTGGGAAACTTGCGGCTACAACAAGTTACAAATGCTATCTTTGGATAAAAAAACATTTTAAACCAGTCTGTCCATGTGATATTAAAATACTTTATTAAAATACATTTAATGTTATGCTTCATAAGTTGTATTATATTTGACAGATTGGCAAAAAAGTGGGTCAGTAATGTTTTAAGAAAAAAATATACCTAAACCTAATGCCTAGAAACATGGTAATTGTTGGTATAGATCCTTAAAGTGGCCAGTGACAAAATGACATGCGCAAAAAAAAACTTTTGAATTTTAAAACAACATGGGATCTGGTTCATAATTGAGAATTATTGACAGGTAGAAAACACCTCAGGCTGTTTTTTTTACCATTTGTGACGCTATGTCATGACACATGACTGAGGGGACTCAAGTGCGAGGAGAAAAATAGATCTTTATTAACAAAAAGAAAACAAAACCAAAAACACAGTCCAAACAACAATAATCCAGGCAGCACCAGAGGCACAGAGTCCACGGGGAGAAACTCAACCCGGCGAAAACTCACAAAGAGAGAACCGGAATCCACTCGGGGAGAGCTTGACCAGTAGCGGAGATCTGGGTGCAGGGAGCGACCTCGACCCGATAAAACTCACAAGGAGAGAAGTGCTGGACCCACTCGGGGAGAACTTGACCAGTAGTGAATATCTGGGTGCAGGGAGTAATCTTGACTCGACTAAACTCACAAGGAGAGAACTGCTGAATTCTGTCAGGGAGTGCTTCGTCAAAGGTGAGATGCCTGGATGCTGAAAAACGGAGAGATCTTGAGCGCCAGCGGGAACTGTGGGGCAGAGTAAAAAATGAAAGGAAGAGTCACGAGAACTAAAATTATAGCAGAAGTAAAACTTAGACTAAAAAAGTACTGTGGCTAAGGCAATGGCAAGGAAACAGAATTAGACACGCTAGTCTGCGGCAGTCAGCATTAAGCTAAAACAAACAATGGTCTGACACAAGACGAGAGGACAACAGGGATTAAATAGGGAAACCTAAAGAAAGGCAGGTGAAGGGCCAAAGATAATGACCTCTCTTTCGGGAACCGATAAAGAGTACAGATGACACTTAGGCGGAGAAGTGCCCACAACGGAGATCAATGGGACAGTCGTAGTGGCAATGAGGAGGAAGGTAGGTGGACCCTGACTTGCTGAACACGGCCTGAAGATCATGGTACTCCTCCGGGAACTCAGTCAAATCGCCGGCTTCGACCTGAAACACAGAGACAGGAGAGGGAGCAGGACGAGGACAAGACAAGTGACAAAAAGAGCTCTTAGCTAAAACAGAATTATTAGCCCAATCCATGTGAGGATTATGATGTGACAACCAAGGATGCCCTAATATGATGGGAGTTTTGGGGGAATCGAGGATGTACAGCGTTAATCGCTCACAATTTACCAGAAAGATAAAGGCTTACGTGAGGGTTACATTAGTGATGGAGGTGAAGTGATAACCCGCTAGCGTCCAGACCGAGATGGGCTGGGGAAGAGGTATGGCTGGAATCTTACATTTACGGGCCATGGTGACATCGATAAAGTGCCCCTCTATGCTGGAATCCACAAGGGCATGACCAGTGTGGGTGACTCCATCGATGAACAGCCGAAATGGCAGCTGGGTGCGGGAAGCCGGAGAGGAAAAGGGAAAGGCACCCACTCGAACACTCCATTCAACGGTTGGGCAGAGAGCAAACACTACAGCACCAGATGGTCAGGCTTGCCGCAGTAGAAGCATAACCCCTGGAGCAGACTTTGCTTCTTCTGAGCAGGGTAGAGACTAGAGCGACCCAACTGCATGGGCTGAACCTCTGGAGGGGAGCTGGTGGAGGTATCCGTGGCATCCACGTTCCGGACACGCCAGGAGGTGGGGGAAGGTTGTCGACAGCGGTGGGTATTGACACGGCTCTCCACCCGAAGTTCCTCCAGGTCTCGCGGAAGATCATGGTCGGCAACCTCATCCGCAATGGCACTGTTGAGACCGTTGAGAAACCTTGCTCAGCTGTCCCAGCATGGCCGCCTGTTGCTGTAACACGGACCGTAGGCGATATGTCCCCGGTGAGTCAGATGTGTGGTCAGACCTTTCTGTCATGGGAAAAAGCCTTACGAGGAGAAAGCCAAAGCACCCTTTTAAAAGTATTTTTTTCACCTAAAGAGTGCATTTAAGCACATTAAAAGCAGCACCTATGTATTGACCACTTTACAAAATGTAAATACTGGTCCTAAAGCACTTCCGGTTTGAGGTTTTTATTTTATTATTATTTTTAATCTCACATGTGTAATTAAATATTAAATATATTTGTTTAACATTCGGTTATAAATGTTCCGTTGGTTGTATTTTGTTGTTTACTTCATCTTATGTGATCTAAATCTAAGTGTTACATAATGAAACAAGTACTGTCCCAGTGACAGCTTTTGTAACTTTTTTGACAGTATATAATAATATAGTTGAATAAAACGCGAACATGTCAATTTTCCAAAGTTGGACTTTTGGCCACTATATGAGTGATGCCATTGTCTGGAAAGCATAGTGGCTCTTGCATACTAATCATCTAAACATCTAATATAATCGTTTAACATCTGTGTCTATCTCTCAAGGACAGAAACTTCAAGGCTCTAACTTTTCTGGGTTTTGAGAGGAATAATCAGAAGTTGTGCTTGACCCATGATGGACTGGAGCCCCTGACCTCTACAAGCATGTTTCCATGCTGGAGCACAGAGAAGATATCACAGAGAGGGTTTGACATCTCACTCAGTCCGCTAATAATTTGAAATTGTATAAAAGATTTTGTAGGAAACCATGAAAAGATTCTTGTAATGTCGTCATATGTCTTAGTCCCTTTTTTTTTACATGTCTGTGTTTTTTCTGTGTTTTGTGTGAATGGCTGCTGGTTGAGATCTCTTTATGAGCTGTGATGAGCTTCACGTCTGTATTCAGGCATGAAATATTGGACGAGCGAAAGAAAATAATGAATTTAAATGTACAGTATAGTGCCTTGCTTTTGTGTACAGTTTCTATACCAGACACACACTAGTCTGCATTTCAAGGACTTTCGTTGTGATAAAACAATAAGCATATTTAAGAATATTTGTGTCTTTTTTTGTAGGATGGGAATGACAATAAATAACTTTTGTTAGGCTACTTCGGTATCAGTTTCAACGTAAGCGTTCATATAAGGTTTGTAGGCTGGTCTCTTTTTCTTTTATGTGTTTCATTGAAATGAAACTGAAAGTGTTTTAACACCATCCGTTATTGTGACCGTTGCTTCCCACACAAGCCTACATCTTGATGTGTAAGTTGCCGAAAATATTACTTTTTAAAAATTGTGAAATGACCACATAGTTATTCTTAGTGTATATAGTTGCTTGTTAACTTGCAAGTTTTGTTTAGGTTGTTTCTTCGTCAGGTTCCGTTAGTAATAGTGAGGTTGTATTAGCTTTATTGAGTTTCAACTTAAAGAAGTCACGTTAGGTGTTTAACACGTAGGCTATTAATGTCAAGTCACTTTTTGTTCGTTTTTTAGTAGTTGTTTTTTTGTACATATCGACAAACAATCCTCAATGTGTTTAGCTATTACATTTGTTTGATTAGTTATCAATCGTTTGTAGTTACCTATATTTTGTGAACATTCCACAAGATCTTGACTGACAATCTTGCCAATTTACAATTTTAGGTTGTTTCTTCAGGTTTATAGAGATTATAGTTTTTTATTTAAGTTTACTTTTTACATTTTTAGGCTAAGTACTGAGTTTAAATTAAAAGTTCACATTATATAGTCACATTTCGTGTATGAGATAGTCTACCTAAAAACTGCTGCAAGTGATGATACATGTTATGTCCAGCAGGGGGAGCTGCGTGGCTACACGCACTTTCGTTTTCGTTTATCTTATTTATAAGCCATGGTTTTCTTAATTCATTATTTGTGTTACCATAGTTTGACTACAATTAAATATCAAACTCTGGTTTCTGTAATGACTCTGAGACGAGTCTACGATATTACCACAAAAAGTTGGTTATTAAATACTGTTCGGAAGGGTTGCACTTAACTAAACTATTAAAACGTTTTAAAGTCGTCTTTATAGTATTTCTGCTCAAATCCTTCCAAGCACTGGCTGCACCATGTTGATGTTAATTCACTGTTTCATGTGCTTTCAGAAAAGAAGGCAGAATCAATGGAGCCTCATTTTGCTGGGGTTTCTAACGTCAGTATTTCTGCACAGAATGGCAGCAACATTTCAGCGCCTGTGTTATCAAACCTAACTGTGACAGGAGACATAAACATAACAAATAATTTTACAGGTGTGTAATTTGTTTGTAGTAGGAAATCCAAGCTGTGGCATTGACTTACGTATTATAATAATAGTGCAGAAAATTACTCGGCTTTTAAACATCTTAATAATCTATTGTTTTCTTATTCTTGGTGTAGAATCTGCAGATGCAATCACAGGTATGTATTCTTATTTATTCTACAGGGGTAAAATAACCCTACTTTATTATTTAGATCTTTTTTTAGCTAATTGGAAAAGTTTTTTATATTATTTTGATCATATGGTACCACTACTGACGTGTTGGTGATGACGTCACCACGGAGCGCTCCGTAGGGCGCGCCGCGGCCAGGTGGCTAGTTAGTTTTTACCGCAGATATTACAGAATGGCGGAGAGAAGTGTACAGTATTCAAGAAGCGACAAAGAGCCAAATATATCGATCTCAGTGTTGGCCAACAAAGGTATTCATGTGCATAAGCTTGCTGTTGGATACCTTGTCGAAAGTGAATAGGAAGCAGAAACGCTCGCGCCTACTTGGTTTCTGTCAATCATAAACAGATACTTCTGTTGTCAGCACGTTTCATCTCATTTATATGCTTCTATGTTATAAAACTTTTAATAGCCATCATAAAAAAATATAAACTGTCATGTCAAATGTTGTTTTGGGTATTATGCAAGGCAAGGCAAGTTTATTTATATAGCACATTTCATACACAGAGCAATTCAAAGTGCTTAACATAAAATGATTGACAGAAAGAAATAAGACGTATCTTTAAAATGCAAATGATTTAAGATCACAAATACTTCAGATTTTAAGAAACAATAAAACAGCAATAAAATTGATTAAAAATGTGAGTGTATATATAAAAAGAATAAGAGCAGAATAAAAATAAATTAGAAATAGAAGTGCAGTTGATGTAAACCAGCATAGTGCTCAGGTTGTGAATGCACAGCTAAACAAGTGTGTTTTTAATCTGGATTTAAAAGTAGCTACTGTTGGTGAACATCTGATGTCTTCTGGAAGCAGATTCCAGCTACGGGTGGTGTAATGACTAAACGCTGACTCGCCATGTTTTGAGTGAACCCTTGTTATCTCTAACTGATTTGATCATGATGATCTGAGAAGTCTGTTTGGTTTATATTCAATGAGCATATCTGAAATGTATTTATGCGATACTTTTTTTGCTCGTTTATTGTGGCTTGTGTTACTTTGATAGCGGAGAAAATTCAAATTGTTTATGTAGCCTAAACACGACTTCTCACGCAAATTGGTCCATTATAATACATTTATATAGATTAATTGTAAATTTAAATATTATATAAAAGTTTAACATTTCAATTTGGGTTTAAATGTTCTGTTGGTTTTATTTTGTTCAAACGTTTATGTAATTAAGCGTTAATACTGAAAGAATTTGTTCTTCTGGACCAGTTTGCAGTTTTATATTCATTCATCAAATTTTGAGCTCTCTTTTTTTTGCAGATACGACCGCATTGATCACAGAATACAAGAAGTCCGTACTGTCCGAGTATGCATACTTGACAGAATACACCTCTCGCGCTGGTGAACAGGTGCTGCTGAATGATCGTTACATTGACCCGATGATTGTTCAGAGACACAAAGAAAGAGAAGAGAAAGAGCAGGAGATGCGTTCAAGAGGGGAAAAGTTCTTCAGCTTCAGAACCAACCAGAGAAACAAAAACATCAGCCTTGATCGACTTTTTAGTCCAGAAAGCGAGGCTCACAAAGTCGTGCCGAGAGCGGTTATTCTCCAGGGAGACTCTGGAAGCGGGAAATCCATCACAGCTCAGAAGGTCTTTCTCGACTGGGCCTCTGGAGAGCTTTACGCTGGACTCTTTGATGTGGTGTTTTATCTCAGATGCCAAGAGCTCAATAATCTTTCCAGTGAGATGAGTCTGGTTGAAATCTGTGACTGCAGTTTAACTCCAAACGAGACTGCTACGATCTTAAAGGACACATCGCGGAGAACCTTGTTCATTATCGATGGCTTTGACGAACTCATTTTGTCCGCGCCCAAAGACTCACTTCCACCAAAACCAGACATCAAAGGCCGTCCGTCGACCATCCTCTGCTCTCTTCTTAAAGGAAGGATGATGAGAGATTCCTGTCTGCTGGTCACTACAAGATCAGCAGCTGTGGATAATCTGCAGGGCGTTCTTAAAAAGCCCCAAAGTTTCATGGAGATCTTAGGTTTCTCAGAGAAGGGAGTGATTGAGTACTTCCGAAAGTTCTTTGAGGATGAAGAGTTCTCCGAACAAGTGTACGAGCAGGTGAAAGTGCACGAGATGCTCTACACCGTTTGCTTCGTTCCCGTCTTCTGCTGGATCGTCTGCTCGATTTTTAAGAAGAAAGGGAAAGACGGCGTCAGAACGAGCGAGCTGACCACCACCACCTCTATTTTTGTTGACTTCATGTTCACAATTTTGAAACATCATTGTAATTTCGATCGCGATAAAGAGTTTGACCTCCTCAAGAGTCTGGGCCAGCTAGCGGAAACTGGAACGCTGAAACGTCAAATCCTGTTTCACAGAAGCAGTCTTCCGAAAGCAATCTCAGATGTTCCGAACATTCCCTTTTTGTGCACGTTTCGCCAACAGGACAGAACGTTCCTCAAAGAGAGGTTTGGGTTTATGCACCTCAGCTTTCAGGAATTCTTCTGCGCTCTCTCCTACATGTTAACAGACAAATCACGAGTGAAAAGAAAAGTTAAGGAACTTCTTGAGTCAGCTGGCAATGGCAGGTGCAACGACCATCTCTTGCCTGTAATCAGGTTCCTCTTTGGTCTCTCCAACAAGAAGGTGAGCCGTCTTTTTATGGGGGAACAACAGCGGTCGACATCTGCCGCCATTCGGGCGCAGTTGGAGAAGTGGATCAGCAGAGTGCTTCTGAAGAACATCATGGACACGTTTTACATGAGCGATTTTATTCTTCACTGTCTTCACGAGCTCCACGAGAGGGACGTTTTGAAGAACGTCATGAAGCTGTGGGAAGGGTCGGGTATTCACATACACTGGACCTTGAAGGGGATCGACTGTCAGGTCGTCATGTATTGTCTTCAGTACAATACACACATTAGCAATTTGGACCTCAGGTGCCGTGCAGAAAATCTGAAAGCGCTTCATTCGGCACTCTGCAGGTGTAACAATCTGCGGTAAGAGCTTTTTAAAATTCGTACTGAAGTGTCTTTGATCGTTCATTTATAGTGAAATATTTCTTGTTTGAAATGTTTTCAAGGTTGGATTTTAACTACATGTCTGACACGGATGTCGATCTCCTGATATCAGCGCTGGGGAGGAAGAAGAACATTAACAGTCTGATGTAATGTTCTCGTTGTTGTCATTTATAGGTTATTCTGACTTTTACCATACACTCTTAAAAAAAGGTGCTTCAAAAGAAGATGCCATAGAAGAACATTTTGGTTCCATAAAGAACATCTGAAGAAGCGGTAACCCATGATGATGCATTTATAAATGTGTTTATTAATGATTAATAAGTCATTTACAAATGCATTATAAAGCAGTTATAACTGCATGAATAAAAAGGGGGTTTCTAACGAAATACCTGCCAAATAGTGAGCCGGTATAAGAAAAACAACATAACGCCCTACAGTGTCCAGTCTGACAGCCTATATTGCAAACAACATCAAGATAATAATGAATCTGCTTTCAAGTCAAATAAATAATGAATAAATATATTTAATAAGCATTTATATCATGTCAGTTAAAAATGGCTCTCTATTCGGCAGGTATTTCGTATGAATCCGTCTTTTTATTAATGCAGTTATAACTTATAATGCATTTGTAAATGACTTATTCATCATTAATGAACACATTTATAAAGGCTTTATAGAGGGTAACTCAATGTAAAGTGGTACCGAAGAGGCTTTATGTTTCACAAAAGGTTCTTTGTGGCGAAAAAAGGTTCTTTAGATTATAAGAAAGTAAGAAAGAGTTGGTTCTTTAAAGAACTTTTGACTGAATGGGTCTTTGTGGAACCAAAAATGTTTTTTGAAGAACCTTTTAAGCACCTTTACTTTTAAGAGTGTAACTGTAAAAAATAACCATCGCAGATGAGAACCAGAAATTGTATTATTCATATTACGGTAATATTATAACCACAGAGAGCCGTGGATGTTTAAAAACTTTATTCTCCTTCAATCTTATGACAAATGTTCATATTTTGATATTACTGGTTGTGTAGTAATAATGCATTTAGCTATTTTCATTCCCATGAATCCACATTGGTGGATGTGACAATTAAGACAACACAATCAGCTTTTTACATTGTGTTAGATTATAAATAAAGTGATGGATTTGTGTGTGTTGCAGAATTGAGGATGGGGATCTTTCAGATGAGAGTTTGCTGAAGATCTTAAAAACCCTCAATGAGCAACAATCAGTGGGTAACATTCGCCTCTCGGTGAGGAACATCACCTACACCAATGCAGATTTAACCATGAACTTCCTCACAAAAGACATGATGGGGAAAGAATTTAGGTAAACTATCAAGTGCACAAATATTTGATACAAATGCATAGAATATGTAGACTTAAGACTCTTTCTTCTTGTTTGTTCTTCACAGTATTTGCATCGCCAGTCATTCAGACAACCGAGAGAGTCTCTGCTCGGAGTTCACAATGGAGAGCAAAAAGAATTCCTTCTGGTACTGGACTTCCTGCACTTTTCCCAGTCACACCTACACTTAGCATTGCTTTCAGTTAGATGTTTTACTTCTTTACAACAAAATATAAGATTTGTCACTCAAATATGCCATCATTTAAGATAATTCTCATCGCCTTTATCCCCTCTGTCCCTATTTCCTCTTCCTGGCCTCTCTTTAAAATAAACTACTACCATTTTTGTCTTGGATATTTCAGGCTGACTGTCGGGCACACAGAAGAGGATCACAGTAAAATCTTGAAAAAACACGGTGCTCATTATTATCAGGCTCTTTCAAAAATATCCTTCGCTCTCTCTGATCTTTCCACAATGTCAGCAGTTGATTGGAGGGCTTTCCTTGAGATATGTCATCACCTCAGACGCTTCTCAGACGTGTGAGTACTCATAGGTGTCTTCAGACCACCTTTACTTGGCTAATTTTCCATTTTCTTCTCAGACTTTTATGGGTATGTTTATATTTGTTTTCAGAAAAGACGCAGAGTTTAATGAGAATGTGGATTTACTTCTGTCATACCTGAATTCTGTTCCTGGTTTAGTTGAGGTGGACATACGCACTGAACACCTGACAGAGATTTGGACCTCTAGGATTCTGTCATTTTTTCACGTCAATCCTAAAATCTCTCACATTAAGTACGAGAATGTACATTGATTTATATTTCATGTTTTAATCGAATTGACTGTGAGCATATTCATCAATGTTTCTCTATATTTCATGTCAATTAAGTTATACGTGTTACTATCAGAGATTCTTTGTCTCCTGCAGGTTTTATGTGAGCAACCTCATGATAAGTGATGTGGAAAGAGTCTGTTCAACATTTTCTGCCTCTAGAAATCCATACATCCATAAAGGTGGTAAGCCACCTTTGATTTTGATCTGATTCATTTGTTCATGCATGGGATTCTGCAGACTCTGGTACAGTGAAATGAGTGTGTGTTGCAGGTACAAGATGCATGACAGTGAAAGAGATAATCCATCTTTGCTTCTATCGATGGACAGCTGGGCTTATCATGTGTAAGAGTTTATCCTGTGTCCTTGTTAGGATTTGATTTCTGAATGAAAGTCGTCTGAGTTACTTAAATATATTTATGAATACAAATATTTCTGTAGAAACCGTAGCAGTGAAGAGCCGATAAGTTCACACCCATGTGACATACCAGTTCTTGTGAAGCTCAACCTCAGTGTTCCTCCTCTGGAAGGTTCTAGTGTCACTTGGGAGAAACTTTTTAGGACGATATACCGGCTTATCCCGTTGACAGAAAAGTGAGTTTTGAAAACTAGAGCTGTTATCATGGGTGTTTTGTCGTGTTAAGTAATAGTAATTGTGTTCCAACCTGACTTTTTATATTTTATTAGATCTCCAGAGCTGGATGAGAGTGTAGATTCTCTGTTGGTGTTTCTTCACTCTGTTCCTGGTCTTAAGGATATCAAACTGTGGTTAAACAGTCTGAATGAGATCTGGGCTGCTGGGCTGATCGCTCTCTTTATGTCTTGTTCCAGTTTACTTCATCTTCAGTAAGTTATGGTATATGAATCTGGTAGTTTCATTAAGTATTACCGTCTAAATTCATCACTGTACAATGCTTTTTTGTAAAGGTGCTGTGTGTCGTTTTTTGGAGGATCTATTGACGGAAATGCAATATAATATACATAACTATGTGTTCAGAGATGTAAAACGACCTTACATAATGAAGCGATATTTTTTATCACATTTCAATGAGCTATTTCTATCTACATTCACCGCGGGTCCCCTTACATGGAATTCAACATGTTGTTTCTACAGTAGCCCTAAAGGGACAACTGCTCTACCTAAACACGTTATCTCCTTTGGCAAAGAAGAAAAAACGTGACGACATGTTAGATTTGTGTCAGTCACCGTAGTTCTTCGAAAGGGAGGGGCGGAGTGAGCCGTTGGTTGGAATTCGCAACCTCACCACTAGATGCCGCTAAATTCCATACACTGGACCTTTAATACGAATGTTGTGTTTCTCTGTTATAGAAACGGAAAATAACACATTCTTTTCTGGGCAGGTTGAAAACAAGTTTTTCTCTTGTTGATGATGCAGAAAGTCTGGGCATGATAAGACAAGATGGAATCAGGTAAGAAATCATCTGAGCCTGTTTTTCACTGCAGGAACTGGTTGTTTGTTTCAGAAACCTATTAAGGAACCAAATCAAATCTATCAAATATAAATTGAATAAGCGAAAGATTTTCCCTGATCTGTGCCTTTCTGTATTGAAAAAACAGTTTACAAACCATTGTCTGACATTCTTAATGACTTATCTTTAAGCATGTCACAGTGCATTCTGGGATTTATTTTATCTTTGAAGGATATGTGTAATCATAGATAGTTATTAATCATTGACTGTCTATCAACTGTCTTTGCTTGATTTTAGGAACCACATACACTAAACATTGTGTTTAATCTCTTCTTGTGCAGATTGTCTGTTGGATGTAACCATGTGAATTATATAGACGCCTTTGACATCAGCTTCTTTGAAACTCCAGTACACAAAGTGCTTCCCTGCATCACCATCAGAGTAACAGACGAGTCCGGGAACAGAAACACTGTCTGGACAGGATTCTTTCATAACTACAACCAGCTGAAAGTCTTGACTGAATAGTAAGACAATATTTTAACACTGTATTTGTACATAATGTGTGTGAGAGAGAACATGAGATCATATTGGGTTTTCTTTCACTATAGTTGTTTGGAGTACGATGAGCGTGTGGCGGACCTGCTGTCTGTCCTGCGCTCTCTGTCCGGTCTGAAGGATCTGGATCTCGTGTTTAGATTCATGACCGTTGATGGAGCCTCCAGAGTCCTGGACCTCCTTCAGACGAACCCCAGCCTGAGAACAGTGAAGTGAGAACTATGCCAAAAAAATATGGAATGTATATAGAGCTCTCATAAGTCAACACGCTCATAAAAATGTTTTGTAAACTGCATCATTTTGTTGTTTAGCTTTTTGGCCATTAGGCTGCAAGAAATGAAGCCGGACCTCAATTCTCAACTCTTCAGGTGAGAATTGAAGCATCATGATGTTAGATAAAAAAAGACCATTAATAACAGTGATATTTTGCCGTTTTCACAGGACCAGTGAGAGTGAAGAGGACAGTGATTCAGACAGACTGAATGACTTTGGGTATGATGTCAGTTTTATATTTTAAAGTTTAAGATTCTTAAAGGGACAGTTCACCTGAAAAAAGAAATTCTGTTGTCCTTAACCTCATGTTTTTTCCTTGATAATGTCTTTCCTTCTGTCCTCCAACACAACCTGGAGATGTTAGAAAGCTTCAAAGTTTGGTTGACTGAGATCCTCAGTCCCTATTCACTTTAATTTTATAGAAACAAGATAAATAGAAGCATACGATGACTGAGAAACCCTTAAGACTTAAGGAATAATGTCATAAGTGTATTAAAAGTTTTTAATTCTGTTTGAATTGTTGCATGGTAAAGCAAATAGCTCCTGTAAAATACAATACACAGGAGCTATTTTTAAATTTTTTGCAATATATGATGCTTTGGGGTGCGTGCAACTAGATCGAAGTAAAATTGTCCGTATTGACAGGATTCAGACTGCAGGACAGGAGGAAAGTGATGAAGAGAGCTCATCTTCATCCCTCAGTGACTACATCAATGACATCAGGTGAGAGACTATGTTCTTTATGTATCTGATAGCATCACTGCTAAACTCATAAACAACAAACTGTGTGATCGTTGACTTTACTGTTACTACTACTGTTAAAAAGCTTATGTATGCTATGTCTTTGTAGGGATTGTGATGAGTTGTGCAACACAGAACATCTTTGCTCCCCTGAGATTCTCTCCTCTGAACTCAGAGTGCACAAAATGACCAGTGATAGTGACAATGCTTCAGAAAATTGGAGGTTAGAAATCTTATTTCATTTCATTTTTATATATTATAAAATATATTACATATTCGAAGTATTCTTCCTTCACAAATTTTATGTGTTCGTATAAGTAATATTTTACTCAGTTATATTCTTTTTATTCTGGGTTGGCTACATTGAGAACAACTTCTAGCAGTTAACAAAAGAAGATACATTGTTCAAGGGAAAACATCCAGGGATCAAATAACTAAAAACTAAAAAACAGATTAGAAGTCATGTTTTTTAATTCACATTCTTAGTAATATCAATCAAACTGCAGTAAGTTGTTTTGATTGAGTAATAATAACTCAAATAACACAATAAAACATATTTTCATTGGCAGTAACATGATAAACAACATGATTCATGAGATCATAAAAATTACAATTCATGCAGTGAGTAACGTTGCCGTGTTTGAATCACGCAAACGAGTCATCCATAGTCCGATTCACGAACCGCCGCGGATTAACGTCATTACATATAGTCCCCGCCTACGTTTTGCTAGGACTGCCCTCGAAAACTTCACTCATCTCCCCCAAACGCTGTAGCTCGTGAGCCTCATTCATGTTAGAACAATCACAGCAGACTAGACCATCTGACCAATCAGACTAGGCCAGGGGAAAGGAAGGGATTAGACAGATGAATCGCGGAACGAATCATTTGAGAGTCAGTCAAGAAGTAAGGTAAGAATAACTGCCTATTGTTACGAAATAATTGTGTTTTTACACCTTCTATCTACATAAACGTGTTGGACACTCCATAAACCAAATAAGGACCTTCAAATCCCTAGTTATGTACTCTTTAATCTAAGAAAATCTGTTTTTCAAATCAACTCTTCACATGTATGACGTTTGGGAGAGGCTGCATTATCTTTTTGTAGAATTTGTGCCAAAACTGTTTATAAAATTACCAAAAGAGAAGATTCATGTGAACATTGTAAATGATAAATACTGCGAAGGTGTATTTTGATGATATCTTTTCTCTTAGAGATCATTTGGAGATTTGTAAGCTCTAAAAACTGGCATGTCAAAAACCTCTGTTTGAAATTGTCATGCTGAAATTCTTAAGTGATTTCTGTCTGATTTTCAGGGTTGTTTTGAAAAGCATTGCGTCCAGTCTAAATACAATGTCACCTCTCACGTACCTGACACTCACCCTGTCTAAAACCTCAGGAGAAACCAGCAGTGACTGGAGGACCTTCCTAGCAGCGTATAACCAATGCAAAGGCATATCTATAGGGTAAAATAACATCACATTATTGAATGAGATGTCTGTTTAATATAAACCAAACGAATATTGAATAAATATGACCCGTTATATGTGAGAAAATAATCTGTTTTCTCTGCATTACAGGAGCTCACGGTTCAACGAATGTATAGATGGTCTTCTGCTCTCACTTTATTCACTGTCTGGTTTGATTCAGCTCCATATGTCCACTGACAGTCTGACTGAGAACTGGGCTCCAAAGATCTTCTCCCTGTGTTACGCATATTACAGTCTCCAGAACGTCTGGTAAGAAAAACGTCCTCCATTACCATCTTTATCTCCTTCGGAGAATTGGTAGAATCACTGAGCTCCTGTTTTTCTCTTTTATACCATGTATTTGAAGTCCTCAATAGATCTAGATGTTTTGCTTAATAATAAAACAATATTAAGATAATGTTTTGTGTTCATAAAATGTCCTGTAGATGTTTGACACACTACCTTCAAGGTGCATTTCTAAAAACAGCAGTTTCAAATCTATTCTTTTTAGTTTGCGTGTGGACTACGACAGAAAAGGCAGTGACCTCAATGTGTGTTCATCTCTCAACATAACCAAAAACAAAGACTCCATGTAAGTTTGTCTGACAGTTTGTCTTAAAAAAAAAAAAATCACACAGATTCCAAAGATCACAAAATACATATTTCTTTATTTATCTCTTAAAGGGTGACAGTTGACATTCAGGCAGCCCATAAAACCATCAGAACAATCCCATCATTCATTTCATTTACATTACCCTGTTCAACCATTCTCAAAGTGGATGGACATGAACTTCTTGAAACCCTGGATTTGCTCAAAGATTTAGAAGAAAAGTAAGCCTTTGATCATTGTCTTTGTGATAAAAGTTAAAGATGGTCATTTACAGTGCATCCAGAAAGTATTCACAGCGCGCTTCCCGTTTCCACATTTTGTTATGTTACAGCCTTATTCCAAAATGGATTAAATTCATTATTTTCCTAAATTCTACAAACAATACCCCATAATGACAATGTGAAAGTTTTTGAAATCTTTGCAAATTTATTAAAAATAAAAAACGAAAAAGCACATGTACAGAAGTATTCAGAGCCTTTGCTCAATACTTCGTTGAAGCACCTTTGGCACCAATTACAGCCTCTAGTCTTTTTGAGTATGATGCTACAAGCTTGTCACACCTATTTTGGGCAGTTTCTCCCATTCTTCTTTGCAGGACCTCTCAAGTTCCATCAGGTTGGATGGGAAGCGTCGGTGCACAGCCATTTTCAGATCTCTCCAGGGATGTTCAATTGGGTTCAAGTCTGGGTTCTGGCTGGGCCACTCAAGGGCATTCACAGAGTTGTCCTGTAGCCACTCCTTTGTTATCTTGGCTGTGTGCTTAGGGTCATTGTCCTGTTGGAAGATGAACCTTCGCCCCAGTCTGAGGTCCAGAGCAGGTTTTCATCGAGGATGTCTCTGTACATCATCTTTCCCTCGATCCTGACTAGTCTCCCAGTTCCTGCCGCTGAAAAACATCCCCACAGCATGATGCTGCCACCACCATGCTTCACTGTAGGGATGGCATTGGCCAGGTGATGAGCGGTGCCTGGTTTCCTTCAGACATGACGCTTGCATTCAGGCCAAAGAGTTCAATCTTTGTTTCATCAGACCAGAGAATTTTGTTTCTCATGGTCGGAGAGTCCTTCAGGTTCCTTTTTTGGCAAACTCCAGGCGGGCTGTCATGTGCCTTTTACTGAGGAGTGGCTTTGTTCTGGCCATTCTGCCATACTGCCCTGATTGGTGGAGTGCTGCAGAGATGGTTGTTCTTCTGGAAGGTTCTCCTCTCTCCACAGAGAAACGCTGGAGCTCTGTCAGAGTGACCATCGGGTTCTTGGTCACCTCCTGACTAAGGCCCTTCTCCCCGGTCGCTCAGTTTGGCCAGGGGGCCAGCTCTAGGAAGAGTCCTCCTGGTTCCAAACTTCTTCCATTTACGTATGATGGAGGCCACTGTGCTCATTGGGACGTTCAATGCTGCAGAATTTTTTCTCTAAGGTCTTCGGTCTTGGTCTTGGTCTTGGTCTGGTCTTGGTCTTGGTCTTGGTCTTGGTCTGGGTCTTGGTCTGGTCTTGGTCTTGGTCTTGGTCTTGGTCTTGGTCTTGGTTGGTCTTGGTCTTGGTCTGTTAACTGTGGGACCTTATATAGACAGGTGTGTGCCTTTCCAAATCATGTCCAATCAACTGAATTTACCACAGGTGGACTCCAATCAAGTTGTAGAAACATCTCAAGGAAGATCAGTGGAAACAGGATGCACCTGAGCTCAATTTTGAGTGTCATGGCAAAGGCTGTAAATACTTACTGTATGTACATGTGCTTTTTCGTTTTTTATTTTTAATAAATTTGCAAAGATTTCAAACAAACTTCTTTCACGTTGTCATTATGGGGCATTGTTTGTAGAATTTTGAGGAAAATAATGAATTTTGGAATTTTGCTGTAACAACAAAATGTGGAAAAAGTGAAGCGCTGTGAATACTTTCCGGATGCACTGTATTTGTTGCTTTATTTATAATTTCTTCCCTTCTGCTCTTTGTTTAGTGATTTAATGTGCAGAGAATGTTATTTTGATCATTTAATAATGAAACTGTAAGTCAATTCTAATTTAACTGTAGAATTGTCACTTGTCACTTATTTGTTCTCCAGCTGTGAAGAGCATGAAGAGTATTTGGGCAATTTGATGTCCGTCTTGCTCTCTGTTCCTGGTCTGCAGAGGGTCACGCTCAACATTGGCAATCTAACAGAGAACTGGGTGAGAAGGATCCTGTCACTGGCCAAAGTCTCTCCTGATCTTCAGGAAATCAAGTAAGATGTTTTATGCCAGTTTAGATATTTTTCGGATCAATAAAGAGGTACAAAACCTGCTGTTTTGAGTTTTCATATGGAAATGTGTTCATGTTTCAGATGCAACTGTATAGAAGGTGCTGGTTTGTTGTTGGAGGAGAATGTGGGGATTCTGCAGAGCTCTCAGGTGGATTCAGACTGCATGATTATTATTACAGGGTCTGTATTATCTTATCTAACCATTCATTTGAGACTGTGGTCTCTGCAGAATAAAAAGTGGTGTTTCTCAATTATTGGGCATTTTAAACTGCGATAAGCGTCTATTTAATTATAGCAAAACTCAAGTGGTTGATTCCTTATTTCTCCCTTTGGATGGTTAGTCACAGTTTGTAACGCCCATTAATTGAGAAACGCCCCTTTCATGTTCTGCAGAGACCTATACCTTATTCATTGATTTGTTCCAGAATAGTCCTGTTTTACTGACTGTTGTTTCACCTGTTTAAAGGGTGAAGTTCGGTAAAGGGTCAGATAGGAGCAATAACATCATGATGGTAACCTCGAGTGCATCATCCTGCAATGAGAAAGTAAAACTCACCTTCTGCAAGAACACGCTTTCAACAGTTGTGCTGATAGATGAAAATGAGTCTGAAGAAGATGAGAGTTATGAATGTATACTATTTGACACACTTATTGAATGAAATGTTAATTTAATTTAAGACAACCACCACTGAGTGGCAGTATAAACCCTAGATCCTTAAGTAAATAACACTAATTTAATAAAAATGTGTAAACTAATGTATAGCTGTTGAGACACTGGCAATAACTGTCATTATACTTTTAAATCTTGATGACATCTGATGACCAAATCACTTATAATATAACACAATATAACAGTCTACAAAGATTTTCATAACTAAAGTCCACTATGAAAACCCAGTTATGTCTTAATGTACTCGGATCTCTTTTCAGTACCAAAGATGGCAGCATTTCTTCATTTTCTTGCTTCAACAGCAAGCTTAAAAAGTGTAAAGAAGACTCTAAATTTAGTTTACCACACCACAATGTGGCTATCTGCCTGGCACTTCTGCAGAAAGTTAATAAAAGAACATTGTGTGGTTCAATAAATAGAGCACTGTGTTGCTCAGAGGTCAACAACGGCTACAAACAACACACAGTATAACTTCCTAAACAACAACGTTGGACAGGCAAACATATAAACCATTTCTTTGATTTTGAGTCACAATGATAGACAGGTGATACAACACAGGTTATGTCAAGAGAACATGAGACAGGATGGATGTCAAAAGAAGTGTGCACAAACACAAGATTTCTTAGTGCACCAGTTAAAATGTATATCAACATTTTAAATTACTTTAATTGTATGAGCAATAAAAATGTGCACAGATTGGATGTTGTTAAGGAAATTAATGCAAATGTTAACCTTATTTTGTGGACAGAACTGATGTCTTCATTTAAAGGAATAAAGTTGACTCCTAACAGCACAGCTAAACCACAAATTTCTCACTTCAAGTGGTCTTCCTGTTTGTAACTTCTCAGTTACTTCAGCTTGTATGAAATGCACCGGAACTATAGCTTAAAAGGGTCATATGGCGTGAACGTGTTTTTCTGTGTCTTTGGTGTGTTATAAGTTGCCCATGCATGTATTAGACACGTAAAATGGCAAAAATTCAAGTGTCGAAAGAAAAGATGCATTCAATCTAAAAGCGAATGCTCACCAAGACCTGCCTGAAACACCTTGTGTAACCACACCCCCACAAATCTACATCAGTTTTACCCAAATGTATACACAATTCAGGTGGGCGTACCTGTCACTACAATTGCTTTGGAACAAGATGTTCCGAAAATGGTAAGAGGCGTTACATTCGTCACGCGCTTGCGGTATTCCACCAAACACTACGCACTGGTTAACTGGCCAAACATAGCACACCTTGCTTTTCAGAGCAATGAGCTTTGAGCGTTTCAGAGAGGCGGTGCAAAGAGGAGATACAAACATGCACGGTTTGTGGAAAATACTGCAGTTTTGAACCTTAAAACGTGTATACACATTGCATAACATCTAAAACAAGCGATAATGTTCGCTTTAGCCGTGTCATATGACCCCTTCAAGGTCTACAAAATTACTGACAGGTTCATTTGAGTTGAATGGAAACCCCTTGGATGTATGATTAAGCACACTGGAATCAACATGTTCACTAAACTGATCACAAATTTAGGATCCTAGCAACATTTTCCATATATTAAGATCAGACATAAATGCAATCGATTAAGAATGACCTAAAAGTTGCTTTTTAATCTCATAGTTTTGTACATTATTGGAGCAGCATTGTCTCCCCCTGCTAAAGGTCTGTGCATCTGTTGAAGAGGCAGAGACTGACACTGTCATCCTAAACACAGGACACGGTATATGCAAATTCGCTGTTATTTTGGGCATACAATTTTGGGGCTTTGAGGAACCACAAACCGTTCTGAAATTAAATGCATTTGCTTGTGCTTGTAAAAAGAGAAGTACACAAGAAGTCGAAAGAAAGACAGATGATTTTATAGTTTAGATGAAAATACATTCATTCCAGGAACATACAAAAAACACACAATTTTGAAATTGCAGGCCAAAGTACTTTTGGGGAAGTTGCGGCACTCGCTCAGCATCAGCGTACAGCATTTCTGTCTGGACCCTGACAGTTAAACATTTCGTCATGCACTTTCCTCAGCAGATGATGTCTTTGGACATGCACAATATTAGTAATATAAAACATTGATGATTAAACAAACTGTCTGTGTATTCAGATATTAAAAGCATTAACATAACACAGATTAACACAGATATTAAAAACATTACTTCAGCAGATGTTCTGTATCTTAGCAACCAAAGCACCTTGGAAAAAAAGTGCTGTTAAGCTCCAGTAGCCAGTGTTTACAGAAGTGTAAGAATGCTCCGGTGGACACAGGACATTAAAGTGATAGTTTTCTATCCAAAAGCAAAAACAGCCTGAGGGTGAGTAAATGATGACAGAATTTTCATTTTTGGGAGAACTATACCTTTAAGGAACCACATGGCACCAGGTACATATGTCAACTGCATGCACAGACAATAGCAAAGCTGTATCCTTCACATACTGTATACATCATTGTAACTGCACAGAGTCATTCCCAGCTGTGTGTTTATTGACACTTTCAGATGTTGGTGGTATTGGGTGCTGTTGAATGGTGCTGTAGATGGAGACTGGATTATCTTTGTTGCTCTTCTCGGTCGCTGTTGGATTCTGATAAAAAACACAGATTAGTTAGGATAACAAGGAAGCAAAGAGGAATCTGTTGTTATTGACGTCCAAGCTCGTGCGACCAGTCAAACTCTGTTACTAAATTCACCTGTCACAGGGTAGAAGTCAAGCTAGGCATGTGACTAAAACGATCTCTCATTTTATGTTTGGAAAACTCATTTTTAAAATGTCTAATTCTTTGGAGGATCTATTGACAAAAACGCAATATTATATGCAAGTAATAATTGACGACGGGCCGTTCAATTATTCAAAAGTTAATGCACACCCCGAGGTGGTAATGCGGCCACGACGCGAATAATTGAAGGGACCGGAGCAGGGCCGGCCCAGCCTCTATTGGTGCCCAAGGCAAGATTTAAGATTGCGCACCTCCTATACAAAATAAATCAATTAATATATATAAAGATTTTTTTTTAAAGCAAAATTTATATTTTACATTTACATTTATAAAATAACATTTATTTTAATATAAAATTAATTGTGATTAACATAAATAGGAAGTACATAAATAACAACTACAAGCATTTGTAATAAAAAAAATCTAATTTCCTTCTCATTGTTTGAAAATAATGTTGCAAATAAAATAAAACTAATTGTTTTCTCAATAATAGGCTACTGAATTTGAATATTAGAGCTCATAAAACGAATATTTGATTGTTATTATTATTTAGATAAGGGTTAATATTTTTATACATTTTGTCAACCTCTGCGCAAATGCTGTTTTGGATTTTCTTATTTAAATCTTCAGCAGTAAACAAAAAATCAAGCAAACTTTTGTAAGAGTTGGTCTATCAAAATATATGATCAGTTATAAGCAGCATGAAGAGGGATACAAACCATTAGGCTATCAGTGTTTATTAATGCATTTTGTTTTATCTATTTAGTAATTTGATTTATTCGATTTCAGTATATGTATTTCTTGTTTTTAAAAATGCTTTGTTTATTCAAATGAAACTGCACACGTTTCCATTAATAGTAAAGTTTGACATTATAAACGTCAGATCAAGAGCAGGGCGCTGTGTGCTGTGTGGCATGTAGGCTACACTATACCTTTCTGTTGTTTAAACTTGGCGAATGTGGACCTGTAATGCGGGCAGCAGACCTGGAACACTATCATATGTGTGCATTTAACTGAAAGTTAATGCAAACCCATAGAACGTTTGTCAACCAATCAGATTGATGCATTCAACAGCCCCGTGGTATAAACATAACTATGTCTTCAGAGGTGTATAAATACCTTACATATTTAAGCGTTATGTTTTTATTAGATTAGAATGAACTATTTCAGTCTACATACACCGCGGGTCCTCTTCCATGGAATTCATCATGTTGTTTCTACAGTAGCCCTAAACGGACAAACTGCTCTACAGAGCGCATTTCATAAATACGTGATCTCCTTCGGCAAAGAAGCAAAAATGTGACAACATCTTAGTCCTGTGTCAGCCACCGAAAAAATAAGCAACTGCATTCTGGCACTGAATTGTGCATGAACAACTGTAACTGCTGCTTTGTGGCGATGTACTGTAACTGTCTACTACAGAGAGCAGAGGGTTTCAGTGGCGTAGTAAGATCTTGGGACAAATTAGTTACAGTAGTGACAGAAAGAGGCTGTAAGATACAGTCCATGCCTTTCTCACCCACAACAGTATTTTCCTGCACATACAGTTAACAGACCTTGAGGGAAGACATACATTTAAAGACATACGTCAGCATGTGACACTACCTTAACTTCTGCATAGATCGAATCTTCACTCAGCTGGGCATCTAAGAGATCAGAAAAGAATTACATTTTCCAACACTTTCCTAACACTGTTTTGCGACTTGACTGTGGGCTTTATAATACCGATTATTTGGTTCAAATGTGATACTCCACACAGCAGCTTCAAGTGTTTATTGTCTAAGCTTCTAAAACGCTGTGGTTGACGATCGTGTTAGATTCCAGTAAAAGAAAAAACGACAACTGACAAACAGGGATGTATAAGAATAGTAATGGAATGTGTTAAACATGCATGTTATAAAATCTGTCCTGTACCTTTGGTTTTCTTGTTGTAACAATAGCCGGCAACTAGACACAAAAGTAATATACAGAAAAAGGGAAGTAACCACTGGAGAAGCGTAGATCTCAAAGCAGATGTTCTTTTCTCTGTGTGAAAGAAGATGTAAAAGAACAGAGCAGTCATCTGTTTTGCGCTGTGGTTTAAACAGACGCACAGCTTGGTTGATTTTGTTATTCAGAAACATTTTATGTGACTAAAGAATAACACGTCATAATCATTTACATTTTTACTGTGTGAAATATTGGCGTTGATGTACCTGGAATAAAAGCGCAGAGTTGTTGAAGAGTTTGTGTCATTCTTCCAGCTGACAGGGTTGCTATAGTTACAAATGATGAAGTCATCAGTGCATTTCAGACTTAGATTGTAGATTCCAGATGATTTCACTTCATCAGAACAGCTGCTGTTGTAATAGTTGATGATTGTAAGATGATCTGCTGTACATGTAAAGTTACAGGGATCTGTGCTGGACCAGTTTGAGTTTACAGTCAGGACAGGAGCTTCTACTGCATCTGAAATACACAGGTAAAGATATTCAGTTTGATTTCCAGCTCGTGGTCCTTTTCTGATCCCACCCCTACTATCTCTCCACTTCGCTACCTGTCCTCTCACTGTTACTGTACAAATGAAAGTAAAAACACCTATTTTAACTCTTTAAAAGGTCCAATCAACACAAGCAAAAAATAAAATAAGTAAAAATCCCATATACGGAAATGTAATATACAGTATGACATATATGTCCCTATATCAGTAGTGATCTTGCCATATACTGTTACATATAGACAATAATATTATTAAAACATATATACATCTTCTGGATGTATGTATGTATATCTTTAGAACATATTTGAAATGCTCATAGTACATTTGTATATAAACATATATTTAAAGTATGTATATGATACATTTGTATATGGTATTGCATGTAATGACCATATATGTTAACAATATATATACATTTTTTATATGATATTGTGATGTAAGGGAGTCGTGGTCCGTCTGCGCAGGTGCACCGAGTTAAAAGGGGGGTTAATGTGTCTCATATGATTCTGTCTGGTTTTAACTGAATAAAGATAATTGTCATACTGGTGCTCTTTGTCTCTACCTTTGCCTGATTGTTACAGTATTATATGTTCACCATTTGTTAACAATATATATTGAATTTATATATGCAAGTTTGATAGCCATATATGCCTTACATGTATTGTTTATTGTAAATGATAAAAAATACTATGTTTCAATTCAGTTTTCCCGGGGAAAAACTACGGATTAAAAAAGTTACATGTTTAAAAAATTTAAATATGTTAAGATTAAATGTCAATTATTGGATAAATTACTTGTTGTAGAATAAATAATCTATTGTAGAGTTTTATGATTTAACTTTATGTCCATATGCGCTCTCATCATTGCAACTATTGTCACATAACAGGTACATCTCAAAAAAGTTAAATATCATGAAAAAGGTCAATATTTTTGGTCAAGAGTGAAATATTTCAAGTCTTTATTTCTTGAAATTTTGATTATTATGGCTTACAGATTGTGGGGACGTGACCAGAAAAGCAGGAGACAAGGCTTGCATTTCTACAAAAACATCTTTATTATAAATTGCCATACACCATAGCTGACCCTCCTCACGGAGGGGCCCAGCCAGCACTCCCAAAAACACAGAGAGGCAGCCTTTTCTACCCAGAGGATCAAACCAATTTAATTAAATGGGTGACAATTGAAATTCATATACATAAACAGTAAAACTAAACCATAATTAACAAACAAGTTAAAATAAATGATTACATCAAAGTAAATTATTTTACCTCACAATAAGTGAAACTAATACCCAAAGCAACAACAAGAATAAACCATTTACACAACACATAACACAAACCCCCCTACAAACCTAATAAATGAACCAAGCCTACATTACCCATAATTACTGAGGATCAAATAAAAAGGGAAACAGGAAAGCCGCACACCCTCTTAGACCCCCCCCCCAGAACCATGCTGCAGCCATGAACCTAGAGTCAAAGGTATGAGAATTAACACAACTTCTAAATAAAGTAAAGAGATGAAAATGACTGGTGTCTTTCTTCCAATCTAATGTGCACATTAGACTAGAAAAAGAACAGAAAACATTTCCACTAAATTAACCCCACAAACATGTAAACAAAATGATATAAACTTAACCCACACATTACTGAGGGTGATGTGAAATCTTCACATCTTCCCCCTCCTCCAAACTCTCGCACGGTAAGCGAGAGAGAAAATCAGCGGTCACATTTTCTGACCCTCGCCGATGTCTCACTGTGAAATAAAAGGTGCATAGCCAAACTCCCAGCGAGTTACCCAAGCATTCGTATCCTTTATTTTGTCAATCCACTGAAGTGCTCTATGATCAGTTTCAACCACAAAGTATCGTCCAAAGAGATAATATTTAAATGAATCGAGAGCCCACATAAGTGCTAAACACTCTTTTTCAATAACTGAATATCTCGTCTCTCGTGGATACAATTTTCTGCTCAAATAAGCTACAGGATGTAGCTCCCCTCCCTGCTCCTGTTTTAAAACAGCTCCCAATCCTACTCCAGAAGCATCTGTCTGTAACACAAACATCTTCTCAAAATCAGGACTGTACAAGACAGGATTGGTTATTAATGCATCCCTCATATCCTGAAAAGCTAGTCTGGACTGTTCAGTCCACTGAACCTGATTTGGACATGACTTCCGTGTCAAGTCTGTTAGTGGCGCTGCCCTGGTGGCAAAATGAGGTATAAACCTACGATACCATCCAGCTAAACCCAGCTAAACCTACGATACCATCCTGCTTTTTTGTACCAGGGAATGGGCAGGTCTGAATAGCCTGTTTCTTTTGGATCTGGGGTTTAATAACACCATTACCCAAGACGTAGCCCAAATACTCAGTTTCACTCTTTGCCAAAGAAGACTTTGCAGGATTAATTGTCAAACCAGCATCCCTAATCCGCTGAAACACTGTTGCAAGATGATGAAGGTGCATTTCCCAACTATCGCTAAATATCACAACATCATCAAGATAAGCTCCTGTGAAGTCGCCTAAGTCTTGCAAAACGGTGTTCATCAACATCTGAAAGGTTGGAGGGGCACCGTGCAGCCCGAAAGGAAGGACTCTGAACTGCATGAGACTGGTGGCAGTACGGAAAGCAGTCAGTTCTCGGGATTCAGGAGCCAAAGGTACCTGCCAGTACCCTTTGCACAAGTCTATTGTGCTGATGTATTTAGCTTTTCCCAACTTCTCTATGAGCTCCTCAATACGTGGCATTGGAAACGAATCAAATTTGGAAACTGAGTTCAGATAGCGAAAATCAATACAAAACCGCAAACTTCCGTCTTTTTTTGGTACCAACACTACTGGATTGCACCACTCACTCTTTGACGGTTCTACAATACCCAACTCATGCATCATCTTAACTTCCTGCCCAAATGATGAAACTTTCTTTCTGGGATCCGGTAACTCATTCTTTTTACTTGGGCATTCGGTTTCAGCACAATATGATGTTGAACAAGAGTGGTACAACCTGGAGTATTTTTAAACAATTGTGGATCACATAACCCCTGAATTTGTTTTTTCTGCTCCTTCGACAAATGATCCAGATTGACTGGAGTAATTCTGAGTAACAGGTAAATACTGTTCCTCTACCTCCTCTTCTTCCTTAACCACCCTGATCAAATTTACCCTGGCCGACTCGGGTTGTGGGAACCATTCCTTCAAGAGATTAATATGCAGGACTCTATGGGAACGTGACCCACCCGGAGTAACAATCTCATAAGTTACAGGCCCTCATTTTTTCGTAACCTTGAATGGACCTTGCCATCTACCTAACAGTTTGTTCTCTTCGGTGGGAAGCATGACTAAAACCTGCTGACCTACATCAAAAGATCGCTGTTTAGTCTTTACATCATACCAGCATTTCTGGCTAAGCTGTGACTCTTGCAAGTGTTCTACAGCCAATTTGGTCATTTCACTTAATTTCTCCCTCATTTGCAACACATAATCAATAACATTGACTCCACTAGACATCTGTGAACTTTTGCTCCCAGGTTCTTTTCGGCAGAGCCAAAGGGCCCCGCACATCATGGCCATACATCAATTGAAAGGGAGAGAACCCCGTGGAAGCCTGTGGAACCTCCCTATATGCAAATAATAAATAAGGCAACCACTGGTCCCAATCGGATCCTGTGTCTCCCACAAATTTACGTAGCATTTGTACCAGGGTTTGATTAAATCTTTCAACAAGACCATCAGTTTCTGGATGGTAAGGTGTGGTCTTTATCCCTTTTATACCCAACAATTGATAAATCTGTTGCAACAACTTTGAGGTGAAATTAGTCCCTCGGTCCGTCAATATTTCTAGCGGAAAACCCACTCTAAAAAAAAAACTGAACCAAACAGAAAGCTACAGATTTGGCTTTAATATTCTTTAATGGGAAAGCCTCAGGGTAACGCGTTGCGTAATCACAAATGACCAACATGTATCTGTTACCCGCTTTGCTTCTCTCTAGTGGGCCTACAATATCCATGCCTAGACGTTGAAAGGGCACTTCTATTACTGGCAAAGGTATTAAAGGCGCTTTGGGGGGACCCTGAGGAGTGGTATACTGGCACTCTGGACATGTCCTACAGAATTCCGCTATATCTCTAGTCATGCCTGGCCAAAAAAAATGTTTGCAGATTCTGTGATACATTTTACGACGACCAAGATGACCTGCCCAAGGTATAGTATGTCCCATCGTTAACACAGTCTGGCGTACACGAAAGGGAAGAACCAGCTGCTGTCCCTTCTTAGTCTGACGATACAAAATATTATTATGCAGACAAAAAGAAAGACCTCTAACCGACACGGTCTTCCTCCCATACTGTACTTGTTTTGCCACTCGAGAATATATCTGAGAAATCTCAGAGTCGGATTGTTGCAATTCAGACACGTCATCTGGTAGTTGCCACTTAGTGCTCAAGTTATCCGTTTCTTCCTTGTCGGTAATTGGTACTACCATTCCTTTAGACTTGTCTAATCTTTTCAGTGCTTTGGACTTTACTGGTTTTACCGGACAAGTTGGCAACTCACAATCATAGAAAGGAAGGCCAGTCAAAGGATTTTCTTCATTCACTTCCAAACCCATCTTAGATTTTGCACGTGTTAAACAACATTACAGGTATTTCCAAGGGGGCAATAAATCTAGCAAAACAGGACAATCATGGCCAATAATCACCGAATAGGGCAGATTTGAGGCTAACCCCACTCTCATTAAATATGACTGCCCCTTTACTCCTAAATGTACCTCAGCAGTTGGATAAGCTTGTTCTTTACCATGGATACATTTGACCATAACAGGAGAATCATTATTTATGAAACCTTCAGATACAAGATGTGTTTCTATTAGGGTTTGTGTAGAGCCTGTATCCACTAAAGCAACAACCTTGTGCCCATTAACATCCACCGGAATTGTAACAACACCTGGCACCGGAGTCACACTAAGCTCAGGCTTAACCCCAAGAGGAACATAACCAACATTAGCAAACTTTTTACTCAGATTTGGACACATTGGTTTCTTATGGCCTAACTGGCCACAACTATTACACTTCATTGTCCCACCTGTAGTTACATAAGTATTCTCAGTTGGTTTTAGATGTCCATCGCCCATTCTCTTACCCCCTTCTTGCATGGAGGTTGTCTTACGAGGAGGAAACTTATCCTTAGCCTTCCACTGGGGGAGAAACTCCAAAGCTCTGTTCTCCGCCTTGCTGCTACAAAGATATCTGCCAATCGAGACGCTTCCTCAGCAGAAGATGGATCATGTTCCCTAATCCAAGTTTGCAGTTCAGGACACAACATTCTCACAAATTGTTCCATGATAACAGTCTCGGCAACCTGTGGTACTGTCCTTTGGTCAGGTTCCACCCATTTGTAGAACAGATCTTTTAAGCGGACATACAGTTCCTTAGGAGTTTCTTCCACTTGCACCTCTAGGGAGCGGATCTTTGTCGATAAGTCTCACAATTAATGGAATATTTCCTCAATATAGCTTCTTTCACCTGCTTGTAGTCGTTCACTTGTGCTACCTCCATAGCCACATAGGCCGCACGGGCTTTACCAGTGAGAAGCGGGACCAGGCGTATAGCCCATTCTTCTTTAGGCCATTTGCAAACTCCAGCAATTCGTTCAAATGTAGTCAAATAAGGTTCTATATCGTCTGACTCACAGAATTTCGATATCTTGGCTCCTTCAAGAAACTAGCTGCACTTGAAGACCGCCACACATCAGAAGCTCCAATAGATACATCCAGACCAGCTCCATCCGCGACTCCCGAAGACGGACACCGACCATCACCTTCTCCATCCTGTAGATTTTCCGGTGAGGTACGCTGATTTAATTCTAATTGAAGCAACCGAAACTGATGTTGCAGTGACTTCCATCTGGTTTCTTGTCGCTCCGTCTCTTGTTCTTGATGAGCTAGTCTTTCTTGTTGATTCACCAGCAATTTTTGGAACATGTCCTTTAACTCAACAATATCTGTGGAAGCCCTCTCCAGAGACACTTGCCCCGCAGCACCAGCATTGGCCCCTTGCAGTTCTTCTCCATCTTGAACCGGATCAATCTGGGCCAGCATCTCAGCCCGTGCTCGTTTTGGACTCATGATAACTGAAGTTTCTGCACCGTCCCCTTACTGGAAAATCCCACAATAATTAACAAACAAGTTAAATAAATGATTTTACATCAAAGTAAATTATTTTACCTCACAATAAGTGAAACTAATACCCAAAGCAACAACAAGAATAAACCATTTACACAACACATAACACAAACCCCCCTACAAACCTAATAAATGAACCAAGCCTACATTACCCATAATTACTAAAAGGGAAACAGGAAAGCCGCACACCCTCTTAGACCCCGACCCCCCCCAGAACCATGCTGCAGCCATGAACCTAGAGTCAAAGGTATGAGAATTAACACAACTTCTAAATAAAGTAAAGAGATGAAAATGACTGGTGTCTTTCTTCCAATCTAATGTGCACCTTAGACTAGAAAAAGAACAGAAAACATTTCCACTAAATTAACCCCACAAACATGTAAACAAAATGATATAAACTTAACCCACACATTACTGAGGGTGATGTGAAATCTTCACACAGATAATGAAAACCCAAAATTCAGTGTCTCAGAAATTTTGAATATTTCATAATATCTATAAAAAAAGGCTTCTGAAAAGTATGTCCATTTCTATGCACTCAATACTTGGTTGGGCCCTCTTTTGCATGAATTAATGCATCAATGTGGCGTGGCATGGAGCAGTGGCGTAGCAAGAATTTTATTTTTGAGCATGCCTGTCTGTAAATGAGGAGGCCATTATGTATACGTATAGGTTTCTATACATGTAGATATTTAAAGGTACTAAAATGATACACCTCTATTATACAGCTAATTTTTTGCACACATAAACATAACCTAGTGGCTCTTAATCTGGTCCTCGGGTCCCCCATATTTTGCATCTTTCTCTTTTAACACACCTGATTTAAATCACCAGCGCTCCATGAATGAACTGTGTACCGATTGAAATGATCCCTTCACAGTGTGCACTGCTCTGAACTCCCTGTACACAGGAAATCGGCTGAAGTTTGCTTCTGAAGTTAACTTCAGAAAACGAATTTGCAGCGTCTTCATACTGTACACAGAATAAAAATAACTACGGAAGTTTGAGGGGTTATTTAACCGCAATCATGAGATTTGCGTAAGATCAGAAGTTACGTTTTGTGCACTTCAATGTCATGGTTCCACTATCATGTCATGTTTTATTCCTGTCTCGAGTGGAGCCATGGCATTGCCTGATGGTTTTATGTGGGAAAGACATAGTTCTTTCTCGTGTCGCGTCATTGTTCCCGCCATCTCGTTCCTCGTCAGCCCTCTCCTTAGTGCTTTATCCCCAGCACCTGTTCCTCGTTATGATCCTGTGTTTGTCACCCTTTAAAACATCCTCGTGTTCATTGTCTTGTGCTCGTTCATTGTATGAAGTTCCTTGTAACTGTCGTCGTGCTTGTAGCTGTGTTCTTGATTACCTTGTTCCTGTTCCCTCGTCTTAGTAAGTGTTAGTTTAGTGTTCTTATCAAGTGTTTGTTTTTTCATAGTTTTAGTCAGTCAGTATCCTTGTTCAAGTTTATTATTTATCCTGTCTTGTTTTCCCCATTGTGGGTTTTGTTTTGCCGTTTGTATAGTCTTGTCCTGTTTAATAAATACCCCTGTTAACCCCTTCACCTCCTGTGTCTGCCTGCAATTGGGTTCTACCATAGAGATCCGTGACAGAATGAACGAGCCTCAACTGAACCCAGCAGGCACGGAAACGAGACGTGCAAGTCAGGCCCGTCGCCTGTGCAATGTCCGTCAGGGATACGGCGACGTGCTTGACTTCGCGGATCGCTTCTTCGAGGCTGCAGGGGAGATGGTCCATGATGAGCAGGAACAGATGGTCCTGTTCAATGGCGGCCTCAACTACCCTCTGACGCGAGGGGAGATGCAGACACTGAGACCGCTGGGCTTCACCGAACTGATCAGGTACGCCATGAATCGGCCGGAGCCCAGGGTCCTCAGTTGAGTCCTACTCTCCTTCTCCGCTGGCCGTCATCCCAGAGGTCGTTCCCTGCAAATCGGGGTCATGGGCTTCTCCCCACCATCTGCATCTCTCCACCGTCCTCCAGTCTCCGTGGACGGCGTCGGCGGAGGGGGTCGTGGGACTCCCCGTCCGACTCCTCTGCCACGGAGCTAGCCGTGCCTCCCACCACCTCTCTTCCGTCGGCCGCACTTCCCGTGGGCCGCTCCCGGAGGAAAGGACCCAAGAGAGGAGTGCAGTCCAGTCGGTCCCGAGTCCGGTGGTCCCGAGTCCGGTGGTCCCGAGTCCGGTGGTCCCGAGTCCGGAGGTGTCAAGCCCCAAATATTTTTTGGGGGGGCGCCGTGGGGATGTGACGTCCGTGCGGCCAGCCCGGCACGCAGCCCTTTCCCAGCAACCGGCACCAATCCCCACCGCACCACACCGGACACAGCCAACAGAGCTACCATCCCCCGGCACCCCTCTCCTCCAGCCCCCTTTCTCCCCCGCCCGGCCACGTTCCACCCCCCCCCCCACCACCCCCGGTCCTCTCCCCCCCTGTTCCCCACAATCCCGCCTCCGCCTCCCTCCCCCGCCCTCACCTTCCCAGCTCCTCCCCCTCTCCCTGGCCTCACACCGCCGTTCCCCCTCCCCTCTTGTCCCCACCGATCCTTTCACCTCCTCCTCTTTTTCCAGCCCTTCCTCCTCCAGCCATTTCCCCCCTCCCCCTCGTCCTCCCCTTCCCCTTCATCCGCCCCCCCCCCCCCCCTGCCTCCTCTTTTTTCCTTCTGTTTTCCGCCGTACTTGCCGTCCCAGCCCTTGCTTGTTGTTCAGCCGTCCGGTTTTTAAGAATGCTTTACGATCAGCCACCCCGAACCATATGCCGGCATTGGTGCATTCTGTAGCCTTGTCCTGCATTCCAGGGGTCCAAACCTTGTCCTGTGGCATTCAAGGGGGTCCAGCCAGCAGTCTGCCGGGGTTTACAAGAACAGTTTTCCCTTGACAATCCCCTGTAAGCATCATGGGGATCCGGTCATGGCGCGGGGCTGGTAACAAGCCAAACCCATGACCCTTTTACCTTCTCTGGACTGCCAAAGTCCTTGCTTGGCCCCCCCCCCCCCCCTCCTTAAAGTTTGTTTTTTTATTACGAAGGAAGCATGTTTGATGCTCTAATGTCCTGGTATGGTCCCCTGGTTTTTGACCTTTGCATTGTTGTCCATGCGGTTATCTTGTTCATGTATTCCATCACTGATTTCAGATAACATTGCACTAGTAACATTTGAAATGAATTTGAAGAGATGGATGAAATGTATAATGTTAAATTGTCTCTGAGATATAACATTAGTCTGGTCTAGACTTTCAAGCCGCACAAAATGGAATGACTAAAATACAAGCACCTTAAACAAATACAGTACAGTACTTGGTTATATTCTACCAAGTACATTGACATGGCTATGGGGGATGCATAAGCACATAAATTACATGTGCATATTGCATAAAGGTACAAACTACACCAAGTACACTAAAGGATCTGCGGCATGTAAGCACAGGCAGGAACGCAGTACTCATTATCGTATCTCAGGGAACCAAGGTTACGTTAATAACCGAGTACGTTCCCTATCGATACTTCACTCATACTGCGTATCAGGACGCTATGGGGAACCAGTATAATCCCGCCGTGCTACAAGTGGAACGAAAAACACCATATCATCCCAGAGCTGTGGCTTGAGGATAGGTATGAGGCAGGGAAGCCCTGCAGAAGGCGGAAAAGCCAAGCTAATAGGTGGCCTAATCCGGTTAATCGTCCCAATAATGCACTAGTTGCCGGTGTGGTTGAGGGCAACCACGGTCCAGCAGTCTAGTCTTAAGCAAAAAGGACCCGGCCCTGTAAGCTGGAACGTCTAGACTGTAGAATCTGATAAATGTGGAAGGCGAAGCCCAGCAGGCCGCCGCACAAATATCCACTATGGAGACTCTCCGCTAGACCATGCCCAGGAAGAGGCGACACCTCTAGTAGAATTGGCCCTAACTCCCGTGGGGCATTGAAGGCCCAAGAAAGAATATGCCAGCGCAATAGCCTCAACTATCCATTTAGATAGTCTACACTTCGTGACCAGAGACCCTCTGGTGCGGTCACCGCAGCAGACAAAGAGCTTTTCCAACTGCCTGAAGGGGGCGGAACGCTCAATTTAAATCTTAAGCTCTCTGACTGGACAGAGCAGATTCAGCTCCGGGTCCTGCTTGGAGGAAGGGAGCGCAGAAAGTGTCACTACCTGTGCTCTAAATGGAGTAGAGAGCACCTTAGGTATGTAACCATGTCTTGGTTTGAGGAATACTGTCAGGCCCAAATTCAAGACAGGAGGGGCTCACAGAGAGCGCCTGCAGATCGCCCACACGTTTTACAGTGCGATTTTAAGCGTTAACACCATCAACACCATGGACAGACCCCATATGTGAGGGAACGGTGAGGGGGCGAGGAGGGCTTAGTCGCCTGGAACCCTTCAAAAAACGAACGACCAAGTCGTTCTTTCCCACTCCTTGGCCCGCTATCGGGGCATAGGAAGCTGCAATTGCTGCCACGTAGACCTTGAGCGTGGAAGGGGAGTGGCCCTTATCCTCTCTAAGCCTTAGTCAGGACCCGCACTTCCCCGAGTGCTTAGTTCCTCTACCCCGCTGCTTCGTCCCCGCACAGCCCTGTGGGGGGTGAAGCGGGAGGGATCGAGGAGCGGATTCGCTTTCCAAAGAAAGCTATCCGCGAGCGCAGAAAGGGATGGACTCATGCTCTCGCATAGTGTCCTGCTACGCTGTAGTAGGCTGCATTGGTCTTGGGCTCCCGCGGGACTTAGAATTCGACTTCGTAAGTTGCAATAAAGAGTGTTAATATACAACGCACATTGCAACGTTTAAAAACTGTGTGTGTGCTGTTATAGGCACAGGTGAAGGCTAAGAGTTCCGGTGTTGTTTGTAAAGCATTTAAGAAGCGAAAAGTTTTGTCTAATAAAAAATGTGATTAGTCAAGTTATTTGTAGAGTGTGGGGCTTAACCCTTACATGAACATTATCGACCATAAGACGAGCGTTTATTTAAGTGCAAATGTTCTATGTCTGTTGTTATGAAAATTTGCATACCTCAACATTGTTTAAATCCTTTAAGCAAAATTTTTTGCGGGTGCGGGCTGGAGCGAGCGCACAAAGTGCGGATGCGGGCGGGAGTGAAACACACGCGTCGCGGACGGGACTGTTGTGACGTAAAATCAGTATCTTATTATAATATTAACGCCCCTTAATCTACACAATTCCACCCACGGTGCTGCCGCCATTGTTGTTTTCACAAGCGACAGCGGTGTATGTGATGCCAAGGCTAAAGTTTGTGGACAACATGCAACATGCAATGTAGTCGCTGCACAGAGACCTAAACTCGTAAGAGACAGGAGTTGATTTATTTTATTTTTAGTGGAAATCCCTCAGAAACCATAAGTAAAAACCTGCTTGTTTGCACGAATCACTTCAAGCTGGAGTGCTTTTTCAACCTGGGACTAGATATCTGCCCGATTAACCAAAAATATATATCATATGATTTATGAACAACTTGTGAGTGAAGTACGGTTAAAATGCTGCTGCATCCGAAAGCCAGAGGGCGCTGTCGTGCAGAAACTCCAAATATACACTGCAGAAGAAGACCATAGTTCTAGGAAATGCCTACGGACATGTTTTTTATCAC
This sequence comes from Triplophysa siluroides, assembly GCA_006030095.1. Taxonomy (NCBI): domain Eukaryota; kingdom Metazoa; phylum Chordata; class Actinopteri; order Cypriniformes; family Nemacheilidae; genus Triplophysa; species Triplophysa siluroides. The sequence continues at coordinate 8,909 of VCII01000246.1, read as the reverse complement.
TGTTCCTCAAGCCTCCTCAGGTATTTTCATGATAATAAAGTATATTTATAATGATCATGTTTGATGGGTGTTGCTTTATTAAATGCACGTTAAGTGATCGAGCAGCATTTCCTTCTGATCCCAGAGACGTGCTTCACGGACAAGCTACGCATCAACAAAATAATCGATACCTTGCATTATCGCAGCTAAATCGGTTTCAGGTGGATTTAGTGTAGAGATCAACCGATACATCGTTTTCCCGATAATTTTCCCGATATTAAATCAATTTCCCATCATCGGGTATTTGTTTTCTAATATCGGATACACCGATAAGCTCCGCCATCTTGTGGCCGTTTAGAGAATTGCGTTCAGGACCCTCACAGGGGAGACGCGACAGAATCGACAGCGTGCACAGGTAACGTATACTCACTTGCTTTATTAATGCACTAATATTTAACATGAGAGCAATTAATTCACAAATTAGATGTTACATTTAATGCCTGATATGTAGTTTATGCAGCTTCGCTACTAGAGACAAACTCACAGAGTCACATTGCCGCTATCAATTCCTCCGCTAATAAAGACGTAACTTTACATGAATTTAATGAAACAACCATGAATTTATTTATGTTGGGAATAATAGAGTGCATTTAATTACCTTTGTTTTCTATGCTCATCATTCATATTGCTGTTCACTCACCGGGTTGATTTTTTAACATAGTTTTAGCATAGTCTCAGCATGTAGCTAACTTTTTACCAAGATAAACTTGTTTAAAACACCCAAAGTTATACTTTCATTAACTATCTAACCATTATTTCACTAATAAACATTTAAATAAATACAGCCCTGTGGAATTCATTATTTATTATCTCCACAAGCGATCGCAGTTTGAATGTAACGTTAGTTGCATATATAAACAGTGCTTTGTCCGCAGGTATTTAATAAGACTGACAAAAAAATGAATAACGTATCATACTAGTTGAGTTATGCAATGATTTATACGCAGTTTTGTTTGTTACTTTCATGACAATGTATTATTCCATCAGTGTTTCCCATACAATGCATTTATATTCGGCGTCACATTTTGTATTTTTTTTATCCATTATTGTTTTGCAAATGAACAGGGGCGAACACTGCGGTTAGTTTTGTTTTAAACGTCTCAAATCATTCGTCACAGCATACTAGTTATGCTCTCACGTTGTGTGTGTAACGTTATAACTTACGACAAGGGCTACAATTGGTGCACATTGCGTGGATTTTAGGCAAGCATACACACACAACGCGAGTGCTGTTTGCTGTGACAGATTTTTTAGTCTCCGGACGAATGATTTGAGACATTTAAAGGGAAACTAAATGCAGAGGAGTTCAGGAAACATAATTTAGCTAAACCATTGCCATACACGTACACGATATTTGATATTTTAACACCATGTCGACTAAGATCAAGTTTAGTTTGCTGTCCCACCCAACACTATCAAAGTTAAAAAGTGGCTTTGAAATGTTGGGCACTTTCTGAAATATGGGGTTTCAGACAATTAGATTTTTAATCTAAGTTTAAACATAACTCTGGGCCTAGTATATTTATATATTATATATTTTAATTATATTACAATAACATAACTGATGCAGTGATCCAGAAGTTTCTTCACCCTTGGCCTATTTTGCATGGCAATAAAGCAAAATCTAACCAAGATGTGAGAATACAAACTGCAGTGCTTTAGCTATCCCACTAAAATAGGTTAATGTTCTGTTTCTTATGCCTGTTCAGTGTTTTGATTGATTGTTCAGCCTGATAAGATTGTTTCTATTTAAATAAAGATTTTACTTTTAATGTTTAATGTATGGAATGTGCATTACACTGCAACTGTGTTGATACATGTCTACATCATGTATTAAAAGATCGTTTTGAAGTTCAACAATCCTGTATTAAAAGAACTAATGTATGAAACCATATATTTCATAATTAAAAGATTATTGCATAAATAAGTGAACATGTCACATATATGTCTAATTTATATATAACACAAAAATACATATAGCTCACATATATTTTGTGAGCTATATTTTGTGAGCATTTGGCAGACGCTTTGGATAAAAGCGTCTGCCAAATGACTAAATGTAAATATATATAATTATTTACATTCCATATATGACAATACATATATTATACATACATAAACATATTTTTGTAATGGGTGAACATATATGTCAAATTGTTCCATTTTCTAATAGGGTTCATATATGGATTGGGCATATACAAAACATGTATTTTATGTATGGATATTCAATATTTGCACATATATTACGTTTCTGTATAAAGGAACAGAACTGAATGTCGCACAGGTAAAGGGTTTTTTATAGTTTTTTTTTGCTAGACAGACAGAAAATGATGGCATGAGACAGGAGTGCAGGAGCCAGGAAAGGACTACAAGACGGAACTCGTGTCACACGCAGTGCTTTCACGCAACATGTTTGCCCAAAGTGCTGGACCACCGGCACCGACCAGGTACTGGATTTAATGGAAAACTGTCACTGTTTTTAAATAAAATCAACTAAACATACTTTATTTGAAGGTAATATATGTATCACACTCACCTATGATAGACACTCTGTGTTCAGCAATACATGATACTGAAAATGTCCTTGTTACTGCTGTATAAAGTCCACTATCATTCTTCTGCAAGTCTTTTAGTTTTAGAGAGAAGGTTTCATTATTGAAATCCACTCTGTGCTTATATGAAGGATTAAGTTGTACTGCTTTAGTTGCCTTTGTATATTTCACAATAATATCTTTTGTTTCCTTCTTCCAGTTGAACTCTTCAAACTCAGCCGGTAGTTTCTCTCTCTGTATATCCAGTTGAACAGAATCTCCTGTCTTCACATACACAGTGTCTCCATCACTGGACCCTGAGGAGAGAGAAAATACAGTTATTTAAAATTGAGTTGCTGCATCTTTACTGTTATGATTTTTCTTACCTGTTGTTTTCTTATAAATTGAATCCAAATTATATCCGGTAAAACATTACAATCAGTGTAAACACAAATATGTAAACATTTTACGTATTTTATTTAAATTGTGTCATTTTAAATCGGCTTCTGCAGGACTTACACTTATTTATTTTTAAAGATTTAGTCTTTAGATTTTGTAGCATGATTTGCATAGGAATCACAGAAAATAATGAATATATTTGTATCATGTTAAAATGTCTGGATTTGTACCTGTGTTGCATAGAAGCAGAGCATATGACAGGAGCAGACACAACGCCATGCGATCAAATTGGACGTTTTGCTTCTCCTTCAGTAGAGGAAGCACTTCTTCTGTTTCATGGTGTGATGTTTCAACACTTTGAGCCAAACACCAGACCATTGGTAGACTGCACTTATGCGGTCAGGTTTAAAATATAATTGCTATAAAAAGTCCTGCAGAATAAGATCGAAGGGTTTGTAGTCTTTAGCAGCGCTAAACACTATTTAATTCAGTTCAGTTTTATTTACATCGAGCTTTTTACAATATTCATTGTTGCAAAGCAGCTTTACATGCATTATAAATAATTATTCATCTTTATTAATTATATTATAATTAAAATAATTGCCAGTTTTTCTCAATGCTTTTATTGTGTAAACTGTAAAGTCACGCATTGCTGAGTTTCTCACCCCTTCACACTAAATAGAATTAACAGATCGACAGCAGTATTGGGGACAGTGTTTCTTATGTCAACATATTCATTTAAAATATGATTGAAGTTAGAAAAAGTACAAAGAAATTTCACATCTTTAAAATACCTTTTAACCTTTTAGTTTAGATGCTAAAATAGCTTTTTAAAACATAAAAATCATTTGATCAGTTTATCTAACTGTAGAGTTATTAAAGAAACAACTTCATAATACTGTCTCTTCGGTTTTTGAACCCTAGACATAAGTGAAGGTCTCCATCTGTTGGCCAACTGTCATAAACCAATGCAGCATGTGGCCAAATTGTGCGTTTTCACATGGGTTTGCTCTACTGTCTAAATGACAGCAGCTCTTATGTCACACATACAATCAGAGAGAGTAATAATATATTTTGGGAACATATTTTACACTTTTAAACCATTCATTTATTTAAGTGCAATGCACTAAACAAGGAAATCTTCTACAGGGAGTAAATATGATACACCGAGTGTCAAAAACTTGATTTATTACCCATAATTTATGACCCCCTGCCAGGTTTATGATTATGACCTTTGACCGTACATCCTGTGTAAATTCATGAACCCTTTGTTGTTGTTTAGGGAAAAATGTGTATAATGTCCAGACCGCGTGGTTTTCCTGACCCCGCCGTCATTCAGGAGAGATTAGGATTTGGTTTGAGAATGCTTGGTCTTTGACCTCCTGTGAATGAAAGCAATAAAATATGAGTTACAGAAATAAGAAGCACTGATGTTAAATAAAATAGATAAATAGTGATTAAATGAAATAAGATAAAATAGTCAAGTTCAGTTTTTAAGTTTGAAAAAGAACAGATCTGAGTTGGTTTCAGAATGCTTGGTCTTTGACCATAATGTCTATGAATGAAACGATACAGAATGAGTTAAAGAAATAAGAAACACTGATGATAAATAAAATAGATAAATAGTGTTTAACTGAAATAAGATAAAATAGTATTTGATGTCAGGTTTTAAGTTTAAAAAGAACTTGGCTGTGTTGAAGTGTGATGCTTGCAGTCAGTTTGTTAAAATGAAGTTCCAGCTATGTTGGGGGATCCTCTGTCCCCCTTCCTACCCACACACCCCTCCACCCCCAAACCAAGACGGTCCTTTCACCCTGTCTGCCTTTTTACCTGCCAACATGATGTGAAAACAGTCCGCGGTGGGTTATTTGTCAATTAGAAAGAAATAAATGTGTTGTTTAAGGGTGTGACGTAGAGGTCACGACTCTGTTTTCATTTGCACCACCAAGCTGTCAAACCCGTGTGTCCTATTAAAAGTATCTAATTCATATTCCTGTGGGTGATTGACCCTGGTGGCGTAGTCTGTTATCTTGGCTTGATACGGGGCCTAGCGTCAAAACATACCTAACCCAGCATATGCTGGGTTAGGTATGGATTGTTGACACTGGTATAAGTCGAAGAGTTAATCTTCCATTGTTCCAGGCTTGGGTTAGTTTAGATCAACTAATTTCCTCATTGAAGCAGCTTTCATCAGCTCATGACAGCTTGAAACTGTTTGGACCAACTTTGACCTGTTTATAACAAATTTATGACATGTTCCAAAATGCAGCACCACGCCAGCAGTGTTAACCAGCATGAAAATTGTATTGGTCTATGCTGTTGTGTAGAAGCATAACAATATAACGTTGCATTGGATGACTTTCTACATTATCTTCATGTGTGTTTTTGTTTATCACAGGATGCCAGGGTCAACAGGATGCGTTGTTCACGCAGTGTCCACATTTCTGTGGCTTGCAAAACCTGTAAACACTGTGGTCAAAAGCAAGAAATGAAAAAAGCCATAAAAGTTGCAAAACAAAAAATCAATGAGCGATGTGTCAAAAATATGAAAGATGCAAACAATTTCTGTAAACTTCTCTTAAATTCTCTGAATATTCTGATAAGAAGTAGCCTATATTATTAAATAGACTCAAATGTTGAAGTTGGTCTTTTATTAAGTGTGTGTGTGTGTGCGTGCATCCGTGCGTGTGTGTCCTCATGTAAATATGAAATGTGAAGTAACCACTGTTTTCATAGTTCAAAAGATTCTAGAAATCTCCCATATTCTACTGGTTATACAAACACAGAGTTGCTGTGTCTGGCTCAAGGGATTGCTCAAGTCTTGTGTTGTCTAAACAAATGTTTTATGGACTTATCATTGATGCATTCCAACACGATTTATAGACAGGTGGAAGATTAAACAAATACAGCTTCATATTCTGCTTAATTGCTTCTGCAAAAAAGCATAACAAAAAATAAGCTAGATTTACACTAGCTTATTAATTTTATTACGAGTAATATTGTATATTCAGCATGTTCCTATTAATGTGTGTCAAAAAAATGTTAACCTTTTAATTACAGATGCACAAAATTCACGCATTAGGAAGATGTCCCATTCTGCTCTTAGGGAAGAGGAATGTGTCAGGATCATTCTCAACTGATGTAATCACAGATACTTCGTTTTCATCCCCAGAGGAGAAGTTGTCCATAGAAATAATAAAGAATATTTTTTCAACCCTTCTTAAAGGTAACTGTACTGATAAAGATTTTTCATGTTGCGGTTTTTACCATACTTTTGTGAAACACATTTAATGACACCCAGTCAATGTGCAATAGTGGAATTAGCTGTAGGTGTGACATTTGGAGCAATTGCTCCTTTCTTACAGTGAAGCATTTCAGGTCATGTGAATATCCGGATTGTTTTACTGTACACATAGACATTTGTCCAGTTGATCTGACAGCTCTCAGGGGGGGCAACTTTTGCGATTATGGCTAAGATGACCCGTTCAATTGGTCAAATAATAATAAATTAAAGTCAGATAGCTAACTTGACAGTGTTACATTGCATTGTTTCATTTGGTTTTCCTGTTCAACCACTAGATGGCAACACCAGACATGAATTATACATACTGTACAGTATTTGTGTAAAGCTATCAATTTAAATGTCTCTAATACAATACATTTCAATAAAATCAACAGATACATTGTCATCGTAGAGATTGTCATCTACTGGTTAAATCACTGTTAGCACAGTCTACAATTTATAGCCATCATGGATGCCATAGCGATAATCAAATCAAAACATATTATACTATAATAAAAACTGTAATTAATCAAATCTTTCCAGAACATATTCAGTATATATTTGGCTGGCAATAAGAAATCAATACAACTATTTACAATTCAACATTTGGAGAGTACTACAAAACACAACTCAACATTTAATAACACACTCACTCATCACTTGTATTGACATTTTGAACAGTAATTCCCTCAATGAAATAATGAAGTTGCTGTCTCACTACGCTTTCGCGCTGTGCGTGTCGTCCGAGCACACATCAGTGCGTATGACGAAATCACGTCGGGGCGAGACCTCCCTGAGCCCATAGAAATTTCATAAAGGGGATGTGTCATGAACGTGGGTGGTGAGGGACAGAGGACCCAAGTGCAGACAGGGAGGTAAGGGGTTAACACGACTTTAATAAATAATAAAATACAAAACAAACACCCACGAGGGGGTAACATAACAAAACATAACAACAGGAACATGGACTAACTAGACTAGACTAGACTAAACTAAACTAAAGTAAACTAATAACAAAACTTGCCATAAAACTACCATTAACTAGACTACACAAGACACAGCAACTCACCACAATGACACAAACAATGAACCAGCACAAGACAAGAGACACAAGGTCAATATAAAGGGAACCAAATCAAGAGGGGACAGGTGCAGGGGATAAACCAATTAACACTAACTAGGAAACAGGAGGGCAGGAGCAATGACAAGACCGGAGAGAGAGTATGGCAACCAATAGGTGCCAAAATAGTCTCTCTCCAACATAAAACAAGGGATCCTATCTGATTCCGCCTCAAGACCAAGAAATACCTGACATGGTGAGGCAGAACCATGACAGGATGGTCCTAGTACCAGCACTGACGGAGAGGATGTTGTTACTTTAACCCTTATATCTAGTGGATCTCTCACATGGACCCTCTCACATCTGCCAGTCACCGATAAAAAAGAAGATCCTGGAACTATATAAGTAATAACCTGTTATTTATCAACTAAATAGATTAAACATATGCTTCTAACTATGCCAAATATACACAAGCATCTAATAAATTATGTATCTCAAAATCAATTAAAGGTAACACTGTACTGTGACTCATTGTACTGTCTGTCTGTCTGTCTGCCTGCCTGCCTGCCTGCCTGCCTGCCTGCCTGTCTGTCTGTCTCTGCTTCAGCAGCCAGAGTCCATCATCTGTCTGTCTCAAAATCACACAAATTTAGCTACAAGATTAAAGATAATTCCCTGTATGTCATTTTTGCCTGATTATTACAATATTTAACATATTCACGTTAATAGATCTTTTTCACTTCCTCTGTTCCTCTGAAGTAAAGAACAGGATCAGATGACTTGTATACGTGCATGTTTCAAAGGATCCGTACACACATTAGTCAAAAAGAATGTGGTTTACAAAATGAAAACATGTAGTTTTAACTCATAACTGTCATCGTTGTCTTTTCAACATGTCTTTTCATATGAATTTATATTGTGGTCTTGCTGGCATCGTACAATTAAAATTCTTGTATTAGCAGCCATGTTAGTCCAAACATGCAACATGCCATTTTCTGGTGAACAGGAATGCTGGATTTTTTAGCAGGGGAGAGATTTATTTTCATAATTTTGCTGCTGCATCTGTATGCCTTTCATTTTGTATCCTTACATACATACAGACAGAGAGACAGACACGCATGCATTCGTCATTGTGTATGTTTGAAGCTCAGTCATTTTCATAGTTATATGACTATGTTTGTGCTCTCTTCCTATTAGACTGTCCAGTGCATTTACACAAAGAACACTTTCCATTTGTGAAAAATGATGTTTTATTAACAAAGTTCGGGAGGAGCAAGTGCAAATAATTACGCAGCTGCACGGCATCAGCGATCACGCAGCCCCGGCTGCACGGCATTAGAAATCACACAGCTGCCCGGCATTAGCAATCACACAGCTGCCCGGCATTAGCAATCACACCTCCTATCCTACCAAACCAGAGCAAGCTCTATAAATAGCGAAACCGGCTTACCTCGTCCACTCAGAGAATTTCGCAGCATACAGCAGCATGTCCGAGACCGACACGTCAGAGATGGAAAACGACGACTCCTTCGCCCCAGGGTTCCTCCGAAAACCCAGTCACCCAAGAAAACACCAGCACCAGACAAGAAGCCGTCAC